>CM042255.1:34155649-34790649 GCA_023566225.1 Romanogobio albipinnatus | reverse complement strand
CATCACGTGTTCTGTGAACAGACAAGAAAAAAACGTTACACATATGAACACAAATGGAAATGAAAGTAGCACAACAAGACAACAATTCAGACCTTTTTTTTTCTAAAACCCTGCAGATTGGCATTACTCAATGTTTCTTCAAATAAAGTCACTTGCATGGAAGAGGTTGATTTGTGTGAATTTGTAGGTCTCCTTTTTGTTAAAAATATTTTAAATTATATCAAACTTTTTTAAAATAATTAATAAATCAAATTATTATATTATATATTTTTAAAATGATAATCACATCTATGATAATCCAATCAAATAGTGAAATAAGCATACCACTTGAAATTATATTCTAGGAAAATTATAAATTTTTACACAAATTATGTTGTGGATTAATTTCCGTCTTGACCAACAATTTTGCCACTAATACAGTTATGAGTTATCAACTGTTAATGTGCTTGTTTACAAAAAAGACATAAATGGCATAAAATGAAGTATAAAGAAAATACTCATCAAGTTTCAATCTGAAAATATTATGAATATATTGTGTATATTTGTGATACGCAAAATACAAAGTCTAAAAATGCTTAAATGTCATTTCTGTCACTGCTATGATGCATGTATATAGACTGTTTTATGTTAATAGACAAATTACAGTAAATAACCTAATGAAAGTGTGAAGGGGCCAAAAGTGCTCATAGTTGAAGAAACACCCTAATTCCACCCCTAAATTCCTTAAACTAAAACTTTGCATATGTAAAAGGCATATGGCACCATAATCACTATCTCTGCAGATGACATGTAAATAAAATATAATAATATAGCTTTGAAACAACACATGACCATAAACACACTTAAAAAGAACAGACTACACAGAGCAGGTTTAAGGGGAGGCCAGGGTCACACTGACATTGACTATACAAACAATCAAGCAGTCACAAAAACATATTCAGAGCTACAATGCACATTAAAGGAAAAGTCACACGGTAGGATACTAAAAAATACAGGAAACAATAAAAAAAGGGAAAGTGACAGACACTTACGCTGCTATTGAGATGTTGGCAGCAGACATGGGGCTGACCTCCTTCACCTCCATGGCCTTCTGAAGAGCCATGCTCTTCTTCGCTGCCTCCTCTTGTTCCTCTTCATCCTAAATTCAAGGACATTGCAGAAAGGATAAAAAGAAACCTACTACCTGTTCAGGGTGTTTAGTGTAAATGTGTAATAGCAAAAACAACGCATAATATTGTCATTCGGTAAATCAGATGACATGCAGATCTAGGGAACTTTTTTAAGGTCAGATTACCTTTGTCAGCTCCTGTGCATTGGCGAGGTTATCCACAGCAATGGCCAAGAATACATTGAGAAGTGTGTCTGGTTATTATCAGGTTAGAGAACTGTCTGTATTTCATATTGCATTTCAATTAACGTACATTCGATTTGCATTAAGACAGATTACATTTTTACATTTATCAATAATTTCAAGAAATTAATTTTTACTGAATTTCAGTGAATACAATTTTTTTCATGAAAAGGTATAAAACATTTTTATTTCTTAACCCTCATCCGTCCCTCGCACTCAGTAAAAAAACAGTCCCTTGTGGGTCAAAATGACGCTTTTTTGGTCCATTTTTATAATATTTTTTCTATTTTTAATGCTGGAGATTTTTAATATGTTTTATTTTATTTACCTTTAAATTACTAGATTTGATCAATAAATAATATAATTTGAGCATAATTTATCATTCTTTCATCTTAAATTCAAAATAACATTACATGCATAACCCTGTTAATTCAGCGCAGAGTATCTCACATTGGGTGTTTGTACCGACCTCTTGTGGGATTTTTTTTTTTATATATATAACATGATATTTCATGACTCTGCCACTAGATGACCTTATAGCTCTATATGGAGCAAATGAGCTGTTCTGGCTCCTAAAGTTAGTTCTTGAGTTTATGAGCCCTATTTTAACAATGGCGCAGGAGCACTTAGGGCATGTCCGAATCCATTTTTGTCGGGGAAAAAACAGTCAGTGTGCCAGGCGAATGGTCTAAAAGGGTTGTACCTAGTCACTTAATGAGGCATGAGTGTGTTTTTGGCATAACATTCAATAAACCAATCAGAGTCTCATCTCCCATTCCCTTTAAAAGCCAGTTGTGCTTAGCCTAAGAAATCTAGACGCACCCTATAGCAGCAGAAAATTTATTTTGCCGGTAGTGTAGTCTAACAATTCTCGGTAGACCTGAGAGCTGGAAAAACCAAACTCGGGTCCAGTGTTAATTTCGTTGACGAATAATTTTCGTCATAATTTTCGTCAACAACCTTTTTTCACTGACGAAAATGAGACGATAACTAAATAAAAACTAGTGTTGGATGACAAAAACTATGACGAAAATCAACTGTCATTTTCGTCAACAAATAAAAACGAGAGTAAAATGTTAGAGAGGGACGATTAGGGAAGAGATCCAGTCAGAACTGATGTCCTGTGTAACAGATGCGCACATTTGATTTGGACGTGCTGATCTAACCGCTGGAGAACACGGCGCTGTTGCATCCCCAATACAGCGCTCCAGAGCGGCTCACAATCAATGAATAGCGCACGTTTATGCCAGGCAAGTATTTATGAACTAATGCTGATGAATAATGACAGTATTTACTTTACGATGTTTATATAGTAATATGTTTTAGATGGTTGTAACAATGCATATTTTATGTCATCTGAACTTGAATGAGCAGCTGCAACTGCAACAGAGGCACAGACATTTCAAAATAAGAGTCCTGGTGTATTTCGAGCTTGTTTATAATTACAAGTCACGCATTATATATTCGTTTTTGGTTACACAATAAACTGTATTTAATTTAATTCCCATTTAATTCATAGTCAGGAGGAAAGACCAGTATTTGACACATATTCAATAAAGTATCAGGGTTATAATAGTTAACTAAAACCATTTAAACATTCTTCATTACTTGAAATGAAATAAATGTTAACTGAAATAAAAAATAAAAAAATAAACAAACTTATTTGAAGCTTTAGCTTAACCTGATATGGCCTACTGACTAAAACAGAAACACAAAGTTATAAAAAACTATATAGCTGTTTTTAAAAAACAAACAAAAAAGTGAATTGAGCTCTATTTCGTGTATTTTTAATGTCAAAAACAAAATGATGTCAAAATGTCAGTTCAAGTGACAGTCGCTTATGTAAGGCTTAAATGCTTAATGTATTACAATTTGACTTAAGCGAATTAGATTTTAGGAGACTAAATACTGTATTTAGTTGACTAAAATCGTATGATATTTAGTCGACTAAAACTAGACTAAAACTAAAAACAATTCAGGTGACTAAAATATGACTAAAACTAAATGGCATTTTAGTCAAAAGACTATGACTAAAACGAAATCAAAATTTGCTGTCAAAATTAACACTGCTCTGGTCAGGCCAATCACAGAGTGTGTAGAGTCGGTGGGCGGGCCTAACATAATGACGGCACGTCACGGCAGAGTTGCGGAGGTTCTGCGTGCTACTCATAAACAAAGAAGCTGACGAACAACGGTCTTTTGAATCAGCTTTGGCCACGACTCTGGAAGACTTGGAGTTAAGCTTTTCTTTGAGAAAAGAACGGCACTGAAGTCATTCTTAAGAAAAGAAGATGTGTTCGAAGTATGGCCTCAAAATAGTTTTCAGACCAGCACGCCCATGGGCGAACAGATAGGCACGAGTGCATTTGCTATTTAATCAACGTGGCGTTCGACGTGAAATTGATAATGATTATTTTTTTGGTGTATTCGTGGTTCAAGTGCGACAAAAGTCCTTAGGTCTTGGACCACTCCGATGAACACTAAATTAAAATTTTTCTTTCCATTTTGTTGCGAGTGCAGTTCGCTTGCAGAGAGATCTCTACTCATTCGCTCTTCTGATTGGCTGCGATTTATTTGTCACGTCTCGTAGTTGTGTCGTGTCTGGTGTATACAGACACATTTCTTGTCGCTGAAATCGTATCGCATCATGTCTGGTTACAACATGCTGTGATGCTGAATGTTCAAACATCAAAACAGATGAAGGACAGGATACAGTTTCCAAAAAGTGTAAGAACAATGAAGTAGACCGAGGAGAACATTCCACTCCGGACGCCACCCTGGGACTCGATGCCATGATACATCACAGCATTCCAATCCTCTCCTGTCAAAATCTGCAGGAGGCAAAAACAAGCACAGCAAACAGTCTTATAGTTTAAAAACACATTAAACATTCATAAGGCCAAATTCAAATAAAGTATACCTGGAAGACTGTCATTATGGCTGCAGGGAAGCTATCAAAGTTCGTAGTGGGTGTTTCATCTTCAAAATTAAACCTAGTTGGGAAGAGAGAGAGCTTCAGCGCACTTAGTGTAAAAAGACTTCAGAGGTAAACTGAAGATTTTGATGTCAGTTCTGGTTTGCTTTCATTTGGTTTAGAGATGCAGGGCTGTCAAAACAAACATACTGAGTTACTAGGATAAAAATTCAGTTTTATCATCATTTGTACCCTTGAGCACGGCACTTATCAGTAATTTATCAACTAGAACGTTAAAAACAATCAGAATAAGTTGTACTCAAACGAGATATGGCTTGTTTTTAGCTGAATTTAGCACCATCTGAATGAAAACGCGTAGAGATTTTTCAAACCCTAAAACTGTCCCCATAGAAACACTAATGTTTAATCTCAACCCCCACACAAAAATACACTCAACATTCTGGTGAAGTCAAATAAAATTCAGCCACATATGCCACCATTTTTAAAATACTGACAAACAGATGCAATTTTAATGTCAGTCAAGCGAGACTCACCACCTCTTGCATGTAAGAAAATAAATATCTGTCTCAGATGAAATCAACTGAAGGATCAGTTTTCCACTTTTGTGATTTATCCCTACCATTCTCTTCCTCTTTCTGGCAATTGTATTTTTAGATTTCAAAGTTCTCTTTCAGTTATGCCATCTTAAACTCTCTCCAAATCGCCTTTCAGAGTCTGGCCTTCAAGGGAAACACAAGAACACGACGGTGACTCACCCATTCATAAAGGAGATTCAGAGCACGCTTGCTTTCACATCAGAGAATTATTGTGGAAGGGATATATAATTCAGTCCTGGCTTGTCGTGGGATGTGTGCATTAGCTTTACATTGTAAACACAAATAGGTTTTCAGCAGAAACTGTAGTAGATGCATTATTGCACACACACACACACACACACACACACACACACACACACACACACACACACACACACACACACACACACTAGACTTGTAGTCAAGACCGCCTAAACCGAGACCAAGACACTACCAAGACCAGAGGGTATCGAGACCAAGACAAGACCAAGACCAAGACCAAGACAGACCAACTCAAGACCAAGACCAAGTCGAGATCAAGACCGAGACCAAGTCGAGACCGGAGGGGGAAAATTTACTTCAGCATATGAAATAGGTGAATTATCCCCAATTTAGGATACAGTATTATTACAGTATATATCACAGAATCCTGAATTAAGTTTTATGTCGAAAACCAGCAAATAACAAATTAAATTAGCATCAATATGCACTTTTTATTTACATAAACATTAAATTAATAACATTAAAAATGATGGCCAGATTGTAAAGGAGTGTCTTGCAACATGTTATCTAACATACACAAGTTCAAATAAAGTTGACAAAAGGTTTTATAAAAAAATAAACCTCACATATTTCAGCCTTTAAATATTTTTTATAAAAAATATATGTAGTAAAGTATGTTTGTACGGGAAGAAGGAGGCGGGAACCGGCGAACAATAAACAAACTTTTAATCAAAATAAAATGGCGGCGACAGCCCCTCGCGGTCGACTGCCGCCCACACACAAACAAACAAACACAAAATGAAAATAATAAGCTGCAGCCCCTCACGGTCGACTGCAGCAACACATAAAACATAAATAAAATACAACGTAAAATCCAGGCCTGGTCCTCTCTCGTCCCTCACTATCGTCGCTCGTCCTTTATAGTCCCTCACTCCTCCGCGAGAGCCGAGATCGCTGGCTCACAGCTGGCGCTCATCCTCTCTGATGAGCGCCGCCTCGTCCCGCCCTCGCGGTCCCTCGGCCTCGCTGCTCGCCACAATATACATTACTGACATTTACAATGCACGTTAGCCTATCTTTTATTATAGTAAAATTTGGTCTGATTTTCCTGTGGCGTCTGTCGTTGCTATGCAACCATGCACTGCGCTCCTCAATGGCAAATACATTTTTTAGTAGCTAATGGATTTCCACCACCGAAAAACGATTGATGTTGCTCTGCTAACGACGTTACAAGATTTATTAACGGAGTAGAAAAAAACACACGTAGTGTTTGGGTGATTTTTTCACCTCACGGCGCCTGGAAAAAATGAGAGGCGCGAAATAATATTAATGGTGCATTATTGAACGTTGTGTTGTCGTAAAAAAAAAAAAATATTGTCGTGGATATTGTATTGCTAAATCGTTCTGAGACAGCGAGACTTAGACAAGACCGAGAGGTCCGAGACCAAGACCAAGACCAAGACCGTCAAGGCCGTGACAAGACCGAGACCACGTAAAAGTGGTCTCGAGACCGGTCTCGAGACGAAGACCGGTCTCGAGACATACATCACTAACACACGCACGCACGCACGCACGCACGCACGCGCACACACACACACACACACACACACACAAAAATGCTCTTCACTTGAATAAGAAGCTTAGAATATGCTTGATTACACAGAATTGTGAATGCAAGAAGTGACTAAAAGAATGAAAGACAGATTTTGTAATTGCTGGGGAAGCATCTAAGGGTTTTGCATTTCATACCTACACATGCAAACACTCCCTTTCTTCATTGAACAAACCTGAGCAGGTTTGTGTTTCAGGGACCTCAAAACTAAAGACGACAAAAAAACAGGATGAAGGAATTTGACATTTGACAGGATGTTCTGCTGGAGGGAAAAATCTCAAATACTTCATCTCAGTCTGATTTTCATAAGCAACTGAAATCTAAACCAAGTCGGTTATATCAACTGCAGACATATTTCTCTGAAACACAAGGAATAAAACAACCACTTCACTCAGAGCGTTTTCATTTAGAAAGTCTAAATTAGAAAGTCTCTTCAAACCACTCAAACGCTTATGCTTGTAGTCTGCAATCCCTTCCAAAACTCCAGCGCTTTCACTGGTAATCTGCATGACAGTAATTTAGCAAACTCTAGTGGCATTTGACAAGACCTCAAAACACAGTCAACAAACACATCCAGGTGAGTTAATACGATCAGACCCTACAGGCTTTAATCCCTGATTACATCACAGCCAATGGGAGATGTGTATGTATACTGACGTCACAACACGCACGAGACGACCACCTATCAGAACACATCATCGTGAACGCAGATCATAAATGCTGTATGTGTCAAATTAAAAATAGGTCTACTAGCGCATGTGAGCTTTATTTGGAAAGGCAGAGTGACTGTAGGTACGTGGGTACTGTGGGTACGATTTCCCATCTGACTCTTGAATATGCATTTCTTCCTTTAGACACACAGTCTGGCTGTGATGACTAATGCATTCACACAGGACGCGTTCTTACTTTAAAAACAGCTGGATGGAGCGCAACAGTACTAAAAAGAAGCCATATTTAAATGTGTGAACACACATAATCCATGGTTAATAATAATAAACACTCTCACTACACTAGAGATGTTCAGATTCATCTGATTGGATCATTGTTTAAAAACTGACAATGAGCCGTTGTGCTCAAGAGGTCGTGGTTTGACTGGTTATTAATAAAAAATAAAATAAAATAAAGCAGCCCAATAGAACTAAAGAGAGAGAGAGAAAGTGGAAGGGCATGACTAAAGCTTTCATTCATCAAGCTTGATGTCAGCGGGGTGTCTTTCGTTAAAGCAAGCAGACACACTGCATAATCAGCTCAGTAATTCTTTGAGCGTAGAGATCTAAATCCTTGTTGGCATGCCGTATCATTCCCTCTGCACACAAGAGTTGGCACAAGGGCAGAAGAATTATAGAAAAGAAGGGAGCGGATGATGGATGGAGGGACTGAAATTCTAACATGAAATGCATTTGTAAAATTTAATTAATGCAAGATGGGAACAGTAAAAAAAAAGAATTAATTTCTATTCAAAAAACACGTCAAATCTATAATTAAGGCTGTCAATTAAACACTTACAAAAATGTAGATAGACAGATAGACAGAACAGTAGGCAAAAAAAAACTTGGATGACCTACTGCATCCAGTGGATATTTTACTGTCCCATGAAGCCACGGAAGAGGATATGTTAATGGCGGTGAAGTAACACAACTGATGAAGGTAGGTCACAGAGCTTTGTCCCGCAAGACGTAATCTGTAGCCCACATTTTCAATTATGCCTGCATTATTTTATTTCTTCCCTGAATACAATAATACAAAAAAAATTGATTTCCGTTTAAAAATCCATTTGTGCAGCCTTCATGGTGTAGATAGAGCAGAAAAATAACCAAGATTTTTCTGCTGATGATGACTGCGTGGATGAAGCAAAGGAACCTCATCAAAAGTCATACATACAGTGGGGAGAACAAGTATTTGATACACTGCCGATTTTGCAGGTTTGCCCACTTACACAGCATGTAGTAGTCTGTAATTTTTATCATAGGTACTTTTCAACTGTGAGTGACGGAATCCAAAAATCCAGAAAATCACATTGTATGATTTTTAAGTAATTCATTTGCATTTTATTGCATGACAAATATTTGATACATCAGAAAAGCAGAACTTAATATTTGGTACAGAAACCTGTTTGCAATTACAGAGATCATACGTTTCCTGTAATTCTTGACCAGGTTTGGACACACTGCAGTAGATTTTGGCCCACTCCTCAATACAGACCATCTCCAGATTCTTCAGGTTTCTGGGCTGTCACTGGGCAATACGGACTTTCAGCTCCCTCCAAAGATTTTCTATTGGGTTCAGGTCTGGAGACTGGCTAGTCCACTCCAGGACCTTGAGATGCTTCTTACGGAGATACTCCTTAGTTGCCCTGGCTGTGTGTTTCGGGTAGTTGTCATGCTGGAAAACCCAGCCATGACCCATCTTCAATGCTCTTACTGAGGGAAGGAGGTTGTTGGCCAAGATCTCGCGATACATGGCCCCATCCATCCTCCCCTCGATACGGTGCAGTCGTCCTGTCCCCTTTGCAGAAAAGCATCCCCAAAGAATTATGTTTCCACCTCCATGCTTCACGGTTGGGACGGTGTTCTTGGGGTTGTACTCATCCTTCTTCTTCCTCCAAACACGGTGAGTGGAGTTTAGATTAAAAAGCTCTATTTTTGTCTCAACAGACCACATGACCTTCTCCCATTCATCCAGATGGTCATTGGCAAACTTCAGATGGGCCTGGACATGCGCTGGCTTGAGCAGGGGGACCTTGCGTGCGCTGCAGGATTTTAATCCATGACGGCCTAGTGTGTTACTAATGGTTTTCTTTGAGACTGTGGTCCCAGCTCTCTTCAGGTCATTGACCAGGTCCTGCCGTGTAGTTCTGGGTTGATCCCTCACCTTCCTCATGATCATTGATGCCCCAACGAGGTGAGAATTTGCATGGTGCCCTCAGACCGAGGGAGATTGACCGTCATCTTGAACTTCTTCCATTTTCGAATAATTGCGCCAACAGTTGTTGCCTTCTCACCAAGCTGCTTGCCTATTGTCCTGTAGCCCATCCCAGCCTTGTGCAGGTCTACAGTTTTACACAGCTCTCTGGTCTTGGCCATTGTGGAGAGGTTGGAGTCTGTTTGATTGAGTGTGTGGACAGGTGTCTTGTATGCAGGTAACGAGTTCAAACAGGTGCAGTTTATACAGGTAATGAGTGGAGAACAGGAGGGCTTCTTAAAGAGAAACTAACAGGTCTGTGAGAGCCGGAATTCTTACTGGTTGGTAGGTGATCAAATACTTATGTCATGCAATAAAATGCAAATTCATTATTTAAAAATCATACAATGTGATTTTCTAGATTTCTCTCTCACAGTTGACGTGTACCTATGATAAAAATTACAGACCTCTACATGCTTTGTAAGTAGGAAAGCCTGCAAAATCGGCATTGTATCAAATACTTGTTCTCCCCACTGTAGCTACACCAGCCAGGACAACAAAAGCATACAAGTTCAAGATGCACTGAATCCGGTAAAAATGCATTTGTTGTTTGTAATAAATAAACTAGTCAAAATGTCTTATTTTTATCTATAGCTTAATATTCACTTTATTATATCTAGTATTATATGTATCACTCAAACCTGGGCAAATTGAGTGCCAGTCACAGAGCCGGTCACAATTAACAAAGCTTATTGGCGATTTAAAATCCTATCATCCAACTGAATGGCACAAAGGGTTTCCAACTAATGTAAATCAATATTTACATAGTATAATAGTACTAAATGTATCTTTCACACACACATGTCCCGCAAAATCACATCTACTGTACTACAACAGAGCAATAACCAGGTGGTTACCCTATTCTACACAAATTCACACTATGCAGAACATACTTTCTTTTTTGAGAAATAAGTACTTATTCAAAAGAAATAGAGAGTATGCAATTTAGGATGCAGACAGTGTCCAGGAAGGCTGAAGAAAATTCAAATCTCTCCAGAGCTTCTCTGCTCGACAACAGCTCAAACTTAAGAATGACTATTAACGTATTACCAAAACTGCAGATGACAGCAGGACACGTTTTTACAAGCCCATTACATAAATGAGATTGCACAATTGAGCACATGTTGTGACCAGTTTTGTTCATGGATAAGGCAGCCGCACCCCAGCAGATGGAGCCTAGGGCTGATCTCAGTCCGACAGAAGACACATCAAACACGCTGTCAGGCTTTAGATCGTCTCCAGAAAACTGATCTGAAGCAGATGCCACAGGGATGTTTCGGAAACTTCTATTAGAGCTTCAGGGTAGGCCAGCTGTGGTCATAAGGCATCCGGTTGCATACAGACTTCCAGAATCTTTAGAGAATCTGCTCCAGCCTGTCACTTTTTGATTGTAGTTATGTTTTAAATGGTTGTGCCAATTAATTAATCAAAAAGTGCATGAGGGTTGTCTATATCTTTCAGCTTTCACATTGTTTGGTGGAGAATATTGGAAAAGATGTGGAATAAGTTTTTTTTTTTCCCAACAGAGCAAATACAATTTATTTCTTAGTTGAATCAAAGGGGTGACATGACAGAAAGGGCTAGAATGATGGAGGATAATTTCCAAAATCACTCACTGGCCCCCGAAGAGCTGCATGCCTAGCAGAGCAAACACCACAATGAAGAGGAAGAGGAGGAAGAGCAAGCTGATGATGGACTTCATGGAGTTTAACAGTGAAACCACCAGATTACGCAAAGAGTTCCAGTACCTGCAAAGAGAGAGAGAATTAACATATAGACCACAACATATAGAAGGGGCTCTGATCACTTTAAGAAATGCTGGTTTCAGAGTGTAAAATAAAAATAATAAAATAAATAAAAATGATGATCCTATGATTCTGCAAGAGGTTTGTTAGATTGTGATAAATTATAGAAGTGTCAAAGATGATTTATTATCAAATATACAAGTATATATTCATATATAAGATATACACACACACAGGGCTTTTCATTAACTTTTTTGGCTAGTGGTTTTCCAAAGTTACTTGGAAACTAGCCAATCAGCATTTTAACTGGCCACAATTTTTACATCGATACCCTGGGGAAAAACTGCCATATAGATATTTTTTAATATCTCATTATTAGGTTGCTGTCACTTTAAGACCTCACACACAGATCCATTATACTGTTACACATTCATTTTCTTTCTCAACCATTTACGTTAACTTAAAACATAACTGACTGTGTTTACGTGAATACTCGCCAAGACCGGCAGTTTGACATTATTTTGTGTATTTGACTGTTTAAGCGCAATAAGCAGCAAAAAATAACTTAATTTAGTACTGAGAGGCGGCTTTATGAATGCGCACTTTGGGTATGAACACAAAATCTGTGGGAATGAGTAAAATGATGTGCAATCCGCACAATTCCACGGCAAAAAGCCCTGTAACACCAACAATATTCAATATTCATGTGAGGTGATTTTTAGTTCAAATTGCTGTCAGAGAGATGAGAGAGTGAGAAAGCGCAACTGGTATCGTGTATCTAATCAAAATGTATCGAACATGGGCATTGGAACCATTGTATGTGGGGGGGACAAGACTCACCCACTTTTTAAAGGGATCCCCTGGTGTTAAGACTTGTATGGCTTAATATAACATAAATGATGTCTCTTACTGAAATATGTAGTAGAAAACCCATGAAAGATGTATGTTATTTAAAAAATCAATTTTATATTTGGACAATGGGTGGCGCCATTTTGTTTGCGTTCTAGGTCGATGACGTAGAATGGTTGCACTCTGCAATCAACTGGTGCTACCCGTAGCTATTTCTACCACAACTCGAAAAATGTTTCAGAGTTAAACAAACCCAATCAATTGCTTTGTAATTGCATTTGAAACACACTCAAACACACAAACTCACACACCAACAGATCGGCGCACTCGCACACACAACACACACACATCCACGCACTGTGTGCACACGCACATACACACACATCCACACACGCACTGCGCGCGCACACACACACTCAATCAGCTGTAATGTTACTCGAACATGGTTTCGGGCACCACTACAAATGGCTGTCCCCAGTGCCCTATTTAAGGGTATAAAGGGCGATTTCGGATTCAGCCCCTGTCGTGGAGACTGACGAGGGCAGCCCATAACACATCTCGATTGAGTCTGTCAGATGTGTGTGTGTGTGTGTGTGTGTGTGTGCGCGTGCGCCAATCTGTTTGTGTGTATGAGTTTGTGTGCACGTGTGTTTGAGTGTGTTTTATGGTAAAAACAGCTACAGGTAGCACCAGTTGATTGCCGAGTGCAACCATTCTACATCATCGACCTAGAACGCAAACAAAATGGCGCCACCCATTGTCCAAATATATAATGTATTTTTTAAATAACGTAGATCTTTCATGGGTTTTCTACTACATATTTCAGTAAGAGACATCATTTATGTTATATTAAGCCATACAAGTCTTAACACCAGGGGATCCCTTTAAGACCAATGATATTGGACCCACTCACTTTTACCGTCTCGAATTCAGCGCATATGTCTGCTCACTTTTCAGAGTGTCGTCAGTCAAATCCATTCCACTTGAGGAATGCCCATATGAATTAAACTCCATTCCGCATTTTAGCTACCGCCTTGACATCCACGCTGATGCTTCCTCAAATCCATTCCACTTGGCTCATTCAGAGTCCATATAAATTAAACACCATTCTGTGTTTTCACTACTTTCGCCTACTCGCACCCGCGGTACACAAAGCATCTTAGCATATCTGCTGCTCAGGTGGGTCTGGCTGTGTGCTCACATACTGTCATTAAACAAGCTGGTATTTAAGTGAATGTTCATCATTTGTTCGCCTGTTGCTTTTAAAGGCATCATGTAGACATTGTTGCAGCATTGAATTACAGTTACACTTACACTATGTTGTTATAACGGTACCAGTTATCTGAACTGCTTGGCGGAGGAAGGATTTTTTTGTTCAAAACAACTTGCTAGACTTTTGTTGCTGTGTTAATTTTTGGAAAACCTTGCCAGGTATGTGGTAACCGTTTTAGGCTATAAAAGCAATTATTTAATTAAAAGGCACCAGAATACAGAAAATGGCATCTACTCTAGTAAATTTTTTCTGGGGGAGCCGGAGGATTCACCCACATTTTTTTTGCTTCCGATGCCCATAGCGTCAAAAAAAGCTATATTTTTGACAACACTACATTGCTCTTAGTGTATTATTTCAGATGCCTTTTTAAAAACTACATTTGAAAAATGATATATAAAATTCAAGTGTGAGTGTGTTACACGCCACTGATGTCAAGCCCTGTATATGTATGTGCATTCATCTACTTACTTGGTTACTTTAAAGATACGGAGCAGGCGCAGGGCTCTCAGAACACTGATCCCAAAAGACGCACCAGGCTGGATTGCCGCCCACACCACCTCAAATATACTCCCCACAATTACCTGAGAATATAAATTAAAGACTCTTTTAGTTATATGGGTTCATTTTTTGTAGCATTTCATTTAAATGAGCAGGTGGCAATTATTAAAATAGCCCGGTTTACTAGAAAACAAATAAAATATAACATGAAAATAACAGTTGGAGGGAATGTGAGTAAAACGGCTCAGCCACAACTCCTGAACGTCTCTGTGGCGATCCAGTGTGGACATAAGTATTGCAGTGGCTGATAATGACTGACTGGATGCAGCCTCACAGGCTTGTGTGAATCATGTGCGCTGTGACTCACCCCAAAGTCAAAACAGTTGAACGAGGAGTGAAAGTAGTTTCTGGGCCCCAGGCCGTACATCTTCAGAGTCATCTCTGTCAGAAACAGACCCAGGAATACAAACTCTGCCAGGTCTAACAGCCCGTAGAAATGAAAGGAGAGATTAGGTTATCCATCAACACCCAAGCTTTTCCCACACAAACCTTCAAAACTAATGCTATTACAAGGTAGAGCTGGGCACTGGGCAACAAAGCTAAAAGAAATAACATATCAATATTTGTCATCCTTTTGACAATATTCAATATATACTTTTAATAAAAACATTTAAATTAAATAAATTAAATATATGTATTTAAATGTATTTATATCTCAATATTTATTTAATTTGTTAAAAAGATTTTGTTTAAATCAGAGGATCAATCATTTAACAAAAAATAGTAAAATAATTAAACGTTATCATAATTTAACTATTTAATTCATTCTTTATTGAAAACCTGAAACCTGAATATACAAACTGAAATAAAAATAAATTAAAAGTAAATAGAAATATTTAAAAAAAAATTGTACAAAAGCACATAACAAAATTAATAAAACAAACTCAAATGTAAATGAAAACTGACAATATGGAAATAAAAGCTCATTCAAAATAATAATATATTAATATCACTGAACACATGAAAAAATGACATAGACATCAAGTGATGAATATGAATCCTAGTTTTTAATTTATTGACTGAAACAAGCTGCTTTATAGAAATGAATGAAATAAAAAAAAAATTTTTTTAGAAACTTAAATTAGATATTTAACTATTACTGTAAAGGATGCCATTAAAACGTCCGTCTCAAATCTTTCATGTTCATGAGTCGTGACTCATGAAGCAAGGAGAGATTGCAAAACTAGTCTAATGACATGCTGTTTAGGAACTAAATAGGCCAAAAATTCAAATAATCAGTGTGACAGTTTTGACACAGTTCAATTGTATTTGCTAGTGAACAGAAAGCAACCTTACACAGGGCCTTGGTGAGCCCCTCAGGCTGGTCGTAATGGACCATAGCCACGCACATCGTGTTCAATCCCACCAAGCAGAGAACGATCCAGTAGAAACTCTGTGCCTTCACCATCCGCCGGATGAAAAAGCGTACCCTCTTTTCTTTTCGACGGAAGTACGAGGAGCTATCATTCTTACTGCTCTTCAGGCTAGCTCGGGCAAAAGGTGATCCAGGTGGCGCTAGAGAATTGAAAAAAAACCTCAAAAACACACTACTACTGTAGCTACTACTCTAAATTCATCTTTAATGTAACTATGAATAATACAGACAAGAATATATACTGCATTTTGCTGAGATCAGTGGCATTGGATTTGTTATTCATTAAGATTATAAATCATTCTATCAGATTTTTAAATCTCAAACATAAGAGAACATCTACTCAAACTTGAATGATTTTAAGGGTAACGGCAGTATTAATACACAGTCACCTGATCCTGCTCTCCCTTCTCCATTTTACCTAATGGGCACATTCATGCTAATCTGAAAACTGTGTAGAGGTTTCAGTTTACTATTTACCAAAGGAAGTGTTTTCTTTGAGAACACTTTTTGCTTACTATTGACATAATTCTATAATAAATATATAAAATAAAAAATAGAACAAATTCTATTCTAGTGCTATACTGGAGAAAAATTTGATGCGGGCTATGTAAAAAGTAGCATTTGGCTTAGACAAAAAGGGTCATGCATCAGAGTAATTGATATAGAGTTTCTGAAGGTTGAAAGTCAAGACTTACCAACAGAGGAGATGTCTGTGAAATGTTCCTCTCCTTCTTCAGCACTGATGAGGTCGTTTCTACCCTTTCTGGACTTTGTTCTTTTCAGGACTGAACACAAAAATGCATAAGCATGCAAATACAGTCACACAAATATTGTGACAGAGTTTAAAGAAACAAATTCATAATTAGATAATCAGAAACAACTGGTTAACAATCATACCTATATCTGTAAAACAATAATTTTACTTGTCTGTCAAAGTAATGTAATGTCTTTTAATTATCTTCATTTTTAATTTAATGATATCCTTTATACTTATTACATAAGCTTTATACATATATTGCCAAAAGTTTTGGGACGCATGGCTTTACATGCACATCCCATTCTTAATCCGTAGGGTTTAAAACGGAGTTGGCCCACCCTTTGCAGCTATAACAGCTTCAACTCTTCTGGGAAGGAATTTCTGACCATTCTTCTAGAACAGGGGTGGCGAACTACGGTCCTGGAGGGCCACTGTCCTGCATAGTTTTGCTTCAACCCTAATCAAGCACACCTGAACAAGCTAATCATGGTCTGAAGGGTTACTAGAAAGCGAAAAGGCAGGAGAGTTTTATCAGGGTTGGAGCTGAACTCTGCAGGACAGTGGCCCTCCAGGACCGGAGTTCGCCACCCCTGTTCTAGAAGCGCATTTGTGATGTCAGGCACTGATGTTGGATGAGAAGGCCTGGCTTGTAGTCTCCTCTCTAGTTCATCCCAAAGGTGTTCTATCGGTTTGAGGTCAGGACTCTATGCAGACCCGTCAAGTTCCTCCACACCAAACTCGCTCATCCATGTCTTTATGGACCTTGCTTTGAGCACTGGTGCGCAGGAATGTTGGAACAGGAAGGGGCCGTCCCCAAACTGTTCCCACAAAGTTGGGAGAATGAAATTGTCCAAAATGTCTTGGTATGCTGAAGCATTAAGAGTTTCTTCCACTGGAAATAAGTGGCCAAGCCCAACCCCTGAAAAACAACCCACACCATAATCCCCCCTCCACCAAACTTTACACTTGGCACAATGCAGTCAGGCAAGTACCGTTCTCCTGGCAATCGCCAAACCCAGACTCGTCCATCGGATTGCCTGACAGAGAAGCATGATTGGTCACTCCAGAGAACACGTCTCCACTGCTCTAGAGTCCAGTGGCGGCGTGCTTTACACCACTGCATCTGACGCTTTGCATTGCACTTGGTCATGTAAGGCTTGGATGCAGCTGCTCGGCCATGGAAACCCATCCCATGAAGCTCTCTACGCACTGTTCTTGAGCTAATCTGAAGGCCACTCAAAGTTCGGAGGTCTGTAGCTATTGACTCTGCAGAAAGTTGCAGACTTCTGCGCACTGTGCACCTCAGCATGCGCTGACCTCGCTTCTCCGTGGCCTAGCACTTCGTGGCTGAGTTGCTGTTGTTCCCAATTGCTTCCACTTTGTTATAATACCACTAACAGTTGACCGTAGAATATTTAGTATTGAGGAAATTTCAGGAATGGACTTATGCACAGGTGGCAACCTATCACTGTACCACGCTTGAATTCACTGAGCTCCTGAGAGTGACATATTCTTTCACAAATGTTTGTAGAAGCAGTCTGCATGCCTAGGTGCTTGATTTTATACAACTCTGGCCATGGAAGTGATTTGAACACCTGAATTCAATTATTTGGAGGGGTGTCCCAATACTTTTGGCAATATAGTGTATGAGTATCTAGCTACAGTGAGAAATGTGTGTACATTACAGGCCTGATCTTGCAGACTCATCAGTCATGTGATCCCGCCACTCTGACACTTTCACTTTCGCTCTATCTATCCCCTCTTCTCTAAATGCATAGATACACTCGACACCACTAATTAAAGCTCAAGAAGGAACCATAGCTTTAATCATCTGCCCTCTGCCTGATAATGAAGACAGTGAAGATAGAAAACGAACATATGTAACGACATTCTGTTGTAAAATGGGCAAAGCAATATACAGTACAATCACAACTTTACCTGATTTACTGAAAAAGCAGCATTACCTGTATTTTGAAAACATAATGTCATGCTTTATGTACTTGGGTTAGTGGCATCACTACTTATCTACTCAGTGCCCCAGTCATGTGAGAATGTATGTGTGCATGCATCTAATTCAATTCTCCCAGTCGTCTTAATTCCTGTAATTACTCCTGGCTTCCAAAACAGCCCCAAAAAAAAAACTGAGATTATGGGCCTTGATAAAACAGTCTGCGAGAAGAAAAGCAAGTTGCTCGCAGTGTGAATATAGGCAATATGGCACTAAGGAAAAAGAAAATAAATATTTTATTTTCTTTCTTCACATATTTCCTATTGAAACTGAATGTTTAACTGGCTTTAGGAGTATTTTAGCAAATAAATACAATACACATGGACTTTATTTACATTTATTCTTGTATATTTAAGGAAAAATAGTATTTTGAGATGGCTCTGCACAACATTATGATCAATTCACTTATCTAGCAACTGTGCCCAGGTGAAAAGATCGAAATCTAAACTCAGATTCTCAAAAGTCATGTTGCCCCATAACAGTGCAAAAGCATGGTCACATGATGGCTCATGTAACAAGAGGTCATTCCTTCCACTGGCCTGGTTTATCATATGATACTATGGTAAACCAGCCCCATGACCCTTGCCCTCTTTTCACCTGGGTTGTTTTGTTTCCTCCTGTACCACGCACCATCCAAAGGGGATTTCTCCTCAGCATTCTGGTCTTCCTCTGCCAGCAACACTTCCTCTGTAATGAACAAATAAGTAAGAAAAGCAGTGAAGCCATTATATGAAATACACTCTACAAAAAAGTAGGGTCCATTCCCATTGGTACTTTACAAAAGACTAAATTATACTAAATTTAAACTAAAATATTTGCACTAAAACTATTCAGATGCAATACTGTCCTTTGTTTTACATATACATGTATAAGAATATACTGGACTTTATCTGAAGTACTTTACAGAGATGCATTATTTTATTTCAAGATCTTGTCTATTAGCTTTGAAAAATTCAGGCTTGCTATGAGGCCTGTATTCATAACTACAGATTTGTATGCATTGTGGTGAAGTATTCAACCAAATCCAATGACACAGCAGACAGAGGTCACGTTTATACTAACCTGCCTTGCAGATCCACTCCAGGTATCCAGTGAGCTCTCTCTCAATCTGCTGCTGTCTGCGGAGCTTCAAGAACTCCTGCCTCTTCTCCACTCGCTCTCTTTCTTTGGCAAACTCCCTAAGACCAAACACACATAATAAACATCAATTTTCTGAGTGAGTCTGCATTGTGTTGGAAAGCCCATCTTATTTTGGGTTACAAGTTCAGAACATTCCTCTAATTTTGTTTTGTGTTTCTCAAACTTGTGTCTCTCTGTACTGCACACTTTCATTGTCTCACTATCCTGACACCCAAAAAGGTCTATAAATCCTGAATACAGTTATTAGTGTTCCTATTCATCTTAAAGCCAGGTATTTGTTTGGCACAGGACTTCCCAGAAGCAAGCAATCTGAAATCTGCCCTCTTTTTACATGGAGCAATCAACTGAGCTGTAGATGCCATGCAGCTAATAACTCAGACAAGACAATGATGTCATGCCAATAGGCCAACTGACAGACTGAAGGTACTGTAAAAACAACCACAGTGTCAAACAACGCACTGGTGACTATCCTGAGCTGTGAAGTCAAAGGAAGCAGACTTATAATGGAAAAAATATATAATGTAAGTCAATTTCACACTTTTAAGAACCCTTAAGTAATTAGGAATTGGTCAAATGTTTACTGTAAATCATTTAAATAATATCTTGTTCAAAGAGTAGATTTGTACCTACTGTAAAATGAGAGGACTAAAACCGGTTTTCACTGAAATTTTTTTTAATTTTCCCTACACTCAGCGGCAGAGTTTACATATGGCAGTTGCCATACCCAGACATTCAGACAAGCAGGGGAAACGAACAGCAGATGCTGCTTGTTAGTTCTGTTGCAGCCTTGAAAAGCAAATTTAAACAGCCTAACGCTGTGTCCTAACCAGACGCGATGCAACAAGTTATACGACAAACCAAACTCGACCGAAATCAATCAATCAAAAATCACAGCCAATCAGAAGAGTGTGTGGGTGGGCTCTCTCTGCAAGCGCACTGACTGCATTCGGAATGGAATGGATAAAATATCGAATTCATACATCTTACACCATTTTATTTTAGCATGATTAAAAATGCATACTGAGTGACTGAAACAATTTTTTTTTTAATCATAGAATACATTTGTTTGTTCATCTTGAGTTGACAGTTTGAACATAGTCGTTTCCTTTCATTTATTATTAAGATCTGAGGTGAATGATCTATTGTTGCTTTCAGTAAGGCTCACATGATATTCAAACTCTAAATTCTTTTTACGTTAAATAAAGCACATAATCTGCCCTTGTCATACTTTGTTGTTCCAGCCACAACGCCACAGAAATAAAACTGTTTGTAAAATAGAATCATTGTGAATCACTGTTGTGTCTGGTTAGTACAAAAAACTCTGATTAACATGGAAAAGATTATTTACATTGTATTTACATTGATTTTGTATTGTTGTTAAGTCGGTTGTTACGTTCTTTTAGAGGATTTTTGTCCACGTTTTGTTTAGATATTATGTGATTTTTTGGGAATGTCATTGTTGTATGGCCAGAAGAACTCATGCCATACCCTAGGTTTTTGTGAAACACTGCCACTGCCTACACTGAAGCATATTTTAAAGAACTGGCAACCTACATACTGTTGACAAGAAATATGAGGAAGTAAAACAGCCTTTCACTTTCATTTTAAGCTGCTACATTACATGATACACGCAAATGGTAAGACATATTTGCATTTGATTCAAAACAAAACAAGATTATTTGATATGTTAATAATCAATGCCATTATTTAGCAATCAGGAAATTAAAGATGTCAGAACAGATGGCACAGGGAACAGTCTCAAACAGTCTCTCAAGCAGTAAGTTATTCTTCTCTTATGTCTACAATTGCATAAAATAAACTTTAATACAACTTTTTGACAATTCCAATATGTAATTATTTTTAATTATTTTGAAGGATTGCCTGCAATTAAAATTATACTGATTGGGGGTCGAGAATTGGGTGGAATAGAATCAAGTGGAAAAAGTTCAGTAGGAAACACCATTCTGGGAAGGAATGTTTTTGATGTTAAAAGAAGAACTGCCCGATCTGTCCAAGCAGAGGGTGAAGTACATGGAAGACATGTGACTGTGGTTGACACCCCAGGATGGTGGTGGCATTACTCTGTGGAAGATACTCCAAAGTTTGACATGCTGGAAATTAGAAGGTGCTCAACACTGTGTCCTCCTGGACCTCACGCCTTCCTTCTGGTCATTCCTGTAGATAATGCTTTTCCAAAAGTCTATAGAATGTGTTTGCATGAACAACTGGAGTTTTTGTCAGAGAATGTCTGGAGACACATTATTGTGCTGTTCAGCTGCGTTGCTCCATATGATGATAAATCTTTCAAAAGCAATCTTAGAATGTGGCCAGACCTCGATGTGCTTTTAAGAAAGTGTCAGAACAGGTATCATGTACTTAATATTAACAACAGGGATGACAGCTCTCAAGTGATCACACTGCTGGGGAAAATTGAGGAACTGGTAGCTCAAAATAATCACAATTACTTTAAATTCAGCAAAAGTGTGCCTGTAGAGGATGAGAGAGAGAAAATAAGAAAGGAACAAGTCAAACAGAGAATTCTTGATGTCAAGAGTCGAAGGACAGAACTCCAAGCACGCATTGAAGGTAAGAAAATATAACACAATAAAGATAGACCCAAAACTGATTTCACAGTTTGGGAATGTTGACTTACTGAGTTATGAGAATGTTGAGTTATTACGTTAAAAACGGGATTATTAAGTTATTTTTCATGGAAAGTAATGCTAGATTAGTTGAAAACTCTGCTCAAATATTTTACCTTTAGTACAAATAACAAACAGTAAACCGTATCTACAGTTATTTATTGTAAATTACTCAGTGTAACAAAAATCTATAATTTTTTACACAATAGCCACTGCCTTGGAAAAAATCGGTATCTGTATCAGTCATAAGAAAAGCAGCATCAGTCATTCTCTAACAAAGTACATACTTGTAAAAGAAAAAAAAACATGCAATAATAGTCCTGAATTAAAACCATGTTATATAATCTGCAAAATAATAAAAAACAATTAGAGTGAGCGATATAAATTTGACCTCTTCTTTCAGATGAGGAACAATATCTTACTGATATACAGATCGTAATACTTGGAGCATCGTGGGCAGCAAGGAGTTCTGCAGGCAACCTTATCCTGGGTGAAGAAGCTTTTCAAGTTGATGAATCAAGAACAACAGTGTGCTGTGAGGTTAAGCATGCTGAAGTGCACGGAAAACAGTTGACTGTAGTCGATACTCCAGGCTGGTTCTGGCAACACCCTCTCGAAAAGACATCAGAAATGGACAAAATGGAGATTAGACGTAGTGTGCATCTATGTCCTCCTGGCCCACATGCTATTCTGTTAACTGTTCCCATTGCCACAGCATTTAATAAATCTTATCAAACAGCTGTGGAGGAACACATGGGTCTTTTAGGGAAGGAGGTGTGGAGCCATACAATCGTGCTGTTCACCAGAGGAGACTGGCTTGGGGATACAACCATCGAGGAACGTATTGAAGAAGAAGAAGAGCATCTTGAGTGGCTAATGGAACAATGTGGGTACAGATATCATGTTCTTGACTGTAAGAATCACACTGACAGCACACAAGTCACAGAACTCCTTAAGAAGATAGAGGAAATGGTGATGGAAAACAACGGTGGTCACTATGTGCCAGATGAGGAGAGCAATCCATTCAATGAGCTTGAACTGAAGCTGAAGAAAGGCAAAATAGACATAGAGAAAGGGCGAAGAAGAAAATACATGGTTCAACAGCTGCTAAAAGGTACAAGTTAAAGTTAAAAATGCAAGACATTATTTGTAGACAAAAATACATACAATTTCTTTCTCATCAACAGAAAGAAAAACAAAACTCACAGAAGTTAGGATTGTGCTTCTTGGAGGAGAAGGAGTTGGGAAAAGTACATCAGGAAACATGATTTTACAAGGAGGATTTTTTGACATTACACTAATGGAGGTACTTAACTTTTCTTATCTTTAATACTAAATTATTGTAATTTCTGTATGGCTGCCGATTATTATTGTTACATTATTTATATTCTGTACAGGGATTCAAACCCCAGCCAAGAACAAAGCAATGTATGGTAAAACAAAGGAAAATTGCAGGATGTCAAATCTCAGTGGTTGACACACCAGGATGGTCAACATCAAATCCGGAAGACACAAAATAAATTGTACGCAGTGTGACGGTTTGTCCGCCAGGTCCACATGCATTCCTGCTAGTGCTACCAGTAGATAAGACTTTTACAAAAAAAGATGAAGAAACAGTGATGGAGTTAATGAGCCTTTTTGGGGAGCATGTCTGGAGATATACTCTAATTATATTCTCTGGACACTGGCTGAAGGACAGACCAGTTGAGCATTACATTGCATCTGAAGGAGAAGCCCTGCAGACTTTAATAAGAAAGTGTGATTACAGATATCATGCACTAGCTGATAATAACATCAAAAATCTGCTTAAAACGATTGAAGAGATGGTGGCAAGAAACAGAGGGAGATATTTTACTCGAAACAGCAGAGAAAAAAAGGCACCAGCATCAGTCTTCCAGTGGTTTACTGGGAAGGTACTGACTGAAGACGAGTGGAATATACGTGAGGATGAACTCATTGAGAGGATGCTGGAAGCAGCAGTTGTGGACCTTGATGCAGAATCCAAACAGCCATCTGGCAGACGAAGGGGAAGCTTTGACAAACCGATCCCTAGTAGTACGTTTCTGTTTATCTATATCTAGTCCTACTAGAATGTTGCTGTGTTAGAGACTAATAAATAGTAGGCATGTCAAAATGTATGTTAACTAACGTAATCAAATAAGTTTAAATTTACTCTTACGCATGTCTTGAATTATCTTAATTTGTCTCAGAAAATATCAGATAGTTGAATGTGAGAGATATGAGTGTGAAACAAATATCCAGCATAAAGAAAATTCTAACATTTATTGTATTTTCAGTGAGTGGAGACTCCTTGTCTGATACCACCAGCTTAGTTAGAGCTAATGCTCTGAACCCTGCTGTCAAAGTATCTCAGTGGCTCTGGAATCCAAGAAATGCCCCGTCATCTGGATATGACACCATGAGCATTACATCAAGTTCTCAGCATTCGAAAATGGAAAGTGTCAAAGATGATACTCCAATGACTCAAAACCATCCAAGTGACAAGGACATGCCAAAATATGCAAGGAATATTAGAGAACAAAAACATACAAGATCATTTTCAATATAGAATCAATGTTCTCTACAACCCAAAGGATGCACTTGGACAGTATAATGTAAATTGATGATGACTTGATATAATAATTCAATATGGTCAGCTTTTACCACAATACTTTTGTCTATATAGCTCAGTGATTTGCCTCTCATTTTCTATTTTACATTGAGATGAAGCTTGTGTGTGTTTTATGTTCGCATTTTATGTTTAGAGTACTGAAGGAAAAAGACAATGTGTGTGACAACATGAGTCCATGTTAACTACTGTACAGAAACTAACAATGTTTACTGAATTACTGCACAATGTTGTCCATAACAAGAGAGTATGTAAGAGTAGATTTCAAATATGATATTTCACTTTCAATGTGATCAATTAACCTACGAACTTTAGAACTAACTTTATTGTTAGTGTTTTTGTGACCACCAGAATACATATGATGCATCTAAACTGCATCTTTACAATAGTAGTGCATCTGAACATAGATTTATACATTAAGAAGCCACTTTTCTCACACATCTCATGTCTTGATGAAGCTCATGATTCAAATAAGCTTTAAATACTTCTCAATGCTCTCCATCAACACTGTAGAATACATGTGTCTTGGTTAGTGGTGCAACGGATCACAAAACTCACGGTTCGGATCGACTTCGGATCATGAGTCACGGATCGGATAATTTTTCGGATCAGAATAAAAGGGGGAGGAGACTATTTTTACTTGCTTTCCATTTATTACATGAAAACTTTTGGTGTTAACATAACCTATGTTTATAAGTTAACAAGGAACTTTTGGTGTTAACATAACCTATGTTTATAAGTTAACAAGGAACTTTTGGTGTTAAAAAAAATAAAATAAATAACCATCTGAATAAATCAAATTTGGATAAAAACAACCTGAGACATGAAAATGGGCCTGAGGTTTTTTTTTTTTTTTTTTTAAAGATTAGGATGTCAACATTCTCAGGGAGAGAGTAGACCTCTCACACTTGTCAGCATTGCAATTCTCTTTGTAGGCCTATACACTATTTTATAGATATCATGTTTAAACGCACTACACTTAAACAACATTTTATTGAATTCATTACTTTATATTTATATGGCCTAATACCTACTTTGGATGTAAATATTACGTTGCTCATGCAAATTGCAAAACAGACAATAGACTATGTTAAAATAACAAACATTTTAAATTAAAACTTATGCTTTTCTTTCGTTTTTAATTTTTTTTACAAGAAATCCTGCAGGTCATAAAGAACTTTGTTTTTCCACCTCCAAGAAAGGACAGGTGCTCCATTATTTCTCCTTGTTTACTTGAAGGCCGTTTCCCTTGCTTTACTCGAGGCAAAAAGCCATGTGTTTACTTTAAAACCGAGTAGACGTTATATTATATGCATCTGTGGTGGAATTACTAGATTTTCGCATCGATACATGTTTGTTTTAATGCGGATGCGCTGTCACTTTAATTCAGCGCCAGCACATCAAAAAATAGACCCTGTGCGGAAACGATCAGCACAGCTGTTGTACGGCCACACGCTCCTGGAACGCACTGACGGACCGAAGCCGGGCACGGAAAAAATACGCACCACATACGCACTGCAAACGGAGTATGTGTGAAACGGGCATCAGCAGGTGCCATGCTCGATGTATGCGCCACTTTCATACGGGGGAAGCCAAAATGGTCCCATACACGTGATTTGAACAATGCAGGAGGCTTTTCAAGTTCTCCTACTTCTCCGCTAGCCACGGTTGACTGATTAACATGCCCTGTTCACGTGAACACATGTGTTTCTCTGAAACTCCGCATCGAGTTTAAAGGTTTAAACGAGATCACTTAAAAAGCAATATCGGCAGAAAAACTGTCTTTTAGTCTGCGATCGCTAAACAATTCAGATTAATCCACAAGTAAAAAAAAAAAAGCGCAATAAATCCGCGGGTCACGTGCGTGCCGAACCGTGGGTCGTGATCCGTACGGATCACGGATCAACTGCGATCCGTTACACCCCTAGTCTTGGTTGATGGAACATGGAAGGGAAGTCAGAAAGGAAAATTGGTGTACAACTTACCCTGATAAGACACCCAGGACAAGGTTAAGCATGAAGAAGGAGCCAATGATGATGAGAGGGATGAAGTACAGCCAGTTCCAGGTGTTCCCAGAGGCATCGTTGGCCTGTGCATAAACAAATAAAGTAGGTGATGTTACAGTAGTGCCCTTGTGTGCAGTATCTTGTACATGCTCTTGTGAATGAAAACACATCTAAGACAACAACTATGCAAAGCGTTTTGAGACTAATTTCTTTAATCATTCTCATGTTCTGAGAATTTAATGCCAAGTCATTACAAATCCACTCCCACAAAGCCACCAGAGATTTTTGTATTAAGAGCGTGTTCTTCATGAGAGCTTCAGCTCCATCTAACGACAGACTGATGGATGTCAGACTTCCAGGTGAATGAGTTTCACATGAGTTAAACTGCATTTCATTACCCTTCAAATTATCCAAGTATTAATGGCTTTCCTTGCCATTAATACTTGGATAATAATAGTCAGTGTGGTGGCTACGATATACACTCACCTAAAGAATTATTAGGAACACCTGTTCAATTTCTCATTAATGCAATTATCTAATCAACCAATCACATGGCAGTTGCTTCAATGCATTTAGGGGTGTGGTCCTGGTCAAGACAATCTCCTGAACTCCAAACTGATTGTCAGAATGGGAAAGAAAGGTGATTTAAGCAATTTTGAGTGTGGCATGAGGCATTTTGAGTATTTCACAATCTGCTCAATTACTGGGATTTTCACGCACAACCATTTCTAGGGTTTACAAAGAATGGTGTGAAAAGGGAAAAACATCCAGTATGCGGCAGTCCTGTGGGCGAAAATGCCTTGTTGATGCTAGAGGTCAGAGGAGAATGGGCCGACTGATTCAAGCTGATAGAAGAGCAACTTTGACTGAAATAACCACTCGTTACAACCAAGGTATGCAGCAAAGCATTTGTGAAGCCACAACACGCACAACCTTGAGGCGGATGGGCTACAACAGCAGAAGACCCCACCGGGTACCACTCATATCCACTACAAATAGGAAAAAGAGGCTACAATTTGCACGAGCTCACCAAAATTGGATAGTTGAAGACTGGAAAAATGTTGCCTGGTCTGATGAGTCTCGATTTCTGTTGAGACATTCAGATGGTAGAGCCAGAATTTGGTGTAAACAGAATGAGAACATGGATCCATCATGCCTTGTTACCACTGTGCAGGCTGGTGGTGGTGGTGTAATGGTGTGGGGGATGTTTTCTTGGCACACTTTAGGCCCCTTAGTGCCAATTGGGCATCGTGTAAATGCCACGGCCTACCAGAGCATTTCTGACCATGTCCATCCCTTTATGACCACCATGTACCCATCCTCTGATGGCTACTTCCAGCAGGATAATGCACCATGTCACAAAACTCGAATCATTTCAATTTGGTTTCTTGAACATGACAATGAGTTCACTGTACTAAAATGGCCCCCACAGTCACCAGATCTCAACCCAATAGAGCATCTTTGGGATGTGGTGGAACGGGAGCTTCGTGCCCTGGATGTGCATCCCACAAATCTCCAACAACTGCAAGATGCTATCCTATCAATATGGGCCAACATTTCTAAAGAATGCTTTCAGCACCTTGTTGAATCAATGCCACGTAGAATTAAGACAGTTCTGAAGGTGAAAGGGGGTCAAACACAGTATTAGTATGGTGTTCCTAATAATCCTTTAGGTGAGTGTAAGTACACCTACCAACATCTGTTGCCATGATTTTTGGAATGACTTATTGATGAAAAAATATGTTTTAGTCGCATCATCGATCAATGGAAATGCTGTCATTTCGCAATAGTTTTTTATCGACATTTTGAAAATCTGTAATGTAAACTCGGCTACTGACTCTCTGCCATAACCACCTATGAGCAAATGAGGTGCCACTTGTTGTCACTTCATTACTTTTACCTTCATCTCACTTTTTAAGGTGATATCAGAATATGATTTTAAATTCAAAAGCTTTTTATGTTTTAGAGAAAATTGAGAACAAATCCATTTGATTCAGTTCACTGAAGAAAGATTAAATCCAGTAACTTTTTGCACATTTTTCAAAAATATAGACATTTGAAAACACTTCCCTTTGCATCTGAGGCAATAAATAGAAATACATTATAAAAATATATATATAAAAAATGACTATATTAAAAAATATTTGAATAGTGTAAGCTACTCAAACCACAAATCATTCAATTAATAATTTTATTTAATAACTGCTGCTGATTTAAATCTTGGTAACACTTTAGAATAATGGTCATTAGTTAACATTAGTTAATGTATTAACTAACATGAACTAACCATGAGCAGTACATTTGTTACTGTATTTGTTCATCTTTGTTAACGTTAGTTAATATAAATACAGCTGTTCATGGTTTGTTCATGTTAGTTCACACTGCATTACAACTAATGTTAACAAGATTTTAATAATACATTAGTAAATGTTGAAATTAACATTAACAAAGATTATTAAACGCTTTATAAGTGCAGTTCATTATTAGTTAATGTTAACTAATGTAGTTAACTAATGTTAACTAATGACCATTATTCTAAAGTGTTACCTAAATCTCTTAAATAACATCCCCATGGGACCCTTCACAGACATCAAAGCAACATGGATCAATTTTGCCCTCTTCATAATCGCCCTGCTGCTAATGCCATTGATTGTGTATCTCAAAAACAAGCCCCATAGGTGAGATAAGGCACTAGTGAGACTTAATGCTAATCAATATACACTAAAGCAAGTGGGTGAAGAGAAACGAGATAAATCATTAATGAACAGGTAAATTATTCAGTCAAAACACACAAGGTGTAGATGAGCTCAGTGATGGATCTTGTCAATCACACATATTAAAAACAATTTCCATTAGTTTTACCCAGATCAGATGGCATGTTTTCCAAAGCTTTGTGTGAATTTTATGAATTTGAATTTTATTTATAATCATAAATACTGCCATCTTGCATTTATTGTTTTGGGACTGCCTTCTCCGCAAAGGATACATTGGTTGCAGAGTGTGGCTTAAATGAGAGTTCTTAGAAGGGAGCATAAATATGAAGCTTGGTAACATCCTTCACATCTAAAATGTCTTTGTCTTGTTTTCAATATCTCTACATGACTTTATATATGTGCGTTATAATTCCTGCTCTTACTACACTACAAGAATTTGCATCATAATCCAGCAGGTAGGGGAGTCAGCTTTTTTGAAGGACAATCGATCATTTTACATTAAAGAAAAAGCATCACCAAATTGAAAAAATAATTTGTGGCTACAGTATACACTGTTATTTTCCCCACCACCTTCAGCATGTCTCAGAATTCCTGCAGGCTTCTGCTTCTGAGACCTGCACTCAGTCATTTCACTCCTAATTAAGCAACAGTGAGAGGAGCAGGAGGTATAAGCTCCCATGAGGGACGATGGGAACCTGTGTGAAACAGTCCCTCAGTCAATGCTCAGAGCCCAGATGAGCCCCTCTACACTCACTTATGCTGACGAAGGAACTACTTAGGGAATTAGTTTCTCTAGAATGCCAAAGCAATTCATCATTGCAGTGTTACAAGATATAATAAAAGTGGTTCAGTATCTACAAACAAAATAGACAGAGAAGACATTATGTACAAGAATAACCCAGCATATTTATATGTCATACATTTTGCAATTACATTATGATGTATAGTAGCCTATGTTCTTGTTCTGCACTGCTTCATTTATTCACTATACTATTCACTATCAGGAAGGAAGTTATCTTTCCCAGCAGCCACATGTAGCAAAACAAAACCGTCTGCCCTTGACAGATGTCTAAATCTGTTTAAGGTAAAGTTTTGCAGAAAAATCAGGAATAGAGGGTTTAGACTTCAGGGTTTATGAATCAAGACTTCAGGGTTTATGAACCTGCTATGAAAGAGGCATCACTGGATTAAAAAGTTTTTAAGTAAACTCCAGAGTTACTTAAAAGGATCCTGGTGTTAAGACTTGTATGGCTTAATAAACATAAATGATGTCTCTTACTGAAATATGTAGTAGAAAACCCATGAAAGATCTACGTTATTTAAAAAAAACATTATATATTTGGACAATGGGCAGCCAAAACCAATTAATTGCTTTGTAATTGCATTTAAAACACACTCAAACACACACACACACACACACACACACAGATCGGTGCGTGCGCGCACACACACATCTGACAGACTGCTCTGTCTCAATCGAGATGTGTTAGGGGCTGCCCTTGTGAGTCTCCACGACAGGGGCTGAATCCGAAATCGCTCCCTATACCCTTAAATAGGGCACTATTTGAAGGGACAGTCATTTGTAGTGGTGTCCGAAACCATAGTGGACATGTTCGAGTGCACTCATTCTATCCCACATTGCACCGGAATAACGAGTGTACAGCTGATGTACACACAGCGGCTTTCCGACTTCACGCACTCGTTTTCATTCACTCATCAAGTGAACTGTATTAGTGGACAAAAGTTTAGGTTAAGTTTAGGTTTAGGGGGCGATTTCGGATTTAGCTAGGGATAGTGCAGGGCTGCTGGCCTGTCGAATCGGAACCAGGTAAAAAGTTAGGCAAGTCAACCCTTATGTAACATTAAGGCTGATTGAGCGTGGATGTGTGTGTGTGTGTTTGTGTGCACGTGTGTTTGAGTGTGTTTCAAATGCAATTACAAAGCAATTGATTGGTTTTGTTTAACTCTGAAACATTTTTCGAGTTGTTTTGTGGTAGAAATAGCTACGGTTAGCACCAGTTGATTGCAGAGTGCAACCATTCTACGTCATCGACCTAGAACGCAAACAAAATGGCGCCACCCATTGTCCAAATATATAATGGATTTTTTAAATAACGTATAGATCTTTCATGGGTTTTCTACTACATATTTCAGTAAGAGACATCATTTATGTTTATTAAGCCATACAAGTCTTAACACCAGGGGATCCCTTTAACGAAAGGTAGCAGAGAGAAAATGCAGCCAAACAGGTCTTTATCACAATGCAAAGGCTGTTTACTTTCCTTTTAACAGTCTCAAAATAACTTGAAAACTAAAGCCAAGAAGAAACAAGCAACAACATGGTCACACACAAAGTAAAAATGGCCTTTTCCACAAGTATATACACAAGTACTTTTCCATTTGGTATTATATATTAGAGGTGTGAGACTTTCAGACAATTTAAAACAGGAGCAAAAACAATTGATTTAGCACCCGATTCACTAAAGGAATTATATGGAGACTGTACGGTCTAATATTGTGATTTACACACCTGAATCAGCTCTTTAAGATGTGTCTCTACTGCACTCTGGGTCTGGATATATGCCTAGAATCTAGGCCCTAGATATAATGCTTTTCTCCATCATTTGATCATAATTCGATGACTATTGCTGCCGCACCTTTCTGGGCCCACAAGTATGCAATTACTAGCGAAAGAAACCCTGCAGCTTAATTTAAATATGGTGCAGCATTATTTCAGTGCACTTAGCTGGTGGTTAAACCAGATTGCAGGGCGATAGGGAATAAGACAAGCATTGCTATCCACGCATATTTTTCACTACCACTGTAATTATATCCAAAAGGGGGAAGGAGAAAGAAGGGGAAAAGCCTGAAATGATTCAATGCTGCATGCATCCAAATATGATTGCCCTCCATCCAGCTCCCAACAGGCTATTTTTAAAAGACGTTTAATGAGCTCTGGGATGGGTCTGACAGCCCAGGATGACCGGCTGACAGGGTCAAGGTGCACAGAGGCCTGGTGACTCAGCCTGCAGTAACAAGAGCAGAAACACTGATTACAACGAAACACACACACTGGATACTGGAATAGCACAACAGCTGCAGGCTGACTATACATTTTAGTGTAACAATTGTCACACATGGGGCTACTGACCACATGATGTCTCATTTCGGGTAGCACTCTCTCACACGTCAATAAATGGCACCTTATTACTGCCCTGGTGGGAGCTGACTGTTTTATAGACACATTAACATTACAAAAGCTTGACCAGAATGTCGATTTTAGATTAATTAAAGATGCTGTAGGTTCGACAACATCAAGAAGTGAATAATTTCAAAATCACCACAAAGAGGTACCTCAAAATACTTTTAGAAATCGCACAAGACCTTCCACATGGGTTGTTTTGTTGCAAAATCCAATTTTCAAGAGCAGCGAATGAAGTAAAACCAATCATGTTTCTGCTTGTTTAATGCTGCATTCCATTCAAAGCAGGACGTGGCTTATTACTAGTTCTTATGATTAAAAATACGCTCCTTTGCTTGATGCTCAAAACATGGTAGGCATGTAAGAGAAAAAGTGACAGTGCTACCATAAAATATGCCAGTGTCAACATAGGTCTAGCAACCAATTATGCTATGCAATGCAAGCATTCATTCTGCAAGTGTACGATTATAAACAGAAAGTTCTTCTTTTTTGACTCCTGTTTCGTTTCTGCAGACTGAATTTAGAGTTTAGACTCTTTTGCATGCAACTTCAGCCATTTTATTTGCTTAACAAAATGTTTATCATTAACTGTATACACCGATCAGGCATAACTTTATGAAAGGTGAAGTGAATAACACTGATTATCTCTTAATCACAGCAACTGTTAGTGGGTGGGATATATTAAGCAGCAAGTGAACATTTTGTCCTCAAAGTTGATGTGTTAGAAGAAGCAGGAAAAATTGGCAAGAGTAAGGATTTGACCGAGTTTGACAAGGGCCAAATTGTGATGGCTAGACGACTGGGTCTGAGCATCTCCAAAACTGCAGCTCTTGTGGGGCGTTCCCGGTCTGCAGTGGTCAGTATCTATCAAAAGTGATCCAAGGAAGGAACAGTGGTGAACCGGCGACAGGGTCATGGGCAGCCAAGGCTCATTGATGCACATGGAGAGCGAAAGCCAGTGTGGTCTGATCTAACAGACGAGCTACTGTAGCACAAATTCCTCAAGAATTTAATGCTGGTTCTGATAGAAAGGTGTCAGAATATACAGTGCATCGCAGTTTGTTGGGTATTGGGGCTGCATAGCCTCAGACCATTCAGGGTGCCATCCGCCACCGAAAGTGCCAACATTGGCCATGTGAGCATCAGAACTGGACCACGGAGACATGGAAGAAGGTGGCCTAGTCTGATGAATCACGTGGATGGCTGGGTGTGTCGCTTACCTGGGGAACACATGGCACCAGGATGTACTATGGGAAGAAAGCAAGCCAGCGGAGGCAGTGTGATGCTTTGGGAAATGTTCTGCTGGGAAACCCTGGGTCCTGCCATCCATTGCCATCCAGTTCTGCATTGTTGCAGACCATGTACACCCTTTCATGGAAACTGTATTCCTTGGTGGCTGTGGCCTCTTTCAGCAGGATAATGCGCCCTGCCACAAAGCAAAACATTGTTCAGGAATGGTTTGAGGAGCACAAGTTTAGTGTTGACTTGGCCTAATTCCCTAGATCTCAATCCAATCGAGCATCTGTGGGATGAGCTGAAGAAACAAGTCCGATCCATGGAGGCCCCACCTCGCAACTAACAGGACTTAAAGTATCTGCTGCTAACATCTTGGTGCCAGATACCACAGCACACCTTCAGGGGTCTAGTGGAGTCCATGCCTCGACAGGTCAAGGATGTTTTGGAAGCAAAAGGAGGACCAACACAATATTAAGAAGGTGTAATGTTATGCCTGATCGGTGTACATCTCCCTGGGTGTCGCCATGTTCACACAAATCTCCTTCCCGCAGAAACATACGTTTTCAAGTTCAAATTTAAATGCCACTCTATTGCACTTTTCAAGTTAGTCTATAACACTAGAAAGTCTCAAAACAAGTGACACTGTAATTATTTATTGAACAAATCCAATCAAGTGCAAATTAAACCCTCAAATCTTAATGATAACAAAATTGGGCAGGGTCATAAAAGTATTTATCTCTCTAAAACACAAATGACAACAGTTTTCTGTATATAGCCATGGTGACATAAATAGAAAGTCATTTTTCTCTGTAAATAAATTATAAATGATAAAAATACATTTAAATATATTATACATTATAAAAAACAAATACATTTCCCATCTCTAACAGGTAGTGTTGTTCCACTACAGGGGATCTTGTCTGCATCCCCAAACAAGCATGACACAGCACTGGTAATTAAGCAGAAAGCGATTAATCTCTAGCACAGCGAGAGTGTAATAAAACTAACAGGCATGAAATGAGGAGTGCCATGTCATTAGCAGAGGACTCCGCCCCCGCTGGCCTGCTTGGGCCGGAGCTCATTATGGGTGGGGATAATGTAGCTCCTTTGGTTGAGAAACTTACACTAACCTCTGGCCCTCTGCCTATCTGTCATTTATAGAGCTACAACTTGATGCTCAATAAAGAAATACCTTTTACTTTAGTCAAGGCACACAACTGGTTGTTATGATTTGAAAGTTAGAACATGATTCCATATCACAGTCCAAATTTTGCTGCATTGGGAATATTTGGGATATAAAAAAAGCCTTTATGTTTATAATCCATTACAAACAATCCCATTATTCCATCGAGCTGTCATTATTCACAGTGCTATGAAGACATAAATCCAAGAAGTCACATTACAGCTACTCTGACATGCAATCTAGAAAATGGAGTGCTGCCATTATTCTTATTTCATGACATGATCCATCCTGCATTCCAACCATAAATAGCATCTCAAAAAGCAGCATATCACACATCATCTTCCACAGTAGCCTTAAAAAGGATTCAGAACACCAGTTTCCTTGAATTGCCAAGCCTTGTGCTTTATCTATACATTAAGTTTTGCGGTGGAAACACATGTAACTCCTTACAAATATCTTTTTAGAACTTTTTGGAATAAATTGTATTTAATTATATTTCTGTATAACAGCAGTACAGAAAAGTAAAATTCAAGTAAAATTCTAATTGAACATTTCAATGCAAATAAAAATAATTAATAATATAATAAAAAACAAAAATATAATTGAACTGCAAACTGCATTATGTTTCTAAAATCAATTCGGCATATATATATATATATGCCGAATTGATTTTATGTTTCTAATGTTTCTGGTCCAGTGGTTTAAACCATGGAACTGATATGCAGAAGGTTGCTGGTTCGCTCCCAGCGGTCACCACCAGTGTGTCCTTGAGCAAGGCACTCATGTTGCTCCTGGGGGATTGTCCCTGTAATAAGGGCACTGTAAGTCGCTTTGGATAAAAGCGTCTGCCAAATGCATAAATGTAATAATATATATATAAATTAATTTTATGTTTCTAATGTTTCTAAAAAAATCAATTCGGCATATGTATGTATATATATATATATATATATATATATATATATATATATATATATATATATATATATATATATATATATATATATATATATATATATATATATCAGTCAGTCTCCTGCTCACATCGAGTTCTCTTTTGCTCTTGAACAAACAATAACAACAACAGAGAATTTTGAGTATTCTCAAATTAGGAGTTTTAAATGTATTAAATAACGTCTTAAATGAACTTAAAGAGTTGTGAGGAAATGAGATGCGTGGGACAGCGCGTCAGATCCGCGTCATGTTCGTCAGTGGCCGTTCTTAAAGTGACAGGAGCACTGATGATGCCTGTCATTAATGTTCATTAACGGGAACAGAGAAAATTGTAGCTTTAATGATGATTAATCTATTTTTCATTTATTATTAATGCAGTTAAGAAAGGTGTTTGATAACTATTACATTTCTGTATGTGTCTAACAGGGAAGGCCACAGGTAAAAATAACATTTATTATAATGGGTTTATGTAAAGATTGTTTTAAGTTCACTTAAATTAAAAGTAGTTTTTTTTTAAGCCTAATAAATGTTGAAATTGGGAGCTTTCAGTTATACTGTAATGTAACGTCATTAATGTTTCATAGAGACATTAGTATCAGTGATACTGGCCTTCATTCATAAAAGAATGCTAATACAACACATATTTAAAATATACTGTCTTTAAATTGTTTCTACATTAATTTGGAGAGTAACTGAAATTATTACAATATCAAAATATAAAACACGTAAAATATTAAAAACTTGCGATTAATCGCATTAATTACAGAAAAAAATGTGATTAATTTTTTTTTTTTTTTAATCGATATATATATATATATATATTTAATACATTATGATTTCTATCCATCTACAAGATGGAGGAAAACATCAAACTTGCTTCTGGCACAATGATAAGTAATGGCACTCATACGGGTGACTTCTTGGAAAGATCTAAGACTTATAATGAACAATACATATATTGATTTACTCTCTATTTGTCACCAATTATACGTCTTTGCTTTTGAATGCAGAGGGATTAAGAAATGCACTAAGCTACTTTATAAACGAGCCAGTCTCTGTGAAATAGGATTGAAGCCTCTGGGCTATAAGGAACGGCTAAAGTACAAGCTCCAGTAGTTACAAATTGGCAATAAAATGATGAAGCCGGCTATGGTCTCCCAGAGACATGTTTTTACAGTATTCTGAGAACACAAGCTGTTTTTAAAGGCCTCGCAGAATGCCTGAGGGGCCACCAATGCAGTTTGAGAGGTCATGTGGCCCTCAAGCCCATGCTAATCAGATATACTCACACATACTGTACTACAGCTGTGCTAAAGTTGCCTGGTGAAAAGGTTTATTGTACTTAATAAGAAAACTAAAAAGATTGAAGAGAGAGGAGAGAGTTGCTCTGGCAGCATTCGTTTGTGTTTTTTGTTTTTAGTAATAGTCAGAATAGTTAATAGAAAGGAAAATCTAATATTTAATTAAAAAACAACTTTTTGAACCCCCCCCCTTAAAAAAAATCCTTACTTTTGAACCCTGCAAAAAACCTAACTTCACTCATTACTAAAAACAAGTATCGGTGAAAAACATTGAGTGTAATTAAAAAGCATTGTTTGAGGTTCCATGATGGATACTAGAAATTGAGATGGCACAAGAGCTGTGTCAGAAAATGGTTGGGTGAAAGTGAGAGAAAGAGAGAGAGAGAGGGTATAACCAGCAGGCCTCCACATATGACAGGAACAGGTTGACAGCGTACAGTTTGAGTTCAGCTTAACATAATTCTCGTCTCAGTCTGTGGTGGCAGGAGGAGTGGTGTGAGAACAGGGTGGCATATGTTGTCCCACACCATGTTCTGGCAGTCTGATGCTCTGTACACATTTGTAAACTGTGAGGAGAAGGGGAGCAGGTGAAACTACAGCAGTCTGTCTTTGCTGTCATACAGCAGGGTTTATACTACGATCCCTGGAAGCGTTACTGAGACAGTTCCGTCCATGCCAGCGTCTATCCTGAATGTCTCTATAATGACTGGCCTGTGGTAAAAACACAAGGGTTTTCTATAAGCGTGAAATTCCTGCATGTCATACATTATGAACATGTTCTTTTGCATGTTTAACTGTCTATAATTAAACCAAGCAAACTTTTTTCTGCTCTTCCACTTTGTATTCACATCCACAGGCACACGCACAGATTTTAGCACCTTTACAGAAAGACAGTCTCCAGGGCTCAACACTCAGACAAGCAGAACACAGACTGTCAGATGTTCTAAAACACAAAATAAAATTCAGAAACAAAGAAAAGCCTTTGAGATTACACACAATATTTCACATCAGCATTCCACACTGTGCATGTCTGTGAATGCATGTGTGTTTATGTGTGTGTGAGGTTAAAGAGTTTACCTAAACATGAAAATTATGTCATTGTTTACTCGCCCTCATGTTCCAAACTTGTATCATTTTCTTTCTCCCGGGAAGCTTACAATACTTTCAATGCATGGAAAAGACTCAGTTATTATAGCTTATATGTCATTTTGTAATGGTGATTAATGCCAAGATCCAAAATGACATAAAAAGACCATAAAAAAGGGCATATGACATGTGTGCCATATTTCAAGGCTTCTGAATATATATAAAAACGTTTTGTGTTTCCCCCCTCACTGTAGCCATTCTTTTAATCTATTTGACCTTTTTAGTCCAGTTTAGAGACATTTTTTGTACAATGAAAATTCTTTCTTTTGAACAAAGGCCTGGGAAAATATACTTCATTTTCCATGCTTCGCTCCTTCCCGCGAACAGTTGTGCCTTCACGGCTTTTAAAGTATAATTAACCTGCAGATGAGTGCGAATGGATGAGTTTAACACATGCACTCCCACAAAAAAAAAAAAAACAATTACAAAATTTTACCTTTTAAGGTACAAGTGGCCATCACTGGGGTGGCAAGTTCGGTCCTGATGTCCTGCATAGTTAAGCTCCAACCGTACTAAGCCACCATAGTATAAAACTATTGGCTCCCACCATGCATTGCAGCATTAAGTATGTCACCATTGTTGAGATTCATATGCTGATTCTTGATATCTGTGTGCGTCTAAACCTTTTTCCCCTTAGAATGTATTTAAAAATCAGAATTCAGAATGTCATTTTTGTTTGTATCCGGAGATTCAGTACTCTTTCAGAAGATGTGTCATAGCGCACCACCATACCACAGTGAAAACACAGAAAGCCCAAAATGTTCTGTCAATGGCGGGGAAAGAGTTCAAATGAGCTCCTCTCCGAGCTGATATGAGATGGGAAAATTGAGAAGAATGAGTTTGGAAAAGGTGGATTCAAACTCAGGTTGGGTGCATCAGAAGTTAACGCCACCTGCTTTACACAATTTATCCTGTCATGAGTGAGATTTATTTTGTATTATTGTCTCAATTAGACAATGGTAGAGTGACAATAAAGTGATTTGATTTGGTGGACGGAGTTCGTGTAAGTCTTTGCCAACAAGGCAGGCTATTTGCAGTTGGTGTAACTAGACACTTTGATTAGAAAGTACGGAACTTCAAAAGATCCCTATCACTCACTCACACACACACACACACACACACACACACACACACACACACACACACACACACACACACACACACACACACACACACACACACACACACACACACACACACACACACACACACACACACACACACACACACACACACACACACCCCGGGCCCCTAGCTCACACCTTCCTGGTGCAGAGTGGCCGAGAACTGACCCCCACACACACAGGCAGCCTGTGCCATGTTGCCTGAACTATTATAATTGAACTATTCCAGAAATTACATATATGTGATTTCCTAAGGATATGCATGCTCCCTATGTTCCTTATGTTCATGTGATGTAAAGGCCCTCCTTGAATGCTCAAAATGGCTCTGTAAAAGAGATACACTGTCTTTTATGCGTTTAAGTCACGGCATGTTTGATGTTCACAGTTTTCTCTCTCTCTGTCTTAGCCAATGATGCAAAACATATGATTATGAGATGTACCGTTAATATGCTTAGCCCTTTTGGAGCGAAACCGTACTCGTTCGGCCTGCCAAGCAAGAACATTCCAGTAGTGATAAAAGTACAAACAAAGGGACTTTTCCCGCCTCCAATCCACATCTACGATTGGTCATCTCAGAGAAGATGGGCGTGGGTTAGCGGGCTTTAAAGGACAATAACTCAAGCACATCAGAGCTCAGTCAACTTGCAAGGACTCCGACGAGACAAAACTTCCCTTCCATCACGCCAGCGCGGCCCGCGGGGCTCCGGCCCCGAGCCCGCGCGGCCCGGCCAAGCTGATCGCTCCCTTTGAAGATGACGCACTCGGCGACACCGGCGCACTCCATCCGAGCGCTCACATCACTGCGCGAATCTTCTTAGCGTGAACGAGATGCCTTCTCCCTTCCAAGACAACCGCTCCTACACGTTAAATGCCGTTAAATCTCCCGCGGACCGACCCCGGAAGGACCGAACCGAGGGAGAGCTTCAGCGCATGAACACTCTGAGAAACGCAACACACGCATCTTGCTTACACAACACAAATAAACCATGCAAGTATCAATTCTATCTAAATTTAGATGCGTTTAAGATTGTACCCCTATTTATGGTGATAATTGTTCTTTGCTGGCTCTAGCGGTTTTGGTTGGGAAATGTCTGACCGGACCATTCCCTTCTTACTTTCCTTTTCTTCCTCCTCTCTCTCCTCATCCTCATCCCCCCTCTTTACCTCTCTTTATTCTGTATATACATGTATCCTTTATTTAGTCGTATGTAATCGTAGTAGCTATCACTATTAAAACCATTGTATCCATGTTTTGATTGTCATTGTTGCTGCTCACAAAACATGAGTCCCTTTAATGTCAGATCTAAGCTACGAGCTCTTATAAGTATCATTGAATGCTTTAATTAATACCATAACTCGGAAAGTTTGTCCTTTGTGGCCAGAGGGATAAACTTCCCGAAAATTGGGTAAAAGACCTAGTGAAAGTTGATAAGGATTAAAAATGATAAGGATTAAGGAATCCGTTGAACAGAACGGATTTGAGTTAATTCTGAAAAGGATATTCTTTAGCCTCCTGACTTGGCTTATATATTCGTAGTTAATTGCAATTCATTGTGGTTAACTGTGTATGTATTTGTTCAAATATTTAGGCTGGGTATTCCCCCTTTTTGGGTGATTTTGGAGATTTGTGATTCAATTATAACCCGTTGTGATTAGTCATAAATCCCTAAAATATTAATACCTAAATTCCCTATTGAGCTAAATTTAATTTAATAATATATGTAGACGTTACAACCGTTATACAGAAGTCTCTCTGAAATCATTGGCTCTTAAGGCAGTAAGTCACGCCTAAGCTTTCGCAGCCTATATATTACCTCAGAAAACTTGGAACCTAGTGCATATATTAAATGGAATACTTCTATGATGTTTCTTTTTGCCATTTGGCATGGTAATTCACCATCTACTGTTTTATGTAAAAGAGCTGCCCAGACATTCAGCCTCACCTCACATGTTTGGATTATAGAAGAAAGAATATAATAAGGATTAGGAATAATGTGGGAGTGAGTACATTTTCATTTCCATTCTTCACGTGTACATTTATTTAAATTATTTTAATAGCAACTCACATAATATAGCACATCAGTCCATCCTTCCATAGTGATGCACTGGAAGACTGTGAGGATGGCGAAGAGGATGTTATCGAAATTTGTGATGCCGAAGTTGGGTCCTTTCCAGTACTCCATACATACTGTTTCATTGGGACACACTCTTGAGGGAGGCTCTACACCACACGGGTAATCACCAACCTTTTCTCCTGAACAAACAAACAGAAAAGAATCATGTACATAGGCCTAAATCAATAATCATTACATATCTAAAGGGGAAATGACCGCAACCACCCTTTCCAAACTGGTTGGACACACACATGCACGCACACGCACACACACACACACACACACACACACACACACACACACACACTCTTTTCTCTCTGAGGCATAGCACCTGCTGATGTTTATGATTGAGGGGTGAAGCAGGCAGCAGCTGAGCACATGTTAGCAGCTCAGCTTCTTATTGGAAACCTCATTACCGACACTAGCTAATTACACGCACTGTGTCAAACTGAAATAACTCACACACATATTACATATTACATTAACGACCTGTCAAGATCCCTCACACCATGGACACCGAAATATAGTACATAAATACACAAACATGCAGACGCACACACAAACATAGCCTCCAGCTGCAATAACAGGGCTTATGTCCTCATCTTCAAGAGCCGTGCTGTGTGGTTACAATAGAAAAACATTTGCTCCCCGAGCTCTTGAGAAAAATATTAAACGTAATATTATAGGTATACGTTTTGGTTAAAAAAATTAAATAGACAACATTTATGTTGTAATTGTACTACAGAACAAAATGATCTATATTAAGCAAGAAATATATATAAATACAGCTGCAAACTGTAGGCCAACACCATATTAAACCCTACGGATTGAGAATGGGATGTCATTAAAGTTCATGTGCATGTAAAGGCAGGTGTCCCAAAACTTTTGGCAATATAGTGTAAAATTAGCACTGTCAAAATTAGTGTGTAATCACATGTGATTAATTTTTTTCAGTTTAAGGTGTTAAGAATATTTAATGCAATTAAAACAGCATCAGTTTTTCCTCTGTCATCCTTTGGCTGCGCTACAGTGTATGATCACGCTATCATTCAAGTGCTGTTAAACAATTCAAGCGTGATAAGACGCAGAAAATAAGAACTTAAATCTGTACTGGCGTGCTGTCAGTGAATCTCCTTTCTGTGTGACAGACACAAAGAGAACTCATGCGCACAGAATGTCACTTCTACAGTGACCAGGAGGGGACATGTTTTGGTTCACTTGGTTAACTCGTGGGAACGTGATAATACTTTGTGGCAACGAGATATTAATTCTTGGGAATGTCATATTAACTCATGGAAACGTGATAATAAGTTGTGGTCATTTGAAAAGAGATCATTTTGTCGGGGTAAAGACATCATGGCATGGCCACGCAATGTAAAGTTGTGGCCTCAAGATCCTATGCTGAGAGAATTATATATTTTTCTTGTGGCCAAGACTTCATTTTTCATAAGGATTAATCTATATAATTATTATAATTTATGCAGCGAAGATTATGAAGTGTTTGATAACTTTATTCAGTTTTTTTCCTACCTGCTGGATCAAATATTTTAAATATACCGTCTTTACGTCACAGCTCCAACACCATCATCAAGTTTGCTGACGATACGACGGTGGTAGGTCTCATCACTGACAATGATGAAACGGCCTACAGAGAGGAGGTGCACACTCTGACACGGTGGTGTCAGGAGCACAACCTCTCCCTCAACGTCAGCAAGACCAAGGAGCTGGTGGTCGACTTCAGGAGGAATGAGAGAGAACACCGCCCCATCACCATCGATGGAGCACCGGTGGAGAGAGTCAGCAGCTTCAAGTTCCTCGGTGTCCACATCACAGAGGAACTCTCATGGTCCGTCCACACCGAGGCCGTTGTGAAGAAGGCTCATCAGCACCTTTTCTTCCTGCGACGGCTGAGGAGGTTTGGAATGAACCGCCACATCCTCACACGCTTCTACAGCAGCACCATCGAGAGTCTGCTGACTGGCTGCATCACCACCTGGTACGGCAACAGTACCGCCCGCAGCCGCAAGGCCCTGCAAAGGGTAGTGGGCACGGCCAGCTGCATCATCGGAGGTGAGCTTCCCTCCCTCCAGGACATTTACGCCAGGCGGTGTGTGAAGAGAGCTCAGAGGATCATCAGAGACTCTAGCCACCCGAGCCATGGGCTGCTCTCACTGCTGCCGTCAGGCAGACGGTACCGCAGCATCAGAACACGCACCAGCCGACTCCAGAACAGCTTCTTCCCACAAGCAATCAGACTACTTAACTCTTGATCCATCAGTATCATAACACACACTGGACAGAATATCACTCAGCACAACCCACTGTAGATACACACACATTATATACACATTTATTTATCATACAGCATCTATTGCACTTTGGACTTCAATTTGTGAACATATTGTATACTGTACATTGTATATTATTACTATAGCTTAATGTATACTGTTATTGTTTAATGTATGTTTAGTGTATATTGTTTTTAAGTATATGTATATTGTAAGTATGTGTATATTGTTTTAAAGCTGTGAGAACTACACTCACATTGTGTAAATTATTTATTGTTTATTGTAGTGTATACTGTGCTGTGAGTAATTGTGTGCGCATCAGATGTGTAATCTGTTGTTGCTTAAATGTTGTACATGTCATGTCATGACTGCTATGTTGCTCGGAACTGCACCTAAGAATTTCACCTACTGTTGCACTTGTGCATATGGTAGAGTGACAAATAAAGTGATTTGATTTGATTTGTTGTTTCTACATTAATTTGAAGATTAAATGTGAAATTATTACAATATAAAAATATATTAAAATCCTTAGGTGCGATTAATTACAGAAAAATGTGTGATTAATTCGTTTTTTATATATACAGTGAGGAAAATAAGTATTTGAACACCCTGCTATTTTGCAAGTTCTCCCACTTAGAAATCATTGAGGGGTCTGAAATTGTCATCGTAGGTGCATGTCCACTGTGAGAGACATAATCTATAAAAAAAATCCAGAAATCACAATGTATGATTTTTTAACTATTTATTTGTATGATACAGCTGTAAATAAGTATTTGAACACCTGAGAAAATCAATGTTAATATTTGGTACAGTAGCCTTTGTTTGCAATTACAGAGGTCAAACGTTTACTGTAGTTTTTCACCAGGTTTGCACACACTGCAGGAGGGATTTTGGCCCACTCCTCCACACAGATCTTCTCTAGATCAGTCAGGTTTCTGGCCTGTCGCTGAGAAACACGGAGTTTGAGCTCCCTCCAAAGATTCTCTATTGGGTTTAGGTCTGGAGACTGGCTAGGCCACGTCAGAACCTTGATATGCTTCTTACAGAGCCACTCCTTGGTTATCCTGGCTGTGTGCTTCGGGTCATTGTCATGTTGGAAGACCCAGCCTCGGCCCATCTTCAATGCTCTAACTGAGGGAAGGAGGTTGTTCCCCAAAATCTCGCAATACATGGCCCCAGTCATCCTCTCCTTAATACAGTGCAGTCGCCCTGTCCCATGTGCAGAAAAACACCCCCAAAGCATGATGCTACCACCCCCATGCTTCACAGTAGGGATGGTGTTCTTGGGATGGTACTCATCATTCTTCTTCCTCCAAACACGTTTAGTGGAATTATGACCAAAATGTTCTAATTTGGTCTCATCTGACCACATGACTTTCTCCCATGACTCCTCTGGATCATCCAAATGGTAATTGGCAAACTTAAGACTGGCCTTGACATGTGCTGGTTTATGCAGGGGAACCTTCCGTGCCATGCATGATTTCAAACCATGACGTCTTAGTGTATTACCAACAGTAATCTTGGAAACGGTGGTCCCAGCTCTTTTCAGGTCATTGACCAGCTCCTCCCGTGTAGTTCTGGGCTGATTTCTCACCTTTCTTAGGATCATTGAGACCCCACAAGGTGAGATCTTGCATGGAGCCCCAGTCCGAGGGAGATTGACAGTCATGTTTAGCTTCTTCCATTTTCTAATGATGGCTCCAACAGTGGACCTTTTTTCACCAAGCTGCTTGGCAATTTCCCCGTAGCCCTTTCCAGCCTTGTGGAGGTGTACAATTTTGTCTCTAGTGTCTTTGGACAGCTCTTTGGTCTTGGCCATGTTAGTAGTTGGATTCTTACTGATTGTATGGGGTGGACAGGTGTCTTTATGCAGCTAACGACCTCAAACAGGTGCATCTAATTTAGGATAATAAATGGAGTGGAGGTGGACATTTTAAAGGCAGACTAACAGGTCTTTGAGGGTCAGAATTCTAGCTGATAGACAGGTGTTCAAATAATTATTTGCAGCTGTATCATACAAATAAATAGTTAAAAAATTATACATTGCGATTTCTGGATTTTTTTTATGTCTCTCACAGTGGACATGCACCTACGATGACAATTTCAGACCCCTCCATGACTTCCAAGTGGGAGAACTTGCAAAATAGCAGGGTGTTCAAATACTTATTTTCCTCACTGTATATATATATATATATATATATATATATATATATATATATATATATATATATATATATATATATATATATATATATCCCAAAATTATCTATATATATCTCAATAAATTAGCATATTTTATCCGACCAATAAAAGAAAAGTGTTTTTAATACAAAAAAAGTCAACCTTCAAATAATTATGTTCAGTTATGCACTCAATACTTGGTCGGGAATCCTTTTGCAGAAATGACTGCTTCAATGCGGCGTGGCATGGAGGCGATCAGCCTGTGGCACTGCTGAGGTGTTATGGAGGCCCAGGATGCTTCGATAGCGGCCTTAAGCTCATCCAGAGTGTTGGGTCTTCCGTCTCTCAACTTTCTCTTCACAATATCCCACAGATTCTCTATGGGGTTCAGGTCAGGAGAGTTGGCAGGCCAATTGAGCACAGTAATACCATGGTCAGTAAACCATTTACCAGTGGTTTTGGCACTGTGAGCAGGTGCCAGGTCGTGCTGAAAAATGAAATCATCTCCATAAAGCTTTTCAGCAGATGGAAGCATGAAGTGCTCCAAAATCTCCTGATAGCTAGCTGCATTGACCCTGCCCTTGATAAAACACAGTGGACCAACACCAGCAGCTGACATGGTACCCCAGACCATCACTGACTGTGGGTACTTGACACTGGACTTCAGGCATTTTGGCATTTCCTTCTCCCCAGTCTTCCTCCAGACTCTGACACCTTGATTTCCGAATGACATGCAAAATTTGCTTTCATCCGAAAAAAGTACTTTGGACCACTGAGCAACAGTCCAGTGCTGCTTCTCTGTTGTCCAGGTCAGGCGCTTCTGCCGCTGTTTCTGGGTCAAAAGTGGCTTGACCTGGGGAATGCGGCACCTGTAGCCCATTTCCTTCACATGCCTGTGCACGGTGGCTCTGGATGTTTCTACTCCAGACTCAGTCCACTGCTTCCGCAGCTCCCCCAAGGTCTGGAATCGGTCCTTCTCCAAAATCTTCCTCAGGGTCCGGTCACCTCTTCTCGTTGTGCAGCGTTTTTTGCCACACTTTTTCCTTCCCACAGACTTCCCACTGAGGTGCCTTGATACAGCACTCTGGGAACAGCCTATTCGTTCAGAAATTTCTTTCGGTGTCTTACCCTCTTGCTTGAGGGTGTCAATGATGGCCTTCTGGACAGCAGTCAGGTCGGCAGTCTTACCCATGATTGCGGTTTTGAGTAATGAACCAGGCTGGATAGTTTTTAAAAGCCTCAGGAATCTTTTGCAGGTGTAATTTTGATTCAGATGATTAGGTTAATAGCTCGTTTAGAGAACCTTTTCATGATATGCTAATTTATTGAGCTGTATGCCAAAATCATCAGTATTAAAACAATAAAAGACTTGAAATATTTCAGTTGGTGTGCAATGAATCTAAAATATATGAAAGTTTAATTTTTATCATTACATTATGGAAAATAATGAACTTTATCACAATATGCTAATTTTTTGAGAAGGACCTGTATATATATATATATATATATATTTCTCCTCATCTCTAATTATAATCTATTGTCTATGTAGCATGATTTTTTTTTAAGTACACTTTTTATTCTTGACAGATAACTGTGTGATTGAGCTGCAGTTGCTTGTAAATTGGCTGCAGGACGGGGTTTACGCTTAACTGGTTTCAGGGGGGAAAACGTCAATGTACTTACACATCAGAGCACAATGAAACACTAATGATAATGAACCTCTAAAGTTAATGCTTTCATTGGGAGACAGAAAAACAGAGAGAGAAAGCACAAAGATGTATCATGTCTCTCTCACCCACATTCAGTACTTCGCCACACATGAAACAGCAGTGTTTTGTGGGTAAATATTAGTGAAGAGCAAGGCAGGTGGAGGAAATTTCCATAAGCAAAAGAAAGCGCCTGAGATGACTCTGACCAGAACAGGTTATGTCTAGCTTTAGTGTAGTAGGTAAGAATAATTCTGTGTAAAGGGTGTGTTCACATTTAGTTTATTATTTTTTTGTGATCCCAGTGTGGGTTTCTTTCTGCTAGAGTGTCTTTATTATCTTCATTCTTCAAAATAATCTAATAAGGAGTTTCTTTTCTTGGACAACCTAAATTCGTTTTTTTCATGTGCGCTACAAAGGGATGTTTTGAGATGGTGTGCTTTGAAACGTCTCTGACTACAGTGGCTGTAAGATTTATTTCCTGGGTTCTCTCATAATAAACTTTGCATCATCACACTCTGTTAGGAAATTTGACTTTAATAATCAGAAAAGAAAAGAAAAAACACAACAGGAAGTAGACTAACCTGTATCAATTTTAAAGCAGGTGAGGTGGAACTTGCCCATGTAGAACTCTACACCGATGATGGCAAACATAACGATAGCAAAGAAGAGCAGCAGTCCAATCTGAAGAAGGGGAACCATGGCCTTCATTATGGACTTTAATACTACTTGAAGACCTAAAGAGAGAACCAGATTTGGTTATATTTGGAAAAATTGTCTCACTTGTATCATTTGTAATGTCTGAATATCTGAACAAACAGTGTCGAAGTGTTCTGTACTGCCAAACACTTACTTGGGATTCCTGACACCAGTTTGAGGGGTCTCAGCACTCGGACGGCCCGCAATGTTCTTAAGTCAAACTCTGAACCAACTGTGGTTAAAATCCTGTCACAAACACAAACATGCAGAAGTCAATAGAGAGCAGGGACCACCATAGACATTGTTTAGTTCAGATTAGTGGCCAATCAATATGTGTTGTTCGTTTTTTAAATCATTCCATCTGGCCTGCTTCAATTTTGGATATTTGATTAAGCGCAAATAGCACTAGATTCAACAATTTTCTAAGCAATTAGATTCTATGTACACTAAGTGAAAATAACATATTTTCTTAGCGATAGATGATATTTACACAAAGTGAAATAGCATACTAAGGGGAATTTTTTATTTTATTTACACCATGTAAAAGTAGCAGTTCTTTGCAATATGTGCAAACAGTAGCCTAATTAGATTCTATGTATACTTTATTTTGAGAGATACATATTATTTGCACCTCAGTATTGTTGTACATTAACCGGATGCAATAATAACAGTGTAAATGAGTATATTTATTAAAAAATATTAAATGGATGCTGCCTTAATGGGATAATAAAAGCCCTCCCTACACCTACCCCTAACCCTACCCAATAAATACTTTTATTTTTTTAAAACATTTCGTTAGGCACTTTATTTCCACTTTTAGAACATTTTCTTAATTTTTATTGAAAGTAAATGCCTTTCCGATGTGATATGTGATGGGAAAAGGGAGAAGAGCGGGCTCGGCAAAAGGTGGATTCGAAATCCGGGTTGATCGTGTCAAAACCAGGATCCATGAGCCTTCCGTTGAAACACAAGCGTCTTTTTTTTTATCTTGTTTGCCCCGACCAGGCATTGTTAGGCGGAGCTAGTGCGAATAGCACTTGCCAACAAGGCATGCTATTTGCACTTTTGGCAGCATCACTAAATTCATCACTAAATATTGAATTTATACTATTTTTATTTGATAATAATTAGTGATTAATAATAATAATAATAATAATTCAATTGTTGCAATTCAATTTAATTACAATTATCATATTTTATTGTAAACGTTATTGTAATTACTTTCAATTATCATTATTTTATTAAATTTTACAATATTTTATCTACAATTATTTAGATTATATATAATACACAATTAATGCATTATTTACATTAAATTATAGATTTTTTTATTTGTTAATTGATACTACTACTAATTATTATTATTTATTTATTAATTATTGTTATTGTTGTTAAAATGATCATTTTATAACATTCATATAATTTTCTAATTATTAGATTATTTATATTATAATACATTTTCATTTACAATATAGACTATTTGTATTTGATAATTAATACTACTCTTAATAATAATAATAATAATAATAATAATAATAATAATAATAATAATAATAATGGTCCCCAAAATGCAAGCAAAACAAAAGTATTCACAAAAGATATCACAGGTGTCACTCGATACATTTAAATCTTTTTATCATGCACCAAAAAAAAGAAAGCAAGAAAAAATGTCTTTAATTCTCATCTCATACTGTATCAAATAGATGGGATCGCCTTTTAGGTCAGTGACTCATGTAAGGTAGCAATCATAAGAAACACCTCTGAAACAAACTGTCAGCTTTCAGTGTTGTGTGTGTTTGTGTTCTGGAAAATCAGCATAACTTAATCTAATCTAATCCCATCATCACAGTGACACCGCCGAGATGACAGCCATTAGATGTTGCCAAGGCAATGCGCCGGGCTGGCGTAGCGCACATGAGCCTGCGTGTCCTCAGGAGCACTGGAGTGGAACCAGCCGCACACTGCATTTGTGCAAATGTGGCTGTGAATAAGATCTTCCCATTAAATCACAATCATCGACTCGCAGCAGGCAAACTGGGTAAGCTTATATAAAAGTTACAGTTCGTATGTTTGGCAGAGGAGCATCTTTCTTCACTGACATATGATCTGATTTGCTCATAAGATGAGAAAGAATAGGAGGGTGAGAGGTTTAAAAAAACAATGATGGATGTCTGTGAAAAGGGAAGAGAGGATAGCAGCAGAGGGTTGGGGTGGAGGGATCATGCAGAGTACTGTGAGGCTGAGCAGACATGCCCCATTAAATAAGATAGAGCTGCCGCAACACCCCCGCAATCTATCTAACTCACTACCCAAACAGGGAGATGGAAGGGAGGAAGAAAGTTAGACAAGGAGGGAGAGTTAGCAAAGTTTTCAAAATTCTTTTTATTTTTTAAATAAAGTTGACCATTTCAGAAACAGGTAATCTAGTGTGGCGACAACAGTGCCCTCTGCTGGAGCTGTGCAGTCAGCATCTGAGCTGTACATCTCACAGATATGCTTCATATGCAATACAAGTCAAGGACTACCTACACAAAATCTCATCAAATGCAAACATTCAAAATACACTGTGACATAGGGAATGTGTTACGGCATTAAAGTGAATTATGGCCACATAATCGGCAGGTCACAATGATTTCACTTGCACAGACGTACAGGAAAAGGTATGCATTAAAGTTGAACAAGATTCTTGCTTTATAACTAAAATGTGTACATATGCATGGTGATATTTAACAAAAAAAAATATTCAAAGTAGATTCTCTGAAGTTTCTGGGAAAAATATGACACACAAACAAACAGATTTGTTTTGTTACAATGTCGGTAGTATATGTTACCTGAATCTGGATGACGCAAAACTACAGATTGTACTTCTGTATTTTTGAATCCCCGCCCAGGGAAAGTCGAATCCACAGAGGGTTATTGACAGAAGAGTTATTCATTTTAAGTGTGCGTTTATCACTGAAAATTGTATCGAACGATGTCTACTCTAGGATTATGTTAAAAATGGAACACTATGGCAACAGCTTTCTTACCTGTATGTGACACTGTTTTGCTTTGGAGGTTGGGCGGAACTGACTGAAAGTTTTTCCCTCCATTTAGCCTAAAACACTCAAAATTGGGTACCGTCTTGAGTAGGTACTTCATTTGAATTTGAACTAACTTCGCAAACGTTAAAAAAGTGTGTTCTATATAGTATGAAAGTAATCTGGATATACTACATACGCCATGTTGTTATTATCAATGGACCTGCCAGTGTAAGTAGTGTCACTTCACTTCCATTCATAAATCCTCATCCAGGGACTTCTCGCCTACTGTTTTTCGGTACAATACTACTCTGTTGGCGTACTGTTTTCCGCATACTATAGTATATAGTAATGAAGTATTCAATTTCAGATGTAGCAACTGTGTTCGTTGTGATCCAGTTTCGTTGTGAAATGTTGACTACAAACAGAGTTTTTTCTGATTTTTGATTGCAGTATTCTCTCCGTATTTACGATTCTTTGCAGCCTTTAGCCGCTACAATGCCCTGGATCCTTCACAGTCAAAACCATTATGACTAAAAGTTTTCTAAGAAGTATTTTATACTAAAGCAAGGTGGTTTTTACTCTGGGCAGGACAACCTGTCAATCAGAAGATCACAGCAATAGCAAACCACAACGCTCTAATCAATTCCCGATTAACAAAAAAATAATAATAAAAAAAAAAAAAAAAAATCCTGCACTGCCTTTTTTCTTGTCCAAAAAGCTGTTTCACTCAGATATACACCGATCAGGCATAACATTATGACCACTGACAGGTGAAGTGAATAACACTGATTATCTCTTCATCACAGCACCTGTTAGTGGGTGGGATATATTAAGCAGCAATTTAACATTTTGTCCTCAAAGTTGATGTGTTAGAAACAGGAAAAATGGGCAAGCGTAAAGATTTGAGCGAGTTTGACAAGGGCCAAATTGTGATGGCTAGACGACTGGGTCAGAGCATCTCCAAAACTGCAGCTCTTGTGGGGTGTTCCCGGTCTGCAGTGGCCGAGGGAGGAACAGTGGTGAACCGGTGACAGGGTCATAGGCGGCGAGATTCTGAAATTCTGCAGCAGAGCGATGACATCTCAGATCATTACTTAGTATCTTGTATACTTAATTTAGCTAAAGTTGCAAAGCCGCCCCCTCGTTTCAAAAATGGCAGGACAATCACTGCCGCTACTAAAGATTGCTTTTTAAATACTCTTCCTCATCAGTATCATCTCCTCAGCAACCCAGATAGCATAGAAGAACTCGATGTTGCAACAGAAACTATTGACTCTCTCTTTTCCAGTACTTTAGACACAGTTGCTCCTCTGCGCTTAAAGAAGATTAAAGAAAATAGTCCAACGCCGTGGTACAACGAGCACACCCGGGCCCTTAAAACAGCAGCCAGAAAAATGGAGCGCAGCTGGAAGAAAACAAAACTAGAGGTCTTTCGAAATTCGTGGAAAGAGCACATGATCGCATACAGAAAGGCCGTAAAAACTGCTAGATCCGCTTATTTCTCAACTCTCTTGGAAGAAAACAAACACAACCCAAGGTATTTATTCGATACAGTGGCTAAATTAACCAAAAATAAAGCTTCAACTTCTGATGTTTGTAAACAGCACAGCAGTAATGACTTTATGAACTTCTTCACATGTAAAATTGATAATATTAGGAAGAAAATTTTAACCATGCAGCCGTCTACTACAGTATCACATCAGACAGAGCATTGTAGTGTCACTGAGGAAAAATTACAATCATTCACTGCTATAGGAGAAGAAGAATTGGCTAAACTCGTTAAATCATCAAAATCAACAACATGTATGCTTGACCCTGTACCGACTAGGCTATTAAAAGAGATGCTACCAGAGGTCATAGATCCTCTTCTTAATATCATTAATTCATCTTTGTCATTAGGATATGTACCGAAAACTTTTAAGTTGGCTATTATTAAACCACTTATTAAAAAACCGCAACTTGATCCTACAGAATTAGTCAATTATAGACCAATCTCAAATCTACCCTTTCTGTCAAAAATACTTGAAAAGGCAGTGTCTTCACAATTATGTTCCTTTTTAGAAAGAAATGGTATCTGTGAGGATTTCCAGTCAGGATTTAGACCGTATCATAGTACTGAGACTGCTCTCATCAGAGTTACAAATGATTTACTCTTATCATCCGATCGTGGCTGTATCTCTCTATTAGTGTTACTCGATCTTAGCGCTGCATTTGATACCATCGACCACAACATTCTTTTGAATAGACTCGAAAATTATGTAGGTATTAGTGGAATTGCTTTATCATGGTTTAAATCATACCTATGCGACCGTTTTCAGTTTGTAGCAGTAAATGAAGAGATGTCACACCGATCGCAAGTTCAGTATGGAGTACCACAAGGCTCAGTGCTAGGACCGCTACTCTTCACCCTGTACATGCTACCACTGGGAGATATTATTAGGAAGCATGGCATTAGTTTTCATTGTTATGCTGACGATACTCAGCTCTATATTTCTTCACGCCCTGAAGAAATTTACCAATTCACAAGATTAACGGAATGCATAGCCGCCATAAAACATTGGATGACTGGTAATTTCCTGCAACTCAATTCAGAAAAAACTGAATTTTTAATTATTGGACAAAAAAGCTCCACAAGTAGTAACCTAGAATACTGTCTAACACTTGATGGCTGCTCTGTCAAGTCTTCGTCGTCAGTGAGGAACCTGGGTGTGCTCTTTGATACCAATCTTTCGTTTGAAAGCCACGTTTCTAGCATCTGTAAAACTGCTTTCTACCATCTTAAAAATATATCAAAATTACGGCACATGCTCTCAATGCAAAATGCTGAACAGTTAGTTCATGCGTTCATGACCTCAAGGCTAGATTATTGTAATGCTCTATTGGGTGGTTGCCCTGCTCGCTTAATAAATAAACTCCAGCTGGTCCAAAACGCAGCAGCTCGAGTACTTACTAGAACCAGGAAGTATGACCATATTAGCCCAGTTCTGTCAACATTGCACTGGCTACCTATTAAACATCGCATACATTTTAAAATCTTGCTTATTACTTACAAAGCACTAAATGGTTTAGCTCCCCAATACTTGAGCGAGCTCTTAACATATTATACTCCATCACGTCTACTGCGATCTCTAAATTCTGGCCAGTTGTTAATACCGAGAATATCCAAATCAACTGCAGGCGGTCGATCCTTTTCCTATTTAGCTCCTAAACTCTGGAACAGTCTTCCTAGCACTGTTCGGGAAGCAGACACACTCTGTCAGTTTAAATCTAGACTAAAAACACATCTCTTTACTGTGGCATACACATAAAACACTTTATCAATTAATTGATTGTTAGGCTGCATTAACTAGGTCAGCCGGAACCGGGAACACTTCCCATAACACCTGATGTACTCGTTACATCATCAGAAGAATGGCATCTACGCTAATGATATTCTCTCTGTTTTATCCCGAGGTTTACTGCAGTCAGCCAGATCTGGGCCGTATCCTAATCAGATGGTGGACCAGAGAAGACCAACACAGGACCCCGAAGTGTCTGCAGAGACCGTGTCAATTATCCTCCCCCTGCAACTGCCTCATCGACACGGCATCTAAATAAACCCGTCACCAGCGTGATGACTCCGATTGTTCGAATATTATCATTAAATAATACTTATATCGATATGTCATCCGCAATAAACCCGTCTCCAGCGTGTTGCCTCCGATCATTCGAATATTGCACTTTAATAATTATTTAATCAACATCATCCTCAATAAACCCGTCTCCAGCGTGTTGCCTCCGGTCCTTTGAATATTCCGATCTATTATGACCTCTGACCTGTAAAGCAGCCAGAATAATAATAATAATACGTTGTTTGTAAATTGGCCAGAGGAGAACTGGCACCCCGACTGAGCCTGGTTTCTCCCAAGGTTTATTTTTCTCCATTAGGTCACCTGATGGGGTTTTGGTTTCCTTGCCACTGTTGCCTCTGGCTTGGCGTGCTCAGTTGGGGACACTATATTTTTCAACTAAACATCAAAATAAATCTAATTAATAAACTAATTTAACCATGTAAACTAAATTACTGATCTAATTATTGATCTAAAGCCCACACTGTCACCGTATGGAAATTGAAATGAACTGATGACATCAAATGGCTATACAGCTGAATAAAATTAGGCTGCATTATTTTGCTGTTTAACACTGTAAAGCTGCTTTGAAACAATCTACATTGTTAAAAGCGCTATATAAATAAAGTTGACTTCTTGCATCTCGGGGAGAGTTTATGTTAAGTGAAGTCAAGAAAGACTGTCTTTATTACATTTTTTATTAAAACATGTTTTTTTCAGGAAATATTTTTTTATTTCAACTTAAAATGTCAGGAGATAAATTTTTTAACGTTACTGTTAAAAATGCACTTCCAATAAAGTGAGTGTTGGCAAAAATGTTTTTTTATGTTTTTATGTTGAGGCGGCAGGGGTGTTGTCTGCAACTGCTGAATGTAACTAATAAAGTAACTTGTAATCTATCTTAGTTACTTTTAAAATCATTGTGACCTACTAGTTTTAAAGGAGTAATCAGTAATCAGATTACTTTTTTAAAGTAACTGTGGCAACACTGTATATATATATATATACAGTGAGGAAAATAAGTATTTGAATACCCTGCTATTTTGCAAGTTCTCCCACTTAGAAATCATGGAGGGGTCTGAAATTGTCATCGTAGGTGCATGTCCACTGTGAGAGACATAATCTAAAAAAAAAATCCAGAAATCACAATATATGATTTTTTAACTATTTATTTGTATGATACAGCTGCAAATAAGTATTTGAACACCTGTCTATCAGCTAGAATTCTGACCCTCAAAGACCTGTTAGTCTGCCTTTAAAATGTCCACTTCCACTCCATTTATTATCCTAAATTAGATGCACCTGTTTGAGGTTGTTAGCTGCATAAAGACACCTGTCCACCCCATACAATCAGTAAGATACCAACTACAAACATGGCCAAGACCAAAGAGCTGTCCAAAGACACTAGTGACAAAATTGTACACCTCCACAAGGCTGGAAAGGGCTACGGGGAAATTGCCAAGCAGCTTGGTGAAAAAAGGTCCACTGTTGGAGCAATCATTAGAAAATGGAAGAAGCTAAACATGACTGTCAATCTCCCTCGGACTGGGGCTCCATGCAAGATCTCACCTCGTGGGGTCTCAATGATCCTAAGAAAGGTGAGAAATCAGCCCAGAACTACACGGGAGGAGCTGGTCGATGACCTGAAAAGAGCTGGGACCGTTTCCAAGGTTACTGTTGGTAATACACTAAGACGTCATGGTTTGAAATCCTGCATGGCACGGAAGGTTCCCCTGCTTAAACCAGCACATGTCAAGGCCCGTCTTAAGTTTGCCAATGACCATTTGGATGATCCAGAGGAGTCATGGGAGAAAGTCATGTGGTCAGATGAGACCAAAATAGAACTTTTTGGTCATAATTCCACTAAACGTGTTTGGAGGAAGAAAAATGATGAGTACCATCCCAAGAACACCATCCCTACTGTGAAGAATGGGGGTGTACATGGGACAGGGCGACTGCACTGTATTAAGGAGAGGATGACCGGGGCCATGTATTGCGAGATTTTGGGGAACAACCTCCTTCCCTCAGTTAGAGCATTGAAGATGGGTCGAGGCTGGGTCTTCCAACATGACAATGACCCGAAGCACACAGCCAGGATAACCAAGGAGTGGCTCTGTAAGAAGCATATCAAGGTTCTGGCGTGGCCTAGCCAGTCTCCAGACCTAAACCCAATAGAGAATCTTTGGAGGGAGCTCAAACTCTGTGTTTCTCAGCAACAGGCCAGAAACCTGACTGATCTAGAGAAGATCTGTGTGGAGGAGTGGGCCAAAATCCCTCCTGCAGTGTGTGCAAACCTGGTGAAAAACTACAGGAAACGTTTGACCTCTGTAATTGCAAACAAAGGCTACTGTACCAAATATTAACATTGATTTTCTCAGGTGTTCAAATACTTATTTGCAGCTGTGTCATACAAATAAATAGTTAAAAAAATCATACATTGTGATTTCTGGATTTTTTTTTTTTAGATGATGTCTCTCACAGTGGACCTACGATGACAATTTCAGACCCCTCCATGATTTCTAAGTGGGAGAATTTGTAAAATAGCAGGGTGTTCAAATACTTATTTTCCTCACTGTATATGACAGATATATATGACATAAGATTGCACTTTATATAAGCTTTCAAAACACTCATCTTATAGGATTATTGTTGTAAGATAAGACTCTGATTGCCTGAGGTTTGGAGAGAGAGACTAGGAGAAAAAGACCCTTATTATTTTGAATGTAGCAGGGTGACCGCCAGCAAAAAGGAAAGATTTTTAATATCCCGCTTATCGATGACAGAATATATCTCTACATGGGGGCAGCAAGCTCGGGCACAGGTAATATGGCGGGGAACGATATCTGCTATTTGTCTAAGAGAAACACCCTCACATAAAGACACATAGGCATATAGACAATAACATATACATGCACAAAAATAGATGTTGTCATGTGAAATTGGCAATCAACCCCTGCCTTACAGTCCCACAAGCAAAAAAACAAAAAAATTCAATGAGCTACTGGCAGATTTGGGCCTGCACATAATGAGAATGGAGACAATAGAAATCAGAATGTGCATATATGTCTGTTTAAACAAAGAATTGCAGTCAGATGATGAACCAGAATTAAGTAAGAACTGAATGTTTATGAGCCGTCTCTGTGACTGCAGTTCATAACTAATTCACATGTGATTGACAGCTGCTGATTTTCTCCACTGCAGAGGTGAAGGGACTTCTGTGGCACTCCAATGAATGAGCTGCCAAACTTACACTGCACTCGACAGTGCTACAAACTGAAAAAGAGGATGAAAAAGGAGAAGCGGGAAAGACGGAGAACGTGAGGGAGACTTCTCACCCTCAGTGGGGGTGCCATGATGTAATTATCGTCGCATGGTGCACACAGTGCTGGAATTGAGCTTTTCACACGTCTCAGAAAGAGACTTATCCCTCTCAGATGATCATCCACTGTCAGAGGAGAGCTGTCAGTCAGCCTCGGGCACACTGTGACCTCACGACCTCAACAGAGCAACTGAGACCTCTAAGACTGGAGAACAAGCCTGAGCAGAATCCAGAGGGAAATGTATCTGGAAGATGATACAAGCAGTACGCCTGATGACAAATGATCTTATTAATCAAACACCTTTACAAGATTCAAGACAACTTGTAAAAAAAAAATCTCATTAATGTCTTAAAGGGGTGGTAAACCACGATTTCACTTTTCTAGCTTTAGCTAGTGTGTAATGTTGCTGTTTGAGCATAAACAACATCTTCAAAGTTACAACGTTCAAAGTTTAAAGCAAAGGGAGATATTTGCTTTTAAAGAAATCGATTTCTAAGGACTACAGCAAACGGCCGGTAGGGACTACTACACATTCCTCCAGGGTGTGCTGACATCACCAGCCCCAATATTTACATAAACCCGTCCTCCGAGAATATGAAATAAGGGGGGGCCATTTTGTATCGTCTCGGGGAATAGTTGTTGTGGTTAGTAGGCTGTAGTGCTGTTGACAATGCCGACGAAACGCTGTTATTTTCATCCGGATTGCAGGTCCACTTTGTTCATCCTTCCTAGGGACGGGGCAGCGTTGCAGTGCGTTTAACATACAACGTCATATTCATGTGTGTAAGAGACAGAGGGGAACATGATCGCATTTGCAGCGGATATATGCTGCCCATCATAAATCAAAGCACGAGACAGACAGGGGTCGCAGGAGAAGATCGGAAAATGTGACATAATGGACAATATTCATCTGTATTTGCAATACACGAGCCTTCAGCTGCACGAGTTAAGCTGCACGAGACCGGCTACCGCGGCACATCTCGCGGAGGAAAGCTTCCACAATCTTCGCGAGTATGGGCCACAACCTGTAAGTGTGATATATTTTTCGTCTATGTGTTTTCCTGTAATAGTTCGTGTTGTTAATTGTAGCCTACGTTGTAGCAATGAAGTAGACATGACAGCGCTGTTTGGCTCTGCAAACCAGTTTGTTAAATGCTCATTCATACTTAACGTTATCCGACAAACACCTCACGCTACAAACTGTTTAAAATCTCAACAGCGAACTTGGCATTAGTGTAAATGATTCTTTGATTAGAGCTTTTATGTATTGTTTATCTACAGGCATGCTAAACATGCTTCTGTGTTTGATTTGGCTACTAGCAATGTTTAGTGTCCGTTCTTGCGACAGATATTTGGCAAATCGTTCTAAAAATACAAAAGTAACAGTGCCATTCAGTAGCGATCACTATAGATCCGCAGTCTTTACTCTTGAAGACTGAACAGGTTCTGCTCGATCATTTTCACTAAAATTGTCTGGGTCTGATTCGGGCTCTTGGTATGGTTTTATTGACGCTAGCGTACACAAAGCCTGAGGCTACCTGTAGAGGTAAGGGGCGTGACGCTTTCGAGAAACGTGCACTAGGCGGTTAGCGAATTACAGCACACTGGGCCAGCTAACCAATCAGTGCCCATTGCGTATTTTTGAGGGACTGGCTTCATAGAATCCGGAAACCATCAGACCGTTTTTACAAGGAGGGACAGAGCAGTGTAGAATAAAGGTAAAATATATGAAAAATACTGATTTTTTTTAAAAACGAAGCATGAACACATGTTACAGTGCCCCCCACAAACACAATCAAGCCTTCGAAAGAATGTGTTTTACCACCCCTTTAAGTGTCTCAATTGTTTAAATTGAGAAAAAATGTGCCCTTACTATGCTAATTTAAAGGCTCTTAGTTTTGCATCCAAGGTCAAAAAACACTTTAATTTTCTCACAATATACATTACATCACCTCTTTTCTCACAGTGTCAGAAACGTTTCAATAAAGCATTCAGTGTCTCAGCCCCTCCTTTCCGAGAGTCTATTCTGCTCTGATTGGTTGTGATTAAATCTACAGTGTCAGAAACAAATTGCCCATTACCATATCAATTTCACCTCTGAATATGGACGTAGCTAGTGATTCAAACAGTAACAATAGTTTTACTGTATCACTTCGAGCCAGAGTCCTCATCCATTTGAAGTGCACGTAAAGTGGATTTGCTTTCGCGGTGCAGAAAACCACATCTTCTCGGCATGTCGACAACATAAACCAAACTCTTCCAGGCCTCGGCTACAACAAAAGTCTTTGAGGGCGGGTCAAAGTAGATGTTGTTTGCTGGCAGCCAATTCTGCATTATGCAAATTTGTGACAAACCTACACCGATTAGGCATAACATTATGACCCCTGACAGGTGACGTTAATAACACAGATTATCTCTTCATCACGGCACCTGTTAGAGGGTGGGATATATTAGGCAGCAAGTGAACATTTTGTCCTCAAAGTTGATGTGTTAGAAGCAGGAAAAAGGGACAAGTGTAAGGATTTGAGCGAATTTGACAAGGGTCAAATTGTGATGGCTAGACAACTGGGTCAGAGCATCTCCAAAACTGCAGCTCATGTGGGATCTTCTCAGTCTGCAGTGGTCAGTATCTATCAAAAGTGGTCCAAGGAAGGAACAGTGGTGAACTGGCAACAAGGTCATGAGCGGCCAAGGCTCATTGATGCATTGATGGCTGGCCCGTAGCTCAAATTGCTCAAGAAGTTAATGCCAGTTGTGGCGAGTTGGACGAGCGAGAGACATGGGAGGAGTGAGCGAGATTGGTGGGCGTGATTGAGAATGAGTGTCACCTGCGAGGCACACCAGTCTCGAGTCCTCTCATGAGGGAGCACGGAGGCATATAAGGACGAGCGACACGAGTGAAGGACGAGAGAGGACCAGGCCTGGATTTTAAGTTGTGTTTTATTATGTGTGTGCGCGGCAGTCGTCCGTGAGGGGCTGCCGCTTTTACTTTCATTTTGTGTTTATTTATTTTATTGACTGTTCACCGGTTCCCGCCTCCTTCTTCTTACATACTCCGTTACACCGGTTCTGATAGAAAGGTGTCAGAATACACAGTGCATCGCAGTTTGATGCGGATAGCTGAAGACCAATCAGGGTGCCCATGCTGACCCCTGTCCACCGCTGAAAGCGCCAACAGTGGGCACGTGAGCATCAGAACTGGACAACAGAGCAATAGAAGAAGGTGGACTGGTCTGATGAATCACGTTTGATCAACGCCTCTGTGGGATGTGCTGAACAAACAAATCCGATCCATGGAGGCCCCACCTTGCATCTTACAGGACTTAAAGGATCTGCTACTAACATCTTGGTGCCAGATACCACATTACATGCATTTCTGTCTACTAAGCATGATTTCAGTGATAAAACACTTTGGACCTCATTTATAATTGTATTCAGTATGGTCAATTTGTTAATATATCACCCCAAAAGTTTCAGAAAGTTCCACAGGGCCCTAAAGTTTCAGAATAGATCTCAAGAATGTCATAAACTATGCTAAGATTGGCCAAGAGTCATTTAACAGAGTTTTCAATATGAAACATTTACTATCTTCTTCCATGAACAAACTATCTGTATTGTTATCTACATTCATTTAATATCAAAAAAATGTGCACTACAGATCAAAAGTTTAAAGTCTGTTAGATTTGATGTATTTGTAAGTCTCTTATTAGTTACCAAGGTTGCATTTATTTGATCAAAAACACAGGGAAACAGTAATATTGTGACATATTATAACTATTTAAAATAACTGTTTTCTATTTTTTATATATTTTAAAATGTACTTTATTCCTGTGGCAAAACTGAATTTCCAGCTTCTATTACTCCAGTCTTCAGTGTCACATGATCCTTCAGAAATCATTGCAGATTTTGGGCTCAAGAAACATTACTTACGGTATTATAATCAATGTTGAATAAAGTTGCTATAATAAAGTGCTGCTTAATATTTTGGTGAAAACCATGATACATAAGAGTCTTTTCTATCACTTCTGTTCAATTTAATGCATCCTTGCTTTCAAAATAATAATAATTAAAAAATTGTAAAGACCCCAAACTTTTGAATGATAATGTATGCCATTAATAATCTTATTTTTGTGTCTTTTTTAAAAATATCGCCAAAGGAACTGTAAAAAAACAACAACAAAAACCAGAGACTTTTAGTTGTTACTGAAAGTTGGGATGGCTGGGAAATGCTAGGAAATATGTTAGAAAAGTCATTATTTTTGCTGACGCTAGTGGCAAATAAAATTACACACTGCTTTAAAAAGGAATATAATAAATGAGCTATGAAACCTCTGAGCAAAGAAATGTTCCTCTGGAGATGGTATAAAAAGATTAGTTATGAAACTAAATCTCTATAATTCAATGTCCTGCTCAAATTTCAGAGAGATTAAGCCCCAAAAAGTTTTTTTTTTGTTGTTGAGGAATTTCAACCCCAATTGATTCCCCTAATGTAGAAAAATGAGTGTAGCCACACAGCCCTTCTGCTATCAATTAGTCATAGATCATTTCCCGAGTCAGTGTTGGCGTCTGTCATGTCTCTCTGTATTACTCGCTACACTTTTACCATCCTTGGCTCACATTATGTCACCACATCTTGCTCAATCAGAATAGAAACAGTCAAAAGGTCACAGCATAGACATTTGAAGTGGAGCTGTCCGGAGGCACATGACCAACAAGGACGGGCATATCAAAGTGCCAAATGGGAGGGGGGGGTAGGGGTTCATTGCCATGGTGCAAATGGAGGGAGTGCTAATGAAGTCATCCTGCCTGCCACAAGGCACCAGCGTCATACAGAGAGCTTTAATGATTTGCGGTTAATAGATACACACACACTTGCACATAATCACCAAAGCAGAAGCCTGTCTCATTGCAACAATTACATTTGTATAGAGATGCACTCCATCCACTCTAAAGTGACACATGCACAAACATACACACTCCTACGCACATGCCCACACACATTAAAAGCTGCCTGTCATCACCTACACCCTTCAGATTACACACAGAACGCAAACCTAAAAAAGCAATCAGCTTAAAGGGACAGTTCTCCCAAAATTTTTTAATTTATCTCACCACCATGTTGTTCCAAACTTGTATGGCTCTATTTATTCAATTGAACAAAAAAGGAGCAGGACAATTCTGCTATTTTGCAGAATTAGCAATTGAGGATGAATGCCTACCCTTAAGCATACCCATACCACCACACCTGTTCCTAACTTTACCCGTATCTCACATCAATATCAGCAAAAGTGTTTTTCTATACAATATGAACACAATAAGTACATTGTATTTATTTTTTGATGTAAGTACATAGTAGTTAAGGCCGCCTAATATAAAGTGAGACCAAAAATGTGATACATTTTTTGTAATTTTGTTGCATTATTGTCATTTAAATGTTTTGTATTTATTTATTTCTATTTAGCTTTAATTTATTTTTATTTCAGTTTTAGTTATAGTAATTCTAGTATTTAAACCTACTTTATTTCAGTTTGTTGCCAAGGCTTTTCATTAGGGGTGTGACGAGACACTTAACTCACAATATGGGATGAGACACGAGATTGGGTTCATGAGAACCAGACGAGACAAGATTTTTGCTCAGTACTTTTTAAAAAATCCATAAACTGCAGGTGCATTTTGAAATGTTTTAACCATTCATCTTGTAATGAATGTAATTTCAGTTCTACTTTCTGAGAATTAATTATCATATGCATTGATAATTAATGCAAAGACAACATTATACAAGCACTGTAAAAGTTTTTTTCCTAATTGAACTCCTTTCCACAAATTGATCATAGAAAAACAGAGAAAATAAATAACAGTTTTTTCTTAGTCTTATCGATATTCAAAGTGCAAACAGAGACCAGAGCTAAGAAGTGGTTACAGCTACACAGCCCGGCCTAAGGTAGCTTTGATATTGGGAGAGCAATGGGAGACTAATTTGAGCAAATCATGGAGCTCACGTTTTACTTCCGCGTTCGATTTCGCGATCGCACGTACTTTGTGTATAGGGAACGGCGGTGCTGAGTGCACATTCTGCAAGATTTATCAGACGCTTACGTCTCCAGTGGCATGGAGCAAGTGGAGCAGAGCGAGCATTTTCAATTCATTGCTATGGAAGTTGAGCTTCAAGCTTGTGCAAGTGTAACGGCATGAAATTGTCACACTCAAATTGTTTAATCTAATGTTTTTATTTTATTTCAGCAAATTTATTTCAAACAATATTTTTAATAGTTTTATTTTTAGTTAATAACAACACTGATTTGAAACTGGTACATTTTCACCCATCATTGAAAATATATAATTTCTGACTGTTTGGGATGACATGACACAAATGGCAGATTTTTTTTGGTTAAATCGTTTAAAAACAATACATTCATTGTTCAGTAAATGGCTGACAGAAGTGTTGGAATATGTGTTTTTGTCCTCTGAGGCCTCTTAAGCTGTTGTTTGTAAAAGACAGTAAAAACAGCAAGCCACAGCAATGTCTCAGCAGAGTTGTCTTTCCGGCATTAAAACCTCCAGTGTTAAAACCACTCTGTGTGCGGCAAATAGGCAAATGATTAAAACGGCAAACTAAGAGCGTGTAACATGACAAGTCCATCCCGTTATTCTTCTCGACTTCCATTTATGTTAAAAATGGCTTTACTTAAAAATGCTGTCCCTTTAATGTATCCCCTGATTCAACTCCAATAACTGTGTGTTAATAAAATAGACTCATCTTTACATCCCCATCCACCTTGCTTTCCTCTCGCCATCCATTAGTCACATACAGCTTGCATAAAAGGAACAGTAACAAAGGAGACAAAAATGGCTGCCAAGACTGGAATAAACTGGATACAAAGGACACAGGAATGTCACACATCGGAAAATGATTGGTAGTAGGTCTCAACCTTATGGATCAGCCACACCATAACCATTGAGGGCATTACATCTAAAGTATGACGTGAATGTAATGGTGACATATAGGGGGGGGGGGGGGGGGGAACTGAGAGAGAAAGCAGATTACTAGGTGTGTTTACATGGAGCACTGTAATCGGTTTAAAAGTCCAATCCGAATGAAAATGCTCCATATAAACACCTCAATCAGAATAAAAATGCCCAAACCGAATAAAATTGTAATCGGTTTGAGAGGGGTGGGATAAACCTCTTCATGAACTGATCCAACGGAAAATTCCACCATATAAACGACCTGATCCGATTACTTTGAGTGTACGTCTTTCTGTGACGTAATATACAGCACGTGCCTCCACCACTGTAGAGCACGCGCACGCCGCACCACACCAGGTTGACCTTGTTGACAAGAGAGGAAAGTACATTTTTCTGAGGTATTAAACTTTTTATTTTGTAACAAGTTATGAACATAATGTTGGAATAATGACACAGACATGGCTACACCATCTCATCTTGACAGCGTTTGTCCTAGGCTTCAACTGCACCTGACAGAAGAATTTATTTTTCTGAGGTGATTCTTACACTTTACAACAAATAATAAATAGCTTTTATAAACTGTATAAGTCCTGGTGGCTGTTGAGAGTTGCCATGGCAACAGGGAAAATTCAAGCTGCTGGAGAGGACGTGTAGACATTTCTCTCTGTTTCTCGTAAGCTATATAAAAAAAAGTTCAACAACTGCTTCAAATTGGTTAAGAAACATTACCCACGGGTCTACTTTAATTACTTTTGTTAATATACAGTGAGGAAAATAAGTATTTGAACACCCTGCTATTTTGCAAGTTCTCCCACTTAGAAATCATGGAGGGGTCTGAAATTGTCGTCGTAGGTGCATGTCCACTGTGAGAGACATAATCTAAAAAAAGAAATCCAGAAATCACAATGTATGATTTTTTTAACTATTTATTTGTATGATACAGCTGCAAATAAGTATTTGAACACCTGAAAAAAACAATGTTAATATTTGGTACAGTAGCCTTTGTTTGCAATTACAGAGGTAAAACGTTTCCTGTAGTTTTTCACCAGGTTTGCACACACTGCAGGAGGGATTTTGGCCCACTCCTCCACACAGATCTTCTCTAGATCAGTCAGGTTTCTGGCAATTTTTGAATGTGTTCATGATTTTCGGCGGATGGAGACGCTGATCGCTTTTGGGAATTTTGTTCTTCAGACTTAATAAAAAGCATTACTGGAATACTAACAAAGTGCAATATGAGAGATGGTGGTGAGATGGTGGTCCAGTGGGTTAAACCATGGAACTGATATGCAGAAGGTGGCCACCAGTGTGTCCTTGAGCAAGGCACTTTACTCCATGTAGCTCCAGGGGGATTGTCCCTGTAATAAGGGCACTGTAAGTCGCTTTGGATAAAAGCGTCTGCCAAATGCATAAATGTAAATATTGATTCGTAATGCAACATTACGAATCTGATGCAGCAGACCAACTGTGTGCATGTCACAAAATAATTTGTATTGAAAGCATCAGAACATGTAAACACCAAATCGTTTTAGATAACGTCTCATGTAAACAGTCCACCGAATCTTTCAATTGGAATGACAAAAAAGTGTGCATGTAAACATGGCTACTGTCAGTAGCTACATTTACATGGACACTTTTTGCTTCAACCTGAATGAATTCATTCCGATTGATGAATCCGAACGTAGTGTTTACATGAACGCTAAATAAAGGGATAGGGTTGATGTGGGCGTTTATATGTCACAAGCTTCTGATCGGATTTAATCATTACGCTATTTCTATGTCATTGCACATGTGCAGTAGCCTACTTTCCAGTTTTGGTTTTCAGTCCGATCAAGTGTTTACATGCATTCTTGAATGGATTACAAAAGGAATAAACCACCCCTTACAACCTGAATTAAATTTGAATCAGATCTGGCCAATTCATTCCCATTGACGTGGTTACATGTGAATTTTTTGTTCAGATCGGATTACAAGGGTCCATGTAAATGCAGCTAATGTGATAATGCCCACCTGTTTGCAACCTGTTAGTAAATCAAACTGGTGGAAAAAGACGTGATATTTAAACAACTCCGCCACTCAGTCCTCACCACTTTTGGTCACATCCAAATCAAAATGAAATTATTTGAAACACTAAATTATGGGAATGGGCAAGTTGGAGCACTCAGATCAATTACATTAAAGATGTACCCAAGGTTTATTGCTCAGCACCAGAGCTAGGCAACTAGTAGGTCTTTTGGAAAAGAGTCTGTTGGTTCTAACAGGTCTCTTATGATATTAAACACATTTGAGGTGGAGAGAAGCCATGGCCTTGAGGGAGGCGCAGCGAGCGTCATTACCTCATTACAGGCCCGAGTGCTCTGGCAAGGAGGACAGGATGAGAGCAAATTAAAAGGACTGGCTGACCATGACAGCCGGGCAAATCAATGACCCGCTGACGAGCACAGGACCCAGTGAAATTCCTTTAATATAATAAAGATGTCTAAAAGACAGAAAAAAAAAACATTTTGGGCCCTATCATACACCCGGTGCAATGTGGTGTCAGGTGCAAAGCAAGTGTTTTTTTCTAGTTTTAGCCCAACGCAGTTTCATTTTCACGCCCTGTGCCATGTAGTTTAAATAGCAAATGCATTGGCGTCTATAGGCGGGTCCACAACGTGCGTACACTCTGATTGGTTTATTACTAGGGCTGTCAACGTTAACGCGTTAACGCATGTGATTAATTTAAAGGTGCCCTAGAATGAAAAATGAATTAACCTTGCCATAGTTAAATAACAGGAGTTCAGTGCATGTAAATCACATACAGTACAGTGAGTCTCAAACACCATTGCCTCCTCCTTCATATGTAAATCTCGTTTGTGAAAAACACCACGGAAAAATAGGCGAATCTCAACATAACACCAGCAGTGATGTAATCGATGGGATCATTAATATGTACGCCCCCCAACATTTGCATAAGCAAGCACATGTTCACTATCTGGCGAAACTGCGCAGCCGCCGTACACTCTAAAAAAAAAAAGGTTCTATATGGCACCAAAAATGGTTCTTGGCTCGTAATCATAGGGGAACCTTTTTTAGTGCTATATAGCACCAATTTTTGTGCTTCAGAGGTTCTTCAGAGGTTCTTCAGAGGTTCTTTGACTAAGGTGCTTTATAGCACCGCTAACTAAGGTGCTATATAGCACCGATACCATATACAGAACATGTTAAGATATGGAGCTATATAGCACCAAAAGTGGTTCCTCTATGATTACTACGAAGAACCATTTTTGGTGCCATATAGAACCTTTTTTTTTTTTAGAGTGTATCAACTGGAGTTCTGCAGCAGTAAGCCTGACGCGAGGATAGCGAACATGGCAGATCATGGAAACAAATGTTATGTTCCAGGCTGTGCAGGGGATGTGAAGACGTTTCATACTCTTCCCACAAATAAAACATGTCAACAGTCATGGTTGATGTTTATTTATAATCGGATACCGCAACAATTTAATTCAAAGTTGTTAGTTTGCTCAGCCCATTTCACCACAGACAGTTTTCAAACCTGGGACAATATCAAGCAGGCTTTGCTCAGCGTCCGACACTGAAGAAAGGGGCAATTCCAACCATATTCCTGCAACCAGTAAGTGATTTTATCCACTTCTTGACTGTCTAAACCATTTCTGATTAAATTGAAAGTTTCTTAGAGAGACAACATTAACGATAATATTCCTGTTGTTGTCTATATCCAACGCAAGATGCTATATTTACATTTACATTTACATTTAGTCATTTAGCAGACGCGTTTATCCAAAGCGACTTACAAATGAGAGCAATAGAAGCAACTAGAACAGTCAAAGGCTACAGTATGCAAGTGCTGTAACAAGTCTCAGTTAATCTAACACAGAACACACAGGATTTTTTTTATTTTTATTTTTTTTTTATAAATAAATTAGACAGACAAAAATGAATAGAATGTTCTACCTATATGGTAAGAATAGGATAATCCAAGTGGCTTACATAACTAAATAGTATGTCTAATGACATAGGTTAATATTATTTCATGCCAGTGTTGTCATAAATTAGTAAATGCAACCATAGATACGTAACATACTATGTTAGTTTAGTTGCTTACACATAGCTCACTCGATCCTTCTAGCTAACGTCAACACCTCCACCATTTAAGTTGAAACGATAGTAATTTGATATTTATTTATTTATATTTTTGACAACTGAAGTATGATTATATACTGATTGATATATATAAGGTTGAATGCCTAATCTCTCCATCGTCAAGACGGTCAGTAAAGTTGTACCTGCTATCATTGAGCCGCAGTGAAACAGCCAATCAGAGCAGAACTCTGCATTAATATTCATGACCCTTCCAAATAAGGCAAAAATAGACCATTTCATCCTGGGGAAGATTTCTAGAGTTGTAAATGGACCTATAAAACCGTAGCTGGACAATTATTGACCTTAAATAAGCGATATACCCTCTATGTAGATACCAGAGAACAATTTAAAATGTTGTTTCAAATCATTCTAGGGCACCTTTAAAGTCCTGAATGCGTTAAAATAATTTAAGGCAATTAACGCAAATAAATAAAGTATGTGAAGCTGCAAATGCATTGGCGTCTATAGGCGGGTCCACAACGTGCGTACACTCTGATTGGTTTATTACTAGGGCAGTCAACGTTAACGCGTTAACGCATGTGATTAATTTAAACTCCTTAATGCGTTAAAATAATTTAATTTAACAAATTAACAATTAACAATTAATAAGTTAACAATTAACACAAATAAATAAAGTATGTGAAGCTGCAAAATTAACGCAATATTTGTCACGCAGTTAGATGATGTTAGAAGCCGGGAGTTTATCACAATCACACTGAGCATCGACAGCACCTGTAACCCTGGTAGGAGGAAATTTCCATTCTAATTCTGATTTCTGATGTGTAGCTAATCATTCAAGTTCACTCAGACTTTCTTTCTAGATCTTTTAATGATTGCCGTGTTAATGCCCTAAGCGTAGTGCATCAATGAATTAAGCCAGTGACTAAAATGATCGTTTCTGTTAGTAGCATGAAACAAATCCGTTTTTAAGTGAATAAACTACAGAGAGCGATCAAAGAACACTCTTTATAATGTTCGCATTTGTCAATCACACGTTGCGAGTGTATCTGCACACTTGCCCAAACTGCCGTTATAATGAATGACGCTGTTATGCAGCATAGCGAAGCTCTTACTGTATTCATATTGACGTCCTGTTTGCTGTTAGTTGGGGTGAAAGCATTTTGTGAGAGAAAACGTTGCAATGACGAGATCACTGCATTCACGCGATCAACAGACTGTCTGTCTACTCAATGCTCATCACTGCAGCCTTTCATGTGATAGGAATAGATCATAAAATAATGCTATAATCCACATTTTGACGATTTGTTCATCTCGACGGCTGTAATGGTACATTACATGTGTTACAAAGTTCGTAGAATAAAGTGGAAGAAGACATCGTGGGCACTTCAAAATACAGTGAATAATTATTTATTACGAATTATTCCGATTTTTAGAATGCATTTTAAGAATACTTTACCCATCAACCGTTTAAAATGTACAACACGTTAAAGAGGAACGCACACTGATGTAAACAGACCGTGCATGAGAGGAGCACATGGCGGAGCGAGATGCGCTGAAGTGCACATTCACTCTCTGACAGCAGAGGGCGCTGACGGAACAGCAGAAATGCAGCCGTTTCCCCGGAACCTAATACTTAATACTTAAAGACTTAAGGCTATTCATTTTCAAACTTAAACATTTTATATTTTAATCTGGACTAAATGACATGCCCTAGATATTGTTTGAATATGTTCTGACTGTTGTTCAATCACACACTTTACAATAAGGCTCCATTATTTAACATTAGTTCATTCATTAACAAACTGACAATGAAAAATACGTCTAAAGCATGTATTAATCTTAGTTAAATGTACATTTCAGCATTTAATAACACTATTAATATTATTAATTATTAATATCAAAAGTTGTAACTGTATTATTTAATGGACCTGAGCTTACACTAACTAATAGTTGCTTTTTTAAACTAACATATGTAATAACTTATGTAAAAATTTAGCCATTCATTCTTTGTTAATGTTAATGCATTAACTGTTGAGACATTATTGTAAAGTGTTACCTATTGTTCTTTATAATTCTTTTGCACTTAATCTGTTTTAAATATTTTTTTACTTTATACATTTGTGTGTATTGCTTTATTGTATTTAAATGTTTGGTTCTTTTGATAAAAAAAAGTTATTAAACCTGTTACAGTATGACAACACTCTTTTTGCAACTTATTTCAATATCGTGATAATACCGTATACCATGATAAAAGCTTCAGCAATTAATCGCAACATGAAAATTTGATACCGGCACATGCCTAGCTACAAATAAGCTTGCGCTAACAGCACAGCGCTCTCAACAACTCAGTACAATAAAACTTCCTCCAGCTCTCCGTGGTTCACGAGTGCCCAGACAGTCTCTCTCTCTCATGCATGCAGTGCGTGCAGTGCCTCGCTAAACCACGCCCCCTCCGCAACATAATCTAACACTAATTTAAAATGCAAAGATGTCAGCCAATCACAACAGTGGGCGTTTTCACTGAAGTCTCACAGCAGGCACGCAGACATTTAGCCAGAGGGGTAATAACAGTATAGAAAAATTGCCTTTTATTTCTAAATTATGATTTTTTTTAATGTAAAAATCATACTAACAATATAAGTACAGCTCCGGAAACATTATAAAATAATAGAAAAATGCCATGCCATGGGACCTTTAAACTCTGGTAAAGTGTTCAGTGATCCAGTAATCGAATTCATTCAAACAGTTCAAAACAGCGCTAATGTAAAAAACGCCAGGCTGATTAGGCTACATGAGACATCAGAGAGAATAGAGACTCACATCGCGTTTTTAGTAAATTATTCATTCCATTGTGTGCTTTGCTTTAAAACACGAGCTCTGTCGTATTCTGCGATTGAGTATACACGATAAACCTGCATGTGCATGTGCGCGCTCTCGATCACTGATCGCACGCTGCACTCATGTAGGCTACAGACACAAGGTACATTCGCATTGTTTCCACACTCACTCAGGAAGGATAATGTTTCATTTGTCATGTGGACGTTAGTGATGTCCAGGTCACGAACAAATCGTTATTTTGAACCGGTTCTTTTTAGTGAACCGATCGAACCAGTTCACCAAATCGGACTGAACCGTTCCAAACAGTTTGCATCTCTAGTAAGCACTAATCCACAAATTTCTAAAGTTATTCTCTTTTTGACGTGTCTGACTCTTCCTCTGACTCGAAATAAACCAACATCCCGGAGTTATTCAGTTACTCCAACAGTACACTGACTTAACCTGCTGTTAAGATGAGCACGAGCAGCAAAGCAGCTGATATACTGAGCATGCGTGCAGCATTGTGAGCGACGTTGTTGTATTTAGTAATCGTAGGTTTATGCTGTCAAAGCGGTTGATTTAGGAGGGTTTTTTGCCGTCTCCGTGTGGTCCTGTTCGGTATCGCAGCTTGACTAGTCTACATTTAAATTTACATTTCACATAAAATGTCTAAAAGGAAAACAATCTTGTTGTTGTTGCTCTGTACACATACTATACACTGTGAATTCTGTAATGTATTTTTTTCATACCTCTCCTTGAACTGTCACCTTATCGTGGTGGATAGGTTTGAGTACCCAAATGATCCTGGGAGATATGTTGTCTGAGGCTATATGCCCCTGGTATGGTCTCCCATGGCAAACAGTCCTTTGTGACGGGCCAGACTAAGAACAGTTCACAAACCCTTTATGACACTTTATACATCAAGGACCAAGACGTCGCCCGGCCCACCCTGGAACCAGGCCTGGGTTTGGGGCTTGGAGCCAGGGCCCCACCCATGGGGCCTGACCGGGCTCAGCTCGAAGGAGTGACGTGGGGCCGCCCTCTTGTGGGCTCACCACCTGCAGGAGGGAGCGTAAGGGGCCGGTGCATAGTGGATCGGGTGACAGTCGAAGGCGAGGCCCCCGACGACCCGATCTCTGGACACGGATCTGGCTTTAGGGACGTGGAATGTCACCTCGTTGGCGGGGAAGGAGCCTGAGCTTGTGCGGGAGGTCGAGAGGTACCGACTAGAGATAGTCGGGCTCACCTCCACACACAGCTTGGGCTCTGGAACCACACTTCTTGAGAGAGGCTGGACTCTCTACCACTCTGGAGTTGCCCATGGTGAGAGGCGGAGAGCTGGAGTGGGTTTGCTTATAGCCCCCCAGCTCAGCCACCATGTGTTGGAGTTCACCCCAGTGAACGAGAGGGTCGCTTCCTTGCGCCTTCCGAGTCGGGGATAGGTCTCTAACTGTCGTGTGTGCCTACGAGCCGAATGGCAGTGCGGAGTACCCGGCCCTCTTGGAGTCTCTGGGAGGGGTGTTGGAAAGTGCTCCGAATCTGATCTGAACCCGAGTGTTCTGTTATTGGATTTCTGTGCTAGCCATGGTTTGTCCATAACGAACACCATGTTCAAGCATAAGGGTGTCCATCAGTGAACGTGGCACCAGGACACCCTAGACCGGAGGTCAATGATCGACTTTGTGGTCGTGTCATCAGACCTTCGGCTATATGTCTTGGACACTCGGGTGAAGAGAGGGGCGGAGCTGTCAACTGATCACTACCTGGTGGTGAGTTGGATCTGATGGCAGGGGAGGAAGCTGGACAGACTCGGCAGACTCAAACGTACTGTGAGGGTCTGTTGGGGATGTTTGGCTGAGCCCCCTGTCAGAGAGATCTTCAACTCCCACCTCCGAGTGGACCATGTTCTCCACCTCCATTGTCGATGCGGCCGCTCGGAGCTGTGGCCGTAAGGTCTCCGGTGCCTGTCAAGGCGGCAATCCCCGAACCCGGTGGTGGACACAGGAAGTAAGGGATGCCGTCAAGCTGAAGAAGGAGTCCTATCGGGCCTGGCTGGCTTGTGGGACTCCAGAGGCAGCTGATAAGTACCGGCAGGCCAAGCGAACTGCAGCCCGGGTAGTCGTGGAGGCAAAAAATCGGGCCTGGGAGGAGTTCGGTGAGGCCATGGAGAAAGACTATCGGTTGGCCTGGAAGAGATTCTGGCAACCGTTTGACGCCTCAGGAGGGGGAAGCAGTGCCCTACCAACACTGTTTACAGTGGAGATGGGCACCTGTTGACCTCAACTGGGGATATCGTCGGGTGGTGGAAGGAATACTTCGAGGATCTCCTCAATCCCACCGACATGTCTTCCATTGAGGAAGCAGTGGCTGGGGACTCGGAGGTGGACTCGTCCATCACCCGGGCTGAAGTCATCGAGGTGGTTAAAAAGCTCCTCGGTGGCAAGGCACCGGGGGTGGATGCGATCCGCCCTGAGTACCTCAAGTCTCTGGATGTTGTGGGGCTGTCTTGGCTGACACGCCTCTGCAACATCGCATGGCGGTTGGGGACAGTACCTCTGGACTTGGTAGACCGGGGTGGTGGTTCCTCTTTTCAAGAAGGGGGACCGGAGAGTGTGTTCCAACTATAGGGGAATCACACTTCTCAGCCTCCCCGGGAAAGTCTATGCCAGGGTACTGGAGAGGAGACTTCGGCCGATAGTGGAACCTCGGATTCAGGAGGAACAGTGTGGTTTTCGTCCTGGTCGTGGAACACTGGACCAGCTCCATACCCTTTCCAGGGTGCTGGAGGGTTCATGGGAGTTTTCCCAACCAGTCCACATGTGTTTTGTGGATTTGGAGAAGGCATTCGACTGTGTTCCTCGTGGCATCCTGTAGAGGGTGCTCTGGGAGTATGGGATCGGCGGCCCCCTGCTTAGGGCTGTTCAGTCCCTGTACGACCAGAGCAAGAGCTTGGTTCGCATTGCCGGCAGTAAGTCAGACCTGTTCCCGGTGCATGTTGGACTCCGGCAGGGCTGCCCTTTGTCACCGGTTCTGTTCATAATTTTTATGGACAGAATTTCTAGGCGCAGCCAAGGGCCAGAGAGTGTCCGGTTTGAGGACCATACGATTTCGTCACTGCTTTTTGCGGATGATGTTGTCGTGTTGGCCTCCTCAGACCAGGACCTTCAGCGTGCACTGGGGCGGTTTGCAGCTGAGTGTGAAGCGGCTGGGATGTCCGCGCCTCCAAGCACCTCCAAGTCCGAGGCCATGGTTCTCAGTCGGAAAAGGGTGGATTGCCCACTTCAGGTTGGTGGAGAGTTCCTGTCTCAAATGGAGGAGTTCAGGTATCTTGGGGTCTTGTGAGGGAAGGATGGAATGGGAGATTGACAGACGGATCGGTGCAGCTTCTGCAGTAATGCAGTCGCTGTACAGGTCTGTCGTGGTAAAGAAGGAGCTGAGCTGTAAGGCAAAGCTCTGAATTTACCGGTCAATCTACGTTCCTACTCTCACCTATGGTCATGAGCTGTGGGTCATGACCGAAAGGACAAGATCCCAGATACAGGCGGCCGAAATTAGCTTTCTCCGTAGTGTGGCTGGGCTCTCCCTTAGAGATAGGGTGAGAAGCTTGGTCACTCGGGAGGACCTCAGAGTAGAACTGTTGCTCCTCCACATCGCAGAGGAGCCAGCTGAGGTGGCTCGGGCATCTATTTCGGATGCCTCTTGGACGCCTTCCCAGGGAGGTGTTCCAGGCACGTCCCACCGGGAGGAGGCCCCGGGGAAGACCTAGGACACGCTGGAGGGATTATATCTATATCATTATATATGGGAATGCCTCGGGGTTCCCCCGGAAGAGCTGGAGGAAATGGCTAAGGAGAGGGAAGTCTGGGCGTCTCTGCTTAGACTGTTGCTCCCACGACCTGGCCCCGGATAAGCAGAAGATGATGGATGGATGGATGGATGGATGGATGGATGGATTTTTTTGTGCTTTCATGGGTGCTTAGGTGTGTATAAATGTATTATATAATATAATTATATGGATGCCTTATATGTGGTTATTTTGTGTCCTTTTGGAGTCTCCAATGATCCTTGAAGCTTGCAGAAAATACAGTTTTGTGAGAATCACCCTTCAATCTGATTGTTTACTTTGGATATAGCAAATTATGACAAAATTAATGTGTTTAATAAGATACATGGCGTATGCTTAATTTCACGATCTAATCTATTTAATCTATTGACAGCCCTATTTATTACACATTATGCCCAAAACACCCCCATTCCTCATTAAGAAAATAGGGACAACCCTTTTAGACCATGCATCTGACACACCGACCATTTTTCCTGTCGTTAAACTAGCAAAAGTGGATTCGGACATGCCCTAAGTGCACCTGTGCCATGCGCTTTAGACCACACGCTTAGATCGTTAACATAGGGCCCTTTATCTACAATTCTGATTTTCTACAATTGTGAGAGGAAAAAATTCTGAATTGTGAGATAAAAAGTCGCAATTATCTTTTTAATTGTTTTATTCTGTGGCAGCCAAGCTTCCATACTGCTGCAAGATGGGGAATGAAAAGATCTAGAAACTGATTAAGGGACCAAGAGTGAAAGAAAAAAGCAAAAACACACTATTTCATGCTTGGCATGCCAGTGAAGCATCATGGGTGACTGTGCATGCACAGTTGCAAGTAAACAGCTAGAGAATGCGTAGTGTGAATCTCACCCTCCTCTGGTTCTTTCAATTTTTCATTCAGGATGACAAAAAAAAAAAAACATTTGCAAACCTGAAAGTCTGTTGGTGGCCAAATTTGTGGAAAGTCTTCAAACAGAAGTATGAGATTGTAAACATGGAGGGCGGCATTGCTGAGATTTTGCCAACAGGCATTAGATCCAGTGCAAGGAGCCTGAATATGTGCAATAAAGTGGAAAAAATTGCCCATACTTCTACTTGGCCCTACTATTTAAATTCTCTTTAATGTTTGATTTCAGACTGTCCAGATACCGGCACCATCTGCATCATTATTGTTTCATATCTCCAATCTGTCTTCACATTATCATGTTAGAGGTTAGAGGTACAACCTCTTACCACATCCACCATTTATAACCTCATTGTTAAAAAACAAGTGACGTACAAAAGTAATATTTTAATAATAGTACTAAATATTTAATGTTTGACTCAACATATATTTTTGTTCACGTTTGTATGATTAACAATGCTGGAGTCCAGTATATAAATCCAATGCAAAATTTGGGTCATGAAGGAAAAAAGTGGTACTTTTTTTAAAAAAGAAGATGAGAGATGAACAATATAAATGGAGGTTAAGCATTTCTAGACAACCTCTTCACTCTAATGGGAAATTCTGTAAAGACCGTACAAATGCACAAACATACACCAGATCCGGCAAGCATCTGTCCAATTACACAACAACCCTCAAAGTGCCTAATAGAGATCCCACTGATCAGCCAGAATCCGGGACGGATGTGTTCCCCCAGCTGTGCTCCTCAGAGCTGTTTTCATTTTGAGCTCAATTTGTCAGAGCACTTAAAAACGGCCAGAGAAAAGATGTGCATGAAGTCTAAAAATGGGTGATTAAGCAGTATTCAGATTAAATGTAGTGTACAGATTTTTTTTCGACACCGTTAAAGGAAAAAGCACAGAGATTGGAATGACATAAAAGTCGCAGCTATATGGAATGAGGACAGAGTTCAGTGTTGAAAGTGAGAAGACACTTTAAGAACAAGTCGCCAAACAGACCCTCAGTCAACAAGACAAGTATACCTCATTATTTGTACTGGCAAGGCAGCTGGGTCCTCTTCCACAGCCACTGAGAGAAGCAATACACACCAACACACAAAGAACTGTTTCCTCAAGCTGTTCAGATAGACATTTTAGTGATGATAAATGCAAACTGAGAACATTTTATCACATGGTTTTTTACACCACATAAACCAATTACGCTACTGTTCAAAAGCGTAGAGTCAGTCCAATTTTTTTTAAATAAGTCTAACCAAAGCTACATTTATTTGATCAAAAACGGTAATATTGTGAAACATTATTCCACTTTAAAAAAAAAAAAATCTATTTTAATATATTTTAATCTGTAATTTATTCCTGGAAAAGGTGCAAAACTGAATTTTCAGCAGCCAGTACTCCACTGTCACATGATACTTCGGAAATCATTCTAATGTGCTGATTTGGTGCTCAAGAAACATTTCTTGTTATTATCAATGTTTTGTAACATTATAGCTATCTTTACAGTACACTTTCTGCCAACTGAATGCACATTTCTGAATAAAACTGCTAAAAGTAGCAGTGATGTACACTTGTCTCCACCACCCTCAGCGAGAAATTGCTGTATGAGGCAAAACTTTAATTTATTGTTATTAGCTTATGTTTGATATTTCATTGAGCATGTTCTTTTTCTCTATTTTTTCATTTACAAAAGATGTTGTATATTACTGCTTGATATACTGTTTTAGGGATGTAACGATTCACTTTTCAACAGAGCCGGTTGAAAATCGATAAAAATGTGTTACGATTTAAGTCAGTTGAGATGTTAAACGAATCGCGATACACGTTTTAAACAGCAGGGGCGTTTACTGTATACTACCACCTCGCTTTACAGGCACAATAGCAGCGAGTAAGTTGTAGCTAGTGCTACAGACGGTGCATGCACACTTGCGTGAAGCAAAGTGAAGTTGAGCATGAGCGTGGAGCTCAACTTCCATTGGAATGAATTGAAAACGCTCGCTTGCTCCGCACCATTGTGGACGCGCCGTCAAACAGTAGCAAACATGGCGACGACAAGCACATAGATGATGATGTTGACTCATTCAAATCGGAGGTGTGGCAGCATTTTGAGAAGCTCCAGACACCCCTGTTTGCATGTAAAAAGATAATAGGCCAAACCACACTGACCGGCGGATTTGCAGCACCACTCTCGGCGACAAATGCGAGAGCCACATCACAAGGTGCATCTGTGTTTTTATGGCAAAATATATGAGGATGTTTTCTATCATAGTAAATGCATTCCAGTCTCTGCCTTATCAAGAGAAAGACCAGCACAAGGATGTATTCCACAGACTGAAGGAGAAAGCTGTGCTGTTGCAGAACCAGCTATTTATTTTACTATCTCTTTCTCTAAATGTGTACTTGAATTTTTTTTAAATAATGTGTTGATTTGTATGGCACATTATTCTAAATGTGTTCTGTTGTCCTAACTCTTGCAAGTGTAATGATGCATATTATAAGATATAAAATTAAAATCTTGCCTTTATAACAATGTGAAACTCCTGTCACTGTTGTACTTAGATTTTACTTAGTCTTTTTATTTATGCTATTCCTCTGTGCAGGATGAGGGTGAAGTGTCCACCCCTGCAACAGACGGACTAAGCTGAAACAACCTCCTCCCAAGAAAACCGCATTAGAATAGAGAATAAATTATTTTTAAAATGTAAATTTAGTTTTATTATTTGACATAAAATATATATTATTTACATTTTTACAAACAAATATGCAGCATTTTGTCTGAGAAATAAAATGACACTTTCATTTTATAATTTGTCATAAATCTCATTTTCTTAAAAATAAAGCAGTATCGCATCGTGAGTTGAGTGAATCGTTACACCCCTATACTGTTTCCAAGAAATCAAAACGTGTTCTTCGCTGAGAAACTAAATTAAACACAGGCAAAATCCTCCCTATATTTTTAGCGAGTATAAGAGGATTTAAAGAGACTTTTAATCCTAATTCAGATGACAACACACAACACTGCACAACCATCCTTTAATACCGAAGGTCTATGGTTTCCAAAACCCACTCCTGTTCCCTTTCTACAATCTCATTTTGGAAGCCCCAGTAGCTACTGAGATAAAGTCTACATTTCATTTCCTGTGGTGCAGGTCACAACAAACATCGAGGACAGATGTATGACTCACTCCGCCTTCCAGTCAAATGTTTATCTTCTTCCTCACTACAGGTGGAAGACAATCTGCAAGCGCTCTATGCGGCCCAGTGTTTCAGCTAAAATGGAAGCTCATTATTTCTTTATGTGTTTAACTGCCTTTTTAGAAGAGAAAATATAAGAAAATCAAGAAGACTGTCTGCTCAGGGCCATTTCAAGCGGTTCAACAGATAAATACATTACCAAGAGCAGACGAAAAAAGGTGAGGCCATACGTTTGAAAAACAATGAGAACCAGGGATATTGAATAATACAAAATGGCCGTCCATTTTGCTTTATGGGCCATTACAGAGAATATGCACAAATTTGCAATTTATAATACAGCCAAGTTGTGACAAAACACTGATGCTCATGCTCTATGGAATACTTGATTCTGATTGGTCAATTACAAAATTAAACCTATTTAAATCAATTTTTCATATATATGTATTTATTTACTGGATAAGAAGCAGTCTAATATATCTGATATTGTACAGTCAGACGGGTACTGTCAGAAAAAAAATACCTTCAGGATAATATTTTAGGTCCTGATCACCCTGTCCGGGTTTATTTGTATGATAATGTATAACATGTGCTGTTTTTATAACAAACACACCGAAGTCTATGTGTAAAACAGTGTAAAATAATCCTCCTTCAGGGTACAATTTTCCCATATTTTCCTCTGAATGTGAGGGAAGTGAAACAGCAGAGGGGTTATTTTAAACCCAACTGCTCTCAGGGAGCTTTAATCTTTGTTGAGTTTCCATTCCCATTCCACCTCAGTGACCCTGTGCGACTCATTCAGGTCTCAGGTCAATGAAGCATTGACTGCGCTGAGAGGCCCCTGGGCCATAAGTTTGAGAAAACATATTTAAGCCTAATGACAATAATTATTCTCTGCAATGGACAGATCATTATATATTTATGCTGATGATAAAGGGAATGAGAGGGAGGTGATTGGAACAGACGTCTCGGCGGCTGATGGATACCCTTTCGACGTTCTCCGCTAAAGGAGGCGTAATCCAATGAGCTGAGCCCACTGCTCATCAGCGCTCTGACGTGTTGACTAATTAGGCGCCGTTTGATTCGACTTCGATTGCTTTGAGAGACTTTGTCGTGGGGAGAGCCGGGTAAGATGGCTTAGCCTGGCTTAGCGCTTTAGTGCACCATCAATTCTCAGCAGTGCCGCTCTAAATTTCACCTCTAAAAACTCACTTTAATCACTGTATACTCTCACAAGGTAACTAGATGGGTCACTCTTCATCAAATTTATAGCTAATGATAAAGTAATTAGCTTTTGGGTTGACCCTGTAAATTGTGTTGACATTTCATTTAGCCTCAGCTTTACTTCAAGCTGTCACTCATTACACACCAAAGAATTTCAAGGCTGGATAATACAAATTTGGGGAGAGTCTTTAACACACTATCTTAAACTAGCCCAAAGTGGTTTTCTTGTTTAAGCTGATATACCAGTCTGGTCACTGTGATTTTGCCAAGAAAGTTGGTTCCTACATCCTGGGACAACATTCTTGTCCGAAAAATGTATCCTAACTCTATCCCTAAACCTAAACCTACCCATAATTTATCCCTAAAATCAGAGGAAAAATGATTGCTAAATAACACTGATGTCGAAGCACATAACCCTGGTTGTAAGCCTAAACTTGACATAAACTGTAAACTTGCCCCTCGAATCTGATTGTTGATCCTGGAACAACATTCCAATCAACCAAAGATGTTGATCCAGGACCAGGAACATGCTGCAAATCAAATCAAATCAAATCAAATCAAATCAAATCACTTTATTTGTCACTCTACCATATGCACAAGTGCAACAGTAGGTGAAATTCTTAGGTGCAGTTCCGAGCAACATAGCAGTCATGACATGACATGTACAACATTTAAGCAACAACAGATTACACATCTGATGCGCACACAATTACTCACAGCACAGTATACACTACAATAAACAATAAATAATTTACACAATGTGAGTGTAGTTCTCACAGCTTTAAACAATATACACATACTTACAATATACATATACTTAAAACAATATACACTAAACATACATTAAACAATAACAGTATACATTAAGCTATAATAATAATATACAATGTACAGTATACAATATGTTCACAAATTGAAGTCCAAAGTGCAATAGATGTTGTATGATAAATAAATGTGTATATAATGTGTGTGTATCTACAGTGGGTTGTGCTGAGTGATATTCTGTCCAGTGTGTGTTATGATCCTGATGGATCAGGAGTTAAGTAGTCTGATTGCTTGTGGGAAGAAGCTGTTCTGGAGTCGGCTGGTGCGTGTTCTGATGCTGCGGTACCGTCTGCCTGACGGCAGCAGTGAGAGCAGCCCATGGTTCGGGTGGCTAGAGTCTCTGATGATCCTCTGAGCTCTCTTCACACACCGCCTGGCGTAAATGTCCTGGAGGGAGGGAAGCTCACCTCCGATGATGCAGCTGGCCGTGCGCACTACCCTTTGCAGGGCCTTGCGGCTGCGGGCGGTACTGTTGCCGTACCAGGTGGTGATGCAGCCAGTCAGCAGGCTCTCTATGGTGCAGGTGTAGAAGCGTGTGAGGATGTGGCGGTTCATTCCAAACCTCCTCAGCCGTCGCAGGAAGAAAAGGCGCTGATGAGCCTTCTTCACAACGGCCTCGGAATGGACGGACCATGAGAGTTCCTCTGTGATGTGGACACCGAGGAACTTGAAGCTGCTGACTCTCTCCACCGGTGCTCCATCGATGGTGATGGGGCGGTGTTCTCTCTCATTCCTCCTGAAGTCGACCACCAGCTCCTTGGTCTTGCTGACGTTGAGGGAGAGGTTGTGCTCCTGACACCACCGTGTCAGAGTGTGCACCTCCTCTCTGTAGGCCGTTTCATCATTGTCGGTGATAAGACCTACCACCGTCGTATCGTCAGCAAACTTGATGATGGTGTTGGAGCTGTGGGTTGCCACACAGTCATGTGTGTACAGGGAGTACAGGAGTGGGCTGAGAACGCAGCCCTGAGGGGCTCCAGTGTTGAGAGTCAGTGATGATGAGATGTTACTGCCCATTCTGACCACCTGGCGTCTGTTTGACAGGAAGTCCAGGATCCAGCTGCATAACAGGCTGTTTAAGCCTAGAGCCCGGAGTTTAATGTCAAGTATGGAGGGCACAATGGTGTTGAATGCTGAGCTGTAGTCCACAAACAGCATTCTCACATATGTGTTCCTCTTTTCCAGGTGGGAGAGAGCAGTGTGTATAGTGGATGAAATGGCATCATCAGTAGAGCGGTTTGTGCGGTATGCAAACTGCAGTGGGTCCAGTGAGGGGGGGAGAACAGAGCAGATGTGGTTTCTGACTAGTCTCTCAAAGCATTTACTGATGATGGGGGTCAGAGCAACAGGACGCCAGTCGTTTAAGCAGGTGGTTTTTGATTGCTTAGGTACAGGAACAATAGTGGACGTTTTGAAGCATGTGGGGACCACAGACAGGGAGAGGGACAGGTTAAAAATGTCCGTGAAAACTCCAGCCAGTTGGTGCGCGCACACTCTGATCACGCGGCCGGGAATGCCGTCTGGACCCGCTGCTTTACGGACGTTCACCCGCCGGAAGGATCGGGTTACATCCGCTACAGATACGGAGAATGCACTAACCTCTGTATCTTCAGCCGCGAGCTCTCTCTCCGCGAGGGCGGTGTTAGTTCCCTCAAAGCGAGCATAGAAGGTGTTGAGCTCGTCCGGGAGAGAGGCAGCGGTGTTCACGGTGGAGTTTGTGTTCCCTTTATAGTCCGTGATGGTGTTAATTCCCCTCCACATGCTTCTGGAGTCGGTGGTGTTGAACTGTCCTTCAATCTTGTCCCTGTACTGGCGTTTTGCTGCTCTGATGGTTTTCCGGAGGGCATAACTTGCTTGTTTATGCTCCTCCGCATTACCGGAGTTAAAAGTGAAGGTCCGCGCATTGAGTGCCGCGCGAACGTCCCCATTTAGCCACGGCTTCTGGTTAGGGTACAGCCGAATTGTTTTGGTCGGAACAACGTCTTCTACGCACTTACTGATGAAACACGTTACGCTATCAGCGTAGACCTCGATGTCGTCATCAGAGGCCGACCGGAACATCTCCCAGTCCGCGTGATCAAAACAGTCTTGGAGCATAGAATCTGATTGGTCCGACCAGCACTGGATGGTTCTGAGGGCGGGTGCTTCCTGTTTGAGTCTTTGCCTATATGAAATCACTTTGCACTTTGCCTATATGAGTCTTTGCACTTGGTGAAATCACGTTCACCACCAGGCTTGATTTGTTCCGGGCCAGTTTAAATAGCCTAAAACCCCTCGAAAATGATCACAACAGCAAAGATGGGACATTACCAGGAATGTTCAATATAAAGTATTCATATCTTCAGAATTCACACTAATTTTAAGTTACAATTATATTTAATTAATAATAAGGTGTCTCAGGTGTTCATCTCATTACCTTTACTCTATTTAATTATATGTAAGTGTGAACAACCAGAGTCCCGACTGTGAACTAGGGCTGAACGATTTTGGAAAAAAATCTAATTGCAAATTTTTTTTTAATTTTTTTTTAACCAATATTGCGATTGCGATTTAATATGCATTTTTTTTTTTTACTCTTTATCTTCTGTATTATTCAACAATACATCATTGTATAGTAATGGTGGAAATCTTTAATTGGTACCTCACGATCCTATTCCAAAACAATTCTTGAACTTTTTTCCTTATTAATTATTAATATTAATATTAAGCTTATTAATTTATTAAAAACTTAAAATGTTTTTTATTATGATATATGTCATTATCAGCTTTTTAAAATAGCTACACATTATAACATTTAAATTAAAACAATTGCATGTTAATAATTTTAAATATATAAACTAATATAGCTGCAAAACATAAGCTAGTAAATCATAAAGAGGAACAAAAAAACATATTACAAGCAATGAACAAAGAGTGCTTTCAGTATTTAAGAGTGTCTGAACTGTGAGTGATTTTTCTCTTTCTCAGCTTTACTGTTGTTTGATTATTAATGATGACATCATCATAGACAGCGGGAGATCTGCATTCATGCACAGATCTCTTTTGAAATATAAGATGTTTTTGCCCTGTCTGTTTAATTCATTAAGACATTACTGATGGTGTTTACATTAATTTTGCGTCATAAAAGCATTTTGAGACGCACACAGACGCGTGCTCGCGAGCACTCTTCACAAAGCGCCGCGTGAGCATTTGAAATGGAAAGCCTTCTGTCAGCGAGTTTCTTATTTTTAATATACAAGCACACTGCATTCCCAACGACATGAATGAAGCCTTCGTTGAGCATTTGTAAGGAAAATTCCGGCGGGCGAGAACACACACTGTAAGCGTGACATCAAGCAAAGTTTCTCACAGTGCATATCCTGTGCAAAGAAGCCTGCGAATGTCATTGCAATTCACGCCGTCAACCTTTCGGAACGTTATGAAATATTATTTTATGGTTCGTGTGTGATTGTGTGTGTGTGTGAGTGTGTGTGTGAGAGAGAGAGAGATTGGAAGCAATCAGAATACGGGTGTTTCTAAAACACACGCAGCGCCACCACGCACCTGCAGTTAAAATCTAAGCTCAGAATCATTGGAGAGATGATAGTAGCCTATAGTATGAACAATACAATATTAGATAGATCCTTTTAGGCCAGGCATATGATATGTGTAACGTGCCAAGTTGCTTTTTCTTCTGCGGACTTTACTCTCGTGTGTCACGTGACCAGACTGTAATCGCAGCCTTTGCGGTTAGTAAATCGTGTTTTATCATATCGCGATATTATCACAAATGCAATTAATCATTCAGCCCTACTGTGAACACAGGAAATCTCGCAAAATCTCTCACAGTCAAACATGACTTTAGAGTAAACAAACATGGCAGACGACGGGCAAGAAGAAATGGAAAAATAGAGTTTTGGAAAAAGGTTTGGATGAAGTTGTGTTATGCTTCCGTTTTATCATCATCTCGCTTTCTAATTTGGGATTGTTTCATTCCACGTGACAATCTACAACGTGCATATACGTTTGTCCTCAGAGTTCCCCCCACACAACAGGATTTCTGATCGTAAATATTCAACAAATGTTGGATATATACAATTTGAGATGATCTTCCGAGCAGATTCAGTCACTCTTAACACACCTCATGTAACGGACGTAGGCCAGTTAACCTCACTCTCCTAGCAGCTAGAGGCTGCAGGTTTAAATCCCGCTCGGAGCGGGACCTAGATGGGAGTGAGGTTTAGGGGGGTTAGTGTAACAGACGTAGGCCGGTAAGAGTTGTGTGCTTAAACTTCAGAGGCGTGGCTTGTTAGCGCGCCCACCTCCCACGGTTCAAAATAATCTTTAGAATCATCAGGACTTCACCTAGGATTGTCATAAGGGGAAAATTGACCTATCGGTAAGCCCCTCCCCTCGACCGCAGATGAGCCAATAGCAGTTGAGTATCAGTTGAGCTCGGACCGGAACTCGGACATCTTTAGGTGTCAGCGCCATAGAGAAACATTGGAAAATCCGAAGCTCTCATCGATTTGATGGTGTTTATGAATGTCGTGCCTGAGGTACTGTAACACTGATTCCAGGGATCCTGAGAGGATTTTCTGTTTCTCATACTCTCGTTAAGTTACGATGAAAGTCCCTGCTAACATACAAACCGAAATAACTAACTGTTGTCACGTCATGTAACACTGAAGGTCAAAAACACGAAGGTCTACATTTCAGTGCCTCTCCATATTAAACTGGTTATATGTTAATTAATATAATTCTAGATATGTTTAAGGTCTACATTATCTGTCCTACTAAGGAGGACTCCTATTTTGAGGGGTATTATAGTCTACGGGTAGTTTATCGGAGTTGTTTTGCAGATTCAAAGTTTACCAGAAAAGGCATACGGTCTGTGTATATGTTTGTTTACTGTTAGTTGTATGAGTTTTTTTGTGTCATTTGCTGTGTATGTTAATGGTAATGCAACGGAGAGAGATAGTTTGTGAATGAGACAATGCGCACTTCTTATGCTTTGTTTGTTCAGCTCTTACGATGATTTTATGGAGTGAAAAAGGACATAATAAACTTGATAAACCATCAGTTAAGTTTGGCCATCATTTGGACGGGATATACGCAACATTCTGTGCCCAAAAACATCTTGGCATAAGGTTTTCACACTGACAGCTGTCATTGTAAGATATAGCAACTCCGTTTGTTTGTCCGAGTTAGCAACAGTAACTAAGGGGGGCGGGGCTTACCGATAGGTCAATTGGGTCCAAAATCAGCCCAATTATCTTGTAGTGTGTGGGTGCCTTAACATGAAATATTCCTTTCATTTAATGATACGTTATTTTTTTTCTGGCTAAATGCAAAAAGAAGCCAATAATTAGACTGGAAATATTCCATCCCACTGCACAAAGAAAATTCAGTGTTGATTGGACAGGAATAGTTCACCTGGTGCTTCTAAACTGGGTCAGCCACATTCAGAGTTTCACGCTATGATCAGGCATCACTGGCCATTCCACAATCTAATTGACACGAAAAACTAGCAGGTGTCAAAGTCCCAGTGTGATCCTAGCACAATTTGTCTCTGGAAGCTCATCCGTAGAGAGTGAATTGGAGTTTTTATGGTCAGATAAGGAAATCGTTTTCTGCTCCTGGTTACAGAAATTGTTGGTGGGATGTAGGTAGACTGAACAGGTCCTCAATCATCAGAGCAGATGTGAGTTTTAATGGCTCAAAGCTGCAGTAAATGAGGTCGAAAAACACCAGCTTCTGCTTGGAAATCTGCGTTCATTCACACTCCTGCCAGAAGCATAGCTTCTCCCCAACTGGCCCGCTGTCTGTCAGTTAGTCTCCTACTAACACAGATCACTCTATCAACAAACACAGCGGCCATTAACGTCTCCACATGTCTTTCATGAATGAAATCATTTTGACATGCATCGTCAATGTTGTTGTCAGGGGGAACAACAGGGCATGTCGACCTGCACATCAATAAAAAAAAAATAATAATAAAAAAAAAAAATTAAAAAAATAATAATAATAGTAAAATACATCAAATCAAATAATCCAAAATAAAATAGAAAATAATAAATAAAAAAAGATAATAAAATACATTATAAATTGTTTCTAAATTGTATTTCCAATTTGCCCTTCGTCAGGAGTTTGATTGACAATATAACCAATCATAATGCCAAATCCTCCATTTTGTCTAAGAGAGAGTTAGTAGATTAACTTTAGTAGAAAGTTAGTAGATTAACCTTCTGATTTTTATTCATGTTTATGTTGTGCTATATCTAATAAGAGAGATGATCAGTTCACGTGCCACTTGAATTGAATCGCTACAGTGATCTGTCACGACACAATAAAAACTGTTTATTGTATTTATTGTTTTTTATTTATTTTATTTTAAATGTATTGAATTTCATTTCAAAAAATGACAAATTTTGAAAGCTGAGACTGTTTCATACCATAACCTGCTCAGTCTTTGTAAGTGTCCTCTTTGCACCGCAATATATTTTTCACTGTGTGGCGTGATAGATATAGATAATAAACTATATTTATATATACACACATGGATACACAAACACTTAATACTGCTGTATACATTTAAACTGCTTATTATTTCTGCCAAGACTTCCCAATGTATGGAATAGTGCAGATAACATTTCTGTCTGTACTGTTTATTGTTCCTAGTTATTTTTGACACACACACAGGCATTTTAGAACAGCTTTCTGCTGTCTCTTAGTCTTAATCTCTGTATAGCTCTATTCTCTGGAGGAACTGGACCTGAAAGAACTCATCATCTCTGGCCAAAGGCACCTAATGTAGAGGGTCAAAGTTACCAAGTAATTAACCAAGAGACACACTCACACGCTGCCACTCGCCAACACACAGATGGAGGAACATATTTTCGAAACAAATAAACTAATGGCAAACCGTCACATTACTATAATAACGCAATAAAAGAGCCGTTAACCAATAAAAGAGTTAAAGATAGTGTGTCCTCCTACCCTGCAATCCAACTTCATCATTAAGAGTGATGTCAAAGACTTTAGATATACAAAGACGTTGCACTTACTTATGAATGGGAGAAAGTGCAACATGCAATATGGAGGAATAAGTCCCGCCTTCTAAATAAAAGAGTCAATCATCCATTAGAAGCTCCGCTTGGTATAGAACAGTCCCTGTTCTGAGACGCACGTTTAGGACTGCACATTAGCAATGGCTGGTCTAGCCTGAAAAATAAGCTTTTCTAACGCTATTTGAGCATGAGAAACATTTATGGGATATTCACACACAGACGAAGAAGCAGAAACAAGCGATAAAAGCATTTCTAATGACATTGTAGTTTGTAGATTTTCTCATGTTTTTGTTGATTTAAAAAAAAGAATGCATGAAGCTAGAATTTCTTTTCTTTTTTTTCAAAGAAGAGGTTTTGTTCTTTCTTTTGATATATTGCATGTTCAGATATTCATACAGCAAAACATTCTGAAATTTGCTGGTAATGGCTGGATACTTTAAAAAAAAATGCTAAATGTGAGTTCGGCAAGCATTTTTTTGAGATTTCAGGATTCCCTCATTCAAGTAGATAAGACTTTGGATGCACGAAATAGCTGCCCGGAGGTGTTGCAAATATGGCCGCCAAGTGAACATACTTTCCTTGAAAGGGACTTTGGTGATAGTCATGCACACAAGACAGCTAAAGTATATTTCTGGGGTATAAATGTAGAATTCAGTAAGACTTTTACCCCTTTGGCTGATTTTGGATATGCTCTACCGATCCTAATCCAAACTTTTGACACTTGAAGAGATTATTCAAAGCTGTCTGCTGCATGGGAAAACTTCAGGTTATGCCAAACCAAACTCCTCCATATCTTCTCTCCTCAGGCATAAATACAACTCAAATGACAAAAAGTTTGACAGCCTTACAGCTGATATCGCAGGATCTCCCTTGTCGCAAGAAAATCTGGTAGTTCAAAAAACAGCCACACTGCAGCCTATTCATAGTGACATCACACCCTTATAGGAACGCCCACCTGGAGGGCAAAACAAGGCTTTCTTCCATTGACCACCAGCCATTTTTACTAGGTTTGTGTAAGTACTAATGTTGTAAGAGAGTGATATTAAAAGACCAAATTCAATATACACCTTATTGATAATGCATACTTTGTAAAGGCAAGCAGGTGAACATAGAATATAAATACAACACAATGTTTCTTGTAAAGCATTTTTTCAGTCGAAACCCATTATACATATAACATGTTGTGTTCATATTCTGGCCTCATATGCTCGCCTATATATAGGTGTAAACTGAATTTGATCTTTTAATATCACTGTTTTAGTATATTAAGGCACTTTAAGGATGGGTTGCACCAATTAAGTATCTTAGCCTGACGTCGGTTCCCCCTCCACCTATGCTGCATGATCAGCCCTTTAATTCTAACAGTCTTCCTACGTATTTAATCTGTGTTAAAAAAATTAAGTGGTGCAAGACAACTCGATTTAAAATAAAACCCAGATCAACAAATCCTTGATTAGCGTTAAGCTTAATTATTGGTGCAACCCACCCTAAGTGTTTTTCACGTTAAACGTTTTAGACCGTTATGCTGTTTTTAGTGATTGAAATACTGCAGCAGGTGCTGTGTATGGATCACAAGTGCACAAAACTTGCATCTGGTTCACATATTTTTGTTTTTAAGATGGAAAACTGACAGTTCTATGGCTGTCTTTCCCTCCAGGGCTCCGCGGCATGAAAACTATGAATAGTATATATACACCGATCAGGCATAACATTATGACAGGTGAAGTGAATAACACTGTTCTTCTCTTCCTGACGGCTCCTGTTAGAGGGTGGGATATATTAGGCAGCAAGTGAACATTTTGTCCTCAGAGTTGATGTGTTAGAAGCAGGAAAAATGGGCAAACGTAAGAATTTGAGCGAATTTGACAAGGGTCAAATTGTGGTGGCTAGACGACTGTGTCAGAGCATCTCCAAAACTGCAACTCTTGTGGGGTATTCTAGGTCTGCAGTGGTCTGTATCTATCAAAAGTGATGCAAGGAAAGAACAGTGGTAAACTGGCAACAGATAAAAAGGTGTCAGAATACACAGTGCATCGCAGTTTGTTGTGTATGGGACTGCATAGCCGCAGACCAGTCAGGGTGCCCAAGCTGTCTGAAAGCACCAAAAGTGGGCATGTGAGCATCAGAACTGGACCACAAAGCAATGGAAGACGGTGACGAATCACCTTTTTTTTTTACATCACGTGGATGGCCGTTGCGTGTGCGTCACTTACCTGGGGAACACATGGCACCAGGATGCACTATGGGAAGAAGGCAAGCCAGCGGATGCAGTGTGATGCTTTGGGAAATGTCCTTCTGGGAAACCTTATCCATGTGGATGTTACTTTGACACGTACCACCTACCTAAGCATTGTTGCAGACCATTTATTTTTTATTTTATATTTTATTTTATTTTATTTACAGCCTTGAAACGGTATCAGTTCACTCTCTGTGGAAGAAAGCAGCTAGAGGAGACACTTTTGTTTTAATGTTGAATCTGAAACCACTGAGCTGTCTATAAAAGCAGTGGTGAAACTACACACACATAAAAAGCTACATTTGAGAAAGATTAGTTTATGAGAAAAGATTTGAGCACACTGAGTCACAAATTAAACCTAAAGGAGCGAGTTTAATTTATTTACATAAGCGCGTGCAGTGGATGGAAGGCTCTAATTACCTTCTCTGGGACGGCGATAAGACAAAGTACAAACAGAGCCTGGAACAGGCCAAAGAGCATATCCAACACAACGAAGGAGCAGTAACATAGAAAGTAGCTCAAAGCAACAAGAAAACCTGACAGATACGGTGTTGAGCTACAGAATTCATTACACCATGCTTCAGTAAAAGCAGGGGAAAGAGGGAGGAAAGTGAGTGCCAGTCATCCTCACATTTGGACAGACAGATGAAAGCCTAGTTCATGAGTAACAGCACTCTGATTTCCATGAATTGCACCCGTAGACCTTCAGAAAACCCATTTCTAGCTGTGCACTGATGCTAGTCAGCTTGTGATTAGTCTCAGAATTAGCCAGTGCGCCCACAGAACGCCCACAATCCCTTCACTGTCCATGTGATGCATACTGCTCAGTGCTCACAAAATTGGAAATGACTATAGATATGGCACTTATCTGGCTGACTTTATACAATTTCCTGGTGTAAGAGTATGCTTTTTTAACCAGTTAATCTAAAATAAAAGTACTGGGCTGATAATGGGACACATTAGAACCAGCATATAATAATAATAAAAAATATATTTAATATATAAGAATTTCAATATTATATATAAACTATATTACTGCACTGCTGATCAAATAAATTGCAGCTTTGTTGAGCATAAGATATCTTTTTTTATTTTTTTTTATCTTGCCAAACTCAATCTTTTGAACGTGTGTATATGTTAGCCAGCTAGCAAATTTACTTTACTGACCAGTTTGAATAAACAGAATTAGAAATAAAATGTTTTTATACATCCCAAAAAACCAAATGTTCGTTTTCAGGCATAAAAACACATCAAACAAGATCAACAAGATGTCAGATGCCGCGACAAAGCAAAACATATCTGATAGGGCCAAACTGGGACAGCAGGACAGCCTAGATGTGGAAAATGTGGGAAAAGGGCTAGATTGCTGTTTAATGGCTTGGGAAATTGATATGAATACAAGGTTTGGTTTAAAATTGAAGCCCCCGTTTTAGGTCTGCTGGGGGAAGTGCCCAGCCACAGTGTTACATCAATTTTGTTTGTGTGAAGGTTTAGTTTGGCAGACTCACAATTTGCACATTTCATATTTTGAGGGATTTGTCACAGCAAGAGTGTATGTGCGCATGTTTGAATGTGTGAGCGAGTGATAGTGGTGAAATGTAAACCTCACTGGATACAGCCCATTCGTTGTCACCATAGAAACAGGAAGACAACATGACAATGACTCCATCAGGCTTATTGGAGAACAGCAGCACAGAGACAGAAAAGAAAAAGGGGGGATGAGAAAGACAACAAAGGGCGACAGATCATATGTTGACTTTCATTTAGAAGATGGCACATAAAAATATGGCTCTTTCCCCACACCCAAAGGCAAAAATGACCCTCTTGGGCTGTATTAGTACATAAGATACTTCAACCGAGAGAGTAAGAGAGAGAACTAAAAAACACAATGAGACAGAGAGACCTTATTGCTTACCAGAACTATAAAACTATACCACAGGATGTACGCTACAATAAACAAAGCAAACAGCATCTTGTGTGTTGTATCATGTATTATGGGCTGTGTGTGTGTGATACTAAACCCAACATCAATGGTACGCAGATACCTAGAAGTGAGCTTTGAAGGGATAGGTAAACTCAGAGACCCTTGAGCAGAGATGGGAGGACAAAGCCAACAGCATTAGAACTGCCACAGAGCATCATGGGGGTTTTATTTAGATCTGAGCTGGCGCTAACATTTAAATGTCAGGTAAGGAGATGGAAGGACTTGTTGGTATAAAAGCCTGAGGCTAAACGACAAAAAAAGGAGAGAGTGAGCGAGACAGAGGGCAGGCAGTGAGAAGAGAACTGGTCATCAGTTTGCTCGCAATGTCCTTATAAAAGATCATCTGAAAAGGCAGTGGGCGTTTAATATCTATGCTTTTTCCCCATAAAACAAATGCATTTCAAAAATCTACTATTTGAAAAAGGCTTCTGCTTTAAAAGCAAAGATGTATGATGAAGTGATCATTTTTTAAACTAAATGTTTCCTACAATACAAATTATAAAATAATAAAGCTTTACATGTTTAAGGGGTTATATTGTTCCCTAAAATGTATTTTTCCCTCAGGCCCAATTACAATGTTAGAAAAACACCAAAAACACATTTCCGTGTACATTTTCCACCTCATCTCTGACCCTTTGAATTAAACAGGCTATTTTTTAAGACATCTTTTCGTTCATGCAGAATAAGAAAAAACATTTACTTTCAGGTTGCAGCTTTGCTGTTGAGTCAAAGTATTTGAGAATCCGATGTCTGAAATCCAATTTTGACTTTTTTTTGCATGAGTTTAAATAGATGGTCTTTTTTGTACTATTCATGATTTGGTTAATGCTAAAGTGTGTCATTTCTGGTTTGATTTGACTTGGCAAAACAAAAACAAAAAAGAAACAAAGAAAAGAGAAAAAAAGAAATGACAGAACAAAACATTTCAGTTTAAAAAAATGGCAAATCAAGTTGATGGCAAAAAAAAAAAAAAAGGGACTGTGGCGAGGTGGACGAGCGAGAGACATGGGAGGAGCGAGCGAGATCGGTGTTCGTGATTGAGAATGATCGTCACCTGCGAGGCACACCGGTCTTGAGTCCTCTCATGAGAGAGCACGGAGGCATATAAGGATGAGCAACACGAGTGAAGGACGAGAGAGGACCAGGCCTGGATTTTAATTTGTGTTTTGTTTGCGTTTTGTTATGTGTGTGTGTGTTTTACTTTCATTTTGTGTTCATTTATTTTGATTAAAAGTTGTTAAACGTTCGCCGGTTCCCGCAAATAAATAACAAAACAAGGGACAAAACAAATAAATAAAAAAAGAGACAAAACAAAACAAAATAAAGAAACTAAACAAAACATTTCATTTTAAACAAAATGTCAAATCAGGTTGACTTGGCAAAAAAAAACAAAGAAACAAAATGAGACAAAACAAAAAAACAAAGAAAAAACAAAACAAAGAAAAGAAAACAACAAAACAATACAAAACAATTCAGTTTAAACAAAATGTCAAATCAAGTTGACTTGGCAAAAGAAACAAAATGAGACAAAATAAAACAAAACAAAACAAGACAAAGAAAAGAAAGAAAACAACAAAACAAAACAATTCAGTTTAAAGGGGCTATATGCGTTTTTCTGAAATTTAAACTCGCGACTGACACCTGTGGCCAAAAAACAGAACTGATCTTCATTTCTGCTCGCTCTCGCAGCGCGCGCTCGTACATGTACACTTCACAAGTCAGCTGCTGCAAGGAGGTCAACATTATGTTTACAGAGGTAAGAACAGTCAAATACATATAATGTTTGAGATAAGTGTTCTCTTATCAAAACGTCAAACGTGTAGCTGACAAACTACACAAAAAATTAATACATTAAATAAATAAATAAACCCATTTCGCCATTGGCATACACGCTGATGAAGGGCGCACAGACCGAAACTTTCGTAGAATATTAAAAACACAAATCTGAGCACTGTCCTTGACGACTGAGCACTGTCCTTGACCACTTATTATACACAAGTAGCTTACTATCACCAAGTATGAAAGACACATATACATAATACTATTTAGCAATATTTATTGACTACATGTCTTATGTGAAATAAAATGCATCACACTTTACATCTTCATTTACCTCTTATTTTTTGTTAAGATATAGAAACAACAAACAATATAATGTAGCTTTACATGGCTATATAATAAATAATCCATCAGTTTTATATAGCGCTTTTCTAGACACCCAAAAAGACTTTACATTACTGATGCAATATTCATATTTATTTTTGTTTATATATATATATATATATATATGCATGCGAAGTCAAATGCGAAGCCGATGTTCACTCTAGTCCTTGCAATGCGCCGGTCTCTCTCAATCTTCGACCTTTTTTGGCCACTTGTCAGGGGTTTAACTTTTTTAGTCTTCTGTGGAGTTACTGTTGGTGTCCGAGTTGTCCTGGGTCTCTTCTGTGTATTCGTTAAATCCATTGCACTGCTTGCGAGTGTAGGCTACTCGCTGACTAGCGGTGGTGGCAGGCAGAGTGATCTGAAACGTTTAACATGAACGCGCTTGACGTCACATCCGCAGACAGCGCGGGAAAAGACGACCCGTCAGAAAATATGAAAAATAGGATACAGGCTTATAGGTGCACCCACTGTGAGCGGACAAGGTGTCAGTATGCTCATCAGGAGATGTTTGAGTCATAAATGGTAAAATAAAAAGGCTATAGTTACGTTTATTTTGGGGAAAAAGTTGCATATAGCCCCTTTAAACAAAATGTCAAATCAAGTTGACTAGGCAAAAAAAAAGAAAAACAAAACGAGACAAAAAACAAAGAAACAAAACGTGTCAAAGCAAAACAAAGAAACAAAATGAGACATAACAAAACAAAGAAAAGAGACAAAACAAAAACCCTTCAGTTTGAAGGGGTCATGAACTGGTTTTTATAAATTATTTTATAATGTTTACTGAGGTGCACTTATAATGTTAATATGATTCTTTGTTGCAATATTTTTACTATCACAATCTTATCATAAAGTACTTTAGATCCACTCGCTGCTCATCGACTGAACACCAGTGGGCGGGGACAACGTTGCGATGATGTAAAAGTAGGCCTTGTTGTCTTGCTCCAGTGGCAGTCGTATGTAGGGATGGGCAACAGTGGTCGAGTAATCGAGTACTCGAACGTGACAGCGATCATCGATCATGAGAACGAAAAAAAAATATTTGTCTCTTTTTTATTGGTTATTGCATCGTTTTGCGGAGGTCTGATTGGTTAGCGGACCGCGGCGAAATAAAGGCGTGCACTGCAGTGATGTCTGGAATCATGAGATCATTAAATGGTTAGTGCAAGATGTGCAGCGCCAATCTGTCATAGCCTACATAGCATTATAATGAAAACACGATGGAAATAGAATGCTGTAAATGATCTGTGCTTAGTTCCCCGTGTATCAGCTGATCCACAGAGAAACTAGCGAGAACACTCAGACTAGCGCGTGAAGTTCATGTGAGCATCTGCGTCCTTATCTGCAGATGCACGTTGTAAGATACTTTTATGTTGTCTATATCTGATTAATCTAATATAAGAAGCGTTTGGTTGAGCTTAATAAGCTAGAAAAGCGCTGCCGTTATACCGGCTGTTGTTCATTCTCTTCAGTTTCAGCTCAAACGCATATTTCATGCTCGACATGATGGTTTTTAGAGACGGTCATATTCTTTTCAGATAGGCTATTTCTTTCTCAGAATCATTGATATTAGTAATGCAGCACTGCTATACTGTTCTCGTATTTTTTAACAGTAGACCTAGTTTATTTAAAGTTGTTTTTCGCTATGAGTTCGAAAACGTGCAGTGATGTCTGTAAACGCTTCGATCATGAATAATAAAATTAAGAGCATGATGTGCAGAGTCAATCTGTCAAAGCATTATAATGAGAACAGGATTTTAATAAAATGATGTTTCTGTGTGCTTTCGTTGTCCGTGTATGAGCGTTGTTAAGGGAAGAGCGCATTCAAAATGTTCCGTTTCAAACCCGTCGCCTAAAATCTAGCACGCTGAAGTTCACGTGCGCATTCACGTCCTTTTGTGTTGATTTATGTCGTAATAGGTTCATAATAATCTTCATATTAATATTGATATATGGTGCGTTTGGTTGAGTTTATTAACCAGCTAGCAAGCTCTGCAGGGTGGTGTTATTTCACAGTTTCAGCTCAAAGGCAATGCTCGATATTACTGACTTGGTTATTTGAGACGGTCATTTTATAAAGATGTTTCTTTTTCAAAGACATTTATGCATCATAATCTAGCAGTTATTTTTTGTTTTATATGTTGTTTTCATATACCCGTTTTCATGTCACGTTTGTATTTGTCAACAACCATTTTCATAACAGTATTTTCATTATCTCAATGACGGACATGCCCCGCCCCCTGCACATGCCCCGCCCCCAATTACTCGAGTACTCGTTTTTGAGACCTATCGATGATCGAAATGAGAAATTGACAAAAATGCCCATCCCTAGTCGTATGCAAATGATTGTGCCCCTGTGACGTCACATGCCACCTCGGATCCAAACAAAGCTTTTTTACTGCTTGATTATACAACATTGCAGGATGTATTAATAATAGAACTCTTAGAAAATTTGATTTCTCATGTCAAAATGTTCCTACACAACAGTCCCTTTAATATTTATGCTGAACAAAACATTGCTGCAAATTGAGTCTGAGACACTGGGGAAAAAAAGAAATGTGAGCAATGGTTAAACCCCATCAGGGCCGTTATCATGTCTCATGGCAGAATCGTCACAACAAGCAGATATTAATCAGGCCTTTGGTTTTCTTCACTTTAGCTGTTCTACACACAGCATGAAGGAACACTGGTAAATCAATTGCCATGGCGACTAAAAGGCCTCCCGGTGCTCCGAGCCCAGTCTTCAAAAAAATTGGCAAGATAATGAGAGAAGTTCATCATATGAGTCACTCTCTGTACAGAACGAACCTGAGTGTGTGTGTTTAAAGGGCTGGTTAACTGAAATTACATTTAACGCATGTTTAAGTTGTCAATTAGCTGTTATAGGACAAATCAGGAGTGCCAGAATACAATATGCTGAAGACAGAGAAATATATGACTAGCACAGATTATAGTGCATTTAAAGAAATTATGTCTTTTAGATAATTATATAAAGCATTTAAAGGTCCCATGGCATGACATTGTCCCCAAGTGGCAAGAAATTTTGATCGGTGTAAACCAAGTTCTGTCTGTCTTTCTCTGCATTTGAGAAAATGACAGCTCAGACGAGCTGATCTTGAATTTTCCTGTTATGACGTCATAACAGGAACGGTTACCTCCCTTTCCTCTGCCCAGAGAATTTGGCACGCTCATGCAAGCATATTTGTTTCTCCTCGAGAGATCATGGCTTGTGAACGAGTGAATGCTGGCAGTTTCTCAGTGTTTGGTAGGACTGGGTATCGATTCAGGGGGTGGATCGAACGAGACCAGTTGAAACTTTAACCAGCTATATCTAGGAAACGCGCCGGCAAAACCGTCTGTAATTTGGGTAGATCGTAGTGCCTGACGAGGTCTTTCAAGGATTGAGGCCGTAACCGGGAATGGGTACTTTCTTTACGGGTGCGCCGTCACCGATCGTTACTTTTCATACACAAGAAGCGCGTTCATACCTGGACACAAGTAGTTGCCGTGTGGACTAGGGTTGGGTATCGTTTGGGTTTTTTTCGATACCGGTGCCAAACCGATACATTTAAAACGGTACCGGTGCCTAAACGGTGCCTGAACCGATACTTAAAAAAAAAAAAAAGAGATGAATGTGTGTTAGTCGATCTATACTGCGCGATGGGCGGCGCCACGTTAGTTGAACTGGGAGAAGAATAGAGTCAACTATATAGTCACTATATAAGGTGTATCTGATATGAATAAAACACGTAGTCACGTTATCTTAACTGTCAGAAAGGATTGTTTTTGCCGCTTCCATATACATCAGTGTGTAGTTTTTGCTAGTACTTTTTATAGCATTTACATGTCTGAAACCTAAAATAAACATGATGTGGTTGAAAACACTGAATAGTTGTGATATGTGACGAGCGCGTCTGTCTCTGGCTCGGCGCCAGCCAAAGCACGAAAGCACGTTTGAATTTAAGTGGCACCGAAATGAGGCACCGAAATCTGCGTTCTGATTCGGTCCGGTACATACCGGTTATAAAGGTACGCACCGGGTTTCGGTACCCAACCCTAGTGTGGACTAACTTTTATTTTAGGAAATCTGTTTATAATATAAGCTATTAGGTTTGAATTATTGGTCTTGCGCTGTATTAACTCTGTATTTGAATGCCTATAATGGCTAACGTATGCAAGTGAACGCTCAAGTTTAATGATCATAATGCAAGGCAAGCATTCGCTTGTATGTGATCTATTTTTAGCGGTTGTGTGCTCAGCTGTTCATGTAACGTCTGGGTTATGTCTCATCATCAAATGGTTCTGCAGATTTGTAGCATTTCACTTCAGCATTACAAACGTCAAAGCACTGGAAGCCGCCATTTGACCAGTGAATGAATGAATGACAGGCCGCGCGCCTCTCACTCCTTTGTAACATTGCGCAAGGCCAATAAGAGGGTGACATTTAGCGGCGAAGACTAGTAATTAGATTTACTTTAATCATATGTTCAATGTTTGCGGAAATAAATATGGGGGGGGGTCGATTCGTGGCCTTTGAGAATCGATTTTGAATCGACCACATTTTAAAAAACAATTAATCGAAAAAAATCTATTTTTTTGCCCAGCCCTAGTGTTTGGATGTACAAATGAAAACAGAAGTCTTTTTTCAGTTCCTTCTGATCTGTGATCAGTGATTTCTGATGTGTAGCTAATTATTCAAGTTCACACAGAACTTTATTATTCGTGCACACGCTGAGGCTTCTCTCTCTCCCGACAGAACAGTGTTTTCGTGTTTTCTATCTTCTGAGTCAGTGTTTTTGTACGTCCTCGTACATCTGTTCTAAAATGTGCATACAGTCATGAGTTTCTGCTCAACATCAGCAGAGCCACATCTTTAGAGATAAACCTCACGCACGCCCGGGCTATAATCAACACTTACTCGTTCATCTCGACAGCTGTAATGGTACATTACATGTGTTACAAAGTTGGTAGAATAAGGAGGAAGATGGGCTCGGCGTGACTGGGACTCGTGTTTACTCTCAGATACAAACAAAATAAACTCGCGCTGATGGCGCTCTCACAACTCAGTAGTTACAATATAACTTTGTTGGCAATCGCTCCTTCTCTGGTCCACTAGTGATGTCCGGTTCGCGAACAAATCGTTCTTTTGAACCGATTTTTTTTTGTGAATCGGTCGAACCAGTTCACCAAATCGGACTGAATTGTTATAAACTGTTCTCGTCTCGAGTCAGCGCTGATCCATAATTTACTAAAGTTACTAAGTTTCTGACATGAGTGACAGTCCCTCCGACTAGAAATAAACTAATAACCTGAAGTATATGCTAGTCACTACATCAGTTCACTGAACTGAGACGTGCTGAGAGAACTGATGAGAAGTGAACTCAGGTCCATCCGTCTTTCTGGCAGGTTCGTACCTCGTAGACCTCTTTAAACCACGCCCCCTCCGCTACAAGATCTGATACTCATTTCAAATGCAAAGATGTCAGCCAATCACAACAGTGGGCGTTTTTACTGAGGTCTCACAGCAGACACGCCCCTTGAAACAGGGCATTCAGCCAGAGGGCAAACATCAGTATAGAAAAAATGCCTTTTATTTCTAAATTATGACATTTTATGATGTAAAAATCATACTAACAATATAACTACACCTCAGAATACATTATAAAATAATTTAAAAAATCCATGCCATGGGACCTTTAAAAGGTTGGAATTCAAATATTCAGGTCACAAACATCAGAATCAACCTGTTCTGAGACCTGTTATTTAATGGAAAAGACAAAAACAAGTTTCCACCCGAATGAAAGTGAACCACTTCCATTTTCACCTCCAGATCTCCCGAGACCACCCTCATGCACGTCATCAGAACAGAGGAGACAAGTCTGCTCACCTGAGACTATCCACAATGTAAACCGAGGATGTGTTTCAATCCACTCTCTCACTAGTCACTAGTCTGTGAGATTTTTAAAAATGGAAATCATTCCATTGCACTCCTTAGAAATTCTCTTATAAATGTATCTGTTCTGCTTAATAAAATATGCAAGACGAACACATTTCATAATGGCATCGTACTTTTGAAGAGCTACAATGGAAATGCATTATGGCATGTTAAACAGCAATGTTGCTGATAAATATCAATTGTGTTTAAATGCGAAATCTCATTAAATTTCTGTTTACAATATACTAATCAGTGTATTTCCTACACTTCTGGGGGCCATAAGCAAAACCATACAATGAGTTGAATTTCAATAAACATTAATACTAATTACAATAGTATTCCGTATGCAAGGTGCAACAAATTGCACTTTATGAAAAAAAAAAGTATATACATATGTAGAGGAAAACTCATTAAAAACACATTAAACTATGAGTAAGAACAAGTCAAATTAAATCCAAATTTTCGTTGACAGCTAAATAAATGTTTTTTTCTGAAACAATAGCTGTCAGAAAAACTATAACACACAGCTGAAAAGATTTTCCTAGTGTTAATTTTGTCACCAATTTTTTATTTAGTCTTAGTCTTGTGCCCAATGTCCTTGTTAGTTTGAGTCATATTTAGTCATTCACATATCTTTTTTTGTTAGTCAAGTCGACTAAATGTCTCGTCATTTTAGTCTAGTTTTAGTCAAAAGACAACTCAAGGTATCTTAGTCAAGTTTTAGTCGACTAAAAGTCTCGTCATTTTAGTCTAGTTTTAGTCAAAAGAAAACTCAATATATTGTGTGGCAAAATAAGTTACATAAAATATATATAACCTGCATAATGTATGTGCCACAACACCATAGCTAACTGGTTGATTTACAGCATAGATGCCTAAAATCAGCATTAGCTTATGAGACGATGGACACAAATATTGATTGCGATCTTGATTCAGTATGAATTCATATGTATATAGCCTACTGTACATAAAAGGAAAAATAAGTTTGCCTTTTAGCACTGTTTTATTTGGGGTTCAATTATATTTGCTTGCATTCTTTACTATTCACTATTATGAACATTTTAAAATTTCACAAATAAGTAAGCAGTTATGATCTGCAATACTTTTTTGAGCTACTAGACTACATGTATATATTAAAGAGCCATACAGGCACCTGGTGGATAATGGCATTACAAATTTATTTTTTTATTTTTCCAGCCCCAAAATGGCTCTAATTTGCCTATTTACATTGGAATTCTCTATTTTAACCTTAATTACTACACTAATAGTAAGAAAAATGTTTTAAGTGGTCATTAATGGACCATAATTATTGCACAAATAGTATTTAGTACCAAAAGATCTCCTCGAAATATTCAATAAATATTATTGAACTAAAATATAGGCTATTTATTTCTAAAATAGTTAAGGTGTATGGTCACATTTGATCACAAATGAGTATGAGTGTGACCAATTAGTGAGGAATACCTGAGGGCTAAATACAAGAAAAACATTAACATTAATGTTAACAATGTTGCATCTCTACCACTCTCCATAATAAGGAGATACTGTAAATGTGGTTGACGTAATAATCAATGCACACTATGCTGTACTGTTTACCAAAAATTGCTGCAAACACCTGTATAGTGTATACCTGTATAGCATAGTATAGTATAGTATAGTATAGTATAGTATAGTATAGTATAGTATAGTATAGTATAGTATAGTATAGTATAGTATTGACACAGCGCTAGAAGTATTGAGTGTTCCGTGAACCACATGACCGCCACCGCAAGATGACAGGCTGGCAGCAACAGGAGTATGAGACCTGTAGCCTACTTGAACAACAGCGCAAACTCTTTCGGAATATTTTGAACAGCTGAATATTGCTGAAAAGCTCATGATGAAAAAGTAGAGACAATTGTAAACGAAAATGAAGAGAGATTTTATCTTAGTTTTTATTTTATGCAAAACATTTTAGTCTTGTCCTTTTTCGTCAACAATGATGCATGTTCATTTAGTCTTAGTCAGCGTTTTTGGACATTGGTGCAGTCTCGTCCTCGTCTCGTCTTAGTCATGGAAAAAAAGGTCGTTGACGAACATATTTAGTCTCGTCTGACGAAATTAACGCTAGATTTTCCAAATGTGTGGTTTAATAAAGAAACTAAAGCAAGAAAGCTTAAATCTGCAGTCCGTAACTTTTTGCGCTCTAGGGGTTAATAAACAGAACTGCATGCGCCTTGTGGAAGAACATTGCAGCCGGAGCTACTTCTCTCTGTTTATGTCTGTGGCGAGTCACGCAGGGACTGTGCTCCTCCACAGCGGTTCCTACCAGACTGGTCTGAAATAGTCCCAATATAAACACTTATTATAAGTGCACCATAATGATTTAGGGTAAGACAAAACGTTTGGAAAATGAATTCATGTTGTACATTCTCATTATACACTCACCTAAAGGATTATTAGGAACACCTGTTTAATTTCTCATTAATGCAATTATCTAATCAACCAATCACATGGCAGTTGCTTCAATGCATTTAGGGGTGTGGTCCTGGTCAAGACAATCTCCTGAACTCCAAACTGAATGTCAGAATGGGAAAGAAAGGTGATTTAAGCAATTTTGAGCGTGGCATGGTTGTTGGTGCCAGACGGGCCGGTCTGAGTTAGGGCTGTGCAATTAATCGAATTTCGATTTCGATTTTGCCTCCCAACGATCACCAAAATAGTACAATCGAGAAAAAACGATTATTTTGCCATGTTCAGTTTTGCAAGAACACTCTTATTTTGTCTTGCGTTCTGAATGAAACGCGCACGCGCTCATCCGCCCCTCTCGAAGCCACAAATCTCTCTCAGGTCGTGAGTCTCGTGTGCATATCATCCGCTGGAATTTAAAAACTCGGCGCGAGTAAAGATGGCAGAAGGAGGGCAGTTACAGCAGCGTTTGGTGAGCAAAAAAGGCAAAACCAACTCCGTTGTCTGGGAACAGTTTGGCTTCGAGGAATCAGATGACGAGCAGAAACATGCTACGTGCAAGATTTGCTACATGGTAGTGGCTGCAACGCAAGGGAATACCACGAATTTGTTTAACCACTTGAAAATTAAACAGAGTGACCTATGACAATCTAATAAAGAAACAAAAACTGACGAGAGCAGGGGTGCCGTGTAAACGTCCTTTTTTTCCCCTCATATTTTTCAAATAATTCTTTCTTTGTAAACTTTGTTCAATGCATGCGAGTGCTGCCATATTTTCGAATATGACCAGTCGTTTTCGCCGTCATCGCCTGGGTTTAGTGCCAGAAGACGCGAATGAGAAGTCGCGCGCTGTGAGAAAATGTATCTGTATCTGATAATGTATCATCCTAGAGCGCGCACAAGTCTCTCAGCGCGCAAATATTGAGTTCTCTTTCAAGTCTTGCTCTTGAACGGACAAACTCACACAAAACGTATGTCAACATGTCCATCTTGATGAGTATCCTAGCAGGCATAGTCTGTATATGCCTTAAGTGAACTTTATACAGTCGATAAAGACGACACATATCCGTTCATTAGGTCTTAAAGAGGCAGTAGCATTTACTGCTGTCTGTTTAATTTCAAACAACAAAAGACAAGGACATCACTCACCGCTCTAGATTGAATAGCTTTTGTAAGTTTAATAGGATTAATCTTTAATTTATGCACTCAAATATGCAATGTTATTTTACATTTGATACATTTCTGTACCTGAAAACTAATGTTAGACGTACCTGAAAAACATATCTAGACGAACCATATTGTTGATCTTATTTATTTGTGGTAATCATTTTTACGTGAATACTTTTTTACTTTGATTTGAATATATCATTTTTACGTGAATACTTTTATACTTTGATTTGAATATATGTTATATTATTTATTTTAATAGTTCAAAAAGTACAACAAATGTTACAATTTCAATTGAATTGTTGAAAGGTGTATTTTTAATAAATACAACACATTCCCAAAGTCATGTGAAATAATCGTGTTACATAACCGTGATTTCAATATTGACCAAAATAATCGTGATTATGATTTTTTCCATAATCGAGCAGCCCTAGTCTGAGTATTTCACAATCTGCTCAGTTACTGGGATTTTCACGCTCAACCATTTCTAGGGTTTACAAAGAATGGTGTGAAAAGGGAAAAACATCCAGTATGTGGCAGTCCTGTGGGCGAAAATGCCTTGTTGATGCTAGAGGTCAGAGGAGAATGGGCCGACTGATTCAAGCTGATAGAAGAGCAACTTTAACTGAAATAACCACTCGTTACAACCGAGGTATGCAGCAAAACATTTGTGAAGCCACAACACGCACAACCTTGAGGCGGATGGGCTACAACAGCAGAAGACCCCACCGGGTACCACTCATATCCACTACAAATAGGAAAAAGAGGCTACAATTTGCACAAGCTCACCAAAATTGGACAGTTGAAGACTGGAAAAATGTTGCCTGGTCTGATGAGTCTCGATTTCTGTTGAGACATTCAGATGGTAGAGTCAGAATTCGGCGTAAACAGAATGAGAACATGGATCCATCATGCCTTGTTACCACTGTGCAGGCTGGTGGTGGTGGTGTAATGGTGTGGGGGATGTTTTCTTGGCACACTTTAGGCCCCTTAGTGCCAATTGGGCATCGTTTAAATGCCACGGCCTACCTGAGCATTGTTTCTGACCATGTCCATCCCTTTATGACCACCATGTACCCATCCTCTGATGGCTACTTCCAGCAGGTTAATGCACCATGTCACAAAGCTTGAATCATTTCAAATTGGTTTCACCAGCATAAACATATGAAAATACAATCAATAATTCTGTAAAGTTTAGACTAATGGGCATTGCAGCTAAAGCACTATAGCTTACATGACTGAACAGGAATGTGTTTATTTCTTATACATTAAACTACGCACAAGAAATGTTTGATTATTGACGTATACTGACACAGATTGAAAATTACACTTCGTCATGGGGCATTTCTAAAGAAACACAGTTGGCTAATATTGAACCCGGAGATCTGGACTGGAGTACTGTTTTGTTTTTTTGTTTTGTCAAGACTAAATAAGAATTTAAAATGTTTCAAAAATACATACCTACTTTGATCTTTCCCAGACATACAGCTGTGTTTGGAAGTCATAGTCATATGTCATTGGCCTATCTGTTGCACTGCATGATGTCCAAGTCCAGAACAGTTATTGAAAAAAATATAAAGTATTAGAAAAAAAACATTTCCACATAAAAAAGTAGAATGCGCATTTATATTTGCATGTAATACAAAATGTGTTTACATTATACACTGCAAGGGCGTACACCTTCCGTAGTTTTGGTATATGGAGGACAGACGCTGATACTGACTCACAACACAGGAAACTAAGGAGCAGAATGAGGCACAGCCCAAGCATAAATTACTATTATTACAAGACTGAACAGGGAGAGCATGCTAACAGTGGGAATAATGTTATGTGGGCGATTAATGAACCATGACCTACAACAACTAATTTGCCTATTAGCTAACTATTAACATGCTGGGACAATGACGACCCAGTGTTAAATAACCAACATAAATACACATTGACATTAGTCTAAAAGATAATAAAGTCTTGTAAAAGTCTGTCATTATTTGGTCAAACAGCTAGTCTCATGTTATTGGTTAAGCCAAAAATGGATGCTCAAACAAGCAGAGCAATGTGTGGAAAGGGCCACAGAGTGCCTTACTCATATTATCTCTGCAAATGAAATGGATTTAGAATTTGATTTAATTTTTGTAATGTTGTTTCAAAAATTCTCTTCCTAAAGAATAAACATAAATTAATACATCTTAAAGTATGTTGAGGATACATTACAACTTACTGAAATGTAACATATGTCGTGTAATCGCTCCATCTGTTTACTATGGGTGACGTGACTGATAGACCCGTATCAGTTCAACTTAAACCGGCAGCGCGCGAGTCAATGCGATCATCTCTTCCTAAAGAATAAACATAAATTAATACATCTTAAGGTATGTTGAGGATACATTACAACTTACTGAAATGTATCATATGTCGTGTAATCGCTCCATCTGTGTTTCAACCGCGGAAAGACAATAAAACTGCTTGTAAACAATGTCATGCAGAATCACGTTTACTCAGAAGTCATTCAGTGTCCACAGCTGTAGCTCACTAGAGAAATCAACTCTTTCACTGAATACATGCACTATATTAGCCATTATATTCATTATATTAGCCTATATATATTCATTATATACTACTAAGCCTGTTAGTGATGTCTTGTTTATTTAATGTATGTTTAAATAAACCTGTCATGAAAATTACAGCCACTAAATGATTATATTTCAACAACGAATAAAAATAATTAGATTTAGAAGTTAATGCAAAAACTGCCTTATGTGAAGCTTATGAGTGTTGATTATAATATCTAAAAATAAATAGCAACTGATTTAGGCTAATAGTTTGGGCTCTGTTGTTAATCTTTAATAGCTATATGTAAGCAAGGGCTCCCTATATAGTTTACAGCATTATCTTTAAGAAACATTTAGTTATAATTTAAAATTTATATAATTTTATATATATATATATATATATATATATATATATATATATATATATATATATATATATATATATATATATATATATATATATATATATATATATATACATACATATACAGTGAGGAAAATAAGTATTTGAACACCCTGCTATTTTGCAAGTCCTCCCACTTGGAAATCATGGAGGGGTCTGAAATTGTCATCGTAGGTGCATGTCCACTGTGAGAGACATAATCTAAAAAAAAAAATCCAGAAATCACAATGTATGATTTTTTAACTATTTATTTGTATGATACAGCTGCAAATAAGTATTTGAACACCTGAGAAAATCAATGTTAATATTTGGTACAGTAGCCTTTGTTTGCAATTACAGAGGTAAAACGTTTCCTGTAGTTTTTCACCAGGTTTGCACACACTGCAGGAGGGATTTTGGCCCACTCCTCCACACAGATCTTCTCTAGATCAGTCAGGTTTCTGGCCTGTCGCTGAGAAACACGGAGTTTGAGCTCCCTCCAAAGATTCTCTATTGGGTTTAGGTCTGGAGACTGGCTAGGCCACGCCAGAACCTTGATATGCTTCTTACAGAGCCACTCCTTGGTTATCCTGGCTGTGTGCTTCGGGTCATTGTCATGTTGGAAGACCCAGCCTCGATCCATCTTCAATGCTCTAACTAAGGGAAGGAGGTTGTTCCCCAAAATCTCGCAATACATGGCCCCGGTCATCCTCTCCTTAATACAGTGCAGTCGCACTGTCCCATGTGCAGAAAAACACTGCCAAAGCATGATGCTACCACCCCCATGCTTCACAGTAGGGATGGTGTTCTTGGGATGGTACTCATCATTCTTCTTCCTCCAAACACGTTTAGTGGAATTATGACCAAAAAGTTATATTTTGGTCTCATCTGACCACATGACTTTCTCCCATGACTCCTCTGGATCATCCAAATGGTCATTGGCAAACTTAAGACGGGCCTTGACATGTGCTGGTTTAAGCAGGGGAAACTTCCGTGCCATGCATGATTTCAAACCATGACGTCTTAGTGTATTACCAACAGTAACCTTGGAAACGGTGGTCCCAGCTCTTTTCAGGTCATTGACCAGCTCCTCCCGTGTAGTTCTGGGCTGATTTCTCACCTTTCTTAGTGATCATTGAGACCCCACGAGGTGAGATCTTGCATGGAGCCCTAGTCCAAGGGAGATTGACAGTCATGTTAAGCTTCTTCCATTTTCTAATGATTGCTCCAACAGTGGAACTTTTTTCACCAAGCTGCTTGGAAATTTCCACGTAGCCCTTTCAAGCCTTGTGGAGGTGTACAATTTTGTCTCTAGTGTCTTTGGACAGCTCTTTGGTCTTGGCCATGTTAGTAGTTGGATTCTTACTGATTGTATGGGGTGGACAGGTGTCTTTATGCAGCTAATGACCTCAAACAGGTGCATATAATTTAGGATAATAAATGAAGTGGAGGTGGACATTTTAAAGGCAGACTAACAGGTCTTTGAGGGTCAGAATTCTAGCTGATAGACAGCTGTATCATACAAATAAATAGTTAAAAAATCATATATTGTGATTTTTAGATTATGTCTCTCACAGTGGACATGCACCTACGATGACAATTTCAGACCCCTCCATGATTTCCAAGTGGGAGAACTTTCAAAATAGCAGGGTGTTCAAATACTTATTTTGCTCACTGTATATATATATATATATATATATATATATATATATATATATATATATATATATATATATATATATATATATATATATATATTTACTCTGTCAGTCATGAAGGACAAAGTCAAACCAAGCTGCTACAGATTCTCTGTTCTGACTACATGAATACAGTTCTGACTATCATGTATATCAAAACCGCTGACTGGCCATTTAAACAGAGGTGACAGGAAACAACGTGAGCAGAACCATATAAATGCCACAGCTGGAGGTCAGCCAAGAGTCGTATCTGTTCTGCTAGCTGTGCTTTTGCTCTTGTGTATCCGCCATAGTGTGTTACATACAAACAACTGAACAAATATGTCTAAACACTAATGACACACTGAGCAGCTAATAAAGATCCAGGGCCACAAATAAACATTTTCCTTTCTATTTGACTGCCTCCAGGGCTTGCAGCCAGCCTCAAAATTACATTAAAGTGCTTTGTGACAAACTGCACTGTCCTGGGCACACAGAAGATAAAATGCTCAGGCTCAGTAATGAGCCGTAACGCTTCATTCCATGTCGAACGTAAAGCAGCGGCTGCAACCTGACACAGATACCATGACACATCTTGCTTAAGGTACTGTAGTAAAAAGGAACAACAAACATGTCACTGCATTAGCCTTGCATTTACATTACACCTGGTGTTTTATAGGCATAGGCGTTCAAAACGTTTTTGAAGAAATTTATCCTTGATAATTGATCCAAATCAATCCAAATTGATCCAAATCAACAGTAAAGACGTTTATAATGTTACACTTTCTATTTATTAAAGAATCCTGAAAAAAGTTTCATGTTTTGCACAAAAATTGTTTTCAACATTGATAATCAGAGCAGCAAATCTTCTTAACAGAATGATTTTTGAAGGATCATGAGACACTGAAGACTGGAGTAATGACTGGTGAAAATTCAGCTTTGCAGGCACAGGAATAAATACAATTTTAAAATACATTAAAATAGAAAACAATTTTTTAATATTCAGAGTTCGACAATAGGGACTACCTATTAGACAATAGACACCCGGTCAGTTGACGGAACTGCACTTGCCCGCTCGGGCCAGTGCTGCATCTTCACGGAAGTTGATCATTTTCGCATTTGTAAAGCCTTGCCAATTTAAAAATTCAAGCGCACATAAGACGGAAAAGTGCCCGTGTCTCTCAGTTTGGTTCAGCAACACACATCCCAAGCATGCCCATGCGTCTCACATAGTCCAAATATTCACATGAAATTATGTCAAAATGCTCGTCTTGTCGAGTATCATCGTAAACAGTTGGTTATAAGTGAACGTAAACATGAAATTGATCAGTCACTTTTGCCAGCATTTTTTGTCATTTTCACAAGTTTCATGGCCAACAGAAAATCTTTGATTTTGAACATGCAATATATCAAAAGAAAGAACAGAGAACAGTTTGATTCTTACTTCATGCATTCTTTTTTTTTTTTATCAACACTTGAATATGGGTAAGTTTCATGAAAAAAGCAACATTTTGAGAAAAAGAGAAAATCGCGTTTTTGTCAAAGACTGCATCCGGATGGGATTCAGAGTGATGTTCAAAACACAGATGGATAGATCGAGTCCATCAACACCCCCAAAGCTTCACAGTCCTATAGCTCGCCCTGGGCGACATTTCATTCAGTAACACTAGGCAGTTTTGCTGTTTATTGTTGATGACCACATTATCATCAACAATAAATGATAATGGCTGGCCTGACTGGGCCAGTAGAAAAAATCCTTAGCGTTGAGCCCTGATATTGTAATAATATTTCACAATATTACTGTTTTTACTGTATTTTGATCAAATAAATGCAGTCTTGATGAGTGTGAAAGACTTCTCTCAAAAACATTAAAACATCTTACCAACCCCAAACTTTTGAACGGTGTAATTGAAATGCATATAGAGTAAGAGTCATACAAGTCATATAAATAGCTAAAAAAAAAGCTGATTTGTTTTATATTGAGTTGGTCGCCATGTTGAGATTACATGACTTGCCCAACACTTCTAAACTTTATCATCTCAGTACATTTTTATCAGTCACTTTAGCTGATAGAATAAATTGTAGAATTTCTACAATGGTATCGGAAGCCAATAAAATAGGCCTAAGAGTAGAGCAAGGTGCAAGTGGCCCAAAATCATTCAAAATGACATAATATGGGCTCTGATTCAGAATAATCACAGTGTACACCCAGTACGTGCCTCTAAATTAATTTCCCATCTAACTCTCTAAACCTAATTCATTTCCTTATACAAAACCCTTTTCATACGTTAGGAAAGAAGCAGCGTGCCTGACATACAATGAGAATATTGGTGCCTGGTTTGACATTCAGCCTGCTCTGTCAATCTCCAAATTTGAGTCTGTTTATCTAATTATAAAGGAGAATGAACAGCAAGCCCAAAGCCACAACAGCAGGCAGAAGAGAAGCCAGGCGAGCTCTTACAGGCAGACGGATGCAGATTGTTTTCCTGGTTGTGAGTTGACTGAGACTGATAAGCAGAGAGTGGCAGAGTGGTTTGTTTGAAGCCTCACACAAACAGAGTTCAGAGAGAGAATATATAAGGCTGTGTGAAGTTTTTTCCCTCCTCTCCTCTTGTGTATCCCCCTCTTCAGACAAACACATGGTTGACCAGAATAACTCTACAATAACATGGAGAACTAAATCTTCACAGAATCCTTTCTCATAAGTCACTGCAAGGTTCTTGAAATGATTACACAGAGACTCAGGCTACGCTCGGAATGGAATACTAGCATAGTGCACAATATACACTGAATATTGCACACGGTCAAACAACGCACATTATGCAATAATAAACATTTCAACACAGTTAACAGATAACTACGTTTACACAACATCGATGTACTAATAACATAAAAGTTGTTTCTTTGCATTTTATACGTAGAGACGAATATTGTCAAAACGGTAACCGTTCACACAGATCTGTGAAAATACTTAGGCATGCTAGACCAGTAGTTGGCGATGTCACTTTGTAAAGAAACATTATGCACTTATAGACTGAACACATAAATGTGTGAATGTGCATGACGTCACCGTTTTCACATACTTTCACATACAACACTGTTGTAGTTTTCAAAAACTTCTACTTTGAAACCCGTTTTACAAAAGTTTTCGTTTGCAGGCCCCCAAAACTCCATTGTTGTGTAACTGAATGGCCAAAAATCATAAAAAGCTTCCTATTTTAGTTGAAAAAGGTGTTGTGTAAATGGCCCCTTAAACTATAAAAATGTTTTTTAGTCATTAAAATAAGTCTGAAATAAAATAAAATATCAGATTAAACAAATATACAAAAATGAGAAATGTTGCATTGGCAGCTGACTGAGATAATTAAGTTGAAATACTAAAATTACTAAAACTGAAATAAAAATAAAAAAGAACGAAAGCAAGCTATATAAAATAGTTTTTGGTCCCACTTTATATTAGGCATCTTTTACTTTATATTACACATATTAGGCGTCTTTAACTACTATGTACAAACATTTAAATTAACCATTTGATACAATGCACTTACTGTCTACATGTGTTTAACATAGTATTTATATTTTTAAATACCTGCATATAATTACAGCTGTAATTAATTTCTGTAATTACATATATAATAATAAACAGAGCCATTCTAATAACACTGTTGACTAGGGGTGTAACGGTACACGTATTCGTATTGAACCGTTTCGGTACAGGGCTTCCGGTACGGTGCACGCGTGTCCCGCACGGTTATGAATGTAATCTTTCACAGTTAACAGTCGGCTTGTTGTAAGCACGGAACACACTTCAATCCGAGTTCCCACACGAACATATTAAGTATTCAGTCCATTTTATCACGAAATTCAAACGATAAATGCCGTTTTAACGCTCTTTAATGTGATGTGACTGATAGAGGCATATCAGTTCAACTTAAAGCGGCAGCGCGCGGCGCGCAAGTCAATGCGATCATAAACGCGTATCAGTTCAACTTGCAGGCAGTGCACGGCGCGCGAGTCAATGCGATAATCTCTTCCTAAAGAATAAACATAAATTAATACATCTTAAGGTATGTTGAGGATACATTACAACTTACTGAAATGTATCATATGTCGTGCAATCGCTCCATCTGTGTTTCAACCGTGGAAAGACAATAAAACAGCTTGTAAACAATGTCATGCAGAATCACATTTACTCAGAAGTCATTCAGTGTCCACAGCTGTTAGCTCACTAGAGAAATCAACTCTTTCACTGAATACATGCACTATATTAGCCGTTATATTCATTATATTAGCCTATATATATTCATTATATACTACTTAGCCTGTTAGTGATGTCTTGTTTATTTAATGTATGTTTAAATAAACCTGTCATGAAAATTACAGCCACTAAATGATTATATTTCAACAACGAATAAAAATAATTAGATTTAGAAGTTAATGCAAAAACTGCCTTATGTGAAGCTTATGAGTGTTGATTATTATATCTAAAAATAAATAGCAACTGAATTTAGGCTAATAGTTTGGGCTCTGTTGTTAATCTTTAATAGCTATATGTAAGTAAGGGCTCCCTATATAGTTTACAGCATTATCTTTAAGAAACTTTTAGTTATAATTTAATTCATTTAAGGACAGACACAATTTTTTTCATTAAACCACTGTTGAATAAAAATTAATAAAAAGCAATTTTGTAAAACTGCTGTACCGAATCCATACCGAACCGGGACTTCAAAACCGAGGTACGTACCGAACCGTCAGTTTTGTGTACCGTTACACCCCTACTGTTGACCCTTCCTTTACACCTTAACAAACCCTACACCTTACACCTTCCAAATTTGTCTCAAAACAATTTAGTTCTTGACAGTCTGATGAATAATGCGTCAATAAGCTGAAATTACTCCGTTGACGCATCACACTGGGAATGGAAGGTGGGGTCCAGAACATTGCATTGAGGTTGCATACAGTCTGCACAGTCAGCATACTGCAGAAGTAGAGTAGTATGGTAGTTTCGAACACAGCCTTTTATGAAATCACATTTCATAGGCCATAAAAGAGCCAGGGATCACTTCTAATGTAGACAAAAGCTTGACTTATGCTTTTAATTATTCAATATCATAAGGTCTGCATGCAGGTTCATTCAATGCTGCATTAACTGCATGGTCTCTAGATTTAATAGCTTTGTCTACTAAAAATAATTAAGTGCTGACTTTTTGTTATACCCACAATCTACAAGGAACACTCCAAAGTACTGTGATAGTCTAGACAAGCCTGCATTTGATGTATGTTGTGCCATCTGTCTTACAGGTTCCCCTGCATGAACTCTTCCTTCAAGTGTACTTCAAAAGGTCTGTTTTACGGTCATCGAGACAAACGGGTGGGGGGGGGGGCATCGGTCATGTCAAGCGTACAGTGAAGCTGAAAGGTGACCCCCTCCCTAAGGGGGGGAGATACGCAGCAGGGCTCTGTTAAGAACCGGACGCAAATGTCACAAACTCTTCTACAAAGCACTGTCCTCTCTCTTTCTCTCATACATATTGCAATAAATGTTATGCACGTGCAAATCTAGTTCTGTGATTATCATAGGACAGAAACAGCATAATGAGAAACGACACACTAAAGCGCATCTGTGCCAGCTGTTACTTGATCAGTTGTTATATGACGTCCGTGATACAACTGTTGACCCTCTCAGCTTACATAATGGGTATTAATCTTCACTTACTTGAGTGAGAAAAATCAACACCTGCTGAGTATTAGAATATCATTCAGAATACCACATGAACTCCATATTAATGTGTCATGTTGCTTGGCAACCGTAAACAGCTTACAGCTGAACTTAATTACTTGGCAGAAAATGGTTATTAAAATTATTACCATTAATAAACAAAATTATTTAGTAACATTGGATTATTTCATCATATTGCTGTTGCTATCATACAAGCAATAAACCACTTGAGGACTCGGGTTGCTTTGCATTGCATCATGCTTAACAAGCCCTCTGAATTATGGTAAAATCACAGTGAAACTTGGTCTCTTGTGGCTTATTGCTTATTTTTAATACAATATGATTCCTGCAGTCACTGAGCACGGCATTTTGCACTATGTTTGGTTGTTCTGCTCATGTTTCTTGTTTTCTGAGTTCTGTGTGAATAAACGTTAATCAGTTGTGTTTGGATACTGCATTCATCATCTTTGCAACCAACGTGTGACAATAATATAATATAATATGTAAGCAATAAGGTACAATGCGAAGCGGAGTGCCTGCAACCATCGTGATGCCACGCCCCCGTTGCGAGTCTGATCCTCTTCTATAGTATTAGTTAAACTAAAAACTTAGCAGGGATTGCTCTGTAAATTAAATTGAGAATGTAACTAATGCATATGCTATTTTAAATACTGCAGTCTATGCCAGATATAGCCTACACTTTGAAATAATTTGAGGCTGAAACATCCATAAGCATGCGTGTTTAATTTAGCACTTCCGTCTGTGAAACAACACACTACAGCCTGTAAAACATTTAAACGACTTTCAGTAAATAATGATAACCTAAAGAATATAAGAAAATGTAATTTTAGTTAGAAAAATATTTGATTCATACTATTTCCCTGCAAAGATGCATCATATACCGCTCTGCGCTTTGAGAGGAATGTGGGACACACGCTGGATAGACACCTTTTCGAATACCTTCGTCTTCATGTTTTCTCCTGATGTTGCAAAGCAACACTTGTAAAAGGTCTGAAGAGCGGATTTTATCTTCCACAGGGTCAAGACATTTAGGCAATGTTTGATTATTCACTGCCAGAGAAAACGAAACTAAAATCACTGGTGTGTGTGTGTGTGTGTGTGTGTGTGTGTGTGTGTGTGTGTGTGTGTGTGTGTGTGTGTGTGTGTGTGTGTGTGTGTGTGTGTGTGTGTGTGTGTGTGTGTGTGTGTGTGTTGTGTGTGTGTGTGTGTGTGTAATGCGCAATTCAAATATACCAAACTTGACGCGCCTTACCAAGTTTAATAACAAGAACACACTGTGTTAAATAAAATTTGAAATAAAAAGGTATTCGTCCCACAGTGTTTTTTATACTTTACCACAGTAAGGATGTGATTAATTGACTTAATTAGAAGCAAACGAAAGGAAGAAACGTTTATAATCGTATATATCGTATAATTATTATAATTTATAATATATATATATACAATTGATAATAATATCAAGTAGATAATAAATTATTATAGCTTTTTAGATAATATATGTCAAGTGTCACTCCCTTACTTCCCAAATGAAATTATGCAATGAAAGGAGGGAATAAGAGACAGAATGCTTCTCTTCTAGAGAACTCCAGGGCTTGCCATCTGTCCAGCAACAGGAATGAACGGAATAATAGAGTCGGACAGTACATCAATTATGCGAAATGAAATGCACACTTTGGGCCAACTAAAGATTTGGCAAATACTGGTTTTTGAAAGATCATCAGTGATAACCTATGCAAATGTTTCTACACAACTGTACAGACCTGCATATATGGACCTATTATCTGACATGTGATATTGACTGGAGATTGAACTAAATCCTTAAGTAAAGCCCTTTGAGGAAAAACAAACAATTGGAGAAGAGGTGCAAATAGACCCGGGAGACATCTATGAAAACAAAGAAGAAAAACTACAGAGATTACAGCACAAGGAGCTTTTGACTGCGTCCAAAATCCCGTCTGTACCCTGCTGAGAAAAGGCAAAGAAAAGAGACATGCACCGGGCCTGCAGCCACCCACTACATTAAATGCCAGTCAAAAGTGCTTTTTCATGGCCTGAAAGCATTGCGCTTCCAAAAAGGAAACGTGTCAAGGGATATCACAGGAGGACAATGTTAGTGTACTTCTCTTTTTATTAAAGGGGTGGTAAAACACATTCTTTCGAAGGCTTGATTGTGTTTGTGGGGTACACTGTAACGTGTTCATGCTTCGTTTAAAAAAAAAATTGCATTATTTTTCATATATTTTACCTTTATTCTACACTGCTCTGTCCCTCCTTGTAAAAACGGTCTGATGGTTTCTGGGTTGTATGAAGCCAGTCCCTCAAAAATACACAATGGGCTCAGATTGGTTAGCTGGCCCAGTGTGTTGTGATTCGCTAACCGCCTAGTGCACGTTTGTTGGAAACGTCACGCCCCTTACCTTTACCGGTAGCCTGTGCTTTGGGTAGTACAATGGCGTCAATAAAACCATACCAATTTGAGCCTGAATCAGACCCAGACAATTTTAGTGAAGATGATCGAGCAGAACCTGTTCAGTCCTCAAGAGTAAAGACTGCGGATCTATAGTGATCACTACTGAATGGCACTGTTACTTTTGTATTTTTAGAACGATTTGCCAAATATCTGTCGCAAGAACGAACACTAAACATTGGCTTTACTATAGTAGCCAAATCAAACACAGAACCATGTTTAGCATGCCTGTAGATAAACAATACATAAAAGCTCTAATCAAAGAATAATTTACACTAATGCCAAGTTCGCTGTTGAGATTTAAAAAAAAAGTTTGTAACGTTAGGTGTTTGTCGGATAACGTTAAGTATGAATGAGCATTTAACAAACTGGTTTGCAGAGCCAAATGAGCATTGTCATCTGTTTACTTCCTTGCTACAACGTACAATTAACAATACAAACTATTACAGGAAAACACATCGACGAAAAATAAATCATACTTACAGGTTGTGGCCCGTAAACAGCTTCTGTTTTTAATCCATCTTTCAGGACAAGCCGTTGTAAGAATCCTGCATTGAACTTGTGAAGATTGTGGAAGCTTTCCTCTGTGAAATGTGCAGCGGGAGCTGCAATGCAATGCTCGTGTATTGCAAATATAGACGAATATTGTCCATTATGTCACATTTTCCGGTCTTCTCCTCCGACCCCTGTCTGTCTCGTGCTTTGATTTATGATAGGTAGCATATATCTGCTGCAAATGCGACCGTGTTCCCCTCTGTCTCATACACGCATGCATATAACGTTGTATGTTAAACGCACTGCAACGCTGCCCCGTCCCTAGGAAGGCTGAACAAAGTGGACCTGCAATCCGGGTGAAAATAACAGCGTTTCGTCGGCATTGGCAACAACACTCCAGCCTACTAACTAGCCTACCACAACAACTATTCCCCGCGGCGATACAAAATGGCCTCGCCCCCCCCTATTTTATATTCTCGGAGGAGGTGTTTATGTAAATATCGGGGCTGGTGATGTCAGCACACCCTGGAGGAATGTGTAGTAGTCCCTACCGGCCGTTTGCTGTAGTCCTTAGAAATTGATTTCTTTAAAAGCAAATATCTCCCTTTGCTTTAAACTTTGAACGTTGTAACTTTGCAGATGTTGTTTATGCTCAAACAGCAACATTACACACTAGCTAAAGTTAGAAAAGTGAAATCGTGGTTTACCACCCCTTTAAATAAACTACTACTTTCACTAAAAGAAACTTTACAGTCTTTGTACTGACTGTCATAAATTGACAGTTATGAAACATATGATCATCTCAAGTGTAAGCATCAGACGAGAGAGATATGAAGTGTAGTGATGATAAAAGAATTCAATAGGTGAGAAAGAGTGAAAAAAACATTCCCAGAGGCTTCAACTCGATAGAGAAATGACTTGGACAAGCTGCCACCTTCCTGCAACAGTTTGAAAATCCACACTCCATCACTGATCAACACACAGTGTTGGGGTAAACTAGAAAAGCAAAGTTTATCAAGACACGTCTTGTTGGCTAGATAGATAGTCAACTGCCTGTGCAACAAGAAACATTGGCACGCATTCAAATGGTACTCCATTATGAATCTCTTTGACTCCGGCACAAACAAAGCAAGGCCAGGTCTCTTCCACTTTGAAGCCGCTCATTGTCTCACTGCATCCAAAACACATGAAAGACATCAGAATTGAACGTGACTCTTTGAAGTCAGCACTTTGTGTTCCTGGATAAGCAGCCTCAGCACTGATCGGAGTCCTGAATATTCTGAGTGGGATAAAGAACAAGCACAGATGATGGCATCAACCCGCTCTTCCTCATCCTAAGGGGAAGAGCTGACGTCAACATGGACAGATGTGAGGCAGACAGAGATAACATGGAAACATCTTCTCTACCAGGCCCTGGAGCTGTAAAACAAGCTAATTAAAGAAGCCAAACAATAATCGTTAAGGCAAAGGTAGCTAATAGGACTAGCACGCGGGTCAAGCCTTGGGTGCTGTCAGGACGATTAATGGCATTTTTAAATGACTTCCACAAAGACATCACAGCGGTGTTAAAGGTCAGATCAGGTCAACCGCAGCTTTGGTTGTTACTTACTGGCTGAATATTCAACCGCCTGTGACCACAGAAAGGAGGAGGTGGGTTTGTAACCATGGTAACAAGCTAAGGCTAAGCATCCTCTGTAAATACTGGAGTACCAGGTTTTTTGAACTGAACTGGAGATGAACCTGTTTGACCCGAGGCTTCATTTGGATTGGCTCAAATGAACTTGTGTTGACCAATGAGAATTTTGCCATAGGCATAACATTCCATCAAGCATAACGTTCTGACCATTCAGACATACCTACAGAAAGGATAGGCATTTTTAGGCTTTTTTATATTGCATTGATCATTTTTTTACATTCATATCTTTTTCCTTTGGTTTAATTAATGAAGACGTGGTTTGTCTAAATAAAAGAGATAAATTGGATATAGTTGGGTATCTGTCACATGTGCTACAGTTTTGGTCACAATTACATTATTGATATATCATGATATATATGTTGTGTTATGAAGTAATTTTCAATAGAAGTCCCAAATTTGGGAGCTTTTTGCCACCATTATTGAGAAATAACTTAGAGACAGGACAGGAAATTTGTGTTGCAGGATAGATTCACTTGAGCAACACCATTCTACACATATGGTACATTTATACTAACCACTAGGTTTCATTTATGACAGTAAGGACACTACATAGGGACCCTGTGAATCATTAACTCATTCCTCGCCATTGACATAATTTTTCATAACTCATGAAACACCGCTTCCCTGCCATTTACGGAATTCTCTGGGTTTCTGTTATACAGAAAGGGGGTGCTTTACACAACTTCTGAAAGAGTAGAGAATCTCCGGATCAAAACACAGGAAAAAAGGAGCAGAAACTAGCAAAAAAAGCATTTCTTATGCATGTTGTAGCCTTTGGGAAAAAAATAAAATAAAAAATCCACTTTTTGTTCAAAATGTTGCTTTTTTTATGAAACTTACACACATTTAAGTCTTGATTTAAAAAAATGCCTGATTCTAGAATAAAACGGTTTTTTGTTGTTGTTGTTTAAAAAGCAGAAGCTTATTTCTTTCTTTTGATATATTGCAAGTTCAGAAATTCATAAGCCTACAACAAAATATTCTGCACTGTAAAAAAAAGTCCAGAAAAATAGGGCACAATGTACTGTATAAATATGAAGGAATTTTGCATATTGTTTTTTTACAGGTGTTTTACCTGTATTTTGAATTTTAAAGTGTTTTAAACGTTAACAGAAATTTACGTAAAATTACTGGATAATGTCCTGACAGAAAATTACCAGTACATTTTCCATTTTTATTTTTTACAGTGTTGGGCTATGAAAGTTTTGTGAAAATGATCAAAAATACTGACGATGGCTGGCAACTTAAAAAATAAACAAACAAACAAACAAAAAGGAAATAGTAAGAGTTAAAGGAAATAAAAAATAATATAAAAATTAATAATAAAATAAGAATCAGATATAGTCTTATGTTAGACTAGACTCTATCTTCATCTTCCTCCTTTCCATGCCATGCTCACTTTGTTCCTGTTGGACATTGTACTATTGATCTAAACCTCAGAGCGGGGAGGGAAGGAGATTTATTCTCCTATTAGAGGCTTTTGTAGTGTGATGGCTACAGATTAAAGGTCTGCTGCTGCCCAGAGCAACACCGCTACACCGACCTATTCATTAAACAACTGAATATTGAGTTAAGTCAGGGTTAAGCCAGCTCAGGCTGATACTTACTGAGAAACGGAGTGGAGAGGAGAGAAAAGGCATGGGCAAACACCACATCCTTTTACTTCTGATGTGGAAACCACTTTACACACTCATATACATGCACTCTATTTGAGCTCGAAAATCTATAGTCTGATGTATTACATGATCAGTGTGTCTGTCAAAGTCACCGTGACCTCTGAGTCTGAAACACTGGGCTTTTTACCAGACCTAATGAAGCGACTCTGTAATTCAACACGCTCCATGTCTCAACTCAGACCTGTCTCCATGGACAGATAGGTGACTAGCTTGACAAGATTTAAAACCCATGTAATAAAAGTTGTGCCAGTTAGTCCATGTCTATTAACTTTGAATAAATTCTTGAGTGCTTAAAATTAGCTTAAAAAATTAAAGTAAGTACCTAAAAAAATGTATTTTGGAAAAACGGGCCAATGATATTCACAACTCATCCTGCACTACACAAACTATTGTCCAATAAAGTGTTCAATGTAATGACAAGTCGTTCAATAAGTCTGTCAACTTCTGATTTCAATAGGAAATATGTCAAAAGCAACCTTCCGGTCTCTCTCTTGAATTCAACACGGAAATTAATTAAACTGCAATTCGTCGACTGGCCGCTAGAGACAGGCTCCAAAAGGGAGTCAATCCCATAGACCCCCCATGAAAACAATATGTTTACAACCTGGTACAAAAAGTGGTTTTGGTCTATATAGGTAATTTTGCCCTACATGACAACTCTGAGGGGGGTGAATTTTTTCATAACCCATCCGTTTAAATTATATTAAGCCTTAAAGTTCTGCATAATTAAGGGCATGGCCACTTGAGTGACAGGTGGATTTCCACTATGGTCAAGCTAGGCGGGTGTGGTTTTAGCAACAAGGCACCTCAGCTCCACCCACGTCACGCCTCTTTGTCCATTTTTGGTTATCCGGGAGTGACGCACTGCCAAGATGGCGACGGCTGGCTCTGCCCACTTTTGGCTTTAAAAAAGCTCTTCAAAAACCTACGACATCACGGACACTACATCCATTGTTTTATACAGTCTATGGAGTCATTAGCCCTATTCGGACGGTAATTGTTTCTTGTGGGGTCATAAGGTATTTTCATAATTGACAGGGGCTGGTCAGTGATTTTATTGCCGTCCGAACCACCCGCGTAAGAAATCCCCGGACGAATTACCTACTGTTTTTTGACAAACACCAAGGTCGTGTGGTCATTTAACTGCCGCCCGAATCCCCATCTCTGAGTTTTCAAGAATATATCACTTAAAAATTCACTTTTTGACCACTGCAGAGCACCGTACAGTTCCGCTTGGCTTTGCATTGTAAAGATCTAGACTTTTATTACTGAAATGCAAGCATTTACAAGAGCAATATGTTTCATCACCGCCGTTATTACGGAAGCAATTATATATGTGAAAATAACCCAGCAGCATTATGTTTACCTCAAGTAAATGAGAGGCTGTATTAACTTTCCTCTCATTTCCATGTGGAATAAAATGACATCCTTTATTTTGAGATAAAATACAAGACAGAAAACCAATTTAACTATAATGTGCATATATCGTATAATTACAATATTATTTTCCTATTATTCATTTAAATATACATTTATTATTATTATACCAAGCATATGACATTTTATTTACAGCATACAATCATGTTATTGACCACGTGAGCAGCGCGTTTCCCAGGTGAGCAGGATCACAAAACTCGCTTCTCCACCGTGAATAAACCACCATCCGAATGCACGAGTTTTATCACTGAGGTGGCATGCAAATGTATTTTTACGGACTTCCACGTGAGAAACAATTACCGTCCAAATAGGGCTGTTGAGGGGAAATTCATTTCTGATGGGGCCAAAACTGAAAGAAAGAAATAATACAAAAGTCTCAATTTCATTACCAATCGCATTTCACTTGTAGCACCAACCCTGAGATTGGCCTTTCAATGTCTCTTTCGTTCCTTTTTTCCAGTTTCTCTCATTTATCTTGCTTGGCTGCAGTGGATATCTACCACTTGCGTCTACATTCTGTCCCTTTCTCCAAACTGGCTCATTGTCTTTTGTTTTAAAGTTCTCCTTTACAGTGACGCCCTCTCCATCACTTCTGCCACGGCAGAATCTCATGACTCTGTATGTCGCCCATTAAAAAAAAAATCATCCTTTTGATGATGACTGAGATTCCACTAGGAGCTAAACAATCATTTAGTGTGAATATAAAAAGACAGACACTCCACTGATATTTCACTTTCAGCCAAAAGACTTCTTTATACTAACAAGCACATACAGTGCATGCGACTAAAACTACCCTCACTGCATGTTAAAAGATAATGAGATGAAGACAGTCTGATTGAAGACAGATTAAAGGAACCAGGCAAATAAAAAGTACAATGGGATTGGTGGGAGGGCATGATGGGACGTTGCCTTAAGCCCAGTTCACACTGACAATGACCGCAACAAAGAGACCAGAAGTCAGTGGCTCAACAAATTTGAGCAAAGTTTAACTTATTGAAAATGAGTAGCAATGTGATTCGGTTATTACCAACACAACCATTGATATAATAAGGGCTTGAATTTGAAGTTTTTTGGCTTATGAATATGTTAGCCTCACTGTTATCTATAAGCTAGTGTGCTCCAAAACAATGACAAAATTTGCATTTAGAAGATATAAGCATTCAAAACTCACATCTCTCATATCCGCCAATATGGATCAATAACTTTTATGACATAACTCTGCACTTCAGCTTCTCATCAGATTTTCTGTCCAATCAAATGCTCTCTAGAATCTGAAGCGTCCCACCCGCTACATTATAAATAGACACTGAAGCCGCAGCTAAAATCGGTCACTTGTTCACACATATTTTTATACACTATTTTATACATGGTGAATGGCACAGTGCACTATATAGGGGATAGGGAACGATTCAGACTGTAAATAGGTGACCCTAGACCACAAAACCAGTCATAAGGGTACATCTTTTGAAATTGAGATTTGTACATCATCTGAAAGCTGAATCTGAATAAATAACCTTTTCATTGATGTATGGTTTGTAAGGATAGGCCGATATTTTAGCCGAGATACAACTATTTAAAAATCTGGAATCTGAGGGTGCAAAAAAGTCTAAATATTGAGAAAATCTCCTTTAAAGTTGTCCAAATGAAGTCCTTAGCAACGCATATTACTAATAATACATTTTTGATATACTGTAAGTGTTACAGTTGAAACATTTACTAAATATCTCCATGGAACATGATCTTTACTTAATATCCTAATGATTTTTGGCATACAAGAAAAATCTATAATTTTGACTAATATATTGTTGGCTATTGCCACAAATATACCCGTGCGACTTATGACTGGTTTTGTGGTCAAGGGTCACATATGCTTTCCATTGAGGCAAATGAAGTTGGGTTTCACTTTAGTGTCACGCAAACTGCCGCAACACAGTGCGGATCTTATGCGCGAGTCGGCGCATACCAGAAAATGTATGGGGCCAATTTGAATTCTGCCCAAAATGCTATATTTTAAAACGACAAAGAGGAAATTAGGAGGAGAAACGGTTGGTAGAAGGAAACTGCGGCTTTACCGACTCAATCGCTCTGGCCGAGCTGTGATATAAATGAAACGCTATACGGGCTATTTTAAAAAAAAAGGGGAGGAGCTGTTCGATATATCTCACCCTGTCTTCCTGTTTCAGAGGAAATTACATCAACATATTGAATAATGCTGGACGTTTCAAGCCACTTCAGTGGGCCTTTAAAAATAAAGATTCTTTATTGGCATCTATGGTTCCATGAAGAACCTTTATCATCCACAGAACCTTTCCATAGCACAAAAGGTTTTCTATCATGGAAAAGGGTTCTTTAGATTACAGAGTGCTGCATGGATGACATATTTTTGTAGGCCAAAACTCGGAAACAATTTAGCATTTTTGCAAAGTCAATGTTTTTTGGTTTAATGCCTTAAAAAAGGTCTGTGGTTAACACAAGCTTAAGTTATTTTCATATTTTATTCATAACATAAAATACCCACTTGTGATTTTTTTTTTTTTTATCTTTATCTTGAAAAAGGTGGTTGCTAACAGAGGTTAAACGTCATCAGCCAAACAAGTAAACTCATCTATTCTCTAGTTGCGTTCACAGCCTCGCTGTGTTCATAATAACACATTTAACACATAAGCAAGTTTTTTGTTGTTGTTGTTTTTTTGTCATGGGAACCAGGGTAATGCTAACTTTCGGAATGGCCTTGTTTAGAAACATTTCTGAAAGGTTATTTGGGAAACCCAAAATGGTCCTTCTATGGCATCACTGTGAAAACACACTTTAAAGGGGTCCTATAATGGTACATGCACTTTTACAAGTTGATTGTACGGAAATGTGTGTTGGCAGTGCCTGTACACAACCATCCTATAATGATAAAAATCCATCCAGTGGTTTTTTTTGTGTTTTTTTTAATCTCCTTATATGTTTTCCCGTCTCAAATCGAGCCGTCTGACCGCGTGCCGTCACACGGTCGAACGCCCCTCCCACGATTGTTAATTGACAGCAGCGTTTCAACACAGACCTGCCCTGAGTGAGCTGTCATCATTGCCGCCATTGTTGATACACTGGAGCAGAATGGCGTCTAAGCGATTGTGGTGTTCTGTTCTGGGGTGTAATAACAAACACAGCAGTCATTTTAATGTTCCTAAATCCGAACCGCTGAAGCAGTGGCTGAGTTTTGTTTTCGAAGGGAATATTCCCCCCGATCAAAGTCAACGCTTTCAAGTTTGCGCAACTCATTTCTCACCAGACTGCTTTATAAATGAGGGTCAGTATAAAGCAGGTTTTGCTAAGGAGTAGGGATGCACCGAATCCAGGGTTCGGGTTCGGATTCGGCCGAATATTGGGCTTTTTGACAGGGTTCGGTTTCTGCCGAACCTCAGAATTTATTTCCACCGAACCCGAACCCTAGGCTTGCACTATGCGCGCCCCGCTGGTCGAACGTAATGACGCCGCTGTTGAAAGTGAAAATGGAACTCATGAACAGAAAACGTGGCAGTATACTTTAAGTCAAAAGAAGGCGATTCAAGTTGAGCTACGCGTTCAATTTGCAATTTGTCTCGTGATGACAAGGACCCTAAACAACAGCCGCTGTTAAAACATTTGCATATGAAACATCCGAGAGAATACGAGTTGTGCATGAAGGAATCTACAGACAGCCAAAATGTATTTTATTTTACCGTGCAAACAGCCTATAGATCTATAGATCAGATAAAATATAAATAAAATTAATAAAATATATAGGCCTACACTAAATATTTTTCACTTAAATAATTACCAAATTAAGATGACAAAACGAAAATACACTGAATCCGTTAGCTTTGAAGAACCGGAATTAGGTAAATAGGTAGATAATATACTATATATCTTTTCTTTACATAAATACTATTCTCTTAAAACCATCATTTCGCTATTTTTACTAACCCAAATAATGATTCATCCGCTAGGTTGCACGTGAGGGGGAAAAAATAGGTTCCTTCCACTTAAGAGTTGAGCTCTTTTTATTTGAATATAGCCTATCTCTTTACATAAATACTATTTTCTAATTTTTTAAAAATAACTTCGTTATTTTACTAACCCAGTGTTTTGTATGTGAATGCTGTTTCACGTGAATATTACCACAGGAGTGAAGCACAAAGCTTTGTTTAGCCTAGAAAGGAAATAATGGTCAGAGAGCACTTTTTTCATTCTGTTTTGCAATCTGGATATGGTCACTCGATTTTTCCGTGAATTTGAACAATAGGCCTAGTAGTCCATTTTATCCCAATGGACATGGACATCTCGTTTCTTTTCCCAACTCTTCACTCACGTCTCACCCATGTTCGCGGGGATTATAAACGTTTCTTCCTTTCGTTTGCTTATAATTAAGTCTATTATAACTATTCACATCCTTTACTGTGGTAAAGTATAAAAAACACTGTAAGACGAATACCTTTTTACTTCAAATTTTATTTAACACAGTTTGTTCTTGTTATTAAACTTGGTAAGGCGCGTCAAGTTTGGTTTATTTGAATAGCGCATTTCACACACGCCGGTGATTTTAGTTTTATTTTCTCTGGCAGTGAATAATCAAACAATGCCTAAATGTCTTGACCCTGTGAAAAATAAAACCCGCTCTTCAGACCTTTTACAACAAGTGTTGCTTTGCAACATCAGCAGAACATATGAAGACGAAGATATTCAAGAAGGTGTCTATTCAGTGTCCCATTCCTCTCAAAGCGCAGAGCGGTATAGCCTATATGACACATCTTTGCGGGGAAATAATAGTATGAATCAAATATTTTTCTAACTAATATTTAATTTTCATATATTCTTGAGGTTACCATTATTTACTGAAAATCGTTTTTGTTTTATAGGCTGTGTTGTTTCACTGACGGAAGTGCTAAAATAAACACGCATGCTTATGGATGTTTCAGCCTCAAATGATTTCAAAATGTAGGCTATATATCTGGCATAGACTACAGTATTTAAAATAGCATATATGCATTAGTTACATTCTCAATTTAATTTACAGAGCAATCCCTGCTAAGTTTTTAGTTTAACTAATACTATAGAAGAGGATTAGTGTGTCGCACACAACAGACTCGCAACGGGGGCGTGGCATCACGATGGTGGCACAACCCTAGCGCGCGCCTCCTGCGCTCTCCGTTGGGTTGTTCTTTGAAACGACAGAGGAGACTCGGGGTAATTTTTCTATAAACCATCATGAAATAGCGACAATGTTTACTTTAGTAAACTTGACCAAAACAGTTAATGGTCAATAGCATCCCTACACTGCTGTGGACGTTGTTAACTTCATTAATGTGTTTACTGTGATAATGGACTGCGGATGGGAGTAGGATTCGGTATTCGGTTTCGGATTCGGCCAAATCTTAACCAGTGGATTCGGTATTCGGCCGAACCCCAAAAATCTGGATTCGGTGCATCCCTACTAAGGAGCTGCTCCTGAAAAAAGGATCGTTACCAAGAATTTGTGTTCCTGCTGCACCTCCAGAAGAAGTGAGTGTAACGTTTTATTAATCTTTATATTAATCTTTGCAAATCGCTTGCACGCTTCACGATGAATGCGGCTAAAGTTTACAGGGTAAGTTACATTACGGCATGCTTTCTATTTATGATGACATTCTCAATATAATTCATAATCTAATATTTATAACGAACAACGCGTTATGGTTATTACAAACTGTGTACCCTTGTGATAAAGTTAACGTAGTAACACTACATTCTGTCAATGAACTAACGTATACATCAGTTAACACATATCATTCATATCTCACTACGCTACCCTGCCAGTACAAAGATAGGTCAAAGTGACATCACGTTAACAAACCATTCAGAAACGGTATAAACGTCAGAAACCTTAATTGTCGAACTTCGTTGGGGCCGTCATCTTGTTCCGGGTCCGACTCAGGTTCAAATTGATACGGTTGCACTCAGAGACTCCCGTTGCCATTCCTTATCCAAAATATACCCTTCAACTGTTGTCAAGGCAACACTCCACGTGTGTTGTGTCGACGCCCCACAGAACAGAGGGGCGGGGTGAGCAAAGCTCATTATCATTTAAAGTCACATGCACTGAAATGGCTTGCTGAAAACAGAGCTGTTTTTGACCAGGTAAAATTAGTGTTTTCTTACAATACTAATGAGAATTTTTAATTAAAGTATATTACAAACTTTTCATTTAGACACTAAAGAATCATATAAACTTGTACAAAAATGGCATTATATGACCCCTTTATTTTTTTTTAAATGTATATCTATAACATCTGTGTGATAATGTTTATAAGCTATGGCCAGTTATGTAGTCTACCAATAGAATTAGGGCATCCTATGGCACGAAAGCCTACCAACAACCAACAATAAAGTGATTTCCAGCGATTAAAATCACCGTAAATGTGAATGCGGTTTTACAGCTCATGGTGTTTGAGCCATTATGATGCATCCACATAAAACAGGGAGTGAAATCTGTAATGTCTCGCAGGATTCAGATCAGAGGAGTAGTGGGCGGCTGACGTGGACGATCACAGTGAAAAATATAAAAGAACAGAGAATGCCATTGTTTCAAAGCCAAACCGGGTTGCCTGAGGACAGCATGGGCCAGACTACTGTTGTCGATGTAACAGTGGGCACTGGGCGTGGGAATGGTGATGCCCTCCAAAATGAACATATTGTGAAAAAATAATCACATTTTTCTAGTCTGCATAAAATAATGACTAAGACCAAGCAAAAGCCTCTGCCAACTGTCTATATCATTCATGAGCCAGGGTTTATAAAGCATCCCACCAAGTTTCAGATTTCCAACTAAAATCCTGATCCCAAAACCCATCTATACTCATTCTATACTGTTCCCTTCTTCTTCTTTTAAAATGATCACAGTCTGTCATACTCTAACTCTGTCTGATTTTTATCCCTGCCCATCTTTGATTTATCTGTCAAGTCCATTTTCAGAATTGCTATTATCTGCTCCATAAATCACTGAAAGTTACTGTATAGGAAGCTTGACAAACCTAAACTGTGGACTGAAATGGACCACAATATAAAGAGCAGGTGTTGGGAATGGTATACAGACAGCCGGAGATAAACAATGCAATTACGCTACAGTTCCAGATCAGTCAGCAAACCCTGGTCCCTCTTAACGGGATAGTTCACCCAAAACCCAAAAGACTTGTGACTTGCTTGACTAAGGCTGATTTACATTACATGGTTCAAGTGACCCAATTCCAATTTTTTTCCTCCCATGTGGCACAGATCGGATATGACCCACAAACGTGTAAGCAGGAAAATGCACGTGGATTCCGATATTGTCAGGTTTCAGGCTTCAAATGTGGAAATTAACCTGAAATTAATCAGATACGTGCATTTGCATCTGCCACGTAATCAGACAGATTGGATATTCCCCTGTCAACGAGAGTCGTATGTCATTGAATAAGCGGCGGTGGCGAATTACGTCAATTCAGGAGGACACCAACCGCGACAACATGACTCTTTTAAAGGTCCCGTTCTTCGTGTTTTTTTTAAGCTTTGATTGTGTTTACAGTGTGCAATATAACATGTGTTCATGTTTCGCGTGTAAAAAAAAACAGTATTTTTCACACAATTTACTTATCTGTATACCGCTGTTTTCACTGTCCTAAAAACGGCTGATGAGTTCCTTTATTCTATGAAGTCCCTCCTTCAGAAATACGTAACGAGTTCTGATTGTGCCAGCGGTTCCCGTGTTGTGATTTGACCGCAGCTTAGCGAACGTGGCACGGTTCCTGTGTTGTGATTCGACAGCAGCTTAGGGCACGTGGAAAGGTCACGCCTCATGTATGCGCTTAATGATCTCTACAGCATCCCTGGGAAAGCCAAACAAAGGTGATTTGACTCCGGGATGAAAATAACAGCGTCTCGACGACATGGCGACAAACACAGTCAAACGCAACAATTCCTTTTCTCCACGCGACCGTCCTCTTCTCCACGTGGGACAGCAACAAGACCACGCCCCCTTTTTTCGCGTATTCTTGTGGGCGGAGGTTAGTCTGTTCTACTGTTCTACTGACGTCATTTATGAAGGAAGTACCAGGATGTAGTCCAAGCCAGCCGTTCGCTGTAGGCTTTGAAAGGAAACTTCTGTTAAATAAAATATCTCGCTTGGCATTGAACTTTGAGCTTTATCATTTTACAGGTATTATTTATGCTCTAACAGCAACATTACACACTAACTAAAGTTTGAACAATGGGATCACGAAGAACGGGACCTTTAAACTGCGCAATGGAGGACGAAAGCTCAACCCACTGGAGTCAAGCTGAAGTTTTATCATTTAAGACTTTGGGGGCGAAGAGGAAAGCAAAAGCTTGTATTATTTTGTCTTGGTTGTTTTGCCAAGTGTATAGTGTAAATGCAGAATATTGGATATGTGTCACTTTTAAAAGATGTAAGCTGGTCATCAAAAAAAAAAATGGATATAGTCTACAAACCGGAATTGGCCATTAAAACCTGTAGTGTAAATCCGCAGACTTTATGATCCAAAACTCAAGACTCGACTTGAACTGCATGACAACGCAACACGTAGATAGCAGCCGTGCATCAGTGATCCAGACAGCAGGAGAGAGATTGCAGCTCAGCAGTGTGCTGGCTCATATAGCACAGTTTTGCAAATGTACGCAAGTTAAGAATTTCCCTCTGGCTTCCTAAAGTGCCCACATATACTGAGCCATGAATATTTATACCACTTAAACTGAGCAAGCAAGTCAAGTCACCTGTATTTACACTCACCTAAAGGATTATTACTAATTATACTAATACTGTGTTTGACCCCCTTTCACCTTCAGAACTGACTTAATTATACGTGGCATTGATTCAACAAGGTGCTGAAAGCATTCTTTAGAATATTGATAGGATAGCATCTTGCAGTTGATGGAGATTTGTGGGATGCACATCCGGGGCACGAAGCTCCCGTTCCACCACATCCCAAAGATGCTCTATTGGGTTGAGATCTGGTGACTGTGGGGGCCATTTAAGTACAGTGAACTCATTGTCATGTTCAAGAAACCAATTTGAAATGATTCGAGCTTTGTGACATGGTGCATTATCCTGCTGGAAGTAGCCATCAGAGGATGGGAACATGGTGGTCATAAAGGGATGGACATGGTCAGAAACAATGCTCAGGTAGGCCGTGGCATTTAAACGAACCATTACACCACCACCACCAGCCTGCACAGTGGTAACAAGGCAGGATGGATCCATGTTCTCATTCTGTTTACGCCAAATTCTGACTCTACCATCTGAATGTCTCAACAGATATCGAGACTCATCAGACCAGGCAACATTTTTCCAGTCTTCAACTGTCCAATTTTGGTGAGCTCGTGCAAATTGTAGCCTCTTTTTCCTATTTGTAGTGGAGATGAGTGGTACCCGGTGGGGTCTTCTGCTGTTGTAGCCCATCCGCCTCAAGGTTGTGCGTGTTGTGGCTTCACAAATACTTTGCTGCATACCTTGGTTGTAGCGAGTGGTTATTTCAGTCAAAGTTGCTCTTCTATCAGCTTGAATCAGTCGGCCCATTCTCCTCTGACTTCTAGCATCAACAAGACATTTTCGCCCACAGGACTGCCGCATACTGGATGTTTTTCCCTTTTCACACCATTCTTTGTAAACCCTAGAAATGGTTGTGTGTGAAAATCCCAGTAACTGAGCAGATTGTGAAATACTCAGACCGGCCCGTCTGGCACCAACAACCATGCCACGCTCAAAATTGCTTAAATCACCTTTCTTTCCCATTCTGACATTCAGTTTGGAGTTCAGGAGATTGTCTTGAACAGGACCACACCCCTAAATGCATTTAAGCAACTGCCATGTGATTGGTTGATTAGATAATTGCATTAATGAGAAATTGAACAGGTGTTCCTAATAATCCTTTAGGTGAGTGTATATAGTGCTTTTTACAATGTAGATTGTTTCAGAGCCACAGTGTTAACAGGAAAATAATGCAGAATTTGATTCAGCTGTACAGCCGCTCTGGAGAAAACAGTGATGTCATCCAGCTCAGTTCAATTATCATACAGTATCAATGTATCGTAATATAGTTGAATATTTAGTGTCCCCAACTAGGCAAGCCAAAAGCCAAAGGCAAAAGAGGTGACGGCCTCTTTTGCAAGTAAGATAGATTTTGCAACTTTTTCTTGCTGTATTTCAGTGCAAAAAACCCCTGCATTTTATTCATTAACCAATCGCAATCGAGTTAATGCAGACATTAAATGCACTGAAATAGCAAAAATATATGTAATTTAGGCTCATTATAGCTTGCACCTTTTAAACAAACTGCAGCACTATGCGCCTGGATAAAATACCAAAATTAAAATTAAATTACCAAAAACAGAAATCCCCCAAACCTGCTAGCATTACATTCTATATCATGACATTCTATATCAAGACACAAGAAAAATGTCTCATTATTGATGTTGAAAACAGTTGTGATGCTTAAAGGAACAATAAGTAATAATACGTAATATAGGCATATTTAATGGCAGTAAGTGGGGCCAACGAGTTTGAAGCTCAAAAAAGTGCATCCATCCCTCATAAGCGTATTCCACGCGGATCCAGGGAGTTAATGAAGACCATCTGAAGGAAAAATATCCATATTTAAAACTTTATTAGGGCTGTAATCTCCCAGTCGAATAGTCGGTTATTTGTCGATACGTTCTGGCTCGACCAAAATTCTGATTGGTAAATTTTTTGCCACGTTCATTCATCAGTTTTGCCGCACCACATTCATTTCATCAGGTGGAAAGCACTTATTGCTAATGGGGGTGTTTTCAGAGCACCCCTGTTTCACAGCTAACAGTCAGTCTTCAGAACACCCCCTTGTTTTCAGCCCAACCCACTGGAGAATAGAGACAGATTGAAGTAGGCTAGTTTGCTATGGGCTATGATAGGCTATGATATTGTGCGTGAACATGTGATGCAACGCTGTCAGAGCCGACAGACTCATGTGTCAGACTCATTTCAGTGCAAAATAATCAGGTCAACAACGATTTAACATACTGCAAATAGCCTACTAGTTTTTTATGTTTATTTATAATTCATTTAGGCAGACAACAAGGCCACCAAATACTGTGCACGGTGTGCAGCTAATTCGTTTAATTTTTTATTTCCTAACGTCATTTTTAGTCGAAAATTTCAGGACTTCAGTCGACCAAGATTTCCTTTGGTTGATTACAGCCCTAAACTTTATAAAGTAAAATATGTAGCTTCTGCCAGACCGCCTTCCGTATTTAACTTACAAAGAAAGTGTAATGCCTCTCGCAGTTCAAAACTCCTAGTGATGCGTCACGCCAGTTACGCATTTTTCGTAAGTTGAATACAGAAGGCGGTCTGGCGGAAGCTAAATATTTCACTTTGTAAAGTTTTAAATATGGATATTTTCCTTACAAAACCCCATCGATTTGCTTCAGAAGGCCTTTATTAACCCCCCGGAGCCATGCGGAGTACTTTTATGATGAATGGATGCAGCTTCAAACTCAATGGAAACTGTCACTACCATTATAAAGCTTGGAAGCATCAGGATACAGTTATTAATATAACTCTGATTGTGTTCATCAGAAAGAAGAAAGTCATATACACCTAGGATGGCTTGAGGGTGAGTATATCATGGGATCATTTTCCTTTTAAAGTGAACTAACCCCTAATATTTTTATGGAAACCGTAATATCGTCCAAACAAATAGGAATAGAACTGTTTTTCCTACTGACCACAAACTTGTGAATGGTGCTATATTACAATCAAGAGTATTATTTTTTTTCATTTGTTTTAACAATGATTTTAGACATGTAGATAATGGCCTAAATCAAATAAATGTATCTTTTTCAAAAGCAGGTAATCATTGCTAGTCTGCAAAACTGCCCGAATCAATTCTGTGATTCTGTAATTATAGTAAATGTCAGACTTTACTTAACAGCAAAAGCCCAGCTAAATTTGAGTTTTACAGAACAACTTCATTGTAAACCTGTCACACAACCTCTGTAAAAATTACAAACCAAATTACCAGTTTCAACTCAGAAATCCAATCCTGTCTGGGTAGGAATGTCTGTGATTGCAGCATATTTTTCACAACATCTCCCCTCATTTATTTTGACCTTTGTCAAATACTGTAACTAAAGTCAAATTCTCTTATTGTGCTTCCTGGTGCACCTTCATTATGGATTTAGACCTTTTTACTAACACTCTAGGTCAAATAACAGTTCAATTACTGCTGGCATCTATCTGATGTCAAATGAATGAATTCCTTCGCTTAATTATATCACATATATAATTTACATAAATTGTTTACTTTAATGGGATTCAGGATGACCTTCAATAACACCCAATCCCAGACAGACACGCCTATTCCAACATAAAACCAACAGTCATCGCAATCAACATATGAAATCACAGATGTCCTCTGACAATAATCGTGACTCAAACGTCATTTGGAAAAAGTATGCTGTCTAAATAGTCCAATATATATGAAAACTCCCAACTTTCTTAGGAGTGCAGTATCGGCCAGAGGGCAATGTTTACATAAACACAGAAGAGGACCAGACTAGAACACTTTGTAACAGGCACTTTCGCAAAGAAATAAAGCTATCCCTTACTTTCCTGAAGACATAGAACACACACACATCCATTTGAAACTGTTTCTGCCTTCCCAGCTGATGGTCGTGGACTCACCCTGTCAGAACGACCACGAAGTCCATTACGTTCCAGCCGTTGCGTAGGTAAGAGTCTTTGTGAAACACAAAGCCCAGGGCAATGATCTTAATGCCGGCCTCGAAACAGAATATTCCGATAAAGTAGGGCTCTGTGTCGTCCTGCAGGAAAAGAGAGCAAAAAGAAGGACAACGTGTTTTTTGTGTGTCTGAAAGAAGAGAGCGTCTATTGATGCATGGATAAAAGCAGAATAGAGAATATATGTTGAAGCTTTTCACTTTTTTGCATGACACACAGGGTCAAGATGCATGGATTTGCACGGTGATGGGGAAGGTGAAGAAGTGACATGGTCTAAATCAATTGTAAGTGCATTACAGGGTTATTATTGTTATACATATTAGTAATTGGTAACTAAACAAACATTAGAAATTTGAAATAAACTGAAATAATTAAGATAAACTGGAAATAAATTAATTCAAACAAAAAAATTTAATGACAAAAGCACAAAACAAAATTACTAAAATGTAAGACTAAAATGAACATGAAAACTAAAATATAAAATAAAAGCTAATTCTATATATTAATTTAACAATAATAAAACTAAAATAATACTGATGCATTTAAACACACTAAAGAAAATGTTATATAATGAAATAAAAACTAAAATAATGCTGGTACATTACTTTAAACATTCTATTACAGGGTTATTATTGTTATAAATATAACAAATTGCTGTTATAAATATGAATAATTAGTAACTAAACAAAAATTTGAAATGTTAGAACATTTGAAATAAACTGAAATAAGTTTAAGTTTAACTGGAAATAAATAATTTTAAAAAAAAATGACAAAAGCACACAACAAAATGACTAAATATTAAACTAAAATTAAAATTTAAATTATAAATTCTAAATATTAAAAAATGTCATGTGCTATTAGTATCACTGAAACCGGAACATTCTATCTTACAAAAGAAAAAGGTCTCAAAATTCTGAAACCTAGTGAAACTGGAAGAAATACACCAAGTATAAGTTACGGAAAGCGTTAGGAGAACGTACTTAAAGAGATTCAGTCCTGGCTACAGCATGTCACATTGCTTTTTATGAACTCATTCCCATTAATGTCACCAGAGCCCTAAGGCTCTCCAGGCACTTACAACGGACTAACCTCTCTAGAGCTCTGCTCTCAGAAATCCCTCCCACTTTATGAGTGCAATTATCAACCCGCTCACAAATAAGTCTTCTTATGGCCCTCTTTTTGATGGGAACCTTATCCTAGCAATATAATTCTTTATGCTGGTCTTCAATAACAACAGCATGATGCCATTTTGTGATGCTAGTTTGGTACAGCAAGGAAAACGTGCACTGTTAAATCTTTCTACTGTCTGTAAAAATAATTGTGCCTTTGGCAATGCATTATATAACATTCCATTAGCAAACACAAAAATAATTAAACAAACAAAAATTAATTTTAGGTTGAATACTCCCTTAAGGTGTCCAAAGCTAAATCTCACTCTACTGGTGTATATTTTCTCAATAATAGTCTCGTTATCGTTGTGGTGCTAGACAGCACCTGTCTTGTTGTCTCTATGAAATCATTTGGCAAAAATGTGCTTGTGGGAGCAGATGTGAGGCTGTGCATAACGGATGATTTATGGGAGTGGAGAAATGAGTGAGCGTTGCAGCAGACAACATTTTTCAATCTATTATGTATAGATCCAAAGAGTTTATTAATAATGAACATCCTGTCTGTAGTGCTTGGGTATCAGGGGGACAATTTATCTCTGCAACAGGTAGGGAATTGGTTGCGTCGCAGTGTTAACCAAACCAAGTGATCATTGACTCACCCTGGTGTTGTTCTTATGGCGTATGCCCTTCTTTCTTTTTTGGACCACAAAAGGAGAATTTTTTTTAAATGTCCCTCACGCTCGTCCATATAATAGCAGTGAAGGGCGACCAGCATCAAGCTTTTAAAAAAAGAAGCAAAATTATCACAGAATGGGTCCATGCAACACGTGTCATATATTCCAAGTGTTATAGAGGTATACAGTAGGTTTTGGTGAAAAACAAACTGAAATGTAATGTGTTAATTAATGAAAATCCTGGTATACCTCCAGAACACTTGGAATATATGACGCGTGTCGCATGGGACCATTCTGTGTCACGACTGGTTGAAATGCTGGAAGAAAACGGAGCGCAGTTCGTTTATATACAAAACTCAAAAAGGTAACAGAAACTCAGAAGAAATCTCGGAATCAACACAAGAACGGAACAACCAACCTACAATATATACAAGGCTGAAGCAATTAAAGAAACGAGAAACAGGTGAACAACTTAATCAACCAATGAGAAACCATAGAAAACTCAAACACATGAAACAGAGCCACAACCCACCCACAAGCACAGATCACCCGTGACACTGTGATACTTTTGTGTCTTTTTTAAAATGCTGGTCACTATTCACCGCCACAATATAAACGAGCACGAGAGGGACATTTTTAATTTCTCCTTTTGTGGCCTGAAAAAGAAAAGACAGTATACTGCATTAAAACACCAGGGTGGGTAAATGATGACTTCATATATACACACACATTACAAATTAATACACATGAAATGAATACTTTCATTCAGTAAAGATGCATTAAATTGATCAAAAGTGACAGTAAAGGATCTTTTGTTGTTACAAAAGATTTCTATTTTAAAAATATATATATTCTTTTGAAAATTCTAATTATTAAAGTATAAAAAAATGCATATCACAGTTTTCAAAAAAAGATTAAAATATTAAGGAGCACTTTTTTTTTAAGAGGAAGGGGAAATTTGTCAAAAAAAAAAAAGAAGAGGATCCTTTGTTATATGAAAAATAGCAGCATAACTTTTAGTAGCACCTTTTGTGTTCCACTAAAGAATAACAATCATTTGTGTTTCAAACAATATGAAGGTAAATGACAGGATATTCATTTTTGAATTAAAGACCCCTGTGGTGAAAGTGTGATCAAGTTTGTAATGTTGATTATTAGGAGTGTAACTGTACACAAAACTGACGGTTCGGTACGTACCTCGGTTTTGAAGTCCCGGTTCGGTATGGATTCGGTACAGCAGTTTTACAAAATTGCTTTTTATTCATTTTTATTCAACAGTGGTTTAATGAAAAAAAATTGTGTCTGTCCTTAAATGAATTAAATTATAACTAAAAGTTTCTTAAAGATAATGCTGTAAACTATATAGGGAGCCCTTACTTACATATAGCTATTAAAGATTAACAACAGAGCCCAAACTATTAGCCTAAATTCAGTTGCTATTTATTTTTAGATATAATAATCAACACTCATAAGCTTCACATAAGGCAGTTTTTGCATTAACTTCTAAATCTAAATATTTTTATTCGTTGTTGAAATATAATCATTTAGTGGCTAATCATTTAGTGGCTGACATTAAATAAACAAGACATCACTAACAGGCTAAGTAGTATATAATGAATATATATAGGCTAATATGATGAATATAACGGCTAATATGTATGTATTTAGTGAAAGAGTTGATTTCTCTAGTGAGCTACAGCTGTGGACACTGAAGGGCTTCTGAGTAAACGTGATTCTGCATGACATTGTTTACAAGCTGTTTTATTGTCTTTCCGCGGTTGAAACGCAGATGGAGCAATTACACGACATATGATAAATTTCAGTAAGTTGTAATGTATCCTCAACATACCTTAAGATGTATTAATTTATGTTTATTCTTTAGGAAGAGATGATCGCATTGACTCACGCGCTGCCGCTTTAAATTGAACTGATACGTCTATCAGTCACGTCACATTAAAGAGCGTTAAATGGCATTCGTTTGAATTTCGTGATAAAATGGACTGAATACTTAATATGTTCGTGTGGAATTGAAGTGTGTTTCGCGCTTACAACAAGCCGACTGTTAACTGTTAAAGATTAGCTACATTCATAACCGTTCGGTACAAGCGTGCACCGTACCGAAAGCCCTTAACCGAAACGGTTCAATACGAATACGTGTACCGTTACACCCCTATTGATTATATGTCTATGTGGTGTTTTTAACAAGCTTTAAGACAAACCATGTGCAAATGCATCAGTCAACACCATTGCTGAATATTTTCTCCTTCAAACTACAGTGATATAAAGACAGTCTCAAAAACATGGTTTGAAACATGTAACCAACCCCGACAATGTACAGGGGCTTTCTCCACTCACTTTCTATGATGTTCTAAGCGTTTTTAAGAATGCTAGTTTTTAGAAGGCTTCTCTCTGACTCTCTGACATTTGTGTAACATTAGCAGCACATTATTAGCTGTTTGATAGCATAGTCAAGCCAAAAACTAATCATATCAATTACCGTTATGTGTCCATCCGGCATTATAGAGTGATACATAAAACGCATTACCATTCTGATACAGCGACTTGTATACGACCCTGTATAAACTCACTCTTTTCGGTTTCTGGTTCAAACATATATGGCTGAATTAAACCAGTATCCACAGTTCTACTTGCCATTGCTGTTTACTAACTTGAACGAGTGGATCGGGGGCCTATACCATGAAGCTGGCTAACCAGATACGTTTAAGCTTAGTTAAGCCAATCCTGGGTGTAAGGTACCATTAAAGAGGTTTGGCTTTTAGCTGTGTTCATCTCTATAGTAACTTACGCTCCACGGTTAACCTGCTCCAGGGCAGGTTATGTTCTGAATTTCATCTCAAACTGAAATTGGACCAATCAGCTGTAAGCAAAGCGACACACCTCTGATGCAATAAAGTCACTCCCCCAGTTTCTACTCCAAATTAAAGGTCACTACATAGCAAATTATTTTTAAAGACTAAAGCGTCTGGCTTTTAATAATGCTTATTTATAATAATAATAATTTTGAATGATTTAGAAATAATTTACGTAATTATTATACCCTTAATCAATTACACATGTATCATTTTAGTTATTCAATAATTAATAGGCACTTAGTTAAAATTAATATAAATAGCCTATATAAAGGTCATACAAATAAGCTTTAAAATCAATAAATAAAGCTATACAAATTACTACATGTGAGATTAAATGTTCAATTCTCTCTGTATATCAACTAAACTAACTTCATAACTTTTACTTGCATTGACTTAGGAGGATTTTTCTTTAAGTTGTCCTCTTTTATAGACAGCTCTTAAATTCTTAATATTCTTCAATCATGTAATATTCTTCAGAAGAGAGAAATGAATCTCAGTTTCACTGATCCACAGCATGTGATTGGCTGTTCACTACTGATGTCACAGCTAAACTCCTAAACTCAGGATCAAAGCCTGAGTTGACAGAGAAAGCTGATGATCAGCATCATGGGACCAACAAAGCCTGAATAGATTGGTTTGGTTTTATCAACTCGAAACTAATCCTGTAACCCAGAGTTTGTTAAACTACCATCATGGTACAGGACCGGGGTAGTCTAAAGCTGGTGTGATTGGGTGGAGGCGGGGACTTAATTTGGTGTAGGGTGCCAGGGTGTAGAGTTACATTCAAGCTATTTTAAGGCATGAAGAAATTAATTTCACAGGAAAAAATAACTTTTAAATATTGATCATCCAAGATGTGCTTTAAGGAATAAAACTGACTGCAGGGGAACTTTAACAATACCTTTATTAGGCTACCACGACTTCATAACTACATCAAAACTATGCAAATAAGAACGGTAAGTTGCATTTTCTAGCATCAGGAGGCTGTATTCGAGAGGATCCCATTGACCTTATTGGCTCATGCTGTTTTCCTTTCTGTTATTGCAGCGCTCCTCCAGGGAGTATGGAATCCAACATTACCGCCTCCATATTCAGCTTCACAAAGAGACTATTACCGCCTTAATCCACCAACATGTCCAGTCCCTGCTTTAATTGTGCAACAACACACTTTGAAGCAGCTACATTATATCATTTTGACTCAACAGGCACAACTGCTGTTGCGAGCGGGGGAATAAGAGCAAGGCAGTGGATCAAAGCCTGCTCTGCATGGGTTAAGGTCGGATCATAAAGAAGCAGCGTTATGCACACATTTGTCAATGGTTCCCAGCAGGCTGGGTTTTAATGAGACGGAGACATGGCTCCTGTGTGGAGTGCTTGGGTGGTTCTCAGTGGCCCTGGATGGGAGCTCTGAGAGTGGGATAACAGCCTCCGCTCCAACAGGCTCACCAGTCACCCACGCCAACCAGTGCAAGACCGCTAAAATGATCAATCAATATACTCCAGCGGGGATGTCGGGCGTGTGGGCGGAAAGAAAAGCAAGCCAAAAACACAGTTATCTCTGACTTGCTCTGCTTTTCGCAGAATGCATTGTCATTGCTGTTTCTCTCTCCTAAGAGATAAGCTTATACCGTCATATTCAGTACAAAATGAATAATCTGATAGATGATAGACATGTTTAAAGCAATGAAACCTTAATAATCAAGAGTAAATGAAAAGAATAGTGATGCTCACCAAGCGTTCAGACATGGGGGTCTTGTCCATGGCTGGGAGATGCTGCTCGAGGGCCAGTACGATGCAGTTGGCGATGATGGTCGTGAGGATCAGGTACTCGAATGGAGTGGATAAGTCAAGGAAATAAACGCAGGAACAACAAACAATGCAAGTCAAGACAATCACAAATACAAAACATTCTGAAGAGGAAGATGTACAATAAAATAAAAAAGTGCATGACATATCTACAGCCTATTATCATTCCAAACCTGTATGACTTATTTTCTTCTGTGGACCACAAAAGAAACCATTTTTCTTTTCACAAAAACTGTTTTTCTCCATACAATGAAAGTCAATGGGGTCCAATCAACAAAGGATCCCATAGTTTTTTTGTGTTCCAGAGAAGAAAGTAAGTCATATTACGTGGGATATATAAATCAAGACAACAACACATTCAAAACATTCTGAAGAGGAAGACTTCTGAAAAAAAAAATGTGTTTAAGAAAATGCATGATATACAGTGAGGAAAATAAGTATTTGAACACCCTGCTATTTTGCAAGTTCTCCCACTTGGAAATCATGGAGCATGAAATTGTCATCGTAGGTGCATGTCCACTGTGAGAGACATAATCTAAAAAGAAAATCCAGAAATCACAATATATTATTTTTTTTAAACTATTTATTTGTTTGATACAGCTGCAAATAAGTATTTGAACGCCTGTCTATCAGCTAGAATTCTGACCCTCAAAGACCTGTTAGTCTGCCTTTAAAATGTCCACCTCCACTCCATTTATTATCCTAAATTAGATGCACCTGTTTGAGGTCGTTAGCTGCATAAAGACACCTGTCCACCCCATACAATCAGTAAGAATCCAACTACTAACATGGCCAAGACCAAAGACTGTCCAAAGACACTAGAGACAAAATTGTACACCTCCACAAGGCTGGAAAGGGCTACGGGGAAATTTCCAAGCAGCTTGGTGAAAAAAGGTCCACTGTTGGAGCAATCATTAGAAAATGGAAGAGCTAAACATGACTGTCAATCTCCCTCGGACTGGGGCTCCATGCAAGATCTCACCTCGTGGGGTTTCAATGATCCTAAGAAAGGTGAGAAATCTGCCCAGAACTACACTGGAGGAGCTGGTCAATGACCTGAAAAGAGCTGAGACCACCGTTTCTAAGGTTACTGTTGGTAATACACTAAGACGTCATGGTTTGAAATCATGCATGGCACGGAAGTTTCCCCTGCTTAAACCAGCACATGTCAAGGCCCGTTGCCAGTGACCATTTGGAAGATCCAGAGGAGTCATAGGAGAAAGTCATTTGGTCTGATGAGACCAAAATAGAACATTTTGGTCACAATTTCACTAAACGTGTTTGGAGGAAGAAGAATGATGAGTACCATCCCAAGAACACCATCCCTACTGTGAAGCATGGGGGTGGTAGCATCATGCTTTGGGGGTGTTTTTCTGCACATGGGACAGGGCGACTGCACTGTATTAAGGAGAGGATGACCAGGGCCATGTATTGCGAGATTTTGGGGAACAACCTCCTTCCCTCAGTTAGAGCATTGAAGATGGGTCAAGGCTGGGTCTTCCAACATGACAATGACCCGAAGCACACAGCCAGGATAACCAAGGAGTGGCTCTGTAAGAAGCATATCAAGGTTCTGGCGTGTCCTAGCCAGTCTCCAGACCTAAACCCAATAGAGAATCTTTGGAGGGAGCTCAGACTCCGCTGTTTCTCAGTGACAGGCCAGAAACCTGACTGATCTAGAGAAGATCTGTGTGGAGGAGTGGGCCAAAATCCCTCCTGCAGTGTGTGCAAACCTGGTGAAAAACTACAGTAAACGTTTGACCTCTGTAATTGCAAACAAAGGCTACTGTACCAAATATTAACATTGATTTTCTCAGGTGTTCAAATACTTATTTGCAGCTGTATCATATAAATAAATAGTTAAAAAATCATACATTGTGATTTCTGGATTTTTTTTTAGATTATGTCTCTCACAGTGGACATGCACCTACGATGACAATTTCAGACCCCTCCATGATTTCTAAGTGGGAGAACTTGCAAAATAGCAGGGTGTTCAAATACTTATTTTCCTCACTGTATCTATAGCCTGATGTAAACTGGACAGGAAATGTATTGATGTGTATGCTTTAAAGTAATGACTTCCTTCTGTGGAACACAAAAGAGTCAAACATACAATGTAGGGCAATATATACTATATAGCATATCTCAACCACTTTCTTATTGCTTGTATTATCGCAAAAAGGAAACTATATTATCGCCCAGCTGTAATCTGCTAAAAGCAACTATAAGGCATAAAGATATTAAGATATTATAGACATTAACATAATTTCTATAAAACGGCACTGAAACAATGGCTGCGTTCGAATATGCCTACTTCTAGTATGTGAAACGGGTAACATGTCTGAATTCATAAAAGTACCCGGATGACCAGCTATTTCCGGCAAGATTCTGTGTGCATTCGATGGACACTTTACTATCCCAAGAGGCCACAAGAGAGAATTTGAGAATGGAGGGGAAGCGACATAACTGACGCCGTATATCACATGACAATGACAACATGGCGGATACAGCTCATCCAAATTTCATTCATACTACACATATTCATACTATATAGATCATACTTTTTTAACAGCTGAAAATGTGTATTTGGAATGACATGAGGATGAGTGAATGATGACAGAATGTCCCCCACATAACACACAAAGGACAAAGGGATTGTGCCATTTAAACACTCAATCACTAAATCATTAGGAGACGAGGATAGAGAAAGCCAAACAGAGCCCAACTGACAAACCTCTAATCTCAATCAAACAATTGACATCCAACATGCCTTTGTGTCCTTGGCATAGGCGAGCGACCATGTTCAAACCCACTAGCAGTAATGATGAATGCATTTACACCACCTCACTCCATGCTGGAAGTGACATTCAGAGGTCTGGACATAAAAAAATGATACATGCTTTCAACACTGAAACATTACAGTGCAGAGATCATGATTACCCATTAGGTTGGCATGATGGTTTCGCTCTCAACACAGCCATTTGTGCAAACCGCGTCTATAAAATGTTTGTGTAAGCCCCGCAATCATGTCATTATTAAAATCTTTTTCATCCTTTTTAAAGGAAATACTGAAAGGCTGCTAACATCTTTATGGGTGGTCAGCCATTACATTCCATTCTTAGGACAGGATCCATTTTTCCAATTCATTTTCCATGCCTGTTCCCTACGGCTATAGTCTTTATGGGACTGCTATTCATGCAGGCAAGAAACGGAAAGGAAAGGTCCAATGCCCACTTCAATCACATTCTTGTCACCCCCTTGAGGGATCTCTACATGCTATAGAAATCAAATGCTTGAGGTGCCTGGATTCCTGAATTTTAATCCATAAATATGCATCTTAAATTGACTGCACACCTAATTGGATGCATCAAAAATAAAGACAGAATATCAGATTGCAAGGTGCTTTAAAAATCTAGTAATCTAGTGACTGGAAAATCAGTGTTGAGATTTCAGGACCATGGAGAGCGATCGGGCTGTTCAGAACCACTGTGCCATCCAATTAAAAATAACTTGGGTTCACATACTTTTTCTTGAAAAAAACATTTCGAGTTATGATTTTTAAAATGTAAATGACTCTAACCTTTGACTAAACGAACCATTGTAAAACAATGATATATATTATATATATATATATATATATATACACCAATTTATTCTGTACAAGCTACGTCGCCTGGCAAACGTTAGAGGGATAATTCACCCCAAAATTAAAATTGTCAACATGTACTCACCCAAGTTGTTCCAAACCTGTATGAATTAAGATATTTTGAAGAATGTCGGAAACCAAACAGTTGATGAGCACCATTGACTTCCATAGTATTGTTTCCCCTACTATGGAAGGCAATGGGGTCCATCAACTGTTTGGTTAACCATTATTCTTCAAAATATCTTATTTTGGGTTGAGCAGAAGAAAGAATTCATACAGGTTTGGAACAACTTGAGGGTGAGAATTTTCATTGTCGGTTGAACTACCCTTACGAAAATAAACCATGGTTTTACTACAAATAAAACCAAAAAACCATGGTTATTGTAGTAAAACCGTGGTAACCCCAAATTAACCATGGTTTTGCTTCTCTAACCATAGTTTAACCATGGTATTTGTGGTTAAACTGTAGTTATATAAATGGTATTCAATTATCCAAAAAAACATGGTTACTACATTTTTACTTCAATAAAAACCATGGTTAATTTTCGTAAGGGTATCCATTTAACAGCTTACCGTTATGCTAATTAACCATATTACTTGGCGGAACTACTGCTACTACCACTGTTATTATTATTTCGAAATATCCACAATATTATCCACATATTAGCTTTACTTCGTTAATAACAAAATAAAATGTATTACATCATAGCAGCCCTGAGACGGGATTTTCTCTCTTTGGTAAACGTAGTCCGGTGCTATTTTGTTTATCCCGGGTTATCCCGACATTTCATTGGAAGAATACGACACTCGACCTGTTTAAATGAATGCGTGTCAGTCTGTGTAAATGTACAACCGCTTTGAAACACAGCAAAGCAAATGCCTCTTCATTGTTCGACATTTGAACCGATTCCCGTATGAAACTAAACAGCGCGTGAAAGTTTCTGGGCGTATGCTGATGTTATGAATATTCAATGAAGAAGCGCTGAGTCGATTTATGATTGGTTGTCTGTTGCTAATCAATTCGCAGTAGCGTTCAAGTGCCGCTTGTTTCATCACACACGCTAAATACATACATTTGGCGGTGCCAACCCGCTTTGGAAACGTAGCTTGACGTAGCAGAGTAAAACTAGCATTTAACCAGGGTTTAAAATAAACCCTTAGCCCAGGGCTAAGAGCAGTATGAAAAGCCACATCGAGCGCTGCCTAACCACATTCGCTTGAATTAGAAAATAAAAGAGGCTGATCAGCCAACACCCTGACACGACCACCAGCTGCTAAAAGTGCGTGAACACGTGAACACAAAAGGGTGCCAATCACCATTCAGCACGCAACAGTTATTTTGACATTGCCAGACCCAAAAGCGTGTTTATACGCTTCTAAATAATAACGGACTGAAATGTATAAGTGGAGATGTATACAGATATCCATAAATGTTGAACAATAAGGATATGGCCATTCGGTTATTCTTTTGGCGTATTTCCTGATGACATTGTCCTCACTGAAGATGAACAAAGAGCGGTTGACAGTGAAACAGTTCTGTTTGGTTTGTTTAGGATTATATAAAGCCATTGTCCTGGCTCTCTGAGCCATCGACTGTTTGTACATTCTTTGACCGCCCGAGGGACCTCCCGCCCGGGCTCCCCCTCTCCCGGCGCCCGCTGGACCTCCATAGCGGGTGGGCAGATCGTCTCCAAAGCGAGCCATCCTAGACATGCAGATATCCAACAGGTAAAATCCAAACTGACATTAAACAAAAGATGGAGAGTGCACATTACAGTACAGACATCTGTTACCACTCAGAGTCCCCATCAGTCTATGTGAAGTGAAATCAAAAATATAAAGTCCCTTTTGACAAGCTCGTGCGCCCTCGCCTCACTCCATTGCTTGGACAATTGCAAAAAATGGAAACTTGTCACAGAAATGTCATTCCCGTTGAGTGCATTTCAAACAATACCAAATGTGTAACCATCCAATTCGTGCCACATCCATCCAACACAACCTGATCCAGCTGACAGGTCACGCAACCAAAATGTGCACCATCACTTACGCGTCATGCTAAACGGGGGAAAAAACAACAACAGTTGGAATCAAAAGCGCGAAGAAAGGTATTCCACAAGAACGCGCACACGTCTACGACAGTTTTTTTCTCTTTGTCAATGAACTGCTTTCCGCTTCCACACAACATTTCCACTTGGAAAATCGTACGGCACGAATGGTGCCAAGTGAGTGGAAGCTGGTGCGCGAGACTCTCACACGTGACGCAAACTGTCCTATAGGCAGGACCACCTGCTGGAGAGCGCGTGAGGGGGAGGGTGTTTTAATTGATCATCAATGAATAATATTTATAACTATCAATGTCTTTTTGTTTGCTTAGACCGAGAATGAAGTAAAAGCGTCGAGCAGAGTACTTCATTCTTGATAAATGACTACATTTTGAATTTTAAAAGACGTTTTCATTTTATAGCCTATAACACTGATAGCCAAAATCAATGGTACGATTACACAAAAGCGAAATGTGGCTTGCCTATTGTTGTCAGTCAGTACATTGTCATGTGTGTGCCTTTGTTTGGTCATTTTAATGTATAATGTTTTTTGGCAACATACACAGTCATAATACAGTGACGTAATCCATTTGGACAAATTTGATGACTGAACAAATGTAGGCTATCGAGATCCTGCCACTGCCAAACACGTAGTGCAGTTAACATATGGATAACATTTACATCATGTTGCAAGTCATTGTATGCACATTATATATTGCATTTTTTATTATTTATATATTAAATTACAACAATGCAAAACAAAAGTGTTTTCACAAGTGCACTCTTTTGAACAGCACTATTTATGTGTTGTTTTTAGCCAATTATATTTTCTATACCCTATCACTCACGTAAACCTTATTACAATTATTATTAAATCTAAATTAAAACATCACTGTTAGAATTACAATGATTAAAACATTAGATTATCTGGTCCCTATCTTTGGTCACAGTCTAGGCAAAACACGTCTCACATTTACTCCACCCAGGGCATCTCTACCTCTCCGAAGGAGGAAAGATTCTTAGAAAAGTAACCAGCATGTCCAGATGTGAATCTCGTGGCATTACGGTCAGTAAGTGTGAAGGATTTTCTGTGTGCATGCAGCCAGTCCAGACCCAGAGGCACAAAATCCCACAAGAGACTCCAGGCTGTTCAGCTAATCTCTGGACACCAGAGCTTCATATAACACCCTAGGCATAACAGTGGAAAGGATGCAACACACACACACACACACACACACACACACACACACACACACACACACACACACACACACACACACTTTCATGTTTTATGGGGACTCTCCATAGACATGATTTCTATACTCTTCAAACTGTACATTTTATGCCCTAACCCTCCCTATCACAGAAAATTTTCATGTTTAAAAACCAAAAACATTATTATGATTTATAAGCAATTTTCCTCATGATGACCAAAAAATGTCCCCACAAGGACAAGGATTTCAGATACTGCCATCTTACTAATGTAGGGTTTCCCAGGACACACACGTACATTTGGTTTCAGGATGGGGACTCCCCATAAACAATTGTTTTTATACTGTACACACTGTATTTTTTTATCCCCTAACCCTAAACCTACCCGTCACAGAAACCTTTTTGCATGTTTACATTTTCAAATAAGCATCATTTAGTATGTTTATTAATCCATTTCCCTCATGGGAACTGCTGGCTGGTCCCCACAGTGTAGGTGATCTCAGGTTCTACTATCCTTGTGGGGACATTTGGTCTTCACAAAAGTAGGTTAAACTGGCCTTCACTACTTCAACCATGCAGGTGTATTAATGTGTCAAATCAATTTGATAAAAAAATGAAAATAAACAAATAAAATAAATAAAACGTATAGTATAGTAAAACATTATATATATATATATATATATATATATATATATATATATATATATATATATATATATATATATATATATATATATATATATATATATATATATATATATATATATATATATACACACATACACACACATAGATACATACACACTGTATATATAGATTTTGGTCAATGACACGACATGCATATTTTCTTTTAAAATAATTTGATAAATTCATGACATTTATCACTTCGTTCTAGAAAATCTATTTAGTTTGAATTCATTTTTAGTACATTTAAATAATTTATCTTTTATTATGAATTGACAAGGTAATAACCGTAAACATGACAATCCATCATCTTAACTGAATAACCTGCCCTGAAGCACCCAGCACTGCACATTTTGTATGTCTCCCTTATTTGAAACACACACACACACACACACACACACACACACACACACACGGGGCCCGTTTCAATAAGGAGGTTCAACCAACTCTAAGTTTAAACCTGAACTCTTGAGTTGACTTACTCTGAGATGGGGAAACTCAGAGTTTTGGGTTTCAGAATAGCTCAATTGAGGTAGTTAAATCAACTCTGAGTAGACTGACTCTGAGTTAAGCACATGCACTCCAACTATGAAAAGCCATGATCAATGGAGCTCCGAAATTATGATTCACCATGGCAACAGCACCCAACAAAAAGATGTTTGCATACTTCCGGGTCAATATGTAAGCTTAATTATTAATTAGTTTAATTAAATTAAATTTTCATGGTATCCAAAAGGCAAAAAAAAAAAGATTGTGGCATCAGCTAAAAATGAAAAATAAAAACATAATTCAATCTGGTAAAGCTTTAAGCATAAAAGGTTCATGGGTGTTGGTTTAATGACTGTACAAACATTTGACATTAAATATAGGTCATCAATATTGTAAATCCTGCAAAGTTTTTTGTATTTTCTAATACTTTGTATTATATTATTTTGCATCAAATTACAAAAAACAAGTTACCGCTGCTGTGCGGGTGTTTCTAATACAGCGTCTATGAGAGTTACTGTCAAATCAATATCTTTCTCTGTTCACTCTGCCGTTACCAATCTCACTCTATTTTTTCCCTCTTTTTGAAAGTTGTGAAATCACTATAGTAGAGTTTTTCTTTTGCTATTTGAGCTAATGGGCACACCAAAAAATATATTTCATCTCATTCACCGCAATAAAAGTTCACCCAACTATGACGACTTCCACTCTGAGAAACCTGGGAATGTGAAAAGGGTCTATGCTCTTTTCCCATAATGAAATAGTCTCTGATCCCACCTGTTACATTTATTAATTAGGGTAATGACATTAACATTTTACTTCTACTCAGGCCAGCCAATCACCAGCACCACTGACAGATGAAGAGGAGATGGAGGAAGAATATCCAACAGGAAAAAGAATAAAGTAAATAAATGTATTTAACAGCTGTGGTGGTTATGGCATATATCTCGGACTACCATCTGGCATTCTTCCATTCCACACAATAATCCGTTTTCAGAAAGTGTGATGATGGGAATATGATTGTCATCAATGCGTCCAACCACTGAAATCCTAAAGGAAATTCTAATTATTAGGTTACTTCTAGGTTTATCAAGTGAACGTCAGGATCCTTCCTGTATAAAAGGACATGCCATTTTTGAATGAGGTTTTTTTTCACAGAAAGTAAACTGCACAGTCTCCTGTGAGGGTTAAGTTTAGGGATAGGGGCAGTGTAGGGGGATAGAAAATACGGTTTGTACGGTATAAAAACCATTACGATAACGAACCATTACGATATATTATATAATATATATATATATATATATATAAAATTAGGTTAGATGCAATGAAATTCATACATTTTAAGTATGCACAAGTGTTTTTGAGGCTACTGTACATCTTTTTCTGTTGAACTTTTGGGCCCCCTAGTGGCTAGTATAATGAATTACAACTGATAAATCATCACTTTCAGTGAAAATTCAGCTTAAGTTCTCTTTAACATCATTGCACTTTAAACTTACAGCAGACCATGATAAAGAAATGAATAATATTAAAGGACATATTGCAGGTGAGTCGATGTGTAGAAAAATAGGAACTAGATTTTCTTTAAAATATACTCATAAATACGCTACTACGGGTTTTTCTGGAGTCGTTTTTGTGAATACATTTTATTTCCACTTTATCTAAAAATGCCAAAAATGGAAGTGACGTAACAGGATGGAGTGCGGTCAATTTCAACAATTTGTGACGTAACATGTTGAAAAAAAAAAAAGCAGCAGTTTTTACAGTCAGTCAACAAAACGGCCACTTATCTTTTTAAAACATTTTAAATCCTGCATTAACTTTTTATATGGTATTTTCATACAAGGTTATATATTCATTTAGAAAAAAATGTAACCTGCAATATGCCCTTTAAGTCTGGGTTACATTACAACCAACTTTAATCCCCTGCCGCTCACCTCTCCTCCCATGGTGTTTCCTGCTCTTGACACATTTCATGGGCGCTGATGAGATCTGTGTTCCTCAGGTCACCGGGCCTCTCCAGCTCTACAATAGTGTCATATTTGCTAGGTTTTGCAGTGTTCTGGTCATCTCTTGCAGTTTGGCTCTCCTCATACAGACTATCCTTGCTGGATAGTTCTGTGAAAGCTGCTCTTCTGTTTCTCTGCCTGTCAGTTGCCTCAGGAGTCTGAGCCCAGGAACTGAACTCTGCTCCCAGAGTTAACATCCGCCATGTTCCAAGCGTGGCCAATCGGGCAGCTTTATTTTTGAAATAGGATGAGACGACAAACAGACCGACTGATAAATCGTGCAGCTTTAAGGAGTGAGACAAGTGCATGTTTGGTATACTGACAATTATAAAAAGCTTCTTGTGATTTTCAGGACACAATTACTGTTTAGGGCCAATAAGAATTTATGCATTGCGACAATTTTAACGACAATTACAGAAATTTCCCCAATACTACTGCGAAGCAAAAATATTCTCATTACTGTAATACAAATAAATATGATATACTGTTTGAATTGTAGTTTGTACTTTAAGTATTTATATATTACGTGAGCTAGGCATGTTTTAGTGAGAATCACCCACAAAAATATATTCCGTCTCAGCTCATTCAATGTCAGTCACTAAACCGAAATGCCACTAAAGCGAGTTATTTACAGCACCATTCATCATTAAAATAAGTGAAGAGTTCACTGTAATACAGATTAATAATAATCCACAACCCAGTTAATGACACAGCAACCTTGTAAAACAACCCAGTGAATATCCTACCATAGATTACGGTGGATTTTCTCTCCTCCCAGTCAGAGTTACGTCGCGCTGACCTCTTCATAGTCATGAGTATGTTAACCTTGTGCAGCTATAAGAATTAAATCCAACACGGTCCAATTTCTCAACCACAAAGCTTAGTGTATCCACAAAGCGTGATCCTCATAATTGTACTGACCATTGAAATAGTGAGACATAGTCAGGTCTTAAGGTTTGCAGCTGTGGAATGCGGAAAGGCGGTTTCCTGTCCCGTTAGTTAAAAGCCTTTATCGTTAAGTCAGAGGGCCTCAATCACCAGCTTACATTTCATTGGATCAATTACAACCCGAATCCCAAGTAATCAGGAAGAGAATATTCAAACAGTTTATAAAACTAAACTTGATAAACAATCAAAAGGCTTCCTGCTTTGCATTGCAAAACAACTTTGGTCTCATGATTTGTGGACTTTAAAGTGCAACTTCGAAGATAAAAACACTTTTACGAGGAAGTAGATAAATAATGTTATGTTTCAGATTCACACATGGGCGTCAGAAGCAACAAAAAAAATGTGTGTGGGTCCTCTCAGAATTCTTTTACTGGAGATGATGCCATTGTTTGTTATACTTATGGTATAGACACATGGCAAGAAGTTGACGCAAATTGAACCTCAGTTCGAATCCGCCTTTTGCCAAACTCACTCTACTCCCTTTTCCCATCACATATCAGATCGGAAAGGCATTTATTTTCAATATTAGAAAATTGGAAATAAAGCGTCTAACATGCGTTTAATTACAAGTGTATCGGTTAGGGGAAGGTAAACAGACATGTGCTGAATTAGAGCTGATAAAAGTGAGTGGGTCTTGTCCCACCCACAATGGTTCCAACGCCCATGGATTCACAAAACTAGAATTCATCATCACACTTCATGTTATTTTTGCATAGGAGTGACAGAGATGTTTATATTTTATTAGTAGTAAATTTATTGAAAAAAGAAAAACACAACCAGTAAGATTGTGCATCATGTTTAAATGTCCAGAAATATGTTACAGTTACCCCCCCTCCCCCCCTCTCTCCTTTTGCAGTGTTTTGTATCTGTATGTCTTGATTTGCACAAAGGACATGACTACACTATCAACATTTAAAAAGACCAATAGTTTCACAATCAACATGAACTTATGGAACAAAATTGATACAGGCTAAATATGTCAAACTACAGTTAGAAAAAAAACAGAGGCCAATTTAAAAATACAAATGAAAAAGAAAAGAAAAAAAATGAAACACTTGCTTCTTCATCGTAATTTACAACTTGTATTCACTTAGTGAGTAATAAAAAAAATAAACATAAAAACCTTTTTCAGCACCATTTGCGCTTTCCTACACCTGACCGCGTTTAATTCCACCAGAGCGAAACGTTCCAGTCCTATTCCTAAAGCACGTGTCTCAAAAGCATGCTAATAGGTTCCGTTATTGTGACCGAAAGTACGTACACAAATGTTCAAAATATTTTACACTTTTCATTTGCATTGATGGGGGTGCATGTAATATGCATTTAACAACAGCTGTGTCTATCCAGGCCTGTAACATGCAGGATATAACCCATAGGGCTTGTTTCTAGACACAGATTAAGCCTCGTCCAGGAATGTTTTGCACTTCCAGTGGCGATTCGCCATTAAAACGCATTTTTACTCAAGAACTGGGCTTTTACCGGGAGAAATAGGCCAAAAAAAGTCCAGTTTAGAGGCCTTTTCGTGATTTTGGTAGCACTGACATGGCATCCTGAGTCTGTGAACCAATCAGAGGAGGACATGCACGATGGACGCTAATGTCCAATGACTGCTAGCCTATAGCTCATCTCAAGTTAATACAATCCACCAAAAAACATGGAAATTAATGTATGGGGGGGGGGGGGGGGGTGTCACAAGGTTGGTCTTTGAACGTTATTACATAATTATCTGCATATTCTGTGAATGTACAACAACTAAAAAAAGAAAAGAAATGTAAAACAAACAAATGCATAAAGCGTTAAAGGATCTGTTGAAATTCATTTGCGATTTGGGAATCGATCCGTTTTCCTTGAGTTCACCATGACTGCTAAAGTAAAACTGAAGAATAAAGTTCATAAAAGAAGATGTGTGTACAAGAATGACGCAGAAGTTCGAGTCGGGCAGGAGAACGCACTGTGACGTCTGAATTGTGCGACGAGAATAAGGTAGTATTCAACGGTAATGTGGCGCACAGTCCATTAAATGGCTCAAACAGCCTCATTCTCAAGAAAAAAAAAGAAAAAAAATTCCGAACAGGATGTATCGTGGTCCAAAGGGTCGGGCTGGCAATTAACAAAAAAAAACATACAAAAATGTGCGTACTAAACAACTGAAACACCAGTCCAACTGTACACCTCTCACCTTCAAGACTTTAACCCCTAAACCGTGTCGACCAATCAGGCTGTCAGACCACCAGAGCTAAACGTGGCACTGTGGGTGTAGCACTGGGTCGGTACCCGGAGCTGATTAGAGATGGCAGAGGTTTGCCCGTGCTGGTGATGGGAGATGACAGGCTGGTAGAAAGTGGAGAATCGGATGTTCTATGATAGAAACTTGATTGTTGGAGGGCTTAGCTGGGGCTGGATGGGGTGGACGAGCTGGTATCGGGCAGGGCGCTGGGCTGCTGGTCTCCCGGCGTGCTGTCTGCCTGTGTCTGGGCGATGACGGCTGCCGAGTGCTTACATTTGGATGAGCCACACTGGCAGCTGAACAGCTTCCCCTTTACGTCCCAGAAGTGATCGCCGTAATCAAACCTGAGGAGGGGAGAGAAATCAAAAACGAATAAACAGATTATTTTATGATGGGAAACTAACCTATCCAGTCAAACTAAATTCACTATTAAGTAAATGGATAAAGATGTGAATCAGACCCAAGTTCGTCTCCAGCACTGATGTTCTTGTAGGCGAAGAACGCGATGTGAGGAAATCTGAGGTCCTGGTGAGAGGTGAACACTCGACAGGGGAACAGATTCGGCTCACAGTGATGGTTTATGAAGCGGCTGATGTTGCCGTAGAAACGCGCGTCAACGCAGTACATATCACCCACCTGCAACAGCAGTGATGAAAAAACTAATTGAAAGGATGCTTGCAGAGTGAGGTCAGAGTAAAGAGAATGGGATATGAGATTTATTCAGCAGGGCTCAATAAAGATGGGCTTTCTTTTTGAAGATTTTAAAGAATAAATGTTTTAATGTCTATTATCTATGGAAGCTTGTTTACGTCCACTGAATAAAACAAATTGTGTGATATAAACTTCTATAAAAGATTTTTTAACTCACAATTGCGAGTTTATATGTCCAAATTTGGAGAAAAGCTAGAATTGCATGATATAAACAGAACAGAATTGTGAGATCGCAATTATCTTTACTGTTCTAGTAAAAAAAATTGTGGTTGCTGGTTAGATTCCTCCTGTCTTAGTGGATGGTTCTTGGCCTGAATAAGTGAAAGTAAAAGTGACACGTGAAGGCCAAGTATGGTAACCAATACCCGGAATTTGTCCTCTGCATTTATCCCATCCAAGTCAGTGCACACACATAGGAGTAGTGAGTAGTGAGATAAAGACACACACACACACACACACACACACACACACACTATAAACGGTAGTATGGACACACACACCTGGATTAGTGGGCAGCCATTTTTGCTGTGTCGCCCAGGGAGCAATTGGGGGTTAGGTGCCTTGCTCAAGGGCACCTCAGTCATTTCCCGCCGGTATTGAGAACCCGCGACCTTTGGGTAACCAGTCTGACTCTCTAACCATTAGGCCATGACTGCCCCCATAATAAGCAGCAAATCAGTCTAGATTTTATGCCAACAAAAATGATTTATGCTAAATAATTTATGCTAAATTTGCTTGAGGGAGTGCAGATAATCAACAATTAAAGAGAGCAGACAGGAAAGGTAATGTGATTTTGAAGGGGAGTCATCCTAGGACGACGATACCTTGCTGTCGAGACTGAAAAGATAGGAGTCATTCTCTCTAACATCTGCTTCGGCGTCAGAGATGATTTCACCCACGTATCTGTTAGAAGGAAATGAGACATTAGGGTGCAAACACACTAAACACACAATCATATCCAAACTGACACGCCTAAACAAACATCTGCACAGCCACACACACAGTTTGACCTAAACTTGACCTAAAAGATATAACACAGCCCACAATGACCTTTAGAAATATAATAAAACAAGCAAATAAGAAACTCACTCGCAAACAAACGTTCCTTGCGGGATATCCTGTAATGTCTTGACACCCCATCCCATCATCTGTGTCCTGAACAACTGCAGTCTTATCCTAAGAAATCAATTAAGAAGAAACCACTTAATTCAGATCATATACTACAAATCGAACAACAAGTACACCGATCAGGCATAACATTATGACCGGTGAAGTGAATAACACTGATTATCTCTTCATCCCGGCACTTGTTAGTGGGTGGGATATATATCAGGCAGTAAGTGAACATTTTGTCCTCAAAGTTGATGTGTTAGAAGCAGGAAAAATGGGCAAGTGTAAGGATTTGAGCGAGTGACTAAATTGTGATGGCTAGACGACCGGGTCAGAGCATCTCCAAAAACTGCAGCTCTTGTGGGGTGTTCCTGGTCTGCAGTGGTCAGTATCTATCAATAGTGGTCCATGGAAGGAACAGTGGTGAACCGGTGACAGGGTCATGGGTGGCCAAGGCTCATTGATGCTCGTGGGGAGCGAAGGCCCGTGTGGTTCGATCAAACAGACGAGCTACTGTAGCTCAAATTGCTCAAGAAGTTAATGCTGGTTCTGATAGAAAGGTGTCAGAATACACAGTGCATCGCAGTTTGTTGCGTATGGGGCTGCATAGCTGCAGACCAGTCAGGGTGCCCATGCCGAGCCCTGTCCACCTTTCAGCGGTGAATTACAAATTCCCCAGATCGCAATCCAATCGAGCATCTGTGGGATGTGCTAAACAAACAAGTCCGATCCATGGAGGCCCCACCTCACAACTTACAGCACTTAAAGTATCTGCTGCTAACATCTTGGTGCCAGATACCACAGCACACTTTCAGGGATCTAGTGGAGTCCATGCCTCGACGGGTCAGGGCAGTTTTGGCAGCAAAAGGGGGACCAACACAATATTAGGTCATAATGTTATGCCTGGTCTGTGTATATGTAAATACTAATTAGTTGGTCAGGATGATTAATCGAATGATAGTTCACTGATGTTTAAATTATTTTGTAAGGTTTTTGGAGTACACATTTCCTGTTTTCAAATATTGCTGAGTGAAATTTTATAAAATAAACTTCAGGTATTTACGTGTACATCTCATATTGTATTATACATATGACAGATATAGCCAATTATATCAGCCATCAGTAATCCTGTTCTGTAGATTAGGGGTTTTTGAACGAGAAAAAAAAAACAATTTTTGCACAATTTTTTAGGGATGACAAAGTGTAAATGTGTTTAACACAATCATTTAAAATATTTAATAATGTTTCTGCTTTTTAAAGAATGGAAATCATAAGATCAACTGCAGATTTGACATCTTGTTTTTGACAAAAAGAAAGATAATCTTCATATATTTGCATATACAGGTATTCACATAAATCTCCATACTTGTTGGGGGGCGTCACATTTTCAGATGTATGTGTTAATATTGTTTAACCTGATAGATAGCTGTTGAAAAATTTAATGGGGGATGGGGGGTAATCATCCAGAAAGTAAGTGGATGTGAGAGGTACCTCAATCCATTCTGTACCACACGGTTTTTGCAGGTTCTCCAGCAAGAGCAGGCATGGTTGCACTCAAATATAAGAGGTGGCTCCTCATTGCAGAACTCGGGGAGCAGACGACTCTCCTGATAACACAAAGCATTTAAACTCTCACACTAAAAAGCACATTGCAACAAAATTTTAACTTGATTTTTAGATTTTTCTAAACCAAATATCAGTAGTGCTGGGTAATACAAAGCTTGCCACCACCATGTTAGGTTATTGTGGATGCTTTTCTGGGCATTGTCATGTTCTGGGTAGTTTCTTCATGGTTACTTACTGGCCTAAATTAATAGAGCTGCAATGACATTATTGTCCATAGATAATGTTCACCAAGATAAAAGATATCAATATTACATAAGGTAGTAAAAAAAAAAAAAACAATTAAAAAGCTCCTGCGTCTAAGTATGAGCATTAGTAACTGATGTTTGATTTAGCACCACAAATAATTGTGACTAGACCATCGCACACTGTCTTGTACTTAATTAGTTCCACCTCTAGGGGGAGATATTGACCAAGTCAAGTGACATGCTGTTTCATGCATACTGAGCTTTTTACACTGTTAAAGACTTGTGCTGCGTCCCAATTCGCATACTATCCGTACTAAATAGTATTCGAAAAAATAATTAGTATGTCCCAAATCGTAGTATGTTGAAAAGAGTATTCCAAAGATTCCCGGATGGTCTACTATTTCCGGTCAGAATTCGAAGTGTAGATCGATGCGCACTCAACGGCTGATATTGCCCACAACCCATTGCGAGATGGACAAGGATTCGATTAGAACTACAAACACGGATAAAAAGTGTTAAAAAACTACAAACATGACGGTTATGCGAGTCCGACGATTAAGTAGAGAGGGTTGGATAAAGGGGTTTGAGTGAGCAATTATCAGTATTTAACCTGACAAAAAGATATTTATTCAATATTATCCACATTATATTTCACCTGCAGCAGCATTGAGAACTTTTGTAATGATACGTTTGACCATTAACTTTTAAATGCATCATTATATTTAAACTGCAAACACATGAGGGGAGTCTCTGCATTAAAGACCCACTTATGGCAGATCAACATGCTACTACATTTATCTCCGATACGGTAGGAAATTAAATTGAATGTGGAGGATTTGAACTGTGAGGATGATTGACAGGGCAGTTCAAACAGTGACGGGATGCACGTAACGACGCGACCGAGTCCGTTAAAGATTAAGAAGTAGTATGTCCCTAAGCTTGCATACTCTTCTGCTACAAACTCAAAAGTATATACTTTTTCTTCACAAAAAGAGTACATACTTTTAGGTCGTAGTCTAAGTAGGCGAATTGGGACGCCCATCAAAATCGCTTTGCTCGGCTGGACTTCACAACATCAACAATGTCACCAAAGAAGTGTGTTTTTGGTTGTCAGGGCAAGACAACCCTGTACAGCTTCCCAAAGAACCCAGCGTTAATGGGACAGTGGATGGAGTTGTGTTTTGTTTGTTCCCTGCATTTCGGTGACGATGGTTTTATAAGCAAGGCCCAGTTCGACGCCGGATTTGTAGCTCGTCTAATGCTGAAAGATGCAGCAGTCCCAGCGATAAAGGTTCACGGTCATGTGTTGGAAGCATGCGGTGAGTAAAACTGCTTCAAATGTCTGTGTTGTTAGCTATCGACTCGTTCATTCAAATGCGCTACTATTCCATTGTTTTTCTATGTAAACACGCATTAGTCCGACGTGCAAAACCGTTACGCTTGCTACTGCTAACATTAAATCACATATAACAGCCCATAAACCAAATTATATCCTCATAAACCATGAGTAAACGCGCATGACAAGTATATAAGTTACAGTACATACCATTGAGACGTCCTGCTGTAGTCGTCGTTGCTGCTTCTGATCAATTTCAGCCTCTAGATCTGATTCTGGATCATATATGTATGGCTAAATCTGATTGATCTCCATGGTTTATTTAGGATAATGTTTTTTTCCACGTTTAAGGATGTCATCGTGACTTTAGCTCGGCCCACATGATACGCCTCCATCCACTCGTTTTTTCCGGAAAGACTGGGTACAGCGTATCTTTCTTTTATAAATATAACAAAACTAAAGACTTTTCAGAGATATGAAGGATGCAATACTACTGTATAGGTACTCAAGTTTGACATGAGATTGACTGAAAGTGTTTCACCACCCCTTTAACAGAAGTTTAGCTTGTAATTCATGTAGATGTGCTTCATAATACCCAGATATAAGATCAAAATAACAAACAGCTCAGTTTTTAGGCTTGATAGACGGAGTACTTAGAAATCGACTTACTTTATCATACCAGCAGCGCAGGCTGAGTTGGCCACACATGCATCCAGCTGAGGAGCAATTGTCTTTACAGACACAGTACTGTAAAGTGAAAAAAAAAAAAAATTTCTTTGTACAATGGTATATTACTCATTCTTATCTAAACAGTAAAATCATTTGTCAGCTACATTGCAAAGATGATTAACCCTCATCCTTATATCAATGAATACTGTAGAGATTAGAAATTAGATTAGATCAACTGGTTTACCTGCAAGTGAGTGATATTTTTGTCAATGTTCATTGGAGACGTCACACAGCTATCAGGGACATATTTGTAGTTGTCAGGACAGGGTTCGCTGTCCACTGCGTTCACGCACGGGACGGGTACTTTCTCGTAGCCTCTGGCGATGTCCCTAAACGCAATTACAATGTCATTGATAGGCTAGTTTAGGTTATCATTCTGGTACAGATAAACATGTCAATACTGTAAGCTGCTGGAGGACAGTGAGATTAAGTGGATCTACCTGTTGAGAAGCTTCTCTAATGGGGCAGCCAGTTTGCTGTTAGCTTCTCTTTGCTTTTTGCTGGCATGAAGGGCGTTCCAAACCTTCGAGCTTTGGCTGCAGCACTCCATGGGTGTCTCTCCCTCTTTGTTCTTAAGGCTTACAACAGCACCCCGTGCCAGAAAAAAGCTACAGGAGGCACAAAAGAGGCAAACTTAAAAGGTTAAGAAAACAATTAAAAAATATTTTGTATGAATTAATTTATTTGTATTTATTATTATAATTAATAAATAGCAATACAATAAAATGTTATTACAACTACAACATAAAAAGTAGTAATAATAATACTTTATTTAAATACATTATTACTACTAGTACGTTATAAGAAAAGAACAAATTGTGTTAGACAAAACAAACATTTTCATTGTGGGTATTAATTTGTTTGATTCAGAGGTGGAATTGAAGAACAATTAAAAATAAAACTTGTGGGATGTAAAAATGTATGTGTGATCCATCTGTTCCTGTGGCAATATTACATTCAGGGTTCTAATAACGTCACTGTAACTGACTGCCAACGGATCAATAATAATATTTGTCCAGGAAATTATGAGAGTAAGTCTTTATTGCTAGTGTCCAGCTCCAATAAGGCTACATGACATTGATCCAGTCACCAAAAAAATACAACTTTAAGCTGATTAGAATCTACACAAGCACCTGATTAAGACTGAAGTACATCGGATATGGATGTAATCCTGCAGTAACGTTATCTTCTGGGAGGATGGCTCAGACGTCCCTAAGTTGTAAATAAGTCTAGCTCACTACAAACCTGTGAGTTTGAAAGGAAGTTTCTCAATCAATCCATAATCAGTCTGGATTGATAACACCTAGGCCCTGTTTTACCTGGTATTTAGATGCGTTTTGGTCGATCGGATCACAGGAGGCAGACACCTACCCATTTACAGCTGGTGTTATATTCCATCTCTTTTGTCCACTTTTAACCACTTATGTCCCAATTTCTTCAAGGGGAGGCTTTATGGGCGGGTAAATGAATGTGTTTTTCAGATCTTTCGATCTAATGGACAAAATTTTACATATCACACACGGAGACGTCGGGAAAAAACATGCTCTGCTCTGATAGCCGCAAGACCATGCCAAATCAGGAATGGTGAGAGAAGTCTTTCGTCTTCAAACCAAAATTGGGTCTCCAGCCTACAAAGTTTAAATTCTGTCTGGCTAGCTTGCTTCACATAATGTTTACGCATTAAGTCAGTAGGCGGTCTGGTCTTTTGTGGCTGTTCGAACGCATTGAACCACATGAGCGTTTGCACTACAAAAGCAATCCAGTCAAATGCGTTTTTGACTACCTCTGGTCGAAAGTGGACAAGCTCAAAATGTTTAGGACCCATTTACACCTGTATTTAGCACTTGTGATCCGATCGGCGAAAACGCTTTCTTAATACCAGGTGTAAATGGGGCCCTAGTTGAGGTTTACTCACTTTACACAGTCGAGTCGGCTCTCCCGTGAAGCTATGTGCAGTGGTGAGTCTCCGTGAATGTTGACGATGTTGAGATCAAACTTGGCATCCAGTAGGATCTCTGCTATCTCCACACAGCCCGAGAATGCCGCCCAGTGCAGACAGATATTTTCCTCCTAGAATCAAGGTTGACGTTGCAACAAATGAAAAACACTTCATCTAAATGTATAAAAGAACTGAAATTATGACAAAGTAAACTACAAAAATACTGTAAAACGGCAGATTAAGCTTTAATTTAGCTACATTCATTTTAGGTTTCCAGTTACAAAAACACACATACCTTGTCTCGGATGTTGATATCAGCCCCTTTGGAGAGCAAGAGTTTTACTTGGTCTACATGTTTGTACTCTGTGGCCCAAATTAAGGCTGTCCAACCTCCATCATCCTGGGACAGGAAATGCAACTTCATTAGTAAGCAGAAACACGTTGGTATATTTGGATATACAATAATCTTCCCTTCATCACAAGCGCTGCTGGATCCCCCTTCATTGACTCCATTGACTCAAATGTACACATTTAATGCACAAAGCAAAACTATTTACAGAATTTTCCAAAATGCCCCATATATTTGTATATATACACTCACCTAAAGGATTATTAGGAACACCATACTAATACTGTGTTTGTCCCCCTTTCACCTTCAGAACTGCCTTAATTCTACGTGGCATTGATTCAACAAGGTGCTGAAAGCATTCTTTAGAAATGTTGGCCCATATTGATTGGATAGCATCTTGCAGTTGATGGAGATTTGTGGGATGCACATCCAGGGCACGAAGCTCCCGTTCCACCACATCCCAAAGATGCTCTATTGGGTTGAGATCTGGTGACTGTGGGGGCCATTTTAGTACAGTGAACTCATTGCCATGTTCAAGAAACCAATTTGAAATGATTCAAGCTTTGTGACATTTGTGCACCTGCTGGAAGTAGCCATCAGAGGATGGGTACATGGTGGTCATAAAGGGATGGACATGGTCAGAAACAATGCTCAGGTAGGCCGTGGCATTTAAACGATGCCCAATTGGTACTAAGGGGCCTAAAGTGTGCCAAGAAAACATCCCCCACACCATTACACCACCACCACCAGCCTGCACAGTGGTAACAAGGCATGATGGATCCATGTTCTCATTCTGTTTACGCCAAATTCTGACTCTACCATCTGAATGTCTCAACAGAAATCGAGACTCATCAGACCAGGCAACATTTTTCCAGTCTTCAACTATCCAATTTTGGTGAGCTCGTGCAAATTGTAGCCTCTTTTTCCTATTTGTAGTGGAGATGAGTGGTATCAGGTGGGGTCTTCTGCTGTTGTAGCCCATCCGCCTCAAGGTTGTGCGTGTTGTGGCTTCACAAATGCTTTGCTGCATACCTCGGTTGTAACGAGTGGTTATTTCAGTCAAAGTTGCTCTTCTATTAGCTTGAATCAGTCGGCCCATTCTCCTCTGACCTCTAGCATCAACAAGGCATTTTCGCCCACAGGACTGCCGCATACTGGATGTTTTTCCCTTTTCACACCATTCTTTGTAAACCCTAGAAATGGTTGTGCGTGAAAATCCCAGTAACTGAGCAGATTGTGAAATACTCAGACCGACCCGTCTGGCACCAACAACCATGCCACGCACAAAATTGCTTAAATCGCCTTTCTTTCCCATTCTGACATTCAGTTTGGAGTTCAGGAGATTGTCTTGACCAGGACCACACCCCTAAATGCATTGAAGCAACTGCCATGTGATTGGTTGATTAGATTATTGCATTAATGAGAAATTGAACAGGTGTTCCTAATAATCCTTTAGGTGAGTGTATATACAAATACATTTTTGGAAGTGTATCTTTAACAGCACTAAAATGTATTTGTAGCACATTTTAAATTCCAGTGTCATTAAAAGGAGGTATCTCTTTGTTACTAGGACGGAGGGGAAAAGGATGGAGGAGTATTCGTGCAGTTGTCTTCTGAAATTCCTCAGATGTGTTTGGCAGATTATAATGACTCAAATAGTGGAAATCCCCCAAAACACCCTCTCACATTCCCAAAACATTTTTACAAATGTTAAATGCAACAGAAGGTCCAACACCTGGCAGTTAATATCAATGAGGCCTGTAGACAGCAGATGTTGTACAATGGCAAAGTGGCCAGACTTAGCAGCAAGATGGAGACACGTTGAACCTTCAACATCCTTAAAAGACAAGAAAACAGGATGTGATCAGTGTTAAAACAGAGTGAATTATCCTCCAAAAGCATTTGATTACAGAATGTTGTACTAAACAGACTGGCTTATCAGTCCTCTCGCTTGTGGCTGCAGACCTTTTGAGAGACAATTGCTCCAGCCCGCAGAAGATAGCGTACTGTGTCAAGATGGTTGTTCTCACAGGCTTCCATTAGGGGGGTCCGCTGGTCCTCATCACACATGTCAAGGTTTGCACCAGCCTGAGAAATAAGATCACGATTTTTAGGATTATAGCAAAGTCATTGGGGTCATGACGCAAGTCACATTTGTTCATGCAAATGAGATCTGACAACTACTACAGAGGAAGAGGTTTTCTCTCTTGTGTTTCACAGAAGAAAGTAAGTCACACAGGTTTAGAACAACATGAGGGTGAGTACATGTTTAAAGTTCTTCTAAGTTAAGTAGCACCTGCCCTCACCTGCACCAGCATATGGCAGACTTCCTGATGACCTGCTTCAGCTGCTACATGGAGCGGTGTCCGTTTGTTCTGGCTCTCCATTTTAAAGTTAGGGTCAATCCCATCCACTGAGAACAAGAAAGAAGGTTTCCAGCACAAAGCAGACAACCATCAATTAAATCAAACAAACAACTTTACTAATCACTCTCACCCAACATCAGTAGGACCTTCTGCAGTTCCCCTTGTTTGGCAGAAATATACAGTTGTTTTGGGTGGAACCGAAGTTTCTTGGGTCTTGGAGAACAAGAAATGGTGGGAATGAATCAGTGCAAGTCGTACAGGAGTTCATAATGATTAAACCCTAAAAAAAATAGCTAAATCAAAAGGTCATAATAGTTGGTTTTCTTACTTCTCTGCATCTAGAGCCAGCAGGACACTTTCCAGAGTTTCTTTAGGTGGTCCTAGTGGAGGTCCGGTTGCAGATCCTGATCCTACAGACCCAGCTTTGGAGCCCACAGGGGACCCAGATGCATCCTGTGACTCTGGATGTTTGGGTAAAGTGCTGTCTGCTTTGCCCTCTCCAAGAACAGAGAGCCGAGTGGACCTTTGATGACCAACAAATCAATTTAAGTGCAAAAGTTGGAGAAACAAATGGAGGAGGAACAAAATATCATCATACAGTCACTCTAAATTCCTACAAGGATACTGATCCAGGAACTAGCTGCACACTGAATTCATGCAAGACTAAAAAAGTCTAGCAAAATTGTATAAACTGCATGATGCAAAAATTTTTGCTACTTAGGTTTATCATTAAGCAGCTGGCACATACCCTCCAGTGGTGGTGTCCGCTTTGCCCTCTGAGTTCCTGGGCGTACAAGGGCCATGGTTGAGAGGCACAGTTGAAGTTGTATCGGCCTTGGCAATGGTGACCTCTTTCGCCTTGCTGACCTCCTCTCCACAGTGTGGACAAAAGCTCTGCCCATTGAGCACCGAGGCACAGGCTCGATGAAACCGATGGGAGATGTTCACCTCTGGCTGACACTCCATGAACGTGCCCTACACAATGAAATAACTTTGAGTGGTTTACTCAAATGTGACGGAACTAAAAACTCTAGGGCTTTTCAGACACATGCACTTAGTCAAAAATTGCTTGGCCATTGGCTCGTCATGCGGTCATTGAAACCCAATTAAAAACCTAAAACGTTCTCTTGGGTAAAGCCAAAGACTCACGGCTCTGCAAAAGAAGCCACAGCCTGGGCAGCACTGATGTTTGACCATGCCTGTGCGATGGTCCTCACACAGAACCAGCAGTTGGACAGAGTTTGAAGGCCTCATCATCTCGTGCTTCAGCACTGCACTCTGACAACGGCTCAGCTACCCCCAGAACAACAGGGAACCAATTAGAATAGAGTTCAGAACCTCAGCTTTTAAAAAGAGTAAAAAAAACTGCATTGTAACAAAACAGAATGTTACCAAAAAAAATGAAGGTGCTAAGCATTCAGCAGTTAGATGAATCCTAGGACCTTCTGTACTGAACTGAAGTTCATCACATTTCAACTGTACCCAAACAGTATTCAAATAGTATATAGCAGAGGTTCTCAACTTTGGCCCTCAAGGTTTTTGCAGAGTTTAGCTCCAACCCTAACCAAACACCTGGACAAGCTAATCAAGGTCTTCAGGATTACTAGAAAGTTACAAGCAGGAGAGTACGATCAGAAAGTGGACCTCGAGGGCCAGAATTGAGAACAACCGATATATAGCAAGACAATGCATTCCCGAAAAAACAATCACAGCAACCATCATTGCTCTAGCCATTTACAAAGGGCAACCATCTCACCTGACCATCAATGCTCTCAGTTGCCATACACTTTCTGTCCGCGAGCGTGAGGATCTCTCTGCTCTTGGGCGTCTCCATTCGACAGCTGCAAAGGGGAAGTTCTTGCACCATGTCAGCGTCTGTGCTCTCCACTGACCCTGAAACAGCTAAGAATCACCATCTTTAAGACTCAAATAATCATGAAAAACCATCATTTTGGTAACAGATGACAGGAAGCCAATGTTACTTCATAATCATATGTATAGCAATATTGGATAGATAGAAATGCATTCTGATATGGATTGCTCAACAATAAACACATGACCACCAGGTGGCACCACATCGGTTGAGACGTGATGACTCATTTTATCCAAGATGGAGGCCACCACAAAGGCCTGACAATACTCGTCCTCTGAACTTTACTCAAATGCATCTTTCTCAAGATGCTGAGCTTGAAACCAATCAAATGGATCTTAGAAAATGTCAATCAGAAATAGACTTCATTTTGCACTTCCTCATATAGTCAAAAGCAAAAGGATTTTGCTTCACCTGAACTCTGAGATGTCAGTAAGGCTTCCTGTGCTGCCAGGTTGAGGGAGTTTAGTGGAACTTCTTTATACTCTTTCCTGCGGTCAGGAGGGGCTGATGGGGAGCTCTGGCTCTCAGATTGAGACTGGAACTCCATTCCTGAAGTTATGATGGGACAGACATATAGAGATTTGTAAATGAAGGCATATTAACAGCTAAGGTGCTGACCTACAGCATATATTTCAGGAAAAATGCATTTAAACACTTTCTGTACCAGAAAGTCCTTCTGTTTTCGCTTTCAGTTTCCTCTTGCGTTTCCTTGATGGTCGGAGCCAGGCCTGGTCCCCCTTGGCCTTCTTTTTCCATTTCTTTTTCAAACTGGACTCTGAACTCTGAGGAGAACAGAAGCAATGTACAGTCCACAAATTGAAACAAAGCATTATCTCAGGAACCTAAATCCAGATCTGTGAAACTCATTTGTCTCAAAGCAATGACTCTTGGTTATTCTGTTTCTTCAGGTACTCAGTGATATTAGAGATGTTCAGGAGCTCACCAAGTCTGATTCATCCCCTTCCTCTTCGCCATCCGGTGACTCCTCAGACTCCTGTTCTTCATCAAGAGGCTTATGGATGATAAATTAATGAACAAACATCCTTTAAGGGAACTGTAATGACTAGATAAGCCACTCTACTTTCAATGTTTAACTAAATGACAAGATGGAGGAAAAGAATGGATGACACCATTTTTCCATTGGCTCATGAGTCCCTGGCAGCTTTGTTGCCAAATTCCCACCTGAGAGATTGAAGCTATCCTGGGTCCCTCCTGAGAAGCTTTGGCTCCGTTCTCAGTGACTAGCTCCTCATCATCCTCTGTGTCTTCTCCTTCTTCTGACTCTTCTTCATCAGACTCATTCTCCATTCTCTCTCCATTCACATGCACGTCCTCCTTTGGCTGGAATAAAAAGACAGGCATTGACATCAAGGTTCACATGTCTTGGCCTCAAGAAGTACAGGACGTGAACCAATTAGCAATGCAAAAATAGTTATTCACTCTTTAGGTGCGAATCTCTGACCTGAGGGTTGGGTGGAGACTGGGACATGCGCTGAAACATCTCCAGAACTGTGCGTTGTTTCAAGACTTTATTTTTCTTCTTGGGCACAAGACTATATGTCCCCATCTTTCTTTTCTTCTTCCTTGACACTGCTACTGAGGGAGAGACAGGTCTGGGTTGAACTGTCAATGCATAAAGAGAGAATTCTGGAATACAAGATTTTCAAGCACTTTTTTTCTCTGTAAAAGCAAGGCATTAATTTCCATGTAAAACTGTAAAATGCAGGTTGGATTATCTGCATTTGACTTTTGTGTTCTTAAATACAATTTTACCAGACATTTTCATTTGTTGACTATTTTCAGGCAGAAATAAAAGTTGAGACAGGTTGTTAGTTGTATATTGTGCAACTTTAATATGCAATCTGGCTGTGCCAAAAATAAATAATATGTACACTCACCTAAAGGATTATTAGGAACAACATACTAATACTGTGTTTGACCCCCTTTCGCCTTCAGAACTGCCTTAATTCTACGTGGCATTGATTCAACAAGGTGCTAAAAGCATTCTTTAGAAATGTTGGCCCATATTGATAGGACAGCATCTTGCAGTTGATGGAGATTTGTGGGATGCACATCCAGGGCACGAAGCTCCCGTTCCACCACATCCCAAAGATGCTCTATTGGGTTGAGATCTGGTGACTGTGGGGGCCATTTTAGTACAGTGAACTCATTGTCATGTTCAAGAAACCAATTTGAAATGATTCGAGCTTTGTGACATGGTGCATTATCCAGCTGGAAGTAGCCATCAGAGGATGGGTACATGGTGGTCATAAAGGGATGGACATGGTCAGAAACAATGCTCAGGTAGGCCGTGGCATTTAAACAATGCCCAATTGGCACTAAGGGGCCTAAAGTGTGCCAAGAAAACATCCCCCACACCATTACACCACCACCACCAGCCTGCACAGTGGTAATAAGGCATGATGGATCCATGTTCTCCTTCTGTTAACGCCAAATTCTGACTCTGACTCTACATCTAAATCGAGACTCATCAGACCAGGCAACATTTTTCCAGTCTTCAACTGTCCAACTCTTCAATCTGTCAAATTTGGTGAGATGGTGGTCCAGTGGGTTAAACCATGGAACTGATACGCAGAAGGTTGCTCAATTGTTGAAGGTTGTTCAATCCCAGTGGTCACCACCAGTGTGTCCTTGAGCAAGGCACTTTACTCCATGTTGCTACAGGGGGACTGTGCCTGTAATGAGGGCTCTGTAAGTCGCTTTGGATAAAAGTGTCATAAATGGAAATGGAAATTTTGGTGAGCTTGTGCAAATTGTAGCCTCTTTTTCCTATTTGTAGTGGAGATGAGTGGTACCAGGTGGGGTCTTCTGCTGTTGTAGCCCATCCGCCTCAAGGTTGTGCGTGTTGTGGCTTCGCAAATGCTTTGCTGCATACCTCGGTTGTAACGAGTGGTTATTTCAGTCAAAGTTGCTCTTCTATCAGCTTGAATCAGTCGGCCCATTCTCCTCTGACCTCTAGCATCAACAAGGCATTTTCGCCCACAGGACTGCCGCATACTGGATGTTTTTCCCTTTTCACACCATTCTTTGTAAACCCTAGAAATGGTTGAGCGTGAAAATCCCAGTAACTGAGCAGATTGTGAAATACTCAGACCGGCCCGTCTGGCACCAACAACCATGCCACGCTCAAAATTGCTTAAATCACCTTTCTTTCCCATTCTGACATTCAGTTTGGAGTTCAGGAGATTGTCTTGACCAGGACCAATGCATTGAAGCAACTGCCATGTGATTGGTTGATTAGATAATTGCATTAATGAGAAATTGAACAGGTGTTCCTAATAATCCTTTAGGTGAGTGTATATATATATATATATATATATATATATATATATATATATATATATATATATATATATATATATATATATATATATATATATATATATATATATATATATATATATATATATATATATATATATATATATATACCATACTTAATTTTCAATTCAATCCTTAATTTAAATTGTATAAAATAATAAAAACAATAAAAAACTCAATCAGTATTAATTTACCATTTACTTTGTATTATTTAATATTAAATTATAACTTTAGGTAAGCATTAAATGACAGCAAGGGTAATACACAATAAAAAATTGGGGAAATGATCACAATTAAATGTCCAATAATGGCAGATAAATACAGATAAATAAAAATGATCAAATGATAACCAATAAATGGCCCTACTCTAAATTCTAAGATAGATGCGTGCATGTAAAGAAAACGTAAATGGAATGCCATTTCAAAAACAGAAAGGTAATACGGTGTATAACCTGTTTGTGGCTTGGCTGGTGTGGTGTTTATTACAGATGTGGCATCATTTTGGCTTTGAGGTAGCTGATTCTGGATTGGAGATGGCTGTGGCTGCACTGCCTCTGGTTTGCCCACACTGTCATCCTTCACCACGACTGGCTCTTTATTTTCCCTATTCAAAAGCTGAAAGAGGAACAGAAATGTGATTATATGTATCCATGACCATGATTCATGACAGACCTAAAATAAAAAGAACAAGGTATTGTAGAATGTTCAGTGTTGAATGCACTGCTGTCATGACTAGTGCAGCTGTTGTAGGAGAATTTCATGGCGGAAAACCCTCATTACCTTTAGTGTCTGGTTTGAGGCTGGCCTTGACATAGTTTTGCGTGCTCGATGTATCGTTGGTGGGGGTGTATTCGATACTCTGCCGTTTTTAGTCTCCGTTTCTGCTCGCCTCTCCGTTGGGCTCAGTCCTAGGTTTGAAGAACCCTGGTCTGGGGATCGCAACATAGAACCTGATGGTGGTGAGCTTTTAGTCCCATGCCCCAATGTGGAACCCCCAATGGGGGACCAGCTAGTCCTGTGTGGGGCTGAAACTGTGTCTTCCTGCTGTTTGCTTAGAATATATCCATTACTGCCCACTGTAGAGCCGTGGGGCGGCTCAGTCTCTGACACTCCGTTCTCCATGTTTGAGGATCGGGCTGGTGATCCTTGTGCAGAAAGGTTCTGTACAGTTCTCTTTGTGTCAATGTTTTCATAGGTCCCATTCAGCTCAGTGGCCTCTTTGAGAGGGTCTGATCGCCGGTCCGAGTGATTTTCATCTCCTCCTACAAGAAAAATAACAGAAAAATATTATTTGATTTTGTGATCTTAAGTTATCAGGTTCAAATCAAGTTGGCACATCATTGAGTTAAAAATAAAGCAAAAATTGTGCTTTGAATAAAAGTAAGGCACTTACAATGGAAGTAAACAGTGCAATTAATAAAGCTCATTTTTTGTTAAAGCAAATTAATTCTTCTGGGGGGGTGGTGCATTATATTGTATCGTTATTTTTTAAAAAAAAATGTTTTCTTTTTTAGGTATGACTACTGTTCTAGGTGGATGAAGTTAGCATAATATTTTTGCACCAAAAGCTCACTAAACACTAAGGAACAAGTCAAAATGTGTTAAGACGTGGCTATTAAGAGTCAAACAAGTCAATACATGGCTATCAACATTATACCACAAATGCTCAGATGTACTGAAACACATTTAGTATTTACCCTCCTCTTGATCACTGCGAGACTCTTTTGTCCCCTCAGACTTCATGGTTTCCCTCTTGCCCAAATTCCCATTGGCCAAACTGGAGGGCTGTAAACAAACACACAGCTGAATTATTGGATTTCCATTACATATTAAATGTTATGGGTGGAAAAAATATATGCAAACCATGACTATCAGAGATAAACAAATAATATGTATTTTAAAGAAAGGGGAGAGAGTACATGAAGCCAATTAATGAAACTTAACAAATGTCCAACCAGTGGTCTAAAACAATTAAAGTGGCGATGAGAATAAAAGCGGATCAAATTAGAGTTCAGACCTAATAGTTTCCCAAAATAGCAGATAAAAATGATAGCCACTGGCAGCAAAACACAAACACTGGCAAGGAAGAAAAAAAAAACACGGAGACATCCCTTGGGAGTGTTAGAGGCTTATCCCACAAGTTCAGTCTAAACAACATCTGAATAACAAGGGCTTTGATTGGCTAGGCTTTGAGCTGTCAATAACTCCTGAGTCAAGGTAATATTTTCAAGAGACTCAACATCTCCCAATGCCATAAGCCACGACTGGTTTCAACAAACTCCTACTGGTTCATCAAGCCTGAAAAGTCCACACAAGAATAAAAGACACTGAAAATGAACCAGTCATGACAAGGCCCAATATCATCATGATATTTATAATAATATGAACCAGGAAGAACAAATACATTTGATGCCGAGTTTCAGCGTGCTCTTACTCCCTAACTGACGCTTTTTTCTCTCTCATTTTTCATGTTCTGGTTGAATTGGTCACTTTCGTTCTTGGCTACTGGTCCACTGAAAGTAGACAGTTTGATCCGGAGACTGATCATCTGTGGACATCTCTCCTGCTACGATAAGTAAAGCAAAACAAACCACTGGCAACAAATCCATGTTTCAGCAAGGAGCATCTGATCTGCCTGCAAAAACAAAGACACATTTAAGAAAGAGCAGAGACTTCAAAGAGAGACTTCTCTAATGATGCATGGAGAGTCCCAAAAAACAGACCTGGATGGATATGAAAAAATGTGCCATTCTGCCAAACACACCTACAACATCATGCTGGTACTGTCAGATACGCCACATCCCTGAGATCTAACGCAATCACAAGAAAACGCAACTCAAGAAAGAGTGCCCAACGCCTATAGGTCTCGTTCCAAAAGAAAATGCACATCTACAGGACTCCCATACAGGTCAAGTTCACTATAGGAAGTCTGGGAAGTCACCCAAGATCATGCATAATCCTTTGAGCTACTACTCCACTTACAACCACATCCCAGGTAGCCAGGAGAAACCTGCAATAATGTCAGGTGATCACCTCCATCAAGGATTCCAGCTTCACCCAATTGGTTTGGCATTGAAAAAACATGTTTAAAAAAAACCCTCAATAGGAAACAACCAGCAAGGAATGAGGAGACTTGTTGATTTTTGCGTCTGGAAGCAAAGACGGATGTCCTCGAGTCATGCAACTGAAGAGGTGCATAAAGTCTCACTCACATACCAGCCTCAAACTACTGGAGTGAATCTCTGCAGCCAGGCTCAAAAAGGAAGAGGTAGGTCACAGGGAGCAGTAATTACAAGCAAATCCAAGCTTTCTCCCACCATTTGTCCCCTCCCCCACCCCAGCCTCGATCCCCAGACCTCATCTGATTGGCAGACGCACCGGCTGCCTTCCTTTGCACAGCCAGAAAATGTCTGCCGTTCGTTGGAGCTGCTCTTGCAACAAAGGAGGTCGTGTGGCTTTCTGTTCCTCTCTCTCACCACAAGGGGAGCCACTTCATAATAAGAGTCCCCCTTTTCCCTGACCAAACCAGGCAAGATCTGCCCCACTGACACTACAAAGACCCCATCACACCTTATCAAATCAGACCAACAGACTGTGGTTAAACTCTGAGGTCTGCCACGTTGAGACGCTCTGTCTTACCAGCATTCAGCTGCATCTCTGATGCAGTCATACCAGCTTGGTGATCACAAAATGCCTTTCACTTTGACTGTACCCTTTTTTAAAAGCAACAAACTGTAAGCAAACCCTTGGTCTAGAGATGTTTCCCAACCATTTTTGTCTTTTGTGCCTCAACTGCCTCATCGACTACCCCTCCAGCCACAGTAACAGCACATTTATTCATGAACGAAATCCAGATTAACAAGTCATTTTAAAGTGTCTTGTAAAGGCTTTGTAAAGTGCCATGTAATTAGCACCAAAGCTCAATTTATATAGGCGAAACACACAGTCATTAGTACAATCGTTAATGAGAAGAACAGTAAAGAAATCTGCTTCTGTCTGAAGTCTTATGACTGTCTACGAGTCTTAATATTTAATTGCTTTGTTCAATAAGTAAAACAAATCAGAAGATAAAGCATATGAACTCAAATCAATTGACAGGACAGTCAAAACTTTTCTATTTGAACTGAAGTGATAATGTCTGTTTAATAGGTTTTATACAACAAAACCGGGTCAGGTGCCCCCATCTACTCCTGGTTGGGAACCATTGGTCTAGAAAAAAAAAAAAAAAAGCATTAATTTTCCTTATCTTAGAAAAAGCGTTTTTGAGGCACAAAGAGAATGGCTGAAAAGACAATTTTCCTCCTAAAACATGACAGGGTCTCATAAAAATAACTCACATTTTAGCTAAAGAGTAAAGACCTTTAGTTACAAAGACAAGTGGTTTAAAATATCCAACAATAGCTACCAACATTAAGAGTCCATTACATACACAGTGTTGTCTAGTGAGCAATGGTCAACTAAAAACAACAGACTAGCCAATTTTCTAGGTTGACTAGCTAATTGTTTTTTCTTTTCCTTTGTAGAAACACAATTTTGTTAGACAACTGAGAGAAATGTATTCAGTATAGTTTCAAGACAGAGGACCCAGTCTGTGCACTAGTTTCAGATGTTAAAGGGAACATGAGCACACTAAGTTCCCTACTACAACTACCAAAACTAAAACCAAAATTAACAACCAATAAAGCTGCATTTTCCATTTACAGACTCTCCCAAAATCATGTCAAGACCTTTTATGTTATCAATATACTGTAAACCATCACCTTGAGTAATAACTCCAGTGATCTTTTCGTCGTCAAAACACTTTCCAAGAAGACCAGCTGAACTGGATCCCAGATATCAGCTTCCACATTCCTCTTATTGAGAGAAAAGCAGTTGACTGCGAATATCCAGTTGTTTCCCTTGATCTCCCCCTACAGGCTAAACAGGGAACATGCTCAGTGGAGGAAAGAGGAGGGAAGGGCCTCCTGCTCCTTTCCACCATGTTGTAACCACAGTGTTTACTGATACGACGAGCCAGGCAGGGAATGTTTTCCACTGGATATGGGTTACTGGATTGGGATTTGGGTGGATTGGGGATTGGAGACCAACATCTATCTACGTTGAGCAACACATTTAGGATTTATATCAAGGATTAAGATGTAATTAATGATTGAGAACTTAATCGATATTAAATTACTATTTTATGCTGCTAAAAATTATACACGCACATATAAGACTATATTGGGGTTCATTAAAAAAAAACACAACCTGTCTGAACATTGTTTGGATATCATCCACTTAATTTAATAATGTCATTTTTCACCTTACCATTTATCAAAAGCTAGCTGGGAAATATTTTTTCACACTAATGACCTATTTCAGGGTCCATGGAGATCGCAAACACAGCATTACTTTTCAACTCTCCAGCAATAAACAGATTTTTTCATTCCACATCAGCTTCTCTGGTATCTGCTAAGAATTAACCAGCTGCCCAGTGGGATTTTTTAGACTTGAATTGAATTGTCTGAGCTGTGGATTCAGAGATAACGGGTTTGTCTCATGCCATTCGGCAGCAGAGATTAAAGTGCAAACAAGAAAACCCCATAAGGTTTTTGTTGGCCTTGCCTTCTTAATAGCTTCAACACATAACGCAAGCCGAGAACGCAATGTCTTAATGAGGACATATGAAATATGAGAGCCCTAAAAATGATTCACACCTTCATTTCAGTTTAATATCCAGTTACGTGTGCAACCAAACGTCAGAGCCAAAGCCACAGTACGGTGTGTCAGCTGCAGCTGACGCACAAATTGCAATCAATGAAGAAACCAAAATATGAGCCAAGCCAAGGCACAGGACAATGTGACCAATCCATTGAATAGCGAAAAATAAGGACTGAAATAGATAGAAAGGATTACATCATATATCACAAAATAAATCCAAAATGAATGCAGCACCAAACAAAATGAAAATCAACATGACTTTATACCACTGTGTTTAGTCAGTCCACATTTAGAGACATAAAAAGACCAAGAAATAAGAAGGTCAAACAACCTGGGGGGGTAAAACAACAGGCCTCATTCTTTAGGTCTTGCAGCAAAGACTAACCAATAAACTGTGTCATCAGTCTTGTCACAGAACTTGTTTCTTGTTAGAGCATCTCTGCAACTGGACTATTTCAAATGCTTCTCTCAAATCAGGAAATATTCTAAGTACTCTAGTCTAGTCCCCTCGAATTGGCAGCCTAGGATCTCTCAACAGGTCTGGGCCTGCAAATTTTATTCTTGTGTGTTTGCATACTACTCTTCCATTGCTGCAGGGTACAGTATGCATACTGTGCACATTATGCACAAAATACCCAAAATTACCTATCTGGTAAAATGTACAAATTATGAGTCAGACTCAGAGCACACAATGACAAATACTGTATGCCACAAATGCAATGCGCCTACAATCGACTTGACCTGCCAGCCCATTTCCAGTGTAACAAACGAACCAGAAGTAACATCGGCCATTTCCAACAGCAATATTTGCTCTGACAGCCAACGGCAAAACATTTTTAGATTTAAAGGGGTGGTAAAACACATTCTTTCGAAGGCTTGATTGTGTTTGTGGGGTACACTGTAACAGGTGTTCATGTTTGTCGGATAACGTTAAGAATGAATGAGCATTTAACAAACTGGTTTGCAGAGCATTGTCATCTGTTTACTTCCTTGCTACAACGTACAATTAACAATACGAACTATTACAGGAAAACACATCGACGAAAAATAAATCATACTTACAGGTTGTGGCCTGTAAACAGCTTCTGTTTTTAAATCCATCTTTCAGGACAAGCCGTTTTTAAGAATCCTGCATTGAACTTGTGAAGATTGTGGAAGCTTTCCTCTGTGAAATGTGCAGCGGGAGCTGCGCACGCCCGTCTCACACTGGCAGTGTTTGTCTCACGCAGCTGAACCGCGGCTCGTGTATTGCAAATACAGACGAATATTGTCCATTGTGTCACATTTTCCGGTCTTCTCATCCGACCCCTGTCTGTCTCGTGCTTTGATTTATGATGGGCAGCATATATCTGCTGCAAATGCGACCGTGTTCCCCTCTGTCTCATACACGCATGCATATAACGTTGTATGTTAAACGCACTGCAACGCACCCCCGTCCCTAGGAAGGCTGGACAAAGTGGACCTGCAATCCGGATGAAAATAACAGCGTTTCGTCGGCATTGGCAACAACACTCCAGCCTACTAACTAGCCTACCACAACAACTATTCCCCGCGGCGATACAAAATGCCCTTATTTCATATTGCAACATTACACACTAGCTAAAGTTAGAAAAGTGAAATCGTGGTTTACCACCCCTTTAATGCTATTTAATGTCGGCATGAAACATAAATTGTGATCGTCTTATTGTGTGAAACGGCTTCTCGAACAAGAAATATAGGGCGGGACTTGATTTTGCCCATCTGGAAAAAACTGTATTGTTCACATAAGTGGACCGATGAACAAGTTATCAGAGAAGAGACGTTGCGAGCGGACATTAATGAATACATGAAATCATTTATAATAAAGCTTACAAAAGACTAGCCACTAGGCTTCTGTAGCTCAAACAGTAGAGCGGGGCGCTAGCAACGCCAAAGTCATGGGTTCGATTCCCAGGGAAAGCAAAAACTGACCAAATTTTTTTTAAATGTATACCATGAATGCAATGTAAGTCGCTTTGGATAAAAGCGTCTGCCAAATGCATAAAAATGTAAAAAAACAAATGTAGATTTCATGGTGATTTTTATACAAAAACGTAATAAATAAATTGTATGTAATACGTCTTTGGAATACTAGGATCTCTTTAGACAAAATCATCTAGATCCAGATCAATGAAGATGACAAAACAGGCAGAATGAAGAAATACATACTAAAAGGAAGCTATAGAACATCAAAAGACACGATTCAAAATATGCAGCAAGCATATTAAACTGAACCGCCACTTGTTTGCTTGCCCGGTATTGAGAAACCCCTCCTCTTCTCTTGCTTTACATTACTCTAAAGATCAGTGCCAACAGAAGAAACAACCATCTGACCACAAACGCTATTAATCCCCTGTTTTTTCTCCCAAGACTTGTAACGTTGACTCAGACTTCTGTGAAGGAAGGAAAAGCCACTGTTGAGGGCTTCAAGCTCAAATGGATTTTGACACTGCACACTGTTTCAGCTGAGAGGGCCGTTGACTACAGCACTGGCTCAAAGCTTAAGAGGAAGCTTGGGTGCCATATTTCAGTCATTTCTCAGAGCGTTCCTCTCCTCTGAACATCAATGGACTGAAAGTGAATGGTGAGATGAGTGATGGCAAAACACAAGGAATCAAGATGATGAGTCTCAAACGATGCACATTCAGAACCAGCATGATGAAGAACCTAAGCATTGAATCACCAAACGTGTTCCCTCCATTGGTTTCATACCTGCTTTCACAACGATGGCCTCCGTTGAGGGAGAAAGAGCTTCGAGCTGACTGCTCCTCTTTTCTCTTCTCCTCCCGCATGCAAGCATTCAACCAGCTTGTTGATCATGTGACCTAGAGGCTCCCTCTGTCGGTCGAGCTAGCTAAAGCTCACACTGAGCATGCTCAGTCAGTTCAAATTTCAAATTTTTTTTCTCCTGAGAGCAGGGCAACAACGAATTCAGGCAGCCATTTCATTGCTGGAAAGGACCAGGAAAGGTATGGTGAAGCAATAAAAACATGAAGCTCTGCTGTCTACCACAGGAACCAGGAGCAAGACTGTGTTATCCTTAATCTGTTGTCATCTCTCAAGAGGTCTTTATCTCCACTGAGCCCCTTACTAGGGCACGGCCACGGATCTCACAAGAGACACGAGGCCCAGAGAAGCCATTGACAAAAACATTTCTTAATATTGGAATCAAAACTGTCTGAAAACAAGCTGTTTGGTACTCTTGAATTTCAATCAGATGCAGAAATTAACATGCTGCTTTATATACGGGCTGGTGGTCGAGCATGTAATTGCTAGGGCTAATGAAAAACACTGAAGATATATAGTCTTTGCGAATCAGCTTCAATTTCCCTGTATCCAAGACTGAAATCATTCAGCACTGTTAACAAGTGCTGTGTAGTTGAGTCTATGAAGGTAAAACAACTCCTTTAAAAGATACTTGAGGAATAGCATATTTCACAGATATAGATTCAACAGCACAATCTGTTATATTTCAACAAGCCGTACCAACCATGAAGAAACAGACTAGCTCAAGACAAAACCATTGAAATTATGGCTATTTCATTTTGCTCTTTCCAATTAAAATGCTGTTTAAATATTCCATGAAATAAACAAAAAATTTATTACATTAATATACCAGTGTATTTCTAAGCTTTCACAAAATTGTGTTGTTTTGCAGGGAAAATATTTTTGAAAGAAGTCTCTTATGCTCACCAAGACCAAAAATACAGTAAAAAAAGTAATATTACAAAATATTATTACAATTTAAAATAACGTCACTTTTGATTAATTTAATGTATCCTTGTGGAAAAAAGTATCAATGGATTCAGCCACCAATTGTGCAAGTTCTCCCAATTAAAAACAGTTCTGGGATTTATGCTCACCGTTCTTGTGATAATTTTGACCCCACAGGGTGAGATCTTGCGTGGAGCCCCAGATCGAGGGAGATTATCAGTGGTCTTGTATGTCTTCCATTTTCTAATAATTGCACCCACAGCTGATTTCTTTACACCAAGCAGCTTGCCTATTGCAGATTCAGTCTTCCCAGCCTGGTGCAGGTCTACAATTTTGTTTCTGGTGTCCTTTGAAAGCTCTTTGGTCTTGGCCATAGTGGAGTTTGGAGTCTGACTGTTTGAGGTTGTGGACAAGTGTCTTTTATACTGATAACGAATTCAAACAGGTGCCATTAATACAGGTAACGAGTGGAGGACAGAGGAGCCTCTTAAAGAAGTTGTTACAGGTCTGTGAGAGCCAGAAATTTAGCTTTTTTGTAGGTGGACCAAATTTTCCACCATAATTTGCAAATAAATTCTTTAAATATCAGTTTTTTTTCTCATTCTGTCTCCCATAGTTGACGTGTACCTATGATGGAAATAACAGGCCTCTCTCATCTTTTTAAGTGGGAGAACTTGCACAATTGGTGGCTGACTAAATACTTTTTTGCCTCACTGTATATATAAACTAACTGACCCCACACGTTTGATCGGTAGTGTATGTGAATGTGAACACTCAAAAAATGTGTTTAAATATGTATGGTCATGGACAGTCTCAACAGGAAGTAGACAGCATTAATACTGCTTCATTGTATTTTATTTTCCTCCATTGCCAGGAAACATGTAGTATTGTTCTTCCGAATGGTAAAAAAACCCAACAGATTTTCACAACCTCATTTTCATGACACAAAACTACACTATAATCTTCATTTTTCAAAGCAATACAAAGCAGGAGGCCTAATCGCTTCATAAAACCTAGCCCTGCAGGCTATACGTTGCTCTCTGAAAGAAATCTAGCGCTCTCATACAAACCAGTACTGAAATCATTGGGTATACACAGCTGTTCCATATATCTAAATTCTTCCACAGTCCTAATGCATTTTTCCCCAGACAGATGCAATATATGGTAATGAATACATTCTATATGAGAACTATGAATGCTCTGCACAATAGCTAAACTTTTGCATCAGTGAAATAGATCTTAACAAGAATGAATGTTCATGAAATTCCTTTTGATTTTGCAAGAATCATTTCTCAACACTCTTCAAGGCCTCGTCTTGCAAACTTGGCAAAGGCAGGAAAAGTCTCTTAACCGTAATTCTGCCAAATAACTGTACTGCTGACACCACCACAAAACGGAGCTTCACGACTGAAGCCTGCATACTAAGAGTTTCACTGCCATTTTGTAGTCACCTCATACCCCTGACACTGAAAGTCCGCTTTCCCAGAAGTCATGTTTATCATATTGAGGGCCCTGAAGATCTTTTCCAGAGCAACAATGTAGTTTCACATGTTCCAGTTGGGGAAACAGCTAAGATTCTATGCACAATGATGGAAAGAAAGAGGGAGAGAAACCGACAAAGAGAAAAGAGAAAGACAGTGTGGATATGTATCACGACTCATTTGGATGGCCTATCTGTTCCTTGCTTTTCTCCTGAATCTGCTAGGTTTTGAATCGCCCTATCACAAAAGATCTAGCCATATAATCTGCACACGCACACACACACACACACACACACACACACACACACACAAGCAGTTATGTTTTGAGGAAATAAATCCAGATGGCTTCAGGCAAGCAAACAAGCTTCTTACAAATGCAGAGTGATCCTAGTATTCACCTCAATGGAATCTACACCAGGACCGGCCAGCAAACCAAAGCTCATTTGCCAGAAAGAGGAGCAGCAGTCTATGTTTTGCACTGATTATGTGACTCGGGTATCAAGAAAAGCATCAAGGATTCCCTGCATAATCGGCTCGATTGGCTTGGCTGCTCAAGTTTATCCCACTTTCAAGTTCTTCTTTCCTGCCACTGAAGACAAATGAAAAAACATTGTAGTAAACCATGCAGATAATGTTCTCGTCTAAGACTTGACAGGAACTTAGGCAAAAAAAATTCTAATGGTTGATGACTTGACAAGTGAGTTTTAAAAGAGATCAACCCTTTTCTCCTTTAAAGAGATCTAGATCATTTGTGGTCATTCTTGTTAAGTCGTTGAAGACACATGGTACACAACTTGAATACGATTTTAGGGTACAGCTACACCTGAAAAAAACCCCCAAAAAAACATGCAGATCCTTTCAAAAATCCTCTGCTTGTCAGATTTGGGATGAGCGCAGGATCGAGTCTCAGAACTGAGTTCCTGTCCAACTTCAAACAGGCCTGCTCTTCAGATCCTAGAACACGAGCATAATCAGTTATTCAGAAAGATGACATCAGATGATATCCTAGAAGAAACACTCATTTCCAAGCTCCAAAACAATCGATTTTTAGAGTACCGGGTCCATTCCTTTAAAAAAAATAAAATAAAAAAAACCTGCAGCAAACCAGTTGGGAGCAGCAGCTATCTGGTAATGCTCGTTCTCTTGACCACAAAAAAAAATGGAGATGGATATAATCCTGTTTCATAAGAGGGCAAACCCTTCAGCAACAAGGTTGTACCTGTCTTAAGCTGTGGTCTTCATTCATGGGGGAGGAGGAAACAATTTTGCACTCTCCAAACGACTAGCTATCTTCCCACACATGCACCGTCCCCGAGCTCAGGTCACATGATCAGCTCTCTGTATAAAGCTCTGACATGGCCCACACTGAGCATGCTCAGATGGAGCTCTACTGTTCTTCACGAAGGAGGAAGAGCATAAAAAACAACACAGCAGCCATTTCATGGAACGGCATCTAGCTACAATCAACTGGCTCTTTGGTGCCTTTAATGCTGTTACTGTTGCTCAATCTATTACCCTTGTGATACTTCAAAGGTTTCCAACTGGAATGAGAAGCAATACATAAACATTTTTTTCTAAATTATAACTAGTTGCTTTGAATTTTAATGTCAACAGTAATTGTAAATATCAAAGATCATTAAAATGTGCACAATCTGAAAATGATTAATTATGATTATTTGTATACGAAACCCACTCGAAAGAATCAGGCTAGATTTTTGTTTTCTAACAGGGCAAAATGAGGATGAGACCTTGTCTAACGTGGTTCTCTTTCATTTCTGCAATGCAAGTGGCATGAATAGATCCACAAAATAAAACATGAAGGCTCAAACCTGCAGTGTATAATCCAAAAAATACTCATATTCCATATTAATATGCAGAGACAACTATAAGTAAACAATAAGAAGGTTGATTCACCTTCTTAAAAAGTGTCAAAACTGTGGCTCTGTGACACTATAAAACTATTTTTAAAAAAAACTTTTCTTTTTAATGATGCATCAACATTTCTGCTATATTTAATTTAATAAACAAAACAAAAAGTGTGAGTTTTTTTTGTCTGTTTTGCACTCTTGCTGTTTTAGAGATTCACCCCTTCACTGTTGTGTCCTTTTTTCTGCATACTGGCTGATTTGTAGATTGTATGCACAAAAAAACTCTGTATTTTCATATTTTTGCTATGGGGGTCATTTCCTGAGTGTGACTATTATTTTTACGACCACTTAGACTTTTCAAATCCTGTCCCCAATTACTTTGGGTGTTCATATACCAAGTACCAATAAAGTCACCAAGTTTCAGACCATTCCGATGAAGCTACGATTTTTTATAAAATGCTTCGGGTCATTTTTGAACCGAAGTACCCCAGAGGGTTAACAAACGTTTAACAAACTGACATATTAAAAGTGCTTTATTTTCATAGCGTGAAAAAATAACTGCTTTACATGATAATGAGATCTGTAAAATTATCGTATAACATAACACAATGTGCAGATCAGAGCGGTTGAAAAACAGAGTTACGACACTCCCATAGACTTTCATAGGAACTAAGGTATGTGGAAGTAAAGCATGTCATGGAGCGACCAATAGTTCCAAACAACCAATAGTTCCAGCATTGAACCCCATTCATTTCAGTGTATCTCAAGCACACTCGCTAGCAAATTGACGAAATTACTGCATATTTTGAGATTTTATGGCATTAGTTGACCTCTCAGGAATATTAATAGAAGTGGTATTTTATGAAGCACGTTATAGTATGTTTATTGTTGTATAATAGATTGTTAGACTCTAACTGCAGTTAGTTAACGTGAGCAGCACTGCAACAGCTACTATATCCAGAATCTATCTGTCATATTTCAACAGTTTTTAGTCTCTAAAAAAAGCGTTTCTATGAAGTCAGCCCATTCAAGGAATAACGTATAACGCCTATGAGTAATGAATATGAATAACGCCTGGATAATAAGATAAGATTAATTAAATTGGTTGCCCTGTTTTTTTAAACACTATTTAAAACGTATTTCTTGTATATGCTAGAAACCTTCATTTATATTCACCTGTTTTGTATCGAGTATCATAAAATAACATTCGGACGTTATCAACATTTAAATTATAAAATAAATTACCACTAACCAGTAGATGGCGGAAGAGGAACACCTATTGGCTCATTAGCCATTTTTTCCTCTCTTTTTTTGAATGAATTTTTATAGATCATCAAATCACTATTATAACATTAAAATATCTATTTTTGTTACTGTATTTGTACTGTGTTGAATATATAGGCTAATTGTAGGGAAAATCACAGTCTCATGAAAAACAAAAACTTCTGACTAAACTTCATAATAAATCTTTAGTTAAATCGTCTCTGTGCTTTGTTTGTTATGATGAGAGGATTTGTAGATAATGGGAAGATGTGTGTAAAATGTAAACTTGCACTAAAATTCATTCAGCGTTTTGAGACTATATAAAACTTGTTTTAATCGATATGAATTCTCATTCCTGGTAAATTAACATATGACTGGTCATTATTTTCAACAGAAATGCCCATGATAGGCTCACATGACCCAAATAAAATAACCAGATCACTCAAAAAAAAAAAACCATTAACATTATCTCTTCTTTGTCTCTCCCCAGAAAAAAATTCTACTGTAAAGTCTAGTCGAAGTCGATGCCCATATTGTGATAATATTTACCAGAAATTGCAGCAAATATAGAGAAACTGCTATCTATCCTGCTTAATCCTATTCAAACAGATTGACAGCGCGGAGTTGTTTGGAGCTATTGAGAGCTCCATGAACCACGTGACCACGTGGCGGCGAGATCAAAGAGTGTCGCAACTCTCTTTTTCTATGGCTCTGGTGCAGATCATTGACATGACATGCTACTTGGCTAAAACTATTGGACTTCAGAGATCTGATTGTGTTGCAGTGTTTTCCAATGTCATTTGAAATTTCAACCAATGGAAACTGGATCTCAGGTGTGGTAGGTGGGTATAGTGGGTAGGGACGATGTGTCTAGACCCATCAGACATATTTTACAGCTGGAGCGCGCTTTGATTGGTTTGATCGCTCAGATTGACAGGTCTTGATTCTATGGCACATGGTAAATAGGATCGTTCATCCACCAGGATCCACTAGGGACTTTGGGGTGGTACTCTGTGTGTTTCGAAGTTCCGAGTAAAAACGTCCCCCTCAGAAAGTCCCTGTTCGCGAGGTAGTACTCTCAGGGGTGGCACTTGGGAGCTGAACATGCCGATTGGTTAAGTTCATGCAGCATTTTATTGCAACCATAATTTCTAAAAGTCTGGTGCGGTGCGTGCAGTTAAATCAAAATTGGAGTTTAAAAAATACAACCGATGGACTGACGTCGAGGTTCATGCTTTATTAAAGGTCCCGTTTTTCCTGTTTTTTTGAAGCTTTGATTGTGTTTACAGTGTGCAATATAACATGTGTTCATGTTTCGCGTGTAAAAAAACAGTATTTTTCACACAATTTACTTATCTGTATACCGCTGTTTTCACTGTCCTAAAAACGGGCTGATGACTTCCTTGTTCTATGAAGTCCCTCCTTCAGAAATACGTAACGAGTTCTGATTGTGCCAGCGGTTCCCGTATTGTGATTTGACCGCAGCTTAGCGCACATTGCACGGTTCCTGTGTTATGATTCGACAGCAGCTTAGCGCACGTTGCACGGAAAGGTCACGCCTCTTAACGGGGAGATGTAGGCGCTCAATGATCTCTAAGTACAGCGTCCCTGTGAAAGCCAAACAAAGGTGATTTGACTCCGGGATGAAAATAACAGCGTCTTGACGACAAGGCGACAAACACACTCAAACGCAACACTTCCTTTTCTCCACGCGACACGTCCTCTTCTCCACGTGGGAGAGCAACAAGACCACGCCCCCTTTTTCACGTATTCTTGTGGGCGGAGGTTAGTCTGTTCTACTGTTCTACTGAGGTAATTAAAGCAGGCTGTACCAAGATGTAGTCCAAGACGGCCGTTCGCTGTAGGCTTTGAAAGGGAACTTCTGTTAAATAAAATATCTCGCTTGGCATTGAACTTTGAGCTTTATAATTTTACAGGTATTATTTATGCTCTAACAGCAACATTACACACTAACTAAAGTTTCAACAATGGGATCACGAAGAACGGGACCTTTAAGCTTATATGCGGAGGATGAAATCCAGTGGGAACTGAAAAGTTGCGCGCATTCCTACATGACCGGACTAATTTTCCTAATCCTCACAGTACTTTAGATTGCGATGGAAACGGAGACAGCAACAGGTCTGTGGGGGGAAAAAAAGTTCCTGGGACAAATTGTTCCAGGTAATTTCGGTGGAAACGTGGCTTTAGATATCCGTTTATTCTATGTATTTTATTTTATTGTTTACAGAAGTAAATAGTTCTTATGTTCAGTAAAATCACTTGTTTTGAGGGTTTGTTTCAAAATGAACACCTAGCTTGAAGACATAAGGGGCCAGATTTACTAACAGCTTGCTGCGCAAACCCTCTTTTGGCGTTAAACAACTACTGTTAGGACTTACTAAACACACGCAGTGAAAAATTTGCACTGAAAAGGCGTGGACAGGGTTGTTTTTGCAGCTGACCTTATTGCATATGCATTTGTAAGTTTCCCTTTCAGATGCAAAATTTACGTTAGGAGAGTATTTAAGTGAATCATGCAAGGGGATTTACAAAGGTTTACGCTCGTCAATTTACTGGTGTTTGCGCCACTATATTTACCACCTAAAAAATGCATGTCCTAAACCAGACGCTAACTGGTAGATTGCATTGGTCATTATGGAAATGATCTGGCTGCTTCTGTGCTCCTTAATTTGTGCATTGTCAGACGATCACGCACAGAACTTTCCACTCCCATCTGCGTTTTTTTGGAATTGCGCTCTCACACTAATTTGCCAGTAAATCTGGCCCTAAGTGTGTTCGACTTAAAAAGCAGAGTTGCGCTGACCTTTAGGCATATGATATTAAAGTACCGCAAGAGCGATTAGAGAGCAGCGAGAGACCTATCGGTCAGCGCAGCGCAGCGCTCACGTGAACAGCATCGGCTGCCGAAGAACTCGAAAACGCTGCAATGTTTACAACGGAAACTGTGTAGGAGACTGACACAAGATAGAACGAAATTGTTGAATAAAGTCGTTATTTTTGTTGTTTTTGAACACAAAATGTACTCTCATTGCATCATAAAATGAAGGTTGAACCACTGGATGTTTTTACCACAACCTTTCCGGGCCTTAAAAGTGTTAATTAAATTGCTGTCTATGTCAGAGAGCTCTTGGATTTCATGAAAAATATCTTCATTTGTGTTATGAAGATGAACAAAGGTCTAACGGGTTTGGAACGACATGAGGGTGAGGAATTAATGACAGAATTTTCATTTTTGGGTGAACTATCCCTTTAAATGGTTAAATTTACTAAATAAAAAATTAGCCTATGTCAAAATGCCATCTTAGCGAGTATTCAGTTAAACATTCTGTTTTGAAATGCAAATAGTTGAATAAGATAAAAAAAATCTTTAAAAAAAAAAAAAAAAAAAATTAATTAAAAAAAAAAAAAAAAATCGATTTCTCAATTATAATCGATTCTCACTTTAACAAAACAATATCGATTCTTAAATCCCTAATAATTATTAGGCATCCTGTTTTCAGTTCATGAATGAAATAAACATTGTAGCACGCCTCCAGTCCAATAAATCGCAATAATCTTTGTGCATAAACTCATTAGTCAGCTAGAAAAATTTACTCTAGAGGAGCATTTTGCTAATTATATGCACCACATTACATAGACTATTCATTGTCATTTTTAATGTTCTTCAATATTTAATGCATTTATGTAGCCGGTGGGCGGGCTTAACATAATGACGGCACGTCACGGCAGAGTTGCGGAGGTTCTGCGTGTTACTCGTAAACAAAGCTGACGAACAGCGGTCTTTTGAATCGGCTTTGGCCACGACTCTGGAAGACTGGGAGTTAAGCTTTTCTTTGAGAAAAGAACAAAGAACGGCACTGAAGTCATTCTTAAGAAAAGATATGTTCGGAGTTTTGCCTACCGGATACGGCGAAAGTCTATCAACTAACGTTAGCTCGGCTTCACCGTCTTCTTCTCTCTGGTTGGTTGTGGAGCTCATGGCGCTATCCAATTGCGTGCAGAGGGAATATGAAAGACAACTGTTTATCCCGCCCCTCGGATTAAGCCCTGTCAATGGTGAGTTTCCTGACCCAACATCTTGATGTGGGTCTGGCTTTTCAGGCTAGCATGTATGTAGCCTATGAATAAATCTGGCAAGTTTTTATGACAGCCTAATATTTAATTAAAAAAAACTAATTGGAGTAGAAATATGATTATGTAATTGTAAAGTTAATATTATTAACTTTATTATTATAAAATAAAATAATAATTAAGTGTAAATTTAAGTGTTTGTATAGCTACAAATCAGTTCATTTTTACCTTCAATATTAGTAGGCTAATGTAGTACCAACTGACTCCCATAGTTTACAACATTAGTTCAGAGATTTGTTTTCCTTGAGAAAATTGGCCATGTATTGTACCAGATATATATCTAAAATAATCGATATTGAATTGAATCGAAAGCTTGTGAATCGAATTGTGTAAATTGTGAAATGTGTCAATAGCCCTAGTGTGAGTTCATACTGCACAATTTTAGTCTGGATCTGTCACTCGCCGACAGATTTTGCGAAATTGCAGACAAATGCCCAAAATCGCTGAGGCAAATCGGTGCTCGTTCACCCGAGTGGCAATCACGCAGTATGAATTATCAAAGACACGATCTGAAAGAAACATACGTTGCGTCGCCGACATCCATGTGATACTTGGCATGCTAAATATCTGGACCTGTCTGGGATTCAAAATCCTGCTGTGTGAAATGTGATCTGATGGCAAATTACATTAGCAATGACCTACAGCCAATGAGAGAGAGCAAGATACAGGGCAGCGGGAAGTTAAGAAAGAAATTATAGACCAGAATATCATTATTACACATAAGCTTTACAATTATATCAAACAGAAACAAAGAACAAACATTTGCTTGACCAGCCGCAACAGCAGCACATTGCAAAATTATTTATTAACCTCCAACTCTCTTTGCAGAACACAATCCTTGCTCCCCACATCTTCCCAACCATGTGATCTTGCGTTATTTCCATATCACTAATCACAAACACATGTTTGGTTGTGAAACGTAGTTTGCGGACCAGATAGTGTTTTTGTTTGTATATGCTGTGAAATATAGTTCTCAGAACTGGCAAAAATCAGTATTTTGGCAGGTCACACTTACAAAACAAATCATAAAATCGGAAAATTGCAGTCAGTGCATCTCTATGTCAAACTCTGCCTGTTTTGACAAATATTATTTTAAACAGTTGGTTATGTCCATGAAGTAAAAGTAAACATATGGGGGAAAATCGAATGTGTATCATTGGATCCGTGCATTAGATCTTAAAGTGACAGTTGTCTTAAGGCCGTGTTTTTTCATGCGGCTGGCATTTTTTCCCATTTTTTTCCCGATGGGAGTGTCGCGTTTTTAGAATGGCATGAGCATAAAGTGCTGAGCATCTACTGGTTTGAAGAATGTTCAAATGTTGAAAAACGCAGCGCTCATCACTGTCACTTTTTACCCAGCCGTTCATTAACAGTGAGGTGGGGCGGGACAAATACAACACCTACCAACCGCCACATTCTGCTTAAACAACATCATCAGAGACAACGTTACAAGCAATAATAATGGAACAAAATAATAAAACAAGAGCCAGAGCAAATACTTTACTCTGTATCAACATTTTATATAGAATCAATACAGAAACAAACTATCTGTGAAATAAGACACTAGTAACACTTCCGTGGATATTCCGTATCATAGCACGCAAAGAGTCTCAACTGAAAAAAAAAACTAAAAAAAGTAATGAAACTTCACTTTGCCCTCAGCCTAAACGATTTGCCAGGGAGCAAATTATAGATCCAAGAGACCAAAGATCGCCCGTTACATACACAAGACGAATTATAGCTCGAGACACACCACAGAGACATCAGCGTCAGCGTCAGACGTCAGAAGGACTAGCCGAGGAAAGGCTGCTCTCGCCGGGGTTAATGAGCACGGAGCGCCGCTGATCCACTGGAGCTCACAACTCCGAAAACGACAGATAAAATGTTCAAACAGGCACTTTTTTTATAAATAAACCACAGATTTGAGCTTTAAACAACTACATTATCGCCTGAAAAAGTCTTAAAACTACGTTTTGTCACACATTGACAGTAGAATTTTAACAAAAAAGACGTGAAAACACAGCCCATGTCAGCCATTTCTCAACGAGACGAGCCGGCTGACAGAAGCCCCTACCATGACGCGAATTCGCATCTGTTGTGAAGTGAATGTCACGCGCGAATGAAGCGAGTAAACTCAAAATGTTCAAGCGCGAATTATTCGCATCATTCGCGTCCGGTGTAAACGCTACATTAGGCAGTATTTCTTACCTGAATTCTACTGTTAGGCCTACTTAACAAACTTAAAGGGTTAAGACTGCAGTAATTCAAACTTCAAGGTGGGGTAAGGTAGCTTTCTGGTAACTGATGTTGATATTTCAAATCACCAAAACAAACACGCCTCTACCCCAAAAGGGTCTCCACCCTATTTTGATAGCTCCGCCCCACACATACGTACGCAGTGCCTATGGCAGAATCTGCTGTGCCAGCCGGCCAAGGGTACGATGCCATCAATAAGAGAAAGCAATGTTACTATGATAATCCAGGTCGAGATTCAGTGAAAAAGTCCTCCCTTACATCCCAAAATCCCAAACACAGTTCTCACGAACAACTCGATAGCACGAGCACGACAGTCCAACTAACGAACATATTACAAATATGACAAGACTAGAGGGTTATATCGATCACGAAAAGAGGAGCCAAAGGAAACAAACATATATTAGGAGTTTGTCTTGCTTTTCGGACACACTTTGGGAGCTGACGCTTGAAACAGACAGTGGTTTAGCGTTATAGGATGTGGAAATGAATGGGTCTTTATCATCGCTGAAGTGAACGATGATACGATTGCAAATGGACAAACAAGCGAGCATGACACACAAGCATATTCAAGCAAAAGCCAGCATATATTAGTTCTGTGAAACAAAACAAAATCAATGTTACTCGCCTATCGAGAAGAAATAAAGCAACCTCGGCGTCCGATTGCAAGCCTTCCCGCTCTTTGAGTTCTCTCCAGCGCTGGAAAGCTGATCCTTCTTGCCTGATCGCAAGCCTTCTTTTGTTCATAGACATTTTCCACATGTGTTTTTTATCTGACATCTCTCTCTTTCTGTCGTCGCTCGGCTAATGTCCATCCTGTGTCGTGTATTTTGTATAATGACGTGCATCGCACTCTTCTCCCCGTCATTAGTAGACACGCCCCTTACTGCTGATTGGCTACAAGTTTGTTTTGGTCCATGGCCCAAGACTCTTTTATAAAGCAGTTTTGAAATAACACTTACCCCACCTTTAATGGTATGAACGAGAATACTTTTTGTGCACAAAAAACAAACAAAAATAATGACTTTATTCAACAATTTCATTCTAACCTGTGTCAGTCTCCTACACAGTTTACATTAAACAGTGCAGAGTGCTTTCGAGTTCTACAGCAGCCGATGCTGTTCACGTGAGCACCACGACGCATGCGTGTGATGATGCGGGAGCTACAGTTTTTACAATCCTTTAAAGCCCTGTTTATTTAATTCATATCTTTGTTCTATTGTATTTATTTGTTCTTAGATTCGTTTTTTTATTTACTGTTAGATTTTAGTCAACTAAATCTGTTGTAGATTACATTGATAGACCATGATATTTAGTTGACTAAATCTAGACTAAAACTAAATGGCCTTTTAGTCAAAAGACTATGACTAAAACTAAAACGAAACTTCAGAATTACGAAAAAATGAGCAGTCTCAATTTTAGTCAAACAATGGAAATGTTAGCAGCTCTAGTGCCTTAACTTCCTGCTAAGTTAATGGCCCTGCTGACTCTCAGACAACATATTACTGCTGGCAGTTGGTTGGGTTCCGGAAGTCAAACGTACAGCTTTCAAGTTTGCACCAAACGTATCATATTCCAATCAGGCTAAAGAGTTCAACTTTCGTCTCAATCAATCACTAAAACAGGAACAAGGCTTCTATAAATCTAGACATTACAGAACGTAAAGAAATGAGTGGCTAAATGAAAGAAATATGGACAGGTGGTTCCATTTTAAACCATCAGTCGCAAGTTTTATCTACATAGATTCCTCAAAAGCTTCATACACATTACATTTGATACGTCTCAGACAACAGCAAAAGACTACACACCTGTCAATCAACCAAGGGTTTCAAACTTTGCTGACTACAATGTGTGCTAGGTCTTTCTTTAACCAGACTTTCAAACAAGAGCAGTGCCAAAACATTCATGAATCTATACTAGTTTTCTCAATATTATTTAGTTTGTGCGTTCACATAATATCCTACAGTTCAATAAGGAAGAAGCAGGTCATCTTACTAGGCACAAATTAATTTAGAGCAGCAGAAAGATGGAATTCAGTGCCTGTTCTTTATGCTGCGTTCACACCAAATGCTAATGGAGCGTCAAATCGCATCTAGTTGGACGCTTTTTGAGTCCATTCGTGCGTTCACAGCGAATTGGAAGTATGTCATAAAACATCACTCTTTTCATTTTCATAAAAAATATATATTAAACATTAATAGCCACACAAATGTGGTCCAGGCAACGCACTACATACATTATCATCACTGCATGTATATTTAAATATCGTAAAAAATAAAGTTATCTCTTTGAACCTGAATCAAAACGATTTGCCAGACAACAAATTATAGATTCATGAGACCTAAGATCGCCCGTTAGATCTACACAAGACAAATTACATATCATGTTTAACCACTACAGAGGCATCCGAGCCAGCAGCAAACGTCAGAAGGACTGGCCGAGGAAAGGCTGCTCTCACCAGGGTTAATGAGCGCTGAGCGCCCGGTGATCGCCTGGATCTCACAACTCCAAAAACGCAAGATTATCTTTTTTTAAATAGGCACTCTTTATAAATAAATCACAGATTTGAGCTTTAAACAACTACATTCTCACCTGAAAAAGTCTTAAAACAAAATTGTGACACAATAACAATAGTATTTTTTAATTATGCAAGGGTTCTCATCACGTCACTTTACCACGTGACAGCAGCAAGCAGGCTCCTGATTTGGTTAATGCGGCGCGAATAGACGGCAATGTTCAGATTTTTCAACTCTGGCGTCAGACGTGAATTAACTTCAAACGCGCGAATGTATAAAAAGCACCAAATAAAATCACTTCCGCGTATCTCGCAATAATGAGGCGGAATCGCGTCCATTGTGGGGAGCGGAACTTGTCGATCATGCCGCAGGACCTCCAGGCGCCAGTCCACGTTACCAAGCCTGCAGCACTCCTCTCAGAAACTGAAGCCTCCGTACCTTGATCGCCCCCGGTGGTTGGTCCCAGTATAGCTCCTAAACCCCACCTCGCCACGTATTAGAATGGACGCAAGACATACTAAACAATTAAATTACACTTCAAATAATTGTTTCCTAAAGATGGTTTCTGTCATTTTAGGCAGTTTTTATCACAATGATTTCATTGTTGTTCGTTTTTTAAATAAGTTTAGTTTTAGTTAGTTATTTGATACTATAAAAACGGGGGGGTGTGACGTCATGATTGACAGCTGAGATTGACGGCTTCTCTGAGTGAAGTTGTCACTAAGGCACTAACAGACTTTTTTCTGGATTTTTGGGAGGAGATTGGAGCTTTAGCTTTAATTTCTACATTTCTATAACTGTTTATTTCACACCAACATAATGAATTGTTCTGCATCTGTGAGAGTGTGGGCGGGCTTTTGATAATCGCGCCTCTACTTCCTGCTCTCTACTGCGCAACTCCGGCCCCGAGACCGCTACTGTGCAAACTCGGTCCCAAGATGTCAGCGCCGTGTGCGGGCCTACACTGTAAAAAATCCAACTTATGTTTTGTATAACAAATTAAGCTTTTAAAGTTTATTCAACTATTTAACATGAAAAAAGTTGAGATAACTAATTGACCCCAAGTTGAGAAAACTAAAAAATATTCTGCAGCTTGTTGCCTTGTAATTTTATGTAACATCATCCTGCCCAGGGACCACAGATGTATAGCTAACTCTAGCACAACATTTGTGTTGTGTATGGTCCCTGTTAATAAATTAAATAAGCTAAACTAAATTAATAGAATTTTACTTAGACGTTCAAAGTAGTAAATATTTTACAGGGTACTATGACTTAAATAATCAATCTTATTAAAATATATAGGTTTGTCTGTCTTACTGAGCTTACAAGCCAATCAAAGAACATTCCCACAATTAAGTAGTTGACTTAATGCCATGCATTTTATTTACACAATTACAGAAGACGGTGATAGTTCACCAAAAATGAAAATTCTGTCATCCTTTACTCACGTTCATGTCGTTCTAAAGACTTTCTGTGTTCTGCGGAACACAATCGAATATATTTTGATGAATGTTGAGGTCAATACAACATTGGACAACACTGACTTTCATTTTATGGACAACAACAACAACAACAACAAAAACATGACGACAAATGTTCACTTTTGGATGAACTATCCCTTTAATTGAAAAATAAATTGTTAGGTGTTTAAAGATTACCACCCCTTCTCATGAGGTTTCACTATCAGCCTAGCCAAACAAGTTCTGTTTTTGTTTTGTTTTTTCACTTAAAGTTTCGCCTTCCTAGACTTTATGCCAGTCGCACATGTAGATCAGTTGCACAAGACATACAAATCATTTAGAAAATTGGGTCAAGCACTGGATGCATTATTGATGTCTCCGCAATGACATCTTTCTGATGTGTCAGTCAGGCAGCAACATTTCTCCAACAAATCCTTGTATAATTTATGCACTTTACCTCACATCTTCCTTCAACAGAAACTAGAAGCTGTTGAAAATGCCCAATCACAGGGCTCCCCCTGTCGGTGAACAAGTGCAGGTTCTCTCCAAAAGATACACGATAAACTACATAAAGTGATCATTATTTTAAAAACCTGAACACCCTCCAGACAACAGATAAAAAAACTTCAATATTATCCAATACATTGAATATCTGGATAAAACTAAACAATTTCTGAATACCCATTGCTATGAAAAAGCTTTGTCAATCACCCTGTCAAAAAAAAAAAAAAATTCCTACAGAAGTGTACAGGATTTCAATAGGAGTTTATATCATAATTTGGAACTAATCCTTAAATCCTGTGTAGATCAATCAATCAATACGATACTTAAATATGATCAGCACACATTATTTTGAAATAATGTCATGCTATTGGACAGTTAGAATAATATCGCAAGAGCTAAGATTTTTTATTTATTTAAATTTTAATGTCCTAACGTGTTATTTTATTCGGTTACTAGTTATATTAGAACATTTTTGAATATGAAGGACATACACATTAGGATCCTGTAGGATAGTGAAAATTATTACAGATTCCAAATTCAATTGGAATTTTCTACAAGGGACATAACAGTTTTCCAAAGAGCAAAGCGGTGCCTAAAATCATTTTATATGTACACAACGGTACATGAATTTTCATTTTTACCACACGGCACAACACTAATGTTGACAACTGCTTTAGCGCCAAGTAGCTTTAGCTGCAGCTTCCTGCAGGAAAGACGCTACAAACTACTGGTATTGCTAAAAATATTCCCAAGCACAAGGGATAGGCTGATGGGTATTTGGCTGGTGGATGAATAGATGCGCTTGTGGATAATGCAAAATAATATAACAATATGCACTACCGCTGTATTTACAATAGCAACACAGCAGCATCTGAAGCCGGATGGTGCCCTGGAACCAGCATAACAACAATCACCTTGCTGTGTACAAAGAGCAAAGGCGACCTGTATTCAGGTTCCCAGGCATAATCAGCCGCACTGCAAAAGGGGAGGCCGCCCCATTATATTCCTTCACAAAGCTTCACGCGCACTCACTCGCACAAAAGCACCGAGTTTTCGCACCGAAACGGGCAGTCAGGCGGGCTCTTTGAAAGACTCGTGACGAAACCTGCCCGGGATAGCCGCTCAAAGCTTCAACCGGCTGCATAATGTGCCCCAAACGGTCTGTCAATCAGTCGTTGAGTCAAACTGGTAAAAACCGCGTGATAACACAGACAAACAAAGTTATAATGTAGAATCGTAGCTCTGCTCTTACCTCAGTTTTCATTGAAGCCATGGCTCCTCAGCCTGAGACCCGCCCCCTTACGCATACGTCACCGATTCACTTGATAGTAGTAGTTCAACAAAAAAAAGTACCAATTCAAATCATTTCTGAGAATCGGTTCTTTCGAACAGTTTCAAATTACAAGTTCAAACCCCTTATTGTTTTACGCCAGGACGTAGACTACGCCACCTACATGCAAAATATGCTTTAATTTATTGTGGAGTCTATGTTCGTTTATGAAGCATCACATCACGCCCAGTTAATTTTTTTTATTTTATTTATTTACAGACAGACGACCAAAATAGTGCAGTAACGAACAATCTAGTAATTCCATAATTCCAGATGTTAAATAAAAATGTTTAAATGTATAGGTGTGTGCGTGTGTGTGTGTGTGTGTGTGTGTATAAGCAAAGTAACCATTAATTATTTATTACCATCACCACCACCACTCCTCATTACCATCATACTGCCATCATTGTATTAGTTAAAAAATAAATAAATACAAAAAAATGTTTTTTTCTCCTATGTAATGATTACCATTGTCACCACTTTCTGTAGATAAATTAATTTTAGATAGTAAGTTAATAATAGAAGATAATATACTAATATAATATAAGATAACCCTCCCCCCACATCTCTTCAGTCCCTATTTTCTCCTATACTTTTTTTTTTATTTTTTTTTTATGTTATGTGTAGTGTCTAAGGTGCATTAAAAGAAGGGGTACAGTGTGAGAGTGTCTCAACTTGGACAGAGATGCTGTCCTAGGGAAACCACTTCTCGCCTGTCTTGCCTGCCTGAGTGTTTATGAGGTTTTTCAATGTGTGTGTGTGTGTGTGTGTGTGTGTGTGTGCGTGCGTGCGTGCGTGCGTGCGTGCGTGCGTGCGTGCGTGCGTGCGTGTGTATATATATATTTTTTTTCTCTCTCTCTCTTCTACGTTGTGGTGGATTAAAAACACATGAAAAGATTAGGAGGGAATTGGAAATTATCAATTGATTTGAATCAACTGATATTTTTAAATGTGTATTTCTTTTAATTTTTATGATTATAACTGACAACTAAGGAAAATCCCAAATTCAGTATCTCAGAAAATTAGAATATTACTTAAGACCAATACAAAGAAAGGATTTTTAGAAATCTTGGCCAACTGAAAAGTATGAACATGAAAAGTATGAGCATGTACAGCACTCAATGTTTAGTTGGGGCTCCTTTTGCCTGAATTACTGCAGCAATTCGGCGTGGCATGGAGTCGATCAGTCTGTGGCACTGCTCAGGTGTTATGAGAGCCCAGGTTGCTTTGATAGTGGCCTTCAGCTCTTCTGCATTGTTGGGTCTGGCATATCGCATCTTCCTCTTCACAATACCACATAGATTTTCTATGGGGTTAAGGTCAGGCGAGTTTGCTGGCCAATTAAGAACAGGGATACCATGGTCCTTAAACCAAGTACTGGTTGCTTTGGCACTGTGTGCAGGTGCCAAGTCCTGTTGAAAAATGAAATCTGCATTTCCATAAAGGTGGTCAGCAGCAGGAAGCATGAAGTGCTCTAAAACTTCCTGGTATACGGCTGCGTTGACCTTGGACCTCAGAAAACACAATGGACCAACACCAGCAGATGACATGGCACCCCAAACCATCAATGACTGTGGAAACTTTACACTGGACCTCAAGCAAAGTGGATTGTGTGCCTCTCCTCTCTTCCTCCAGACTCTGGGACCCTGATTTCCAAAGGAAATGCAAAAATTACTTTCATCAGAGAACATAACTTTGGACCACTTTTTTTCCTTTTTGTCTTTAGCACAGGCGAGACGCTTCTGATGCTGTCAGTTGTTCAAGAGTGGCTTGTCACAAGGAATGCGACAGCTGAAACCCATGTCTTGCATCCGTCTATACGTAGTGGTTCTTGAAGCACTGACTTCAGCTCCAGTCCACTTTTTGTGAATCTCCCCCACATTTTTGAATGGGTTTTGTTTCACAATCCTCTCCAGAGTGCGGTTATCCCTATTGCGTGTACACTTTTTTCTACCACATCTTGTCCTTCCCTTAGCCTCTCTATTAATGTGCTTGGACACAGAGCTCTGTGAACAGCCAGCCTCTTTTGCAATGATCTTCTGTGTCTTGCCCTCCTTGTGCAAGGTGTCAATTGTCGCCTTTTGGACAACTGTCAAGTCAGCAGTCTTCCCGATGATTGTGTAGCCTACAGAACTAGACTGAGAGGCCATTTAAAGGCCTTTGCAGGTGTTTTGAGTTAATTAGCTGATTAGAGTGTGGCATCAGGTGTCTTCAATATTGAACCTTTTCACAATATTCTAATTTTCTGAGATACTGAATTTGGGATTTTCCTTAGTTGTCTGTTATAATCATCAAAATTAAAGGGGCTATATGCGTTTTTCTGAAATTTAAACTCGCGACTGACATCTGTGGCCAAAAAACAGAACTGCTCTTCATTTCTGCTCGCTCTCGCAGCGCGCGCTCGTACGTGTACACTTCACAAGTCATCTGCTGCAAGGAGGTCAACATTATGTTTACAGAGGTAAGAACAGTCAAATACATATATTGTTTGAGATAAGTGTTCTCTTATCAAAACGTCAAACGTGTAGCTGACAAACTACACCAAAAATTAATACATTAAATAAATAAATAAACCCATTTCGCCATTGGCATACACGCTGATGAAGGGCGCACAGACCGAAACTTTCGTAGAATATTAAAAACACAAATCTGAGCACTGTCATTGACGACTGAGCACTGTCCTTGACCACTTATTATACACAAGTAGCTTACTATCACCAAGTATGAAAGACACATATACATAATACTATTTAGCAATATTTATTGACTACATGTCTTATGTGAAATAAAATGCATCACACTTTACATCTTCATTTACCTCTTATTTTTTGTTAAGATATAGAAACAACAAACAATATAATGTAGCTTTACATGGCTATATAATAAATAATCCATCAGTTTTATATAGCGCTTTTCTAGACACCCAAAAAGACTTTACATTACTGATGCACTATTCATATTTATTTTTGTTTATATATATATATAAATAAATAAATATATATAAAATTCTAAATCTTATCTTGATGCATCATTTCTGTGAGCAATTGTGTACTTAGCTGAATGTCATACAGAACATGAAATGAAACTTGGCTCTAATTACTACCCCTCCCTCCCTCCCTCCCTCCCTTCATAGCCGATGTTCACTCTAGTTCTTGCAATGCGCCGGTCTCTCTCAATCTTCGACCTTTTTTGGCCACTTGTCAGGGGTTTAACTTTTTTAGTCTTCTGTGGAGTTACTGTTGGTGTCCGAGTTGTCCTGGGTCTCTTCTGTGTATTCGTTAAATCCATTGCACTGCTTGCGAGTGTAGGCTACTCGCTGACTAGCGGTGGTGGCAGAGTGATCTGAAACGTTTAACATGAACGCGCTTGACGTCACATCCGCAGACAGCGCGGGAAAAGACGACCCGTCAGAAAATATGAAAAATAGGATACAGGCTTATAGGTGCACCCACTGTGAGCGGACAAGGTGTCAGTATGCTCATCAGGAGATGTTTGAGTCATAAATGGTAAAATAAAAAGGCTATAGTTACGTTTATTTTGGGGAAAAAGTTGCATATAGCCCCTTTAAAAGAAATAAATGTTTGAAATATATCAATATATCAGTCTGTGTGTAATGAATGAATATAATATACAAGTTTCACTTTTTGAATGGAATTAGTTAAATAAATCATCTTTTTGATGATATTCTAATTATATGACCAGCACCTGTATATGTTTGCCTCGTCAGGCAAATCATCGGTTCCATATCAGTCAGTCACGTTCTAATTTACTCGAATGATTTACACATTGGGATCTCAATGGGAGCCCAATCACCTTCAAGTTGTCACGTACAGGGGAAGAGGACCCAAAAGCAGAAGGTGATTTGACAAAGTTTAATAGATGAAAACAGTTCAGGCAAAATAACTCAAGTGGTCACCAGGCATGTAAATCCAACAGAAAGTCTCTCAGCGTTAAATCCAACAAAGGAATGTCTCAGCTTAAGGGAACAGAAAGTCTTTCAATAATAAGGGAACAGAATAGTACGGTCAGGATCGGCAACGGGATTCCCCGGAGGTAGCGAGAGAGGCTGGGTCCGTAGAGAGCAAGGGAACGCCAAACCGTGGACCACTCACGTAAACTGGAAATTTGAACAGAGCAGAGACGAGGTGATAATATCCGTTAGAGATGAACACGCTCCAGACAGGACTCGACAAGACAAGACAGAGGCTGGAATAGCAGGCAAACAGGTATGCAACATTTGGCAATAATCTGACAAAGAACAAGAGAAAGGAGGACTAGAAATAGAGAGTCTAATCAGAAAAGGTGGGAAACAGGTGAGAACGATAGAGATAATGAACGTGAATGTGTGTGCGTAAGGGATGAGGTGATGAGAGACAGCTGAGAACGATTGAGATAATGAATGCGAATGTGTGTATGTAAAAGAATGTAATAATGAGTGTGACCAGAAAAGGAAGGAAAAGAGAGAGAGAAAAGAACCAGGATCATGACACAAGTGGTAACAGAATAGGCCAATGGACATTGGCAACTGATATGGTGAGCCATTCCCCCGAAAATATGGGTATATATGCCGGCAACACACTTTGCTTCAGAGCCAAGAGGTTGGATCACAGTGCTGTGCCATTCGCCTTCGCATTGACTGGGAGACACTTCTTCAGTTGGAGAAAAGACGCATTCAGCAGTGTTTTCGCCTAAATGAGAGCTTGCACAGATAAGTGCAACGATTTTGTTGCATATTTTTAAAGATGGCATTCCACCATGCGTTTCTAGATATGGTCATTTCATGGCCCCGTCTGACAGCCATGATCACTGACTCGTGTCTGGGCCGTAAGTACGCTGAGGCAGCATTCGTTGAACATGACCATCATGTTAAGATCAAGACTCCAATACCTTGAAAAAGGAGGAGTCCCCTCTGCTATTCCCCGTTTTTGTTTCTCTGCACCTCTGAGGACCACTTTGTTTAATACACAGGGTGATTTGAGGATTGTAGTGGGAGCTCTCCCACCGAGCCTGTCCCCACGGGCCTCTCACTCCTCCTATACATTTTGCAGGATGTGGAGTTTCCTGATGAGCCTGCGGGTCCTTCTCATGGGCGACCCAGCATCTCATTTGGGGCTCCACACGGAGGACAAGATATTGATAGCTGCATCAAAGGGCGGGTTTGAGTCATCCAAGACTCATCTGTGCTCCCCTCTTCTGGGAGAGTGGTGCAGGTAATTTTAGACCCAGAGTTGACGGCCATGCTTTCCTGGGCCTTCACGAGTATGGGGCTTGAGTGGAACCCTCCACCCTGCCCTGAACGCTCATGGTTGGACGATTGGTTTCTCTGCCTGGTGCGTGCTGCATAGCATTGTCCTGCCCCGGTTCCTATCTTCCCGGAGGTGCATGAAGAAGTCGAGAAGTCGTGGAAGGCACCTTTTACTGTTTTACCCAAGCAGCAGCCAACATCCAGGCCGCAATGTCGAGCTACCGGCAGGAAGGTGAAGCAGCCCATCTCAGCCACCGTTAAACCCTTTAAGCTGTCAGCAAAGCAATATTCCTGAGACGTGCAACTCCCGAAGGGGGCTGGGTGGAGGAACTTTTGTTTAAAAAAAAGAGTTGAGAGTTCTGTTCCCCTTCCTCACTCTCAACCCCCTCTTCTCTTGCCACAGTGCAAGAGTTTGTGGTTCGAGGACGCGTTGGCTTCTCACGCATCTCCAGTCTAAACCTCAACGCTTCTGTGGAGCCAGGTAAGAGTCACACCACACTCACTGCCTCTACTTTGGGACGTTATACCTCCCATGTTGGGTCCCAGCACTCCACCTCGCTGCCCCTCAGCGGGTACCACTGGTGCCACTTGCAGGGTGTCTGGGGGCCTGGCTAGCACTTCCCAGCCCATCTCGTTGACTCATTCGGACAATCAGACTCAGTTATGTGATTCACTTCACCCCGGGTCCCCCCAGGTTCAGCAGCATCCTGTTTACTTCAGTGGCAGCCAGGACATGCAGAGATCGCGGTTCTGCTGGTGAAGGACACAATGGAGCAGGTCCCTCCAGCTGAGATGAAGTCAGGGTTTTACAGCTCATACTTCATCATACCCAAGAAAGGTGGTGGGTTATGGCCAATCTTGGATCTGCATGTCTTGAATTGGGCCCTTCACAAGCTTCCATTCAAAAACGCATCCTCAAGTGTGTTTTCCCCTCAAGATTGGTTTGCAACAATAAACTTGAAGAACGCATACTTCCATGTTTTGATTTTGCCTCAACACAGACTGCTCCTACGGTTTGACTGTTTGATTTCGTGGGTCGAGCATAGCAGTACAAGGTCCTCCCTTTCGGGCAGTCCCTGTCGGCCTGTGTCTTCACAAAGGTTGTGGAGGCTGCCCTTGCCCCGCTAAGGGACGTGGGCATTCTCAACTATCACGACGACTGGCTCATTTTAGCATACTTAGATTTGTTGTGAGAACACAGGGACCTGTTGCTCAGGCACCCAGCCATCTTGGGCTTCGGGTCAAACTCTCCACTGTGCAGGGTTTTCTCGGTATGGAGTTGGATTCGGTCAACATGACAGTGCATCTCACGAACAAGCGATCACACTGATCTGACCTGATGCTCCTCACAACGGTCCCTCCTTGGCCAATATCCCTGAGGAAGGACCTGCTTTCTCAGGGACGGGGCACCATATGGCACCCGCGTCCAGATCGGGTAACGGCAGACTTAAGTGGCCTCCGACCGGCAGTGGTAGACACTATCACTCTAGTAGAGCCCCCTCTACTAGGTGAGCTTATGCCTTGAAGTGGAGTCTGTTCATTCATTGGTGTTCTTCCTGCTCAGAAGACCCTCGTTAATGCCCGATCAGCTCTGTGCTTTCCTTCCTGCAGGAGAGGTTGGAGCGAAGACTGTCTCCCTCCACCTTGAAAGTGTATCAGGAACCTGATGATCAGGTTGTGCTTTCCCAAAGACCTACCATCTACTGCAGGCATTCTCTACCCTGGTCCTTGAGGGCCACTGTCCAGCTGAGTTTAGGTCCAACCTTAATCAAACTCCTTTAGCTTTCTAGTAGTCCTGAAAGGCTTAATTAGCTGGTTCAGGTGTGTTTGATCAGGGTTGGAGCTAAACTATCCAGGACAGTGCCCCTTGAGGACCAGGATTGAGAATGCCTGCAGTAGATGATAGGTCTTTGGGAAAACACAACCTGATCATCAGGTTCCTGAGAGGAGCCATGACACTAAATCCTCTTTGAGCCACTATAGTCAGTTGAGCTAAAGATCTTGTCTCTCAAGACAGTGCTCCTGACTGCGCTCATGTCTATCAAGAGTCTATCATTTTTGGTCAGTGAAAAGTGCCTGGAATTTGGGTCGGCTGACTTTCACCTAATCCTATTCACCCTATTTGCTCTCCAGGTGAGTTCCCCACCTGGCGAATCCTGTATTGAGTTCCTCTGAGTATTTTGCTCAAGGACTTATTCCACATGTCATAAAAACAAGAAACTATGCTTCTAACCACAGCTCGAAAGCTGTCGTTCCAACCACACAACTTTGTGATGCTGATTGCGAATATTCATTGGAATTATGGTTCCCGAGAAACAGAGATTAGTTGAACTATGCTGATAATGACGGAACTTGCGACCATAGTCAGTTAATGGTACTTTCAGGAAACGCACCCCAGACCGATTCAGTCCAAATTGTAAATTAATTGTTCAGACCGTATTTGTTAAAGGTGCTCTAAGCGATGTCACAAAAACAAGCTGGTGCAGGCTGCACCATGAAGCACAACAAACAGTGCTCCAGCCAATAGCCGACAGGAATAATTTCCACCCCCAAATCATTATTGTCGGCTATTGGCTGGAGCGCTGTTTGTTGTGCTTCGTGGTGCAGCCTGCACCTGCTTGTTTTTGTTGCAGTTTGTGGAGCTTAGGCGGACTACAGAGACCGCGTTTTTTTACAGTGTGTTCAGGGGACAGGCAGCTAGCGGATAGCGAGGAGATGTTTGCTGTATATGACAAAAAATGTTTTGGCTTAAAAAAAGCATGACATCGCTTAGAGCACCTTTAACTCTTCAACAGATTCATTGAATATATCCTGAATCAGACTTTGCTAACCTTTGCTTATTATCCATAAGGAAAGAATAATGTGGTCTTTGAACCTCAAATGTATTTATTTTTCCTCATGCCAGCAAGCCAGCAAAGACCACAATACTAGGCATTTTACTTTAGTAAAGAAGTCATTTTTATTTCAGACCACCCATCAACATTCTCCATAATATAAATGTTTTGCGTCATCCCATCTTCCCTTTCTAAGGCCTTCAGAGTGTGTACCATCCATGCAGGCTATACACCAATGTCCATGTCCTCGTGTGGCTCTGTGATAATGATGGATTGGGATCAGTTTCTATGGCAACAAGAAAGAGGCAGTGCTGGAGGTGTATCCAGTTGCTTGATCTTTTACCCCTCTTTCCTTCTGTTGCCATCCAGAAAACTGTCCTTGAAATCTAGGCAATCAATTCTGGCAATTCACCTATTCTGGTTTATACTCATCTAGGTGCATTTAGGACTACTGAACTACATAATGTACTACAATGCACAACCAATCTTTATATAACCATTACTATGTGATTTTTGTCAGTATTTATACATTTAAAATTGAGGGAACATGGCTATTTTTTTTTCAACATTTGCAGGTTTCTCCATAAATTACTCCATCATGAACATGTGCTTAGAAAGTAAATAGAATCAATTTTGACAAGCTCACATTGAACTGATAAATGAACAAATAAATACTTTCATGCATTTAAAGGGGCTAAGTGAAAATTATCATGTATTAATCTTTTTTTTATTGCAAATGTGTGAACAGCTTGTAACAAAACTTAAAAAACGATACCTTCCCCAACTTCCGAGGTTGTCAATGAAAGCCTAGTGTGGACTGATTATGAGAAGGACTCTTTTTGCCAGGAAAATTAAAAGGATGTGACATTTACATGCGCTCCCGATAGCCTCTCTTCTGTTCAATGACACATGAAATGAATGCTTATACAATGTTTAGGATAATGCTGAAAGAGCCATTCTGTCCTGTAATGTAAATGTGTCATGCAAAGAAAGGGGATTATTTCAAACTATAGTCTCACATAGCCAGATCTGTACAGTCAAATATACTTTATAATTAAAACTATCATAACACTGTAATTTGAATCACCTCATCTGTCTATGATTCCAGTGAATTGCAGGGCTGGTGCAAGCCTGCCGCACTCGTGTGGAAAACTGAAGCCAAAGCGCCTCGATCGCCCTCGGGTGGTTGGTCCCAGTATAGCTCATAGCCCCCGCCCCTCCATGTATTCTAATGGACGCGAGACAAACTAAACAATCAAATTACACTTCACGGTGTATACTTCTATAATTTTGAGTTTTTATCATGATGATTTAATTTCAAGTGTTCGTTTTTTAGATAAGTTTGATTTTAATTAGTTATTTGATGCTATAAAAATGGGGGCTGTGACGTCATGGTTGACAGCTGAGATTGACAGCTTCTCTGAGTGAAATTGGTACTAACAGACTTTTTTTTCGGGAGGAGATTGGAGCTTTAGCTTTAATTTCTATATTTCCATAACTGTTTATTTCACACCAACATGAATTTTTCTTCAGTGGAAGGAAGTGAAGACGCATTGTCCATATTTATTTTATGGTCTATGGTTAGTACAGTTTACTGCAGAACGTTGGTGTGAAATAAACAGTTGTGGAAAAGTAGAAATTAAAGCTCTAATTTCCTCCCAAAATCCTGGAAAAAGTCAGTTGGTGCTTAGAGACAATTTCGCTCCGAGAATCATCGTCAATCATGACATCACACCCCCATTTTTATAGCATCAAATAACTAAATAAAACCAAACTTATTTAAGAAAAAGGAACACTTGAACTTTCTTCAGCGTGATAAAAACTACACAAAATGACAGAAACCATCTTTGGGGGAAAAAAATTTATTTGTTCGTTTAGTTTATCTCACGTCACATTAGAATACATGGAGAAGTGGGATCTATGAGTTATACTGGGACCAACCACCTGGGGCCAATCTAGACTCTTTGGCTTCATTTTTCAGGATGTGTGTGGCACGCTTGATCTATACATCACTCTCAGCAGTGTGTGTAGTGTCAGGATGTTCGTCTGTTCACTGTGACTGAGTATATCAGGGCCTTGAATCACGTTCAGCCTCTCTCAGGACGTTACGTGTGTACGAGTGCAAGCACGAGCAATAAAATGCTGGCTGCAGTTCACTTAACGGCCACCGGTGTCGCAAATAACAAGGGTTTCTGAATTCTACATATAGCCACTTTAATCACTTGTTCATGAGTAAATAAGCAAAATTAACTTAAAAATTAGAAATTTAAATGAGCAATTCTTGGGGTGTGTGTAGGAGGGCTAGAGAATTTAAGTGATTTTATTACTTTTCTGTACAAGTTCGATTCAGTTACAACTTTACAACATTGATTCACAATCATGCTACTTTATAGCAAAACCAGGGAAAGGAAAGTACCACACAATGATGACATGAAACTTGATAAAGCTGTTATCTTTGGTGAAAGGAAAAGACAGAAAATTGTACATGTAAATAAATCATTAAATAAGTGTTCGTCCATGCTGCAAATTTAACATTTCAAGAAATGGAGGACTAGCCTAGAAATCTAGACGCACCCTAGCGGCAGCAAATCTAATTTGCAGCCAGGGTCGTCTAGCAACTCTCCGTTGGCTTGCGAGCTGGAAAAACCAAACTCTGGTCAGGTCAATCACATCGTGTATAGAGTCGGTGGACGGGCTTAACATAATGACGTCAGAGTTGATGCAGTTCCGAGTACTACTCATAAACAAAGAAGCTGGCGAACAGCGGTTTTTCCAATCGGCTTTGGCCGTGACTTTGAAAGACTAGGAGTTAAGCTTTTCTTTGAGAAAAGAACGGCACTGAAGTCATTCTTAAGAAAGGAAGATGTGTTCTGAGTTTTACCGACCAGATACGGCGAAAGATTAATCTATCAACTAGCTCCGCTTCACCTTCTTCGTTGCTCTGGCTGGTTGTAGTTGTTGTGGTTGTCTATCCAATTGCGTGCAGAGGGAATTTGAAAGACAACCGTTTATCCCACCCCTCGGATTGAGCCCTGCCAATGGTGGGTTCCCAGACCCAACATCTTGAAGTGGATCTGGCTTGTCAGGCTAGTGGAGGACTGCAAATTTTACTAATTTCTTTCACCTGCAGTGCTAAAATAACTAACCATCTACTTTCCCTTATGACCCTTTCTGATGGGAAAAGAGGCTCGAGAGGCAAATGAAGACAACAGTAAAAGCGGCGGTGCAGTATTATCTCAAAGCACTTGTCTTCTTTGCAATTACAATGGGACCAGAATGCATCAGATTCACATTTAAGGCAAAATGTGGTTGAAAATAGAGAACAGGTGTTCAAGTCAGGGTTTCTTCACTGGATTTTGATGATAAACAACAACAATGTTCTTTTTTATTTTGAATGTTCTTAACATAACATTTGTGTAATTTCTGAATTTCAACAATGCTGCTCACAGTGAAGAAACGATCTGAATTTAAGTTTAGCTGCACTGTTCGAAGTCACAGTGGCTTGCTGGGATACAATCAGCAAAGACGAGGTCCCTTGATATGAATATGACTGGGTCATTCTATAAAATAGGTGCCTTTTGCAGTCAGATTAGGTCATTTTTAAAGTAATTTTTTTATAAGATCATCAACATTCAATGTTATATTAATGTTTAACTGTTAATTAATTGTATTCAATTAATTGAAATATATTTTTCACAATATTCACAATAACAGACAACAATTTACCCCAATTGACCAATTTGCCCTATACTGATAAAGTGATCAAAAATGTGTGTCAACGAAGAGATTGTGAGATCTCTTGTGTTTCTCTGCGCTATGGAACAGTTCATTTTTATAAAAAGGGGGAATTATGATGGTAACACAGTGGTCACATAACCTTTTTAATATAAGTCATGTCTAATAAAATGCAATATTTTGAGAGGGAGAATAATTTGTTTTATCCAAATGTACACAGGCCAGAAAATGGATCCACATGATGTAAGAAAATTAAAAGTTAACAGCTTTTTGTTAATTTGTTTAGAACTATACATAATGCATTAGAAGTGGCATTAGCTATTTATTGTTAAAAAATAACTCAAATGGTATCCTTTTTGTAGAATGACCTGAATGATTCTTCTGTCAGCATGGTACATTTCAAACACAGAGACGGAGAGAAAAGACAAAGTAACAAGTAACTTTTGCTTCATACAAAATCATTTAGAACATGATTAAATGTGGTCCGTTCTAAAGTTCTGTTCTAAATCTGACTTTATTTGCTCAATGAATAAAGTACTAAACGTACCACAATACTGAACTAAATATGGACAATGATCATTTATATTTTGGAGATTGGGGTGGAAAAAACATTTACACACACACATTTAGACATACACATAAAAAAGTGCCTTTTTGTGCTTCAATTTTTCAAATTCTTCAACAGTTCAAGGGTCTGATCAGGTCATAATCAAAAAGTGTTTGCCATATTAAAGGACTGTACACAACAATCCAAGTACAGCCTAAGGCCTCACCGGAAATCCATCATAAATCTCTATTTGCTGTGGGCTATTATGAGAAATATCAACGCATAAGACCAAACAAGTCACATACAAAGACATGCACAGTTTGCATATCTGAAACTTCTGACATCTAACATATTACCAGCACTGATATTACACGAGTCTGAAAGAAGGGGGGGAAAACAATCACACTTCAAATGACTGTTCTTTCAAAAATGAGCTAGTTCAAAAAGGATGTGTAATATATTGTTCCCTTAAGCATTCAAGGGACAGTGGCTACCATTTGGCCAAGTGATGATGACTTATGTGCCCATGATGGTTGACTACATTGGTATTCCGAGGCTGTATCCACACAGTGTCTTTTTGGTGATGAGTTGGATTTGAAAATAGTCCGATGAAAACGTCCAACATCAATCCCCATCAATAAATAAAACTTCTTCTTTCAAGAGTAACTTTCTCTGTGGCCCGAGCCATTCCTGCTGGCGCAAGCATGGAGCGCTTTATGATTCATAATGATCGTCACAAGGAAAGGATTCAGCCTGGCGGAATTCGATTTCAGATTTGACTTGTTTTGTGAGAAGCTTTACATAAGGCCAGCCTTGGTTGAATGAAAACTCATTCTCAGTGTAACTTTCACTTCAAAATGTTATGCTGGTATTCATTTCATAAGAACTCTTGAGTGCGTCTCATCTAGGGGTTGCTCAAGAGTGCTACATCTTCTTAGGCACTGAAACGTTCTCCCCGCACAGTTTCAGGGTTGTTTTCTCCAACATTGAATTCATGTTCTGAGGGGATTAACTAAAAATGAAGGAAATGATCCTTTATGAGTTTTAAAGAGATTTGGTTCATGGAGGAGAAGGGCCAGGTTGTGAGCCTGGCAGCAATTCATGTGCCGTCCAGCAGGGGGCACCAGATGAATGGCATTATGAAGAAGCGAGACCTCTGATTGGTCTACCTCATGCTGCTGTTGAAGCTTGAGTTGTTGCTACTGCAGCTTTCCTCATATGTGGGAGGCGGCTCTGAAAATTAAAGTGAAAAAAATTAATAATTCTGCATTTAATTTGGTTACATAATCAGTTGCAGTCACACTGTGACAGGGTCATGTCTAGATCATAAACCTTTTTCATAAAAATGTGAGATTTACATTTGCTGCAGCCGAGCAGTGTTGGCTGTAATTCAATACTAAGTAATTTAGTTACTTTTCCGTTCAATAAGGAAAGTAAGGGATTACTCTTCATTTTTAATTACATTTACTTCTGATATAATTGGATTAAATACTGTACAGACTATAGAAAAATTCTACATAAACAATGGTGTGCTTTAATGTAACCCTCTCCCTTTAAATACTTTGGTCAGTTTGGGAATAATTTATGCAAATGTATATTATTTATTAGAAAGAATTCAAATAAATAAATACATGTAGACAAGTGACAGCTTGTTGCACACTCTTACATATTTGAGGGTTGCAACATTAACCTTAGTTGAAATGTAACCCCATATATAAACTAAATATTAACAGAAGCCTCCAACCAGAAATAACATTAACATAGCACAGCGATTGGATTACAACTAGCTGTTTTAGTTTCAAAATGTTACTGTATAAAATTATGTTCAAACTTACGTTTGATTACATTTTAAGAGAGAGAGAGATTATTATGAGCATAAATGGCTCTCAAGCACAAAACTGATCCAAAGTATGTCTCGCTGTGCTAATTGAATGCAAGGGTTTCACTTTCCAGGGTTGTATTAAACTTAGATACAGTTCCTAGATATGTAATATTTCCATATTTGAATGTTGTTGTTGTTGTGTTTAAGTTTATTGCCATATCCGCTTCATAGGCTATTTAGAGATTCAACATTCAGTAAATGTAAACAATAAGCACTTAATAAAATTAAAAAATGTATAATACATAACTAAAAAATGTATAATACATAATTCTATAAAACATATTTCAATATTCTTTTTAGACAGTTGATTAATTCATTTACAGGGAGTGCAGAATTATTAGGCAAGTTGTATTTTTGAGGATTAATTTTACAACATTAATAATTAAACAACAACCATGTTGTCAATGAACACAAAAAACTCATTAATATCAAAGCTGAATATTTTTGGAAGTGGTTTTTAGTTTTAGCTATTTTAGGGGGATATCTGTGTGTGCAGGTGACTATTACTGTGCATAATTATTAGGCAACTTAACAAAAAACAAATTTATACCCATTTCAATTATTTATTTTTACCAGTGAAACCAATATAACATCTCAACATTCACAAATATACATTTCTGACATTCAAAAACCAAACAAAAACAAATCAGTGACCAATATAGCCACCTTTCTTTGCAAGGACACTCAAAAGCCTGCCATCCATGGATTCTGTCAGTGTTTTGATCTGTTCACCATCAACATTGCGTGCAGCAGCAACCACAGCCTCCCAGACACTGTTCAGAGAGGTGTACTGTTTTCCCTCCTTGTAAATCGCACATTTGATGATGAACCACAGGTTCTCAATGGGGTTCAGATCAGGTGAACAAGGAGGCCATATCATTAGATTTTCTTCTTTTATACCCTTTCTTGCCAGCCACGCTGTGGAGTACTTGGACGCGTGTGATGGAGCATTGTCCTGCATGAAAATCATGTTTTTTCTTGAAGGATGCAGACTTCTTCCTGTACCACTGCTTGAAGAAGGTGTCTTCCAGAAACTGGCAGTAGGACTGGGAGTTGAGCTTGACTCCATCCTCAACCCGAAAAGGCCCCACAAGCTCATCTTTGATGATACCAGCCCAAACCAGTACTCCACCTCCACCTTGCTGGCGTCTGAGTCGGACTGGAGCTCTCTGCCCTTTACCAATCCAGCCACGGGCCCATCCATCTGGCCCATCAAGACTCACTCTCATTTCATCAGTCCATAAAACCTTAGAAAAATCAGTCTTGAGATATTTCTTGGCCCAGTCTTGACGTTTCAGCTTGTGTGTCTTGTTCAGTGGTGGTCGACTTTCTGCCTTTCTTACCTTGGCCATGTCTCTGAGTATTGCACACCTTGTGCTTTTGGGCACTCCAGTGATGTTGCAGCTCTGAAATATGGCCAAACTGGTGGCAAGTGGCATCTTGGCGGCTGCACGCTTGACTTTTCTCAGTTCACGGGCAGTTATTTTGCGCCTTGGTTTTTCCACACGCTTCTTGCGACCCTGTTGACTATTTTGAATGAAACGCTTGATTGTTCGATGATCATGCTTCAGAAGCTTGGCTATTTTAAGACTGCTGCATCCCTCTGCAATATATCTCACTATTTTTGAGTTTTCTGAGCCTGTCAAGTCCTTCTTTTGACCCATTTTGCCAAAGGAAAGGAAGTTGCCTAATAATTATGCACACCTGATATAGGGTGTTGATGTCATTAGACCACACCCCTTCTCATTACAGAGATGCACATCACCTAATATGCTTAATTGGTAGTAGGCTTTCCAGCCTATACAGCTTGGAGTAAGACAACATGCATAACGAGGATGATGTGGTCAAAATACTCATTTACCTAATAATTCTGCACTCCCTGTATATATTACTATAATAGATTTTATGATCACTTATACATCAAATGTTCATGCAAATACCATTATTAGTGTTAACAGTTACATGAGTAAAAATCTGCGTTATTTTAGTATTGATTGTGCTGTGTTTTTGTCATTTGTATTATTTGTTTAATGTCTATATACTTTATTTAATTATTATGTCATAAGCTTGAGTTATTTTAGTACAATCTAAAAACAATGAAAATGATAAATGTGGTCTTTGCAACTAGCTAAATTAAATTAAAAACATTTTACTTTATTTCAGTGACAGTTTTTTTTATGGTTTTAGTTATAATAACCCAGGTAAAAATAAGTTTGAAACATCAACTGCAGATAAACTGACATGCTCTGCTTTTCAGTGCTACTTCTGTTTCCAAATTTGAATGCTGCTTACTACACATTATGAAGGCCTTGTGACCTACAGTACTTGCTACAGTATGCTTTGCCTTTAAAACTATTGTGCAACTAGATTAAGTATAGAGTTAGTAACTAGTCCGACTCCTTAACATAAGATAAACATTGACCAGTCGACTAGTAAAAACTAAATTACATGTGAATCCAGAGAGACTTTTTACAGAACGAGAACAATCAACCTCTGTACAAACTACAAAGTACTAATTCTCAAGAATCACTCACCGTGTGGGTATTCCCAGGTGCTGTATTCAGGGGGAAGGATAAGTGGACAGGAAGTGGGCACTGGCGTTGAATTACCATCCGTGAAGAAAGGTATGGTGGCCCCTGTGGACAAACAGAACACAGGCGCAGAGCCGTCTGAGGATTGGACGTGCTGCTGGCTCTGTGGCGGGACCGGACCAGACGCGTGACCGAACGCGCCAGGAGACATGGAGAGAGGCATGCCGGACTGGTCCTGCTGAGAATGACTCTTGGTTGGGATCTCCTCGCTGTCTACTCCTCCAGCACCCTCCAGGTTGTCCTCTGCAGGAGGTGCGCTGGGGACTATGGGTGAAGGGCTGAGGCTCGGCATGGCAGGCATCGGTGCGCCGTGAGCAATGGGGTGTGGAATGGAGGGAGTCAAGTTGACAGCAATGTTCCCAATATATATGGGTAGCGTAACCACAGCCTCAGGAGATTTTAATGAAACCTGCAAGGAGACAATTTCTCAGACGCGCTTCATAACATTAAGCTATATTTGTAGATGAATCTTAAATTGAAAGCAGTGCAAAAAAATCTTAAAGCAATAGTTCCTGAAAAAAAGAAAGAAAAATCACACATTCTTGAGAGAAGTACCAGTTTGTGCACAAATCATTCTTTTGAGTCTTATCTTAATAAAGAATCATCTGATACGTTGCCAAAATTGATTTGAATAATTTCTTCATGAATTTGTTTTTTGAAAATCATCTCAGTGAGTCAAATCATTTCAATGAACTGGTTGATTCAGGCCACAACCCTACTCTGAAAGATTTATTTATGAATCCGACTGATTCAGTTCATGAATTCAACTCCCTGAGTCAAAACTTTTAACTTTTAATTTTGAATTAATGAGATAATCAGGATCACAAAACTGCTTTAAATGATTCTTTAATGAATCATACTGATTCAACTCTTGAAATGAACTCACTGAGTCAGATTTCTTTAAGTTGATCCATTGACAAAATTGATCTGAATGATTAGTTCATGAATCAGGCTGATTTGGTTTGTCGAAAATCATCTCAGTGAGTCAAATCTTTTCAATGAACTGGTTGATTCAGGCCACAAAACTGCTCTGAATAATTTATTCATAAATCAAACTGTTCCACAAAAAGAGACATCTTTTTTTAAATCAAGTCGGATCTTTTAAATTAACTTGTTGATCCAGGTCACAAAAGTACTCTGAATGATTTATTCATGAATCAAACTGTCCCACAAAAAGAGAAAGTTTGGAGTCACATGAAGGTGAGCAAATGATGACAGAAGGTTTTTACTAAGGTTAAGATTTCCTGTCCCATACCTGGATAAAATACTCAATGTCTATGAGGCTGCAGCCAGTGAGGCCTGATTGAGGAAGAGGAGGGACGATGATCTGTTCTCTCCACTCTGCATGTTTGCCAGCCTTCACCCCGGCACCTTCGACCTCTGCTATGGGCCGCAGATCAAACACTGGCCGCTTTGTCTTATAAGACACTCTCTGCACAGATATACACAGTTATAACGAGTGCCATTATCTGACAATTTTACATTATATGTATATTAAATCAACCACAATTCTGGGGAAATGTAGTATTTTTATGAAACTAGATGTCATTAGAGTCTTTTTTTACATGTTAAATTCTCACCTGAATAAGGCTGGCCATCACATAGCCGGTGTCTTTACCAGACTTGTTATGGATTTCAGTAGATAGTTTGATAACCTGTCCAGGAGTGTATCCTCTTAGATCACTGCAAGCCTTCAGCATGAGCGTGCCTGTTTTTACCAGGAGGTAGGTAAACTTTTTTGTTGTCACAGCACAGCTGGGTTGCTGGGAAAAGAAGGGCAGAAATTAGGAATCGGCAAGCAAGCTAAGAAAAATATTTGAAAAGAAAAATACAAAAAAGGTTGTGGCAGAATCATGTGATGCAAAATGTGTGTGCATATTATTTTCTTAAAGTCTCACCTCTATGTCAGGCAGCTCATTGAGGTTGAGCACATTGAGAAGGTAGAAGGGTCGCTGGGTCTTGTAGTCCTTTGAGAAACGTGGCGTGTCAATAAAAGCCCTAATTTTGTACAAAATCTTCCCAAACGGGCCTTCGAACGAGGTTGGAACGGATGCTACAATGGACATAAAAAAGAATTATATTTTAACGTGTCCTTGTTACAGTGTAATTATACATTTAAAGGGATAGTTTACCCAAAAATGAAAATTCTGTCATCATTTACTCACCCTCAAGTTGTGCCAAACCTGTAATAGTTTCGTTCTTCTACTGAACACAAAGCCATTGACTTCCATAGTAGGAACACAATTACTCAATTACTCAATGGCTCTCAGTTTACCAACATTCTTTAAAATATCTTCTTTTGTGTTCTACAGAGAAGAAAGAAATCCATACAGGTTTGGAACAACATGAGGGTGAGTAAATGATTACAGAATTTTCATTTTTGGGTCAACTATCCCAGTACTGAGTAACATTAATTAACTTCATGAACTATAGGGTTAGGGTTAGGATCAGGGTTTTGTTGCATGTTATTATGCACAATTTACTTTGTAACAAGGTCACTGTAAAATAAAGTGTCACCGAAGTTATTTTGTCTTGTCAAAAGCTTTCCTATTCAAGTCATCTTATAAAATAATCATGTCTTTGACAAAACAACAAAATTGTTCAATCGTTCAATGCTGGATGCACTCTAAAAAAAAAAAGGTTCTATATGGCACCAAAAAAGGTTCTTGGCTCGTAATCATAGGGGAACCTTTTTTAGTGCTATATAGCACCAATTTTGGTGCTTCAGTGGTTCTTCAGCGGTTCTTCAGAGGTGCTATATAGCACCTTAGTCAAAGAACCGGTGAAGAACCTCTGAAGAACCGCTGAAGAACCACTGAAGCACCAAAATTGGTGCTATATAGGTTCCCCTATGATTACGAGCCAAGAACCATTTTTGGTGCCATATAGAACCTTTTTTTTAAAAGTGTGACGACAAGATGATGTTAGAGCTCACAATCAATACACTGAATCAATACAACTCTAAGTGCTGTCATTCTTAAGCTGTTTTAGAAGCAAAACATAAGCTGAAGGCTGACAGATGAATAAATAATAACAAACCACAATGAAATTCAACCGAAACAACCCATTGATATGAACTACTTTTATCTCTATTTGTCTATCTTTGCATTTGCGTGTTTTATGCCAAATGCATTCCTGATTAATGGGCTGGAAAGCCTCTGTTTTGATCAGATCGTTGTTTAACAGCTGTTCATACAATCTGTCAGCAGAGGGCGCGGCTGCAAGAAGGCATTAAGTAGCCAGGAATGTTGCTGTCATGCTCATTATTGGACATGTTTTTGTTCAGGAAGGGGCAGGCCCATAACAAAAAGACTTTATACAGCTACGGTTAAAATTAAACCCTTCTTCCAGCCTCTCAAAATGCCTCAGAAGCACTCAGTAGTTTAACACACCTGTGACCTGAGTGTTCTCCATCTAAGGTGCACAACACAACATCCTCATTTAATGGCAAACATTGAGTTTCTCTGAATGAAATTCTCTTTAACTGCTTTGAAATGCTGAAGGTAAAACTAAAGAGAATTACCTGGAATGAGAAACTGAAAAGGAAAGCTGTGCTCACCAGCTGGCAGAATACCTGTAACGGCAGAGGAACATGTCAATTATAATATAGTTTTGTGATATTTCTAACTATTAAATATCCATGAAGGGTTAGTCCACCCAAAAATGAAAAAAAAAATTACGAAAATTCTGTCATCAATTACTCACCCTCATGTTGTTTCAAACCTGTAAGACTTTAGTTCATCTTCGGAACGCAAATTAAGATATTTTTGACAAAAATACTTTTTGTGCGCAAAAAACAAACAACTAGCCTACATCAACAGCATACACAGGCTAGAAGAAATGGTTGAATAAAGTCATTATTTTTGTTTGTTATTTGTGTGCAAAAAGTATTCTGGTTGCTTCATAAAATTAAGGTTGAACCACTGGAGTCACATGGACTATTTTAACGCTGTCTGGGCCTTGAAAGTGGTAATTCAATTGCTGTCTATGGAGGGGTCAGAGAGCGCTTGGATTTCATCAGAAATATCTTAATTTGTGTCCCGAAGATGAAAGAAAGTCTTACTGGTTTGGAATGAGATGAGGGTGAGGAATTAAAGGGTTAGTTCAACCAAAAATGACAATTCTGTCATTAATTACTCACCCTCATGCCGTTCCACACCCGTAAGACCTCCGTTCATCTTCGGGACACAAATTAAGATATTTTTGTTGAAATCCGAAGGCTCAGTGAGGCCTCCATAGGGGGCAAAGCAATTTACACTCTCAAGATCCATTAAAATCAGTCCATGTGAGTACAGTGGTTCAATATTAATATTATAAAGCGACGATAATATTTTTGGTGCGCCAAAAAACCCGAAATAGCGACTCATATAGTGATAACCGATTTCAAAACACTGCGGCATGAAGCTTCGCAGCGTATCGAATCAGCAAGTGGAGTGGCAAAGTCACATGATTTCAGCAGTTTGGCGGTTTGACACACGATCCGAATCATGTTTCGACTCGCTTTTTCGATACACTCCGAAGCTTCATGAAGCAGTGTTTTGAAATCGGTTATCACTATACAAGTGGTTCTTTCAGGTTTTTTTGGCGCACCAAAAATATTCTCGTCGCTTTATAATATTAATATTGAACCACTGTACTCACATGGACCGATTTAAATATGTATTTAGTACATTCATGGTTATTGAGAGTGTAAATTGCTTTGCTCCCTATGGAGGTCTTACTGAGCCTTCGGATTTCAACAAAAATATCTTAATTTGTGTTCCGAAGATGAATTGAGGTCTTACGGGTGTGGAACGGCATGAGTAATAAATGACATTATTTTCATTTTTGGGTGAACTAACCCTTTAATAACACAATAACTAACCCTTTAACTAATGATCTCAAACAGTATTACTGTTTGATAATGCTATTAATGAAAGTGTGCATATCTAATATAGAATATCAATTAAAAATCATATAAGCACAGCAGATGTCTTAAGGTGCTTCACTATCATGAGAAAATTTATTATGGAGGTTGAGGTCTCGTAAGTCAGAATGACTCAAATGGGATGGCCTATCTGGGTAGATAAGCACACTGACTGTTGTACCAATGCCAACTTCTTTGCTTTCTTACTGGGGATTTCCACAACCTTGGAGATTATTCAAAGAACTGGAAGGATTTGCATATATATACACACACATATACATATATACATACATACATACATACATACATACATACATATATATATATATATATATATATATATATATATATATATATATATATATATATATATATATATATATATATATATATATATATATATATATAATAACTTGAATAAAGCACTGCAAATGTACAGACCTCAACCTACTTTTTTTCCTTTTGCTTGTGAATGCTCATGAGCTACAGCGTGCTTCGCCTGTGCTTGTTTATCAAAACATTCAAATTTGGCAGTAAAATCACATTGCAAGGGTGTTGCCTGATTTGAAAAATGTACTTGAGTTAATGTGCGATGAGAATACGAGTTACGTTAACACCAGCTATCATCACTGTATAAATCTGTTCTTGTTTATAAGTTGCAGTCCCTGACAGGAAAAAGGCCTCTTAGAGAAAATGATGGGAAATTCACCGACACGAGCAGCTCAGAGAGCAGACATACAGTATCAACTGTCCATTTGAGCTATACGTGCAAAGTTTCTAAGGAAGGAAGTCCTCAAAAAACAGGCATTACTTTAGGTCCCAGAGTTGGCTAAGGCAACACTAACCTAGCTAACAGCTTATATACATAATTTACTGTACTAAAAAAAAAAAAAAATGACATTTTGCTTTTTGCATTTGGCAGACACTTTATCCAAAGTTGCTTACAGTGTATTTAAATATATGAATGTATAGAAATGTTGATGCTATAAACACAATGCCATCTAATTCTGAGAAATGAAACCTGTTCAGGCTACAGAATTACATTAGTTCAATCTGACATCCCATCTAAATTACATTTAAATTAATTTATGGGTAATGATGACACAAATGAATGTTCAAGACAAGTGGGACATGTGTGAAGAGACGTCAACATCACGATTTCAGTATTTGCCTTCAAATAGTTAATAGAAATACAAAGGTACAGATCTCTGTGTCGTCAGCAGCAAGAGGTCACACAAGGAAATGTGTTACCGATGGAGCGCTTTCATAAGGTGCTGTCAAACTGAAAAGGAGGAAGGGGAGATGACTAAAACCCCTTCAACGGTCAATTTAAAAGGACAGTGCACCCAAAAGTGAAAATTCTGAACCATTGACTCCAAACCTGTATCCTTTTCTGAGGAACATAAAAGAAGTTATTTTGAAGAATATTTGGACTGTTTTTATCCATAAAATTAAAGTCATTTGGATTTGAAACATCCATTGACTCAGTTGTATGAAAACAACAACAACAACAACAACAACAACAACAACAACAGACATTTTGGTAACACTTTTAGGGTTCGCTTATAACTAGTTGATTATTAACATGCATATTACTAGGATATTGGCTGTTTATTAGTACTTTTAAAGCACATATTAATGCATTATTCTGCACGACCTTATTCTACATACCTTAATCCTACCCTATACCTATACTTAAACTATTAATAAGCAGTAAATTAGGGGTTTATTGAGGCAAAAGTCGTAGTTAATAGTGAATATGTGTTCCCCATACTAAAGTGTTACCAACACTTTTCTTCTTGTGTTTTTCACAGTAGAAAGAGAGTCATATAGGTTTGGAACGTAAATTTAAATTTTTGGATGCACTATCCCTTTAATTTGGTCAGAACCGCATCTTGCCAGCGCGACAGTTCTTTTATGTATTTGCTGAAATGCTATGAAACACAACAATATCATTTACAACATTACAACACCCAATTTTCAAATCTCAGACAAGTAAAGGCATCTCAATCCACCTCCACCACCCTGACCATCAGAGTTACTGTTACTGAGCCATGAAGAGAGGAAGTCGAACCCTTAATGGGCAGAAAGCATTAGTTCCTGGCAGCCAGCATAAGAGACATTCAGCATCTCTGTTATCTCTGTTGGCCTGTGAGGTCAGATGAGCACTGTTACCCAGCACATCTGTCTCCGCTGCTGATTCAGATGGCCGGGCTGCTAAAAGGTCTCCTGGAAAGGGGTCGTAGACTCATAGGACAAGCCTGGGCATGTGAACTAACAAGCACTCAAACAGTAAAAGGCCTGCCAGGACATATAAGCCAAGAGCTCACACCTCTCCTCACGGCAGAACATAATGACTCCGTGTGACCTGAACACAGGGGTGAGAGACAGAGATACTGTAGAAAAAAGTGGAGAGGAAAACTTTTCATGTTCTCCATAGGAAAATGTATTTTTTTACAACAGTTAAAGACAGACCTACTGTAAGCTACGAGGTTGTAAATCAATGGAATATGTTTTCGGTGTACTTATTTTTTTATATAATCTGGGAGGGAATTTTTGGAAAAAGCTCTAGTCAGAGAAAAACTTTACAGGAACCTATTTTTTGGTTATATCATCTTCAAACTTGAAACAACTTCTTTAGACTTATGACTTCTACAATGCATATTGTTTCAAAGCAGCTTTTCAGTGATAACAGGAACATTACCTTGTTCAGCTGAAGTCACTTTAGTGTTGATTCAGTTCCATTGTAAAGATCATCAATTATTAAATTAGTTGATTTCATCTATAAAGCAGTTCTGCAAAAAATGATGCCATCGTCCAGCACAGTTCAGTTTTCATACAGCAGCGTTTGTACAGTCAGATCAATAATACTGTTGAATATTGTTGTGTCCCCAACCAAGCAAGCCAGAGGCGACAGTGGCAAGGAACCCAAACTCCATCAGGTGACAGAATGGAGAAATGGCTCAGTCTGGGGCCAATTCTCCTCTGGCCAACAATCGAACATGGTGTGATTATGATTCAGGCTGCATCACTGGTCGAATTCAGATTGGGACCTTTAGCATTGAAATATTAATGTCCTTGTTGTATTTCTGGTTGCTGTGGCACATTTAACATCGGTTTAGTACACAGTCTTCAAATGCTTTTTTGCTTCATAAGTTTGTAATGTTGTGATTTACCTCATAGCTGGTTTGTTTGGTTCATGGCTTATAACCCTTTAACAAATACTTTTTTTAAGTCCCTATGGGAAAAATACTTCCGGAACCAACCCAGCGAGCAATAGCCGTCATTTCACCGTCTCGATTAACTATAGACCCAATATAGTTCGGCTATGAGTAACCCACTTCTAGCTAAAATAACCTTGAATTTGGTTACATGTCGTTTCTGCCAAAATAACTTGCGAGATACAAAGCAAAAGTCTCGCAAGCAAAGTCAACAGTGATTACAAGGTGTTTGGTTTCATTTCTTCGACATGTTCATGTTCTAGATGACTAGTCTATTCATTGGCTATGGTTAGACATCTTTAAAATTTTCACTGACAGCCCAAATTTTGCCTTGTTTTAGCCTAGACATCAGGGCTGTGTTTTGATGGCAAAATGTGCTTGCTGAAAAGGTAAGGAAGGAACTGTTGTAGGAAGTGAGGCAAAATCTCACAATAAACGCTGATACAGTAAAAAAAAAATTACGAACAGCTAATGTAGCCGGTGAGGTGGTTACTGATGTAATTAATGGGCGTGGCCAGGTAGGGAGAGGGTTTTTAAGTAGGCACCTGAAGGGAGATCTAGAGACGGGGTCCGTTTTGTTGTGTGGTCTGGCAGCACTTCCGGGTTTTGCGCGGATGCGGTCTGGGTGAGCAGGTAGGCTGAAGTGAACCTCGATTTGTTTTGTCACTTATTAAATTTTCTTAAATTAAATTAGGTGTATTAGGTCCATTGAGGAAGCAGAGGCTGGGGGCTCAGAGGAGGACTCGTCCATCACCCAAGCTGAAGTCACCGAGGTGGTCAAGAAACTCCTCGGTGGCAAGGCACCGGGGGTGGATGAGATCCGCCCTGAGTACCTCAAATCTCTGGATGTTGTGGGGCTGTCTTGGCTGACACGCCTCTGCAGCATCGCGTGGCGGTCGGGGACAGGGCCTCTGGGATGGCAGACCGGGGTGGTGGTTCCTCTTTTTAAAAAGGGGGACCGGAGGGTGTGTTCCAACTATAGGGGGATCACACTTCTCAGCCTCCCCGGGAAAGTCTATGCCAGGGTACTGGAGAGGAGAATTCGGCCGATAGTGGAACCTCGGATTCAGGAGGAACAGTGTGGTTTTCATCCTGGTCGTGGAACACTGGACCAGCTCTATACCCTCTACAGGGTGCTGGAGGGTTCATGGGAGTTTGCCCAACCAGTCCACATTTGTTTTGTGGATTTGGAGAAGGCATTCGACTGTGTCCCTCGCGGCGTCCTGTGGAGGGTGCTGGGGGAATATGGGGTCCGGGGTCCTTTGCTGAGGGCTGTCCGGTCCCTGTATGACCGAAGCAGGAGTTTGGTCCGCATTGCCGGCAGTAATTCAGACTTGTTCCCGGTGCATGTTGGACTCCGGCAGGGCTGCCCTTTGTCGCCGGTTCTGTTCATAATTTTTATGGACAGAATTTCTAGGCGCAGCCAAGGGCCGGAGGGTGTCAGGTTTGGGGACCACACGGTTTCGTCTCTGCTCTTTGCGGATGACGTTGTCGTGTTGGCCCCTTCTAACCAGGACCATCAGCATGCACTGGGACGGTTTGCAGCCGAGTGTGAAGCGGCTGGGATGGGGATCAGCACCTCCAAATCCGAGGCCATGGTCCTCAGTCGGAAAAGGGTGGCTTTCCCACTTCAGGTTGGTGGAGAGTTCCTGCCCCAAGTGGAGGAGTTCAAGTATCTAGGGGTCTTGTTCACGAGTGAGGGGAGGATGGAACGGGAGATTGACAGACGGATCGGTGCAGCTTCTGCAGTAATGCGGTCGATGTACCGGTCTGTCGTGGTGAAGAAAGAGCTAAGCCGTAAGGCGAAGCTCTCGATTTACCGGTCAATCTACGTTCCTACTCTCACCTATGGTCATGAGCTTTGGGTCATGACCGAAAGGACAAGATCCCGGATACAGGCGGCCGAAATGAGCTTTCTCCGCAGGGTGGCTGGGCGCTCCCTTAGAGATAGGGTGAGAAGCTCAGTCACTCGGGAGGAACTCGGAGTAGAGCCGCTGCTCCTCCACATCGAGAGGGGACAGCTGAGGTGGCTCGGGCATCTGTTCCGGATGCCTCCTGAACGCCTTCCCGGGAAGGTGTTTCGGGCATGTCCAACTGGGAGGAGGCCCCGGGGAAGACCAAGGACACGCTGGAGGGACTATGTCTCCCGGCTGGCCTTGGAACGCCTCGGTGTCCCCCCGGAAGAGCTGGAGGAAGTGTCTAGGGAGAGGGAAGTCTGGGCATCTCTGCTTAGACTGCTGCCCCCGTGACCCGGCCCCGGATAAGCGGAAGAAGATGGATGGATGGATGGAATTAGGTGTTTTTAACGTTGATGCAAACATTGTGCTGTCCGGCAGTACTGCTGTGGCTGAGTGTGCGTGAACAGGTAGGATGAGTGAATCGATGGGATGCATATCCATAAAGCCTTGTGTACTAAAATGAGGTATCATGCTTTAGTGCACTGCAGATACAGAGAGCGTGGGTCTGCATGCCGTTAGTCACGCCCGTTTTCGTGTGATCGTGAGTTGGTGGCCGTGTGTCAGGTAACTGTAGAAGTTGTTTTATATAGTGTCTGTAAATGTTTTTATTCTTTTTAGGATTAAAAAGTAAAACTATGTATTGTGTTTTTTTGGTGTATAGTAATTTGTGTTTTTGTTTGGTTATTAGGTTTAGTTGATCGCTGTTCCTTCTGTGTTTGTTTTTGTTTTATTTTCCTCAGCTAGCCAGTCCCCGTATGTGCGCGCTGTTTGCCTCCAGCGCAGTGAGAAATGATGTTTGTACTGAACTGGACTGGCTAGCGAGGTGATCTTTTTTTTATTGTCTTTATTTGTATTTTTGATTGTATGCCATTTCCCAGCCTCGTATTGCCAGCCAACCTTTTTACCCATACTACCGTATTGATGCTTTGAAACCACATTAATTCATTTGCGTGAGATTTATGGTTGCTGTGGAGTGTACGTTTTCCTGGTCTGATTTACAGTTTCTTTTGAGTGTTTTTTTTTCTTTGGTGCAATGTGATTTTTGGGAACACTTATGTAATTCGTTTTTTTCTTTATTTCGAATTATGTGTGATTTAAGCTGGGATTGTGTTGGGGTTTATGGAAGGTTGGTTGGTCATTAACATCTTTGAAGGGGGAATTTAACTTTTTGTTATTTGTTGTATTTTTCTGTGTTGATTAAATTCAGTTTGTTATAATTATTTCTGGATAAATAAAATAAGTTATTTTTGTGAGATTTGTTGTTTTTTGGTCAGGAAAGTGGGCGCCCTTGGTTACACTAACACACATAGACGTTTCCTCTTTCTTTTCTTTTTTTTGTTGAGTGTTGACAGAGCCTAAGGTTGTCACAGACACAACATATTTTTTGTAAGACATCAATTTCACTGATATCTCTGAGGTAGCAGGGACCAAAAATTGCTTTAAAACTAGATCTGAGCCTTCATCTGGCAACAGCAAATGTATCCTCTTAAGTGTGGACATTTCCTACCATATACAGCATACAGCTACACATACACCTGAAAGAATCAGTTTTATCAGAAATAACAGAACACACATGCTGTTTAAACATCATCTCTATACCAACAGATTATAATAATTATCATGTGGACTGTCTGAAGAAAACAAATGAACGGTTTCCTGTTTAAAGGGATAACTCAAATCTAACATATTTAAAGGGTTATGCGATACCCGACACATTCAGACAGACAGGAAGAAACCAGAAAGACACGTACTCAGAACAGGAAACCTTTCAGACACAAGCAGCTGATCAAGCAATATGAATTTAAGAGGTAAACAATGAAGTCCTTCAAAGGAAGGTTTTTTTTTTTAATTGTAGACTGGAGCCACTGAAAGCCATTAAATAACATTTTGACTAATAATATTAAGATTGATTGAATTGTTAGTAAAAAAAAAGAAAAAAGAAAGAAAGCTGAAATTAAAAGACATGATGATGATGATGAATGGAAGTTGGCCTCCTTACCTTTATCGGCAACAGACAGTGTGCTGCTTAAGTACTTCTCCTCAAGCATCCATGATGCATCATTCAGCTTGGATGAGATGCCACACGACCCCACACAGTTGACTTTGATGGCTGCAAAAGGCCAGAGACACAATTAAACTTTTGATAATTAAGACACTTTTTTTTTTTTTACTCAAAGTTAAACTTTGCTGTTGTCATGTCATTCAAAAAAAGTGTAAAAAAAAGAAGAAATTCATCAAAACATTTTAAACTCTGCGGACCCTGTACAGCTTCCCATACACACATACAGTGGTCTAAATACACAATTTTGGTGTCATTTTACAGGAAACCCTTTGAAGTTACATAAAACACTGCTAAAAGTGATAAACATTTAAAGGTCCCGTTCTTCGTGATCCCATTGTTCAAAGTTTAGTTAGTGTGTAATGTTGCTGTTAGAGCATAAATAATACCTGTAAAATTATAAAGCTCAAAGTTCAATGCCAAGCGAGATATTTTATTTAACAGAAGTTCCCTTTCAAAGCCTACAGCGAACGGCTGGCTTGGACTACATCCTGGTACTTCCTACATAAATGACGTCAGTAGAACAGACTAACCTCCGCCCACAAGACTACGCGAAAAAAGGGGGCGTGGTCTTGTTGCTGTCCCACGTGGAGAAGAGGACGTGTCGCGTGGAGAAAAGGAAGTGTTGCGTTTGACTGTGTTTGTCGCCATGTCGTCGAGACGCTGTTATTTTCATCCCGGAGTCAAATCACCTTTGTTTGGCTTTCCCAGGGACGCTGTAGAGATCATTAAGCGCATATATATCTCCCGTTAAGAGGCGTGACCTTTCCACGTGCGCTAAGCTGCTGTCGAATCACAACACAGGAACCGTGCTACGTTCGCTAAGCTGCTGTCAAATCACAACACAGGAACCGCTGGCACAATCAGAACTCGTTACGTATTTCTGAAGGAGGGACTTCATAGAATAAAGGAAGTCATCAGCCGTTTTTAGGACAGTGAAAACAGCGGTATACAGATAAGTAAATTGTGTTAAAAATACTGTTTTTTTTTACACGCGAAACATAAACACGTTATATTGCACACTGTAAACACAATCAAAGCTTCAAAAAGACACGAAGAACGGGACCTTTAAGTATGAGCTGTAATAACCCCCCCAAAAAGAGGCGCTTTTTGATTTTTTGGGGGTTATAAATTCAGTTTTGAAAGTGTGTAACTTAGGTCCTTTGTGCTCTAGAACCCTGCAGACAGTTTGGGCTGTTTCCAATAGATTCCAGAAAATACTGGAAAAATATTTTTTTTTGTCTGGATCATGCATGCAAGATTTATTCAAATGATTCTGAATGGAGGAATATGATCTTTTTTTAATGTAATTTCCGTCTCTTTTGTATATTTTTTGTAATATTTTAGCCTGGTCGCTATCCACTGCCATTATAGGAAGGAGCGCATGCAGGACTATTTTTAAATGTTCTGCTTTTGAGGTCCGAAAAAGATACACAGACATAGGGCACTGGAAAAACAGCAGGGTGAGTAAAAGATGGCTTTACTTTCATTTCAGGATGAACTATCCCTTTAAGTAGTTAAGATTTATGTTTTACAAAAATTATATATGAAATATTCAGTAATATTATTTGAATATTAAATGTTTTATTAAAGGATTAGTTCATGCAAAAATAAAAATAAATGTCATCAATTACTCCATCTTGTCCCAAACACGCAAGACTTTCGTTCATCTTTTGACACTTCAAAAAGTACATAAAGCGAAACTAATCCATATGAATCGAGCGGTTTAGTCCAAATTTTCTGAAGAGAAAATTGTCGATCACTTTATATGATCAACATATTGAATTTAGGCCTTTATTCACATATAAACATTTGCTTGAGCTTTCATTTACCACAATTGATGTGTGCGGTTGATCAATGTTTATATGTGAATGGAAGAGAAAATTCAATCTGTTCATCATATAAAGTGATCGTGTCTCTCCAGAAAATTTTGACTAAACTGCTCAATTCATATGGATTAGTTTTACAATCTCTTTATTAACTTTTTGAAAAAACAAAATGGAAGTTGCTAGACTTTCAATGGAGGGACAGAAAGCTCTCAGATTTCATTAAAAATAGCTTAATTTGTGTTTCCAACAAAGTCTTACGGGTTTGGAAGGACATGAGGGTGAGTAAATGATGACAAAACATTTATAGTATCATTTTTAGTAAAATGACTAGTAATTTTATACTAGTATCTTGTATAATAGTTTTAATTTACTATTATAATATATTATGTTTTTATATTTATTTAGAAGTATATACACATAAATGTACTTTAAATGATCTGTGTGAGTATTCTATAATTTTTTTTTTTTTATATCAAACAAACCAAAATGTATTAATATAATAGTTTAATGTTAAGGAAGTATTAGCCTATTTATGAAAGAAAGCCGTAAAATCAATTCATATCTGACACACCTTGTCACACCGCTTTGACTTCTGATAAGGTTGTTTACTGTTGGCAAACCTTCCCCCACACCTTCATTAATTAGACTTGTTTTAAACAATTCAAGACAAAGAAATGACGCAAGGACGGTTCTGGTAAATCGAATCGCTTTGGATTTTCCCCACTAAACAGATCTAGTTTCATGTGCTTGATGACTAGATCAAAAATGCTGAATAGAAATGCAGATTGTTTTCCTTTTTTAGTGAACAACCTGTTTGATTTCTACTTATCCACAGAACAGACATTCCATTCGAATGAAACACTCACTCAGACGGAAAAACCCTTTTGTCTGGAGTGTCGAGGAGAAACAGCCATCCTTATTTGCATTATAATTGCTTGATGCTAAGCTCCCCACACAGGCTTTAACACAGTGTCCCAGAAACATAAAGACACCTGAACGTACAAAACCCAGACAGACCAACGTCAGGCAATTTGAAGACCAAAATTCAGGTTGAAATCAGCCTAGAGTTCAAGGTTACAAAAGGTCACTAACACTGTGTAGAGATAAATGTTTATTTCATATGACTTTGAGAAGTCTTTAGGTCAAAATGAATGTTTAGACAAACATAAACACCTTACATGACCCAGGCACACAATTCGCAAATATACAGTGTGCGCAAATCTGAATTTGAGTGAAAAGAGAGACAAAATGACTAAGCCATGTGACCAAATGCTGATCTGATTATGTAATGGGTAAAGCCCAGGGAATCTCAATTGGATTGACTCAAAACAGCAGGGCAGAAAAAAACGTCATCATTACAGCTTCACTCTCACAAATAACTTAGTAAGCAACCTTCTCTAAACATTTAAACAACCCTCACGGTTTTCTGCAAGCCTGCAGTCTTGGTGCGTCAAATTTCACATTCCCGTTTAAAAAAAACAAAACAGCAACACTGTGGAAAAAGACAGAGCAAGAATGACAGAGATTAAGGAGAATGTGAGAGATGGAAAAAAAAAACGTCTTAGTAGGGTTGGCTCAATATCACATTTTTGCCTTTGGAACAACATTGATAAAATAAGACAGTAGATTCCAATATGCTTGACAGAGATTTGCACATCATTTAACATCGAAATACTAAACCAATTTTTGAAATGCACATAAAAACCTGTCATGTACAGGAAACCTAAAGGAACAGGATGATGAAAAAAAAAAAAAAAAAAAACTTTCACAGGGGAAGTATCGCAAAGAAATGCAAAAGTTGTGCATGCTAAAAAAATTTTGCAAGTGAACACAGTCTCTTTGGGGAAAAAGCTAAATATTTTGTGATAGAACCCAAAAGCATTGAAATATATAATTTCTCCTCCCAGTTGTGGCGTATTTATTATTAAAACAGGAAGTTGGAGCAGAACACATTAACGGACTAATCCCTTTTTTAAATAGCCAATAGCTTTTCGTTAACATCACAACTATGAACCATCTGCGATATGCTATTGCTAGCCGATGAGCGATTATATTACTAGGGAGAATATTCAATATTCGATTGGACAAATATTTGCATACGCCTTTAAGTACAAGATGAGTAATCAATATTTAATTCACCCAGAAGACAAATACTATTCATTTTAAATGCATATATCTGCTAATATTTATAAGTACATTAGCATACAGTTTACCACAAAGCTAATGGACATGAACTAAAAAACACAAAAATGCATCAATTTTATCAGAAATAACTAAATTAACAAAACATATCAGTGTTTTAAAATCTGCAGAATGGTACGTTTTAGTATGCAAGTCAAAGAGCTCCATACAGACAGATAAACCACTCAGGGTGAGGCCACATTACACTCATCATGAATGAAACCGGGCATCATTTTCTCAGAGAAAACTGTCAGTTTACATTTTCAGACAGTCAGAGGCAGAAGGGGGTTCAAATCAGGGCAGGCATAAGACACGGCTGGGGAATGTTAAAGCCTGTTTGTGTGTGGCCGGCACAGTCTAAAGCGCCATCAGTTCACCACAGACACAAAACATTGGTGGCAGATGGCAACATATTACTGGACTGGGCAGGTGCCCTCGCTGGCACACTATTATGAGAGCCCCTTCCATCTCTAGCACAAATAAGACGACAAAATCCAAAAGAGAGACGTTCCTCTGAGTATCAGACAATTCATGAACAAATAATTAGGCATTTAAGCACCGGTGCCATCTGCTGTGTGCCATCTGGGCACTTTTGCTGGCATGAGGAGACTTTATGCTGACCAGTTCTGAGTAAGTTTGAGTTTAACTCCAAAAATAGTCATTAATTACTAGCTACTAATTACATCTTCAAAAGTGTAATTAGATTACTGTACTAATTATTCTCTTTAAAAAGTATTGGATTACTTATTAATAATTACTTTCTATTAAATCCTATATCAACCTTGACCAGTTGAAAAGTTTGAAAAAACATGCTTTTGATTCTTTCAAATAAACAATATACTATAGCATTAGTGATTCTTGAACTGACCAAAGTATTTAAAAGGGAGATTTTCAATTTTCTGTTTAAATTTTGATGTTGAATCCACCATGTTTTAATATCGTATTTTCCAGTATTTAATGCAATTACATCAGAAGTAACTGTAATTAAATTACAGAAAAATTAAGAGTAATCCCTTACTTTTTCAAGGGAAATAATTCGATTACTTGGTAATCAATTACACCAAACACTGATGCTGACTATATTTTACCACTATATACTAGAAAAGCAGTAATGAAAATGAAAACACTATATTTTGGGTAAGAAGAAGATTTGTGAACCAGTCCGATTCACTGAAAAGTATTCAGTTTACAGATTTGAAAGATTCATTCACAAATCACACATCACTATGGCATGTTTTACTAAAATTAGCAATTTCAGCAGGATACATTTTCTAGAAAATAAGATTTTTTTTTTTAACATAATTTCTCCAGACCTAGAAAATAATATTTAATATATTTCCAAACGTTCCATGACCATGGAAATCTTTAGCTAACATATTTAAACAAAGAAATAATACATGAAATTATAAAATATAACAACAAACGGGCATAACAGCTCCCGTGAACCTCTGTAAAACTAAGTGATTCACGCCATGACAAGTGTTACTGTATCAGCCATGACTGAAATACTCAAATATTACAGGAAGTAACAACCAAAAACAGGATGTAAAGACACTTTACTTCTGTTTGGAGTCTGTCTGATTTAAAAGGTCATGCTGACAGTAAACATCAAAATGAAAGCAGTTATTGCGCAACATAGTGAGGCCAGCTGGATTCATTATGGCTTCATACGAACAAAAGAGCAAGATGGAAATGAAGCTTTCATGAAATGGAAATAAGCCTCACAGCCTCAGAGTGAGAATGTAGCACGTGTCTTCCATTAGATTCAACAGTTCAGCAACCGATATTTTTCACACAAGGTTACACACTACCTTATTTTATGATCATCTTCTGTGAAACATGAAAGGTGAAATTCTGAAGAATGCATCACATGAATGGGCACTGGAGCTTTTAAGCTTCAGAAGATAGGATATTACATTTACATTACATTTACATTTATGCATTTGGCAGACGCCTTTATCCAAAGCGACTTACATTGCATTCAAGGTACACATTTTACATTTTGTCAATTCTTGCTTTCCCTGGGAATCAAACCCATGACCTTGGCGTCGCTAGCGCCATGCTCTACTGTTTGAGCTACAGGAAAGCGGTAGCTCAAATAAATGCACTATAAAAGTGCAACAAAAGTAGTCCATATTGTCATAACCAAAATGTAAGCGTTATTCTCTGAAAAAGCATTCCAAACATGAGAGTTTGTGAATGAATCATTCTTTTGAATGAATCAGTTGATCTGATTAGTAACCTGTCTGAATGGTTCTTCATGAATCTCACAGTGATTCTCTCATTAAATTTTCCATCTTATTAATGAAATGCACAAATGAATATAGTCTTTTTCTCAACTAAATGTATTTTATAATTTCAGAACACTTATGGCCCACTTTATTATATACTTATGATGCTTTTGCATTGTTTTTGAAGCTCAAAAAAAAGCATCAGTTCCTATTTATCGCAACTGTATGGAAACGAGCGACAAGCCCAAACTCTTGTGATTTACAGAGGAAAGAAAGTCATACAAGTTTGAGAAAGCATGACGGTGAGTAAACGATGACAGAAAATTCATTTCTGGATGAAATATTCCTTTTAAGCTGTACACTGTGTGCTGGGATCTGACTCAGAGTCTACTGGGGGACACGCTGGAGTTGGTCCAGACCTCTTGGCAGCTTACACGGTTCAGCGCATGTGTCAGAGAAACACCGCAGTGGGTGTCTAGAGCGTCTCCTGTGTTTATCGCAACCCTTCCACATGGGAAGACAGCGTGGGCTGAACCTGCTTCCTAACACACGCAGCGTAAAAAACACTGTTGCCAGTCATCAGATGACTGTGAGACACTGCGCACCCACTTAATATCAGTGAGTTTATATCTAAGAATACTACATACCTATTTGTGAACTCCTTAAAAAAAACACTCTTTTCTAAACACAAACCTGATTGAAACCAACAAAAAGAATTCTCCTAAAAATCTCAGATCTAACACAAAGGTTTATTATCTGTTTGCAATACGATTCTGTCCAGTGCCGACCATGTCCTTTGAGAATGTCCATTCCCTAGGACAGGAATTTATGGGGTCTTTGTGACATTACACAATTTAGAGTTTCAGTTATTGCGTAACTGGTTCTAAAAGCCATTCTCTGCAATGTGTTGGACCATAAAACCTCCTTTTACAAGACAGTTGTTTAAAGGATTAGTTCACTTCAAAATGAAACATTTCCTGATCATTTACTCACCCCCATCTCATCCAAGATGTTAATGTCTTTCTTTCTTCAGTCAAAAAGAAATTACGTTTTTTGAGGAAAACATTCCAGGATTTTTCTCCCCATCATAGACTTGACCAAATTTTGAAAGTCCAAATCAATGCAGTTTTAAAGCGCTTTGAAGGGCTTCAGAGGCTCTACATGATCCCAGATGAGGAATAGGGTCTTATCTAGTGAAATGATCTGTCATTTTCAAAACTAAAAATGTATATACTTTTTAACCTAAATTGCTCATCTTGCACTGCTTTGCGACGTGCCACGGATTGCGCAATCACGTCGGAAAGGTCACGCTAGGCTGTAGGCAAATAAACTTAAATGGTAAAGGTAAAATATCAGGAAATTTTCATTTTGAAGTGAACTAATCCTTTACCTGGTGCTTCCTTACTTTAAAGTTGCCATGAAGATAAAACGATATATCAATATATCAAAATGGATTCTCAAACAAAACAAAAAAATGTTGGACGGGACTAGATTTTGTCCATCAGGTATTAATTAGATTGTTGGATCGTTGTGGTTTGCTATTGCTGTGATGTCATGTGAGAGAAAGGTTGCCCCGCCCGCCCTTGCGACATGTCATCAGAGAAGAGATGTCACTAAAAAAGGGAGGGGAATTTATTTTGATTAAAGTTTACGAGGGCACATGAATGTTAGAGAATAATGATGTGCACAGATAAATCATTTATAATAAATTCTGCAATACTCCATAAAAAAAATGACGACTTCATGGTGACTTTACATTAAAATGCTAATTAAACATACACTAAAACAGTGACACTTTTAACCAGAATACACAATAAGATGTTTTACATTTCAGTATAAAACGAGTATTTAATTTTTGTCCAGAAATGTAAAAACTTTGAGTGTACTGTATTAAAAATAAATAAATAAAATAAAATAAAATGCCTTAGTAACTGCCAGCTTTGTATCCAATCAGTGATGAATTCTGAAACTCGTCAGAGAGAATTTGACCCTTTGACACCACAGCAATGCAACAGTGAGTCAGCACGCATGAAGGGCCGCCTGCACTGGCATAGAAACGGACAGCTGGGTTTGGGGAGAGACTGATATTTCCTTGTTTACTGTTGAGCTGGACACAGTTCAGCTGGAGTGGAGATGCACAAAAGAGCTACAGTGTGTTTGACTATGGTCAGGTTTTTCCTCTTGACAATCCACACAGAAGTCCTTGATCCCTAGGCCAAAACACAAATGACGATTGTATCACAGCAGGCACAACATTGATTTAAAATTATCAATGAGATTAATAGAACTGTTTGAAAAATCCATTAAAAGGGTTTCATTGAAACTGAAGCAAGCATCATGTGACTTTGACGTTGTGATGCAGTCAACAGAAGAACTAATATAATCCTTCAAATGTCTGTTTGAGATCAGACTCTAATTATTTGGTTTCAACCAACAGCTGGAAGCCATGAACTGGTGTATTTCACTAGAGAATGTGTGCCACTGACACACTGACTACATCACCACAACACAATGGATGACTTTATAGAAACCATCATGCGTCTCACAATGACACAAAGTTTAACCACAGAAAATTTCTGCCTTCTTCCCATCTAAATCATGATAGAAGTGCAACACGCTAGACATTACAGAAAAAAAAAGAATGTAGAGAAGAATATTAATTAAAAGAAAATCAGCTTTGAACAACATAAGGATGAATAAATGATGACAGACTCTCTTTAAAGGGATAGTTCAGCCAAAAATGATAATGATTTACTCACCCTCAAGCGATCCTAGGTGTATATGACATTCTTCTTTCAGACGAATACAATCAGAGTTACATTAAAGGGGTCATGAACTGGCTTGTTTTTTTTTTTTATACAGTTGTCTGAGGTCAACTTATGACGTTCGTGTGGTTTTTACATTAAAAAACATCATAATGAATAAGTAATAGGCTATTTTCTGCCTTGGTTTTGAGGCTCTCTGAAGAAACGCTCGGATTTTATGGGCGTGCTGCACTGAAGACATGGAAGTAAACGCCCACGGCTAGGATTGGATAAGATTTGCATATTTAATGAGCTTCAGCTCCCCTCAGTACATGTGGGAATCATCTGGGGAAACGCTCACAAGACTTGCAAAATATCTTTATCAAACAAACACAATGATTAATCTCTCATCCACCTGTGATTGATTGGAATGTAATCTTTTTATTACTTGGCCCGCCCGATCAATATAACCACGAACCATGTAGAAACAACACACACGCACGCACACACACACATACGCACACACACGCACACACACATACACGTGTGCGCGTCTGAAAAAAACATAGCGCCGGGACATTGGGTCAAGTCCGAGCCCTGGTCCATAAAGTTACAAGTCCGAGTATGATCACGAATGAAGCAATAACACTTCAAATAGAGGATTCTCCAGCCTGTGACCGCATAAGGGATGTAATCAATAGATTTCAAACTATCTGTAACAATGCAATACTAACACATATAAAAAACATGCATTACTTACATAAGTGTGTTGCACAATTCCTGTCGGATCCAATATAGAAGGCACAGCATTGTGTTTTAATCTCAATACGTCTGCAAATCCAGTCTCGACCTCTATCTTGTTTACAAACGATTCTGCGGTGAAATGAAATGAAGGAACAAAGGCGCAAAGTCTTACGCACTTGAGCTGGAACAGGCATGTTTATTACTCGGTGGCGCGACCCGTTTAGCTCCACGAGTCGGTGGGCGGAGTTATAGAAGCAGGCGTACATATTTATCTGTTGAGGCAGCGTTTCTGCATTCTATGACGTCAGTGGTCGACATATTCTGAGATTGATCGTTTTCTGGGCCTGGTGTCAATAAAAGCTTTTCTTTGATTAACAAGGAAGTTTTCAGCTCTAAAACTTACAGGATATTCTTATATCACAATGAACTTTTATATATCAAAGGCTCGAGGGAAAATTTAAAATTAAAAATGTCCTGGCACTTCCAAGCGTTATAATGGCAGTGAAAGGCAGCCCAAAATTTGAAGCCAAAAAAAAGTGTATCCTTCCATTATAAAAGTAATCCACACGGCTCTGGGGGGTTAATAAAGGCCTTCTGAAGCGAATCGATGGGTTTGTGTAAGAAAAGAAATCCATATTTAACATGTTATAAAGTAAAATTCTGGATGACGATGACGTAGCGTAAGCATTTTGAACTTCGAGAGGCGTTACACTTTCTTCTTAGTTGAATACGGAAGGCGGTCCTCCGGAAGATATATATTTTACTTTATAAAGTTTTAAATATGGATATTTTTCTTACACAAACCCATCGATTCGCTTCAGAAGGCCTTTATTAACCCCCCGGAGCCGTGTGGATTACTTTTATAATGGATGGATACACTTTTTTGGGCTTCAAATTTTGGGCTGCCATTCACTGCCATTATAATGCTTGGAGGAGCCAGGACGTTTTTTTATGTAGTCATTATCTAAATATGTTCATAATTACATAATTTCCAGATACAACAAACTGAATAATGAGGCTACAGTCTAACTTTGCATTTCATCATCGACTGAGGAACTCCATCATCCTTGATGCTCGGGAGTAACTCAACTCCCATGTCCTCATTAAAACTTCAAGAGCAATTAGACGCTCTTGCTTTCCGTCTTCACTCTCACCCCAATCATGACCCCATCACGACTCACTTTACGAGTTTATCACGACTCCCTTTATGAGCTTATTACAGCATTTAATCCACTGGCACCACAGATCACAGCTCTTTTCAACAGCACAAGAGGCTATAATACATCATGCCATTTACATCATTGGTCAGACCTTCAGCTGCACAGTAAAGAATGAAAGTGAGAGCAGTATGGTTTGCAGACAATATATTTATAATTTATAAGACATATTCTCATCCAAAACAAGAATCCCACAGCATTGCTTTATGGAAGTTATATCTACACCTTTTTTTAGATATATATATATATCTAAAAATATATTTGTAAAATATAGATATATATTTTTTAGAAATTTTTATTTAAAACTATATATATATATATATACACATATACATATACATATACATATACATATATATATATATATATCTTAGGGGTGGCACGGTTCATAAAACCCACGGTTCGGTTCGTATCACGTTTTTCGGTTCTGTACGGTTCTTGTTGTTGTTGTTTTTAATCGTTAACACTCCAGAAATGTACTTCAGCATATGGTATATATGGCTTAATCATCCACAATTTAGGATACAGTATTAAAAATTGTTATATCAAGTTGTTTCCTAACTGGCTGTCTACCGAGTCCGACACATTGGCGTAACATTTTCATGTTAATCATATCAATTTTGATCAGAACAATGCACTGTGGCTTTAATTCATCTGACCTGATTAACACATTTCACCATGAAGTGTCACAATCACCATATGACATTCAGCGCTGTGGTTTTTTCCATGTACAGTGCCACCCCTAATATTATTATATATATATATATATATATATATATATATATATATATATATATATATATATATATATATATATACATTTTCATGATTTTATGGATACAGAAGTGTTATTTGATATATTGTATTCTGAATTAGATTTTAATTTTAAAATGTTCTGTTTGCAGTTTAATTTTAGTTAAAGTTTTAGTAATTTCTTTCTCATTTTTATTAGCTTTTGTCTACATATTTATTACATTTAAGTTTTTAGTTTAATTAGTTGTAGATTTTTTTTTTCAAACGAAAGCTTTTTTTAGTTAATGTTTATTTTATTTCAAGTGCATCTCCCTCAGCTTTATTGACCTCACCAAAACAAAATCGGTCTCTCAGCCGGCAAAGAAAAAGTCAGTGAATTGGCGTTCACATAAAAGGATGTTAAACTTTATTAGGTTGTTAATTTACTTTCAATGAGGCATCGCATGTTGAATGAGGCTGTGTAAAGCACATAGAGGGAAAGATAAAGACTAAAGATGTCTGTAATCCTGACTTCAGGGAGGTCTGGCACACATGAATCTATGTCAATGTGAAAGAGAAAAGAAGGCTACACTTGAAGATGTCTCAAATTTTGGTGTACATTTGGTTCATACCTAGATTAGAGTAGGCAAAAAGTACCCGGATGACCTATTTCTTCCAGCGAGAATCTGAAGTGTGCATACGATGAACACTTTACTATCCCATAGGCCACGGGAGAGGATTTGTGAATGTCAGTGAAGCGACACAACTGAAGCTGGTCACATGATAATGACAACATGGCAAATGTAGTACATCCGGATTACATTCATACTATATAAAACATACTTTTTTTGCGCTCGTGAAGTAATTACTTATTCAAAATTAGTACCTACTCAAGAGAGTATGCGATTTTGGACACAGCCACAGACTCCTCAAAGTCACATCATCATCAAGTCATCTGCTGCTCATTCAAAGACCAAGATATTTAGTTAAGTCTATTACCCAAGAGCCCTTATAAGTAAATGCTCAGCCACCACCAACTTAACAGATGTCAGACTGAAAAGACATTGCAGAATGATGCATCAGCAGTGCGTGTCCATGAAATAGCCTTTCCTAACAAGAAAAACTATTTGATGCATACCACATACATGAAAATTTGACATAAAAATGAGAATTTATGAGCAAGCTCTAAATCACAGGGAGCTGGCCGCGCATTCAGAGGGAGATTTATACCAGAGACGGTACAACACATCTGCTTTGATAGGGAACAGGCAGATTAGTGCAAGCAAACTGAGAATTTCAACTGAGACAGGTCACCTTGGTTTTAAAGACATCTTTCTTCCTATATTTCCTATATTTATGCTTAGTAAAAACCAGGTTCTCAGAGAAAATCCCAAACAGAACTGAGATATGAGCTGTTGGTGGAATAATTTATCATACAATATTGAGACAGAAATGATTTATCATGCTTTTGTTTACTTGCTGTGGGATCGCATCATTAGGATTACGGTTAAAGCTTGAACTGACTATTTTGCATCATAATCACTCAAAATGCTGGAAGAGAGCAGAATCACTTTTGGCCACATATACATACATACACATATATACCAAAATATTATATATATATATTCATCCCCTTTATTCAAATATTATAGAATTCTAAAACATTTGTTAAAGATTTTGTAGGCATATTGTGTAGTTGAGCTTGGAGTCAGATGTTTTATTTGCGGTGATACAATGAAACATGTCAAGTTGTGCGTCCAGGCTGTCATACAAAGAAAATATGAACACATGCAAAAACAACAGAACCAATGAAAAATTAATAACTCATTATGTTGTAGTCAATGCATGCTTTTACTGTTTTTTTTGTAGACAAATACCTTAAAGAGGTGGTAAAGCACGATTTCACTTTTCTAACTTTAGCTAGTGTGTAATGTTGCTGTTTGAGCATAAACAACATCTGCAAAGTTACAACGTTCAAAGTTTAAAGCAAAGGGAGATATTTGCTTTTAAATAAATCAATTTCTAAGGACTACAGCAAACGGCCGCTAGGGACTACTACACATTCCTCCAGGGTTGCTGACATCACCAGCCCCAATATTTACATAAACCCCTCTTCCGAGAATATGAAATAAGGGGGGGGCGAGGCCATTTTGAATCGCAGCGGGGAAGCGTTGTTGTGGTAGGCTAGTTAGTAGGCTGGAGAGTGTTGTTGCCAATGCCGACAAAATCAAAGCACGAGACAGACAGGGGTCAGAGGAGAAGACGGGGAAATGTGACATAATGGACTATATTCATCTGTATTTGCAATACATGAGCCGCAGTTCAGCTGCACGAGACAAACCAGCCAGTGTAAGCGCCGCTGATCCGCTGGAGCTCACAACTCCGAAAACCCCAGATAAAATGTACAAATAGGCACTCTTTATATAAATAAACCACAGATCTGAGCTTTAAACAACTACATTATCGACTGAAAAACTCTTAAAACTCCGTTTTGTCACACATTAACAGAACATTTTTAACAAAAAAAGACGTAAACACAGCCTATGTCAGCCATTTCTCACCGAGACGAGCCGCTGGCAGAAGTCCCTCCTATGACGAGAATTCGCGTCTGTTGTGCAGTGAATGTCACACGCGAATGAAGCGAGTAAAACCAAAATGTTCAAGCGTCCACCTTCACGCGAATAGCGCGATTTATTCACATCCGGTGTGAACACCGCATGAGACGGGCACGCGCGGCTCATCTCACGCAAGAAAGCTTCCACAATCTTCACGAGCGCTATGAAAGCGGGATTCGCACAACGGCTTGTCCTGAAAGATGGATTAAAAACAGAAGCTGTTCACGGGCCACAAACTGTAAGTAGGATTTATTTTTTGTTGATGTGTTTTCCTGTAATAGTTTGTGTTGTTAATTGTAGTCTATGTTGTAGCAAGGAAGTAAACATGACAACGCTGTTTGGCTCTGCAAACCAGTTTGTTAAATGCTCATTCATACTTAACGTTATCTGACAAACACCTAACGTTACAAACTGTTTAAAATCTCAACAGCGAACTTGGCATTAGTGTAAATTATTCTTTGATTAGAGCTTTTATGTATTGTTTATCTACAGGTATGCTAAACATGGTTCTGTGTTTGATTTGGAAACTATAGTAAAGCCAATGTTTAGTGTTCGTTCTTGCGACAGATATTTGGCAAATCGTTCTAAAAATACAAAAGTAACAGTGCCATTCAGTAGCGATCACTATAGATCCGCAGTCTTTACTCTTGAGGACTGAACAGGTTCTGCTCGATCATCTTCACTAAAATTGTCTGGGTCTGATTCAGGCTCAAATTGGTGTGGTTTTATAGATGCCATTCTTTCTAATACTACCAGGCTACCTGTAAAGGAAAGGGGTGTGACTTTTTCGACAAACGTGCTCTAGGCGGTTAGCCAATCACAACACACTGGGCCAGCTAACCAATCTGAGCCCATTGCGTATTTTTGAGGGACTGGCTTCACAGAATCCGGAAACCATCAGACCGTTTTTACAAGGAGGGACAGAGCAGTGTAGAATAAAGGTCAAATATATGAAAAATACTGCTTTTTTTTTTTAAAAACGAAGCATGAACACATGTTACAGTGCCCCCCACAAACACAATCAAGCCTTCGAAAGAGTGTGCTTTACCACCCCTTTAACCAAGTTTAGGGTTTTGTTCTTCCCTTATATTTACAATATTTCCCTCATATGTTCATGGTAGTAATATCTTCTTTTCTTTTGTAGATTTTACACATCCACACATGCACGCACGCACGCACACACACACTCACACATATATTAAGTAAAATGTACATTTAAATATTATTGTCAATAATTATATTATCAACACATTTTTTAAATAATGCAACAACTATAATGCAAGGCAGCGGCAAACACTTTACTTGCCAGTACTGAGGCAGTACAATTATGACATCAGATACAATGGTAAGTAATACCAAAGAACCAAACAATATAAAATATATTTTTATGAAATATATACCATTGTACAGAATGATTACCATATTCGTACAGCATCATGGTATTTACACCGTTTCTCATTTAAAAAAGCAGAAAGATGTTCATTCGGAGAGTAAATGCTGTCTAGAATCTGATCTTGCGTGATTTACTGAAACATTAATGTAGCCACGATGGCCTGTTCAAGTGGACATACAAAGAGAGGAAGTACACCCCTTCCTTTGAAGTATGATGAGCTTCTAATGAACTACAATGAAAAACAGCCCTTTTGTGTCAAGCAATTTCTGTGATATGCATTGAAATATCAACCATCAATGTCTGAGATATTTTGCTACATTACACTGTCCAGAATTTAATGGAAAATATATGTTTTAGCAGAAAACAGAATTTCAGACACATTTATCTTGTATTTGGTCCTGAAGTGCTCTTGAATTTTTTTAAGAGGCCTTGTAATGAGGTATATTTAAGTACTCATTATTATAATGAAAATCCTGAGTGTTCTCCTACATTTAGAGGAGGAGAAAACAGCCTTTCTGGGAGGCATGATGGAAGATCTGTAATTAAATTCTCAATGACACAGACGAATCGGCCCCTCTCTTTACTTTACAATATCCTCAGGGCTTGTAGGACAGAGGTGGCATTTCTTATCTACTTGATTTAATTAAGGACAGTGTTTTGGAGCACATCATGGCGAGGTGAGATTGGTTTTAGATAAGGGTGTATTGGTCAGTATTGTATATTTAATTTTCCGTCATCTAACACTAACTTGAAATTAACCTTTAAAAACATTTATAATTTAATGTCTATTCAATAATTCAATTCTGGCTGATTACAATATTCGAAAATAATGCACACCCGAGGTGGTAATGAGAGCACATCAGGTGTGCATTATTTTTTAATAATTCAATGGCCCGTCGTCAATTATTACTTACTTTATATACACAAAATAGTATTGCCACAATTTTAATAGCTACTGGCTATTTATTGAAATACTATTCATCTTATTGTAATCAGCCAGAATTGTAATATTGATGCATTCCTAAGCTCTGAAATACTGTATAGATTGTATAGAATGTGCTACACACACACACCACTAATGGAACCACTAACTTGCAGCTACCATAGTAAAATATTATTATATTATATATATAAACAATTGAGTTTTATGATATTTACTGTGTTAAAAGAAAGAGATTTACTTAACTTACTATTAAAAATTAACATACAAACAATACACTTTAAACTCGACTTTTCCACGGGATCTTAAACTAAACTCACTTGATCTAATCATTAACTTGAATAACTACTGCACTAAAACATGTGCTATCCTCTCAAGACCATGGGCCTCTCAAGCGTCCCCACAATCAATCCAGCTCACTCTGTTAGGAAGGTAAAGGCATCTTTGTCCTCTGAAAGATTGTGAATGAGAGAGGGCACCTGAACACAAAGGACATCTGGGCTGGGAAACCCCATACGTCTCTTGGGACCAGTACTTCTGAATGCCGGTGGCCTAGCAACCACATTCCGATAAGATATCCCCGGTAACTGCCATAAACCTGCTGCCAGGTGAAGGCTAACCTCCTCTCTGCCTCAATAAAACACTCTCAATCCAATACACACACTTATAAACAAACAAATCACAGAGCAAATTCCAAAAATCCAAAGCCTACCACAAAGGCATTTGATTACCAATTAAATGAGGGCTCTGACAGGACAGTTGGGTGCTGTTCAAGAATATCTGAGAAGCTGAAAATTCTTAACGCTGTTTGTGAGGAATGTGTTACATCCACGCAAGGTCATTATTCCACTGTGAATCATAATGTGTCAAGTGTGGCCACTTTTCTACTTACAGTCGGTCGTGTTGAGGACTATTCAGACAAACAAAAGAGAACAAAGAAAGGTCATTAGGGTTAAGCATGACATTTCCGAGAGGTTTTACTGTAAAAGGATGCGAAAACCATTTTCATCTCTGTCCTGGAGCACTACCGAGACATAATATACATTAAAGGGAAAGTTATGACTTCCTTTCTTCCGTGGAACACAAAAGAAGATATTTTGTGTGTTTTTTAAAAATGTTTTGGACCCCATTGACTATCATTATAGACAAAAACAATTTAAATATTCTTTAAAATATCATTGTGTTCCACAGAAGATAGAAAGTCCAAGGTAAATAATGATGATTTCTGGGTGAACAATCCCTTTAAAAGAATATGGATGCTGAAGATTGAATTTCAATTTTGAAATAAAAATATAAGGAACTAAGGAACAGTAGGAACTAAGTCAGAAAAAGGGACACAGAGAGGTTTTTGTTCTCACATGCGATCGATATTCCCGTTATGAAACAGAAGACTTTGTTGGTTCCCTTTGAGGCTAATAAGACAATGCGAGCGCTCTAAAATTTCACCAGATATATTCAGCGAGGCCAGATGTACCGTCCGTCCTATATACTCATTATTGCTTGAGAATGAGCTGAAAGCGTACACTTAAAAACAGCCATTAAAGGAGTTGAGAGCGCCATTAGTCGCAAACATAAAAGAGAGTAAATTTGTCCCGTCCTCAGCTTTGTTTCAAACGCTACAGCTGCATCCCTCATTCAGCAAGACAGTGAGGACAAATCAGTCTTATCTAAATCCCAGAAATAGACATCTTCACCCTTCCTAACTCTGACAGCCTGCAGAGAAATAGAAAGAAACAGGAAGAGACACATAAAGAGAATGAGAGAACGCATTTCTCTAGGCATGTGATGCTGTGACCAAAAAAAGAGAGCCCCATCGAGGGCAGCTAGCACGGCAGGATGGCTGGAAGGCGAAAACAGGAAAAAGCAAGGTAAGAGGAGCCAACATGGGTGCCATTGGCATCAGAGAGACAACTAAAGTGCCAATCTAGATATCTCACTATAACAAACACTGAAAGGTCTAACAAACATCAAGGTTGAACATTTTCAAGAAACATCTCTCGTGTCAAACCAGCTTTTGTTCTTCACACACTTGATGTATAGGAATATTACATTTAATTATACTTAAAACGGGGGAATTAATAAGTAAAACGAATTGTTAAAGCTGCTGTTCGTAACTTTTTGTGTTCAAGATTTACAAAAATTATATAATGAGTCAATCCGTGTGTGACTCGCCATAGACATAAACAGAGAGAAGTAGCTCCGGCTGCAATGTTCTTCTGCAAGACGCATGCAGTTCTGTTTGTTAACCGCTAGAGCGCCAAAGGTTACGGACTGCAGCTTTAATATGTGGCCACAATATACATATTTTTTCCTGCATGTCATGCGCGGGGCATAATGTTGATTACCATAAAAATTAATTTACACTTGTACCCTCCTTTTCTTGAAAAAATCGTCCTTTTCTTACAGTGATGCACTTACAATGGAAGTGAATGGGGCCAATCTGTAAACATCCAGAAGATGTAAACAATAAGATGTTTATGTAAGTTTAATGAAAAAATTACTTGCAAACGTTTTCTCTCATTAGGGCACCTTGGGCTAGAGCTTTTCGGCACTTCCATTTTGCCAGTGCCGAAAAGCTCAAGCCCGAGGTGCCCTAATGACTACTGCCCTGTAGCACTCACACCCATCATTATGAAGTGCTTTGAGCGGCTGGTCCTGGAACACCTAAAAGACTCTCTACCATCCACATTGGACTCACACCAGTTTGCCTACCGCAGCAATAGGAGCACAGAGGATGCAGTTTCCATGGCACTGCACTCTGTGCTCACCCATCTGGACCATAAGAACACTTATGCACGCATGAAGTTTGTTGACTTCAGCTCAACATTCAACACTGTCATCCCATCCAAGTTAATAGCCAAACCTGGAGACCTGGACATCAACACTTCAATGTGTAACTGGATTTAGGACTTCCTAACAGACAGACCACAGAATGTTCGATCAGGATCCACCTGCTCCACGTCCATCTCACTCAACACTGGTGTACCACAGGGCTGTGTGCTAAGTCCGTTTCTCTACTCCCTCTTCACCTCCGATTGCAAGCCTGTGTATGGATCTAATTCCATCGTCAAGTTTGCGGACGACACTACGGTGATTGGTCTCATCAGCAACAACGATGAGACTGCCTACAGGGAAGAGATCCAGCACCTGGCCACTTGGTGCGCCGATAATAACCTGCTCCTCAACACCACCAAAACGAAGGAGCTCATCGTGGACTTCAGGAAAGAGTCAAGAGGCACACACGACACCATCCACATCAATGGAATGGCTGTTGAGCGTGTCTCCAGTTTCAAGTTCCTGGGGATCCACATCTCGGCGGACATGTCGTGGACGACCAACACCTCCAGCCTGGTCAAGAAGGCTCACCAGCGCCTTTTCTTCATGAGGACACTGAGGAAGAATCAGCTCTCCTCGGCTATCCTGGTGAACTTCTATCGCTGCGCAATAGAAAGCATCCTGACCAACTGTGTGGCAGTATGGTATGGGAGCTGCTCTGTTGCGGAGCGCAAGGCACTGCAGCGGGTGGTGAAAACTGCCCAGCGCATCACAGGGACTCCACTACCTGCCATCGAGCACATCCAGAGGAAACGCTGTCTGCATCGAGCTCGCAGCATCCTCAAGGACTCCTCTCACCCGGCCCACAGACTGTTTTCTCTCCTGCCCTCCGGCAGGCGTTTCAGGATCCTCCGGACCAGGACCTGCAGACTAAAGAACAGTTTTTTCCCCAGAGCTGTCTCTTTACTGAACTCAAACCCCCGTTGATCCACTTCCCTCATAAACTGCAAACTCTCCTACCTCACATCTGCCTTCACTTTGTTATTTGCACTACTGACTAGGGCTGTAACGATTTGACCAAAAATAAAAACCTCGATTAATTGAACATTTGACCTCGATTACGATTAATGAACGATTATTTTGCTTTTTTTTTTTGCCCTAAAGGTGGATTTTTTTTTTTTAATGAAAAAGTGCATTTCTTTGTGATTTTAAAATACTTGAAGGAAACGGTTCACTTTCAGTATTGTCTATGGAGCAGATTTCTGTTTGTTGTACATCAGATACAGATATATTAGCACAGTAGGCCTACATTACATTTATTTGAATGCATTAATGAGAGAGTGATTGTGTGTGTGAATTACTCTTACTGTCTCTATTCATTATGAAGCTGTGGTTTGTACTTACTTCAAAGGTATTAAAATAACGGTTGAGTTTCTAAGCTACTTAAGTGACTTTACTTTAGTCACAGGACAGCGTTGATCCTGCGTTTCTGTGCTCCTCTGCGCGCGATCTTCACGTGATATGCGAAGTTCGTTTGTCAATAAATCAGGCATTAGTTCAACATAATACACATCTGATGGTCGAAACTCGCTTTAATGTTCAAACTGACAGGGCTTAAACGACATACAAATGACAAAGCTTTGCGAGAACGCAGGTGAAAGATCTGCCTTCAGGGCGCGCGCGTTGTCGCGTTTAAACGCATTTACTTGACAAACTTTACGAGCAAGAAAGTGAAAGCGGCTTCGGGGCTTGCGCGCGCCGTCTCTCTCTCTCTCTGTGTGTGTGTGTCAGCGCGTAGGCTATAAGAACAGCAATTAACTGACCTGTATAAACTGTGTAAAACATGCAGTTACTATAGTGATTCTCGGTATCTATAAACACAGATAACCGCTCCTGCATCTCTGTGTGCCTGCAAACTGCACTTGATGTGACTGACGGGGCGGAGTCACGTGAAAACCGAAATAACCGACATGGGAAAAATACGTCGGTTAGAGGTTCTGAATGTCGGTTTCGGTTATTTTTCGATTAATCGTACAGCCCTACTACTGACTATTTATTACAGTAACAACTGTTTACTTATGCATTTTGCACCACCATATCTTAACTGGATTATGCTCATTTGCACTGCCGACTGTATTTATAGTACCAAATGTTTACATTTGCATTTTGCACCGTACTTCTAACTGTAATATGCAACCACTTTCCACTGCACTTTTACACTTTTTTTTTGGATAGCTCTGTCCATAATTTATTGCACTACCTTAATCCACTGCTATATTCCTCATATTAGCCTAACATATTATTGTATACCTCAATCTGTAAAATTCTGTTTATAGTAATAGCCATCTGTATATTATATTCATAGTACATATTCACCTGTAAATTCTGTTTATAGTAATAGCCATCTGTATATTTATTCACTGTACATATTCACCTGTAAATTCAGTTCTGTTTATAGTAATAACCGTCTCTCTATTTATACATATTTATATATATTCAGTACATATCCATGTCCTGCACTTATGCAACCACTGTATATCCTGCACTTGCTGCTATTGCACTTCTGGTTAGACCTAAACTGCATTTCGTTGCCTTGTACTTGTACTTGTGTAATGACAATAAAGTTGAATCTAATCCAATCTAATCTAAAATTCTGTGTTAAATCTTTACAACTTTGTCGCCGTGATAATGCAATGCCATAAACCCATAAAAAAATATTTAAACAGCTTGACAGCTCAAATAATCAATTAATTTAAATCCAATTTAAATTTACATGATTAATATTAATAATACTAATTAATGCAAGTAATGTTATACAATTATAAGCTTCACTTGTAAATGAATCACTGTAACCATTGTTGCTTTTTTTTTTTTTTTTTTTTTTTTTTTTAGAAAAGAGAGGGGAAAGTAAATTTTTTGGTAATCAACATTATGCCACAAATGATCGCAATTGAACTCAGAAGATTCCTTCAATACACTGGGTGTATTGCGTATACCTACCCACTTGTTTTGTTGCTTCCAAAGTCCATAATCTACTGTCATGTTAGCTTCCCCCTTTAACTATGTGCCCAATGCTGTTGCGTAAACTCGCGATACTTTGTTGCAATTGGTGCATTAGCAGTAGCACATCTATCATTCTACCCTTTCCTGCCCATCATCGACGGTGTGAGAGAACACGAGTATGGGGTCTCTGCGGAACAAAAGTGGGCTTTTCTAAATTTGTGGGTGTTTTCAAACTGATGGGTGTTTATAAATCATGCAATGAAAATGATCGCCTTCACCCGACCCCACCCCTAAACCCTACCCACACTGTGACGTGGGTAAATCAAGTAACGCAGTAAAAAAAAAACACCCCTCTGTTTATGGCCTCGCCCACTGATCTAGTAACTCCTATTACTATACTGCAGAGACCTATACTTGGAGAACACCGCTCAATGCCGCTCGGTGGTGTATTGAGCGCAGATCTCTCGCAGCGGACACAGCGTAAGAAACATGGTGGTGAGTGAATAAGGGTATTAATTAATTATATGCATCATGCGTTCTGAGCTTTTATAAGCGCTAAATTCCTGTACAAACTGAATTATCAGCGACAGAAGCCCGGTTTATTGAATTGTGCACGAGTGTCCGCACGTTTTCTAGTGCACTTCACAATAACCGGAGACTGCATTTTCAGGGCCGTGTTTCTAGGACTGCAGTTCTAGGACCCTCACCCAAGCAATGATTTAGTTTAATTGATTCAGTTTAATTGATATATTGTCCTAACCAAACCCTAGCCCTAAACCTGCCTGTTGGTAACCCTGTTGAAATATATAAACTAATTTATTAAAATAGCCGTACCTGCTGTAAAAATAAGGTATAAAAAAGTTTGAATCAGGTCTCCATTGTTGGAGTACAGTTGGCTAGATGGCGCTGTCACAAAAAAAAAACTAGGGTCCTAGATATTCAGTACTAAAACTGCGGCGGGCCTAAAAGTGCAGCCTCCGGTATACTGCAGGCAGATAATTGGCTGTGATAAGATTAACAATTCTATTGAGAATTTACCACTTTAAAATGCTATATGGAGAAAGTCAAACATGATCTAGAAGAGCCACATGAACTAAAAAAGACTGATGAAAAGAGGAGAAAACATCATCTTGCACCAACATTTATTAGCTTTTTTAACTATTCGTGACCCCCCTAACTAGAATTGATCACGGCTTATTCAGGTAAATTTTGACTAACTTGTAGAATTTATAATATATCAAGGGAATATATTTTTTCACTAGATACAACTGTGACGTATAGCTATTCTAAATGCGTAGGTTGATATTTTCATACTGTAACAAATGCTACAGTAAAAAAAGAAATGTTAAATAAAGTTAGTTTGACTTCTTATTGAAGTAGCTTTTTTTAGGACTACTACACCATGCCCCGGGGTATGTTCTCCCTGTGACTCAGTATATTTGCTATTTGCAGCTGACAGAAGCGGTTCATGAGGATCTTGTTAACTCTAAGATAGCCATACCTGTTGAGACACGTGGTCACGTCAGAGTTTATACCCTTGAATGAACATAGAAATTTTTAACTCAAAAGAACAATGGGTCAACAAGGGATGGCCCGGGTTTGAACAGAAAGGTTTGTTAGTTTTTTGTGCTTATTATAAAGCTGAAATTCAAACAGATTATGAGGTCAGGATGAATTTATATGTCAACGATGGCAAACCGGTCAATTCATTCTCATATTGGAACATACATGAACAAGCATGAGATTTGAAAACTATTGCGAACAGGTGAAGGGTAAGATTTTTAGCAATTAAAACTTTAATGGTCCTTTTTTTGTCCTTTTTGGAGCTTGACTTCTCCAAAATAGTTTACAACTTTACAAAAGATAACTAGTTTGTCCACTAAACTTCCATTTGTAGCTAAACATTTCAGGTTCTGACCTTAGAAGGACCTCAGATAAACTTGCTGACCTGCTCTAAAGTCAATGAACAGTAAGGAATTATTGAGCGAATACTCAAAAAACACCTTCCTTCCTCCAAAATAAAGTGTGCTCCATTAATAAATAATGACGTTTGAGGCCCGTGATTCCCATTATAAATGGGACAAACAGCTGTGGGCTGAACTTAATATTTGTGTTCAATAGTGTGCCAAATATTTAAACACAAACAAGGGCGTAGGTGCACACTGCCTGTTAACGTGGTAAATGCCCTGTTATACTGAGAGATGGAGAGTGAGTATATTCACAAACACTCACACAAAGCCAGCGTGAGACACTGTGGCATCATGTTGGTATCAGTGGTGTTGTCTTACAGGGCAGTCAGTCCACTGCTAATGAATAGATGGGCTTGTCTACCTGAGTGTCTTTTGAGACTCAGAGATACAAAAGGCTCTAGAGCATTACAAACAAGCGTATCCCAATCATTTGATACCAGGCTGGATGTATTAAAGCATACAAAATTAACATTATACAATGCTTGCATATCAAAATTGATATATCACGGAACCAACATTTTTCCAATAGTTTTTCCAAGTCCAATACCAGTAAAATTTCACGTCTCTCTGTACCAATTTTGGGACCAGTCCAGTTGTCAATCCAGAAACTTTGCAGAGTGTACTTAGTTAGCAGCATACAAAACTAAACTTGTATTTAGATTGTGAATGGGTAATGAACAGAAAGCAAGAGACGTAATCAGTAAGGCTGTCTTTCTCATCATTTTGGAGATTTAATTACTAAATATATGCACTGCATGTTTCAGGGTGAAGCACAGCACTGCATTTATTAACACACATGCAGCTCACGATCGGGTGTTTTCAGCGTCTAATGCAGCTCGGTTTGAAGTATATACTGCTCCATACAAACTCATTTCTGGATCTGCTGAGTTTGAGTCACTTTAACATGCATTTGGGAATGCAACATTCACCAACCATCTTCCCAAACTTGTAATGAGAAGTGCTAATCGAGCAACAAGTGTCAAAAAAAAGACGAGCTTTAAGGGCTCCCTGCAGTTTCCCATCCAAATAAAAGCTTGGTTTGAAATTTTTAATACAGCCAAAAAAAATTATACAGCCATGAATATTAGTATTTTAACATTATAATTATAATGTAAAATAATAATAAATATTATTTCTTAAATACCCAATTATTTTACAGTGAAATATTATATTATAAACATTTCTTAATTTATGGTGTGATATTTGTTTTTAGTAATAATAATAATAATAATATTTATTATTATTATTATAATTACTTAGTCAATATTGATATATCATGACACCAAATTGTACAGCACATTTGAAAGATTGCTAATTGATTTCCCCCTAATTGTCCATTGGACAGGACATAATCAAAGGTCTTTTTGTAACAATTAACAGTCTAGTTTGTCACATCCTAGCAAAAAATGTTTTTAGGAAAAATCTAATTTCCTGGAAGACAAAATGTCCACCAAAATTGTCAACGTTGCTACTATACATGTTTTTATTGGGTTTTCAGTATCCTGTGCGTAAACCAAGTTTGGTTTGGTCCTGTGCATGATGGGACAAAAGTCAATGTTTATATCCTAAACATAAGGATATTTTCTCTCTACAAATCACAAAGGGTCGAATGAAAACACAAAGGGTTTTAAAGGGTCGAATGAAAAGCTCCATAGTGCAAATTGATGTACAGGTTCATACTATGCAGTGCAGTTTTACACTACAGTCCTAAAACTTACTAAAGTTTCTAACCATTTTAGATTCAAGCAATCATGTCTTCTTTGGGTTTTCTGTAACTGACTGATTAAAAACAGTCTAAAGCCCTTCTTTCATAGTTAAGCAGGATTATACAAGTCTTCTGCCAAAGCTGAGACCTGTTCAGTCTGCTGACCAGTAACCCAATACACTGAATACCGGGTATGATGTAAATAAGAGACCCTCTTTCAATGGAAGGTGTCTGTCTATGCACTGAAAGAGACTTTAAAATTCACATCACACTTTTAATTTTCATAAAATAAGTTATGCAGAGCCAGGCTGAACGAAATGTCATTGTCTCTCACACTCATCAGGTCCATGATAGAACGCTTTATCAAAGCGGCCAGACTAAAAAAAAGACAGATAAGAGAGCCAAAGCATGACTCAGCTGCTTTTTAATAAAACATACTGCAATGTAAATTGAAAAAGCACAGCTGTTCTCGGAGTAACAACATCACGTCTTCCACTTTGCAGCAAGACTCTAAGGAAAGTATCCAGGTCCATGCTGAGCACACTCTTTATTGGTATCCATGGTTTCACAAAGAACCTTTAATATCCATGGAAACTTTCCATTGTACAAAAGGTTCTTTATAGTGGAAACATGTTCTTTAGATTATTCCAATGTTCTTCACACTAAAAAAATGGTTATTTTAAGAACTGTTCACTGAAAGGCTCTTTGGGGAACCCAGAATGGTTATTTTATGGTATTATTGTGAAAAAAAAAAAAAAACCCTTCTGGAACCTTTATTTTTAGGAGTGCAGTATAATATGACATTGATGTCCTAAAATCATGGCTTATTTGGAATTGGTTATTTTAACATCTAATTAAAGGACCAGCAACTAAATTGTCATTTCTGAAGTATCCAAAAATTTTATTAATATCATCATTTACTTCTTCATGAAGATTAGAAAATTGTATGATGTTCTTCCATGGAACATAAAAGGAGACGTTAGGCACAATATCTTTACATTTTGGATGAACTATCTCTTTAAATACCCATGACTCAAATTAAAGGGGTGGTAAAGCACACTCTTTCGAAGGCTTGATTGTGTTTGTGGGGTGCACTGTAACATGTGTTCATGCTTCGTTTTTAAAAAAATGCTGTATTTTTCATATATTTGACCTTTATTCTACACTGCTCTGTCCCTCCTTGTAAAAACGGTCTGATGGTTTCCGGATTCTGTGAAGCCAGTCCCTCAAAAATACGCAATGGGCTCTGATTGGTTAGCTGGCCCAGTGTGTTGTGATTCGCTAACCGCCTAGTGAACATTTCTCGAAAGCGTCACGCCCCTTACCTCTACAGGTAGCCTCAGGCTACTAGCCTGAGCTTTGTGTACAATAGCGTCAATGAAACCATACCAAGAGCCCGAATCAGACCCAGACAATTTTAGTGAAGATGATCGAGCAGAACCTGTTCAGTCCTCAAGAGTAAAGACTGCGGATCTATAGTGATCGCTCCTGAATGGCACTGTTACTTTTGTATTTTTAGAACGATTTGCCAAATATCTGTCGCAAGAACGGACACTAAACATAGTAGCCAAATCAAACACAGAACCATGTTTAGAATGCCTGTAGATAAACAATACATAAAAGCTCTAATCAAAGAATAATTTACACTAATGCCAAGTTCGCTGTTGAGATTTTAAACAGTTTGTAACGTTAGGTGTTTGTCAGATAACGTTAAGTATGAATGAGCATTTAACAAACTGGTTTGCAGAGCCAAACAGCATTGTCATGTTTACTTCCTTGCTACAACGTAGGCTACAATTAACAACACAAACTATTACAGGAAAACACATCGACGAAAAATAAATCACTCTTACAGGTTGTAGCCCGTACTCGCGAAGATTGTGGAAGCTTTCCTCTGCGAGATGTGCCGCGGTAGCCGCGCGTGCCCGCCTGTCTCGTGCAGCTGAAGGCTCATGTATTGCAAATACAGATGAATATAGTCCATTATGTCACATTTTCCGGTCTTCTCATCCGACCCCTGTCTGTCTCGTGCTTTGATTTATGATGGGCAGCATATATCTGCTGCAAATGCAATCGTGTTCCCCTCATGTCTCTTACACACATGAATATGACGTTGTATGTTAAACGCACTGCAACGCTGCCCCGTCCCTAGGAAGGCTGAACAAAGTGGACCTGCACTCCGGATGAAAATAACAGCGTTTCGTCGGCATTGTCAACAGCACTCCAGCCTACTAACTATACCACAACAACTATTCCCCGCGGCGATACAAAATGGCCCCCCTTATTTCATATTCTCGGAGGAGGGGTTTATGTAAATATTGGGCCTGGTGATGTCAGCAAACCCTGGGTGAATGTGTAGTAGTCCCTACCGGCCGTTTGCTGTAGTCCTTAGAAATCGATTTCTTTAAAAGCAAATATCTCCCTTTGCTTTAAACTTTGAACGTTGTAACTTTGAAGATGTTGTTTATGCTCAAACAGCAACATTACACACTAGCTAAAGTTAGAAAAGTGAAATCGTGGTTTACCACCCCTTTAACTTACCTAGCAGCTTTGTTACGCTAGTACACTCTTAAAAATAAGGTTTTGAAAGGGTTTTCACAGCGATACCAGTGACAAACCTTTATTTTTTATGTTTACACGACAACAATGTACTAAAACCTTTTTCATGTACAGAGGACAACATTGTCAAAATGATCCCTGTTCACACGGATCTGCGAAAACGACAAAAAAACTCTATGCATGCCGGGCCAGTAGCCGTCATGGCAATGTCATTTTGTAAAGAAACAGGCTACGTTCACACTGTCAATTTTTGGGACTGACAAATGTCCCGAAATGTCCCGTTCACACAGCAACTTACAGTAGCGTCTCAAATACTGTATGAACGTGCAATGGGAGTCAAGCCTGTATTCTGTTACCAGTAACCATAGCGACAGTGACCAAAGTAATATCAAAGATGGCGACGTCCATAAAACTGAAGTCTTATGACTTTTGACACGACAAGAGTCCAATTGAGCCGCGAGTTTATCTGTCAAATCTTCATTAACCAATAGAAGCTTCAATGTAAAGACCCTTTAACCATTGCACTCACGTCGAGTGCTTTGCAGCCTCTCATGCATGAAATGGCATTTGAGTCGCGCATAGAACACAGAACTGACGGGAGCCACTCTGGTGGAGAACTGGATATAGAAACTTCAGATGACACACAGCTCATATCTCCGTCGCTGTAAGTTACTGAAACCACGCATGAAACCCCTCAGCGACTCTCTTGCACTGTATGACGTCGACGTAGTTGTCCAGTCCGGTTCAATTCCTGAAAATGTATGGGTGTGAGTTAGAATGCGATCGTCACCCCCGTAAATAACCGTACTGTGTGTGAAATGAAAACACACTCATTTATTTGAAACTATATACAGCACTGACAACCGTATTCTGCTGCTGTGTGAACATGGCCATACTGAACACATAATACGCATGCGCATGACATCACCATTTTTTTTACAAATTCGTGTTTTTTTAGTTTACATGGAGACAATAATGGTATCGTTTTCAAAAACTTGCACATTGAAACCCGTTTTCAAATGTTTGCGTTGGCCCTAAAACGCTGTTGTCCTGTAGCCTAAATGAATGGACTATTTTTAGTAAAAAAATAAATAAAACCGTGTAAACAGCCCCAAGTCAAGGTGAAGGGCGCTCCAAGCCAATTCCCAAAATGGGACATGCAGGAAGACCTAATGAATTAAAGTGCCAGCTGAGAATGACAAATCACACCAGTCACATGACCTCATCCCATACAACAGTGTGGTGTCATGTCACGCATTCCACTGATAAAAACTACAGCAGGCAAAAACATTGTGCCAATCCACAGTGTGCAAAAAGACTCTCACTGTTGACAGGAACAACTGAGAGGAACAGAAACATGACCACAGAGAATCTATCATTTTCCATAAGTGTCACAATAAGGGTGGGGTCCTAGAGTTGAGCGGAAATGCATGCATAAGATTAGTCAAGTGTGGATGCAAACAATAAGGGGAAATAACATAAATGAAAATAAGCTAACAGGGTTGTTTCATTGGAATGTCTTTCTTACTCTCATGTGTCTGTACTGTAGTTCCGCCTACACACTAAAGCCCAAAAGTTCAGTGAAAACACTTACAATGCATTCTTTGTACACATTCACCCAGTGTGAAAAGCACCATGTCTAACCTACTTTCTTATCTCTTTCCCCAATGACCAGCAGTATGCAAAAATTTGGTAAGTGGGGGGAAAGGGGGTTGTGAAAAGTTAACACTTGTTAAAGACCCCCTGTGGTGAAAATCAAGTTTTTAAAGCTACACTGTGTAACTTTTTGAGTTTATTCTTAGCTAAAAACACTTAGTTCTTTCAAAAATGTGCTCATTAATGTATATTTACTTCTTTCAAGTAATAAAGTATTCTCGTAAGTTTATAATATGCCATTGAAAATACATATGGGTAAGGGGTTCGAATGGGGGTCGCCATGTTGCCCCTCCATCTTGAAAGTACATTAGCCAAAGAGGGACATACCCGTAAATTCAAGCTTCGCCTTTCGCGTTTTAACACGTTTAACGCGTTTTGTAGGAAAATAGTGTGGCCCCTTTAAGAGCGTTCGCCCCGGTTGGAGCACCTGCGTTCTGTGTGTGTGTGTGTGTGTGTGTGTGTGTGTGTGTGTGTGCACTGCGCCTCGAGCTCCCATGTGTGCGGATTATTTTCTGTCTTCTGTTGCTAACATTCATTTATTTTTGTTTTGTTGGGTAATGCTGTGGACGGAAGTGGAGTTTGTGCCGGACTCTTGTGGGGGGTTCCACGGGGAATAAAGTGCGGGCTGTTTGATGCCAATCGCCTCCGTGTTTGCATCGACTCCAGTTGCGTTGAGTGAGCTATCCGTATTTTTCACCCGGACACACGCGTTACAACCCGATGGCGAATGTGAAGAGGGGGATTGCTGGATCGAACTGGAAGCCATGTTAATCTTGGACTAAATCGGCCACCGTAGGAGTTAAAACGAAATTTGAATTGGGAGGAAAAGAAACTAATATTTACTGGATGGCCATATACCCTTTCACCGCTAGATGGGGGAAAATATCACACAGTGTAGCTTTAATGTTGTTTATACATCTATGTGGTTTTTTAAACATGCTTTAAGACAAACCATGTGCAAAGTCAACACCATTGCTGAATATTTTCTCCTTAAAACTGCAGTGAACCAAAGACAGTCTCAAAAATGTGGTTTGAAATCACCAATCTTCCTTGTCACCAATCACATCAATGTGTGGGCGGGCTTTAGCATATCATTAATTATGCCACAAAGAAGGGGAGTCTCAAGAGAAGCCAGGTTATGCCGGTATATTTTTCAGTTGATATGAAAAATTGGGTACATTTAACAATATAGTGGGTGAATAGTGTATATGATGTATATTACAATGTTATAATGAACTATATGGCTTTCTCCACTGACGTTCTGATGTTTAAAGCATTTCTAAGGATGCTGATTCTTAGAAGGCAGACTGACATGGCGAATTGGAGCACGGTTTGTGTAACATTAGCATTATTAGCTGTTTGATAATGTAGTCAAGCAAAAGGCTAGTCATATTAATTACCGTTATGTGTCTGATGTCGTAAAGAACGATATCATTGTGAAGCGTTTACTACAGTAAAGTAGAGCGAGTGGAGCATTGAGCTGGTGTGAGTGAGTGGAGGCGGGGTTAATTTGCATATTCATGATTCCACTTATAGAGACAGAGCGTATTTAGGCCACGCGTACACCGGGGGGGATAACAATCCAACGCTGCCTCCTTGTCATTTCGGACTTATAACAAAAAACTAGCCTGACAAGCCAGACCCACATCAAGATGTTGGGTCTGGAAACTCACCATTGACAAGGCTCAATCCGAGGGGCGGGATAAACGGTTGTCTTTCAAATTCCCTCTGCACGCAATTGGATAGTGCCATGTGTGCCACAACCAACCAGAGCGAAGAAGAAGGTGACGCGGAGCTAACGTTAGTTGATAGACTTTCGCCGTATCCGGTCGGCAAAACTTCAAACATATCTTTTTTTCTTAAGAATGACTTCAGTGCCGTTCTTTGTTCTTTTCTCAAATAAAAGCTTAACTCCAAGTCTTCCAGAGTCGCGGCCAAAGCCGATTCAAAAGACCGCTGTTCGTCAGCTTTGTTTTTACGAGTAGCACGCAGAACCTCCGCAAGTTGTTAAGCCCGCCCACCGACTCTATACTTGCTGTGATTGGCCTGACCAGAGTTTGGTTTTTCCAGCTTTCAGGTCTACCGAGAGTTGCTAGACTACACTCGTGGCAAAATAAATTTTCTTCCGCTAGGGTGCGTCTAGATTTCTAGGCTAACAAAAAGCAGAACAATGTCTAAAAGCTGATATGTGACAAAGTGTACAGCAAACAAGCTAAAAAACACAGAAATACGTATTTATAAGCTGTCGACCCAAAAAAATGAGCGTTTAAGGAGACAAAAGTGGATAAAGGCAGTAAAACGTGACGCTTCAGCAGGAAGAATGGATACATTTGGGGATCCTGACACTCAGTAGGCCTACGCCTATGTGTGCAGTAAACATTTTGTCACTGTTAAGTCAAATATCCAAATGTCAGTTTTAGGGCTGTAGCGATACACTAATCGCACGATACGATACGATACACGATATTCAGCTCACGATACAATATTTATCACGATATTCAGCCAACGATACGATTCGATACAATTCGTTATAATTCGATACAATTACATCATTTTATGAAAGATTTAAAGGGGACAGAGTGATTTTGGTGACATCTTGTGAGTGTTTCATTTACTTGGATTGAATTAACTGAACTGAAAACTAAAATCATCAATTACACAATATATGTCTCTGACTGGACAGAGAGTCTAGAGCTTGCAAATGCTGGACAAAATTAATCAAAGATGTGTTGAGAAAATTAGTTCCATTTATTGAAACAGTGCAAACTGTAGCTTACAAGCCTTTGAAAAGTAAATAAAGTGCAGTATTGCAATTAACAATGGAGTTTAAAAAATTGCAGCAAGTGGCCTGTTCTGAACAGTTTCTTTGACAGCTTTTTTAGCTTGACACTTGGTAGTTTTTCCAGAGTATTTCACGATTGTGTCACACAGCTTGCAAACCACAATGCTTTTGTCTAAGTCAAGGGTCGCCGACCTTTTTTCATTTGAGAGCTACTTTTTAAAAATGAAAGTCACAGAGAGATACTCATGTTATATAATACTTAAAACTCTTAAATAATGCATCACAATTCTCATATTAACAACTATCCAAACTGTTTTACACCTGAAAGAGTATAGTAGTAGTTCCAGTAGTCGGTACAATACCACTATTTTTTTTTAAATCAATGTTTTATTATATATGATGATAATCATAAGTAAATAATGCATAAACATGTAAAGGCTGTACACTCTAAAAAAAAAAAAGGTTCTATATGGCACCAAAAAAGGTTCTTGGCTCGTAATCATAGGGGAACCTTTTTTAGTGCTATATAGCACCAATTTTGGTGCTTCAGTGGTTCTTCAGCGGTTCTTCAGAGGTGCTATATAGCACCTTAGTCAAAGAACCGGTGAAGAACCTCTGAAGAACCGCTGAAGAACCACTGAAGCACCAAAATTGGTGCTATATAGCACTAAAAAAGGTTCCCCTATGATTACGAGCCAATAACCTTTTTTGGTGCCATATAGAACCTTTTTTTTTTTAGAGTGTATGCTGTTTAAAAGTAAACATTGTTTATAAATTAAAGATCAAGTGAAAAATAAGCAACCGTTAATAATTATATAATTAGTATTATTTATTTCATAATTATTATTATTAGTAGAGACGTATTATTATTACATAGAGACGTAGCTAAATTTACTGCAGGCTACAATCTGTAGTCATTTTCTTCACGTTAAGCCGAACTTTTATTTTGACGGGTTGCTGTGAATACCAGTGTCTGTGTTCATGATATGACAGTGGGTGCGCGTCTCATTCAGCTCCCTAGTTCAGTCAGGGCCCTGACTACTGAACCAGGGAGCTGATTGAGACGCACCCAGTTTTCTCAAATGAAACGGTAAATTCTCATGAAGTGACAGTTTATGCGTTCGTGTCATCCACACAGACGCAGAACATGCAGGAGTAATATTTAAATAGTATTTTGCTGTTTATTATTTTCAGACACTAGTATATATATATATATATACACACACACACACACACACATAAATATATATATATATATATATATATATATATATATTCGGCTTCAGTCTGGAGCCCTGCGCTTAAATTAACACAGAAGCGACTGAACGCAGCTGCTATGGTGAACAGACCCGCGGGCAACTCATGTGGTCCTTGCGGGCGACTCATGTTGTTGGCCCCTGAGTCTTAAGTCGTCAATTTCCTTCTTCTTTTTAAACCCAAAGTGCTCCCACACATCTGCATTTAAGCATGAAGGTGCTGGATTTATATTCGTCGCCATTTTCTTGAATCTCCTCGCTCTGACTCCGTAAACAAGAAGAGGTAGACGTCGGCGTTTGTGTAAAGTTAGTAGTATGGGTAACTTGCTCTACAGCGACACTAGCGGCTGGCTGACCAAATCGCTCTTCCTGCAACGCGAATGGGGGTAAACACGGGGATTTGAATGGGTCTTATGTATCGATACTCACGGCTTAAAAATCGATACTTGCTTGGGAAAAAAATATCGATTTTTATCGCAGAATCGATAAAATTGCTCAGCCTTAGTCAGTTTTATACGTTATATTTCCTGTTGCTGATTACGTTCCCCTCGAGTGTGTGTAGTTCTCAATGTAAAATAATGTGTCGTGCTCAATGGCATATCCACTTTTGTGTCCTTATAAGCTCGTTTTTTGGGGTCAAAAGCTTAAAAAAAACTTCTCGGTTTTTGGTTCTGGGTTTTGTTTAGCTTGTTTGCTGTACACTTTGTTGCATATCCGCTTTTAGACATTGTTCTGTTTTTTGTTATAAGTCCGAAATGACAAGGAGGCAGATTATGACGTGTGTCGCTCTGTCTCTATACTGTTGCATTCAAACTATTTTAAGGCATGAAGACATTTTTTTTCAGAGGAAAAAACTTTAAAATGTCGTTTTGGTGATCAAAGATGAGTTGTAAGTGATATTATCAATCTTTAAGTAATATTTCAAGTTTTACTACTTTTTTAATGCATTTGCTCTATAAACTTCAATCAAAATAACTTCCCCTTCCTCTTGCAGCAACATCTTTAATAATATTAGGTGTGTTCGACATCGGCTGCTGCCGGATTCAACTGATCGGCGAGAGGGGAGGAGCTGCAAACGGAGACGTGAAGTCGGACACTTTCTGCTTCCCGCAGTGACGCTCGCGCTGTGTTTGCATACTTTATCAGCTGAAGTGAAATAAATGCAATATTTGGCAATACACAGATGTTTCAGAGACATTATTGTCATGTAATACTTTATGTACTGCTTAATACAGTGTGTGTTTGTACAAGAATAGAGTTCAACATATAATCCTACACTATCAATGAAGTGGGGTCAACATTTTTTATCAGTTTTATTTTGATAAACATGACAATATAACATCGCGACTACATGAAAGGAGGTTTTACTGTTATAAAAAACTGATTTGTGCGCATTAGTGGAGCTGAAGGTTTCAGAATAAACACGAAACACACGTGATTGCTGTCATGCGGTGAATCCAGCCAATCGTGGAACACCTGTGTCGTCATCAGAGTCCGTGTAGCCTCGTGCAGCTGCTCTTTAGAAACTGCACTGGCTGTATTAGCCGACTGCTCTCGAATCGCTCTCGCTGCACTTTGTTGACATACGTCACTGTCACGTGGCATCGGCGCTGCCTCAAGTCGGACAAAATGTCTAACCGGCATGCACTGCTTCAAGTCAGCCGCCGATCGGTCTGCGCATCGCTGGGTGAAGCCGAACAAGCCTATTAGCATGAGGCAGACAACCCGTCACTCACATGTGATCCCAGTGTAGCCCCGCCCCTTTATATTTTCACAGCATGAAGGTAAGATCTTACGGATTTATGAATGAACCTTCCCGGTCTACTGACATTTGTTATGACATCAGCTTCAAACATTACAATGCTCATGATAACTTTCCTTAACTCTACAATAAGTAGGCTAAGTCAACCTCACCAACTATTTAGCCTACTCTTCGACAGCGATGCCATAGAGAAATATACAGAGCTGCAAAAAGGAAGTTCAAACACAAAATTCTAAAGATGGCCATCCGGTCATCCCATACTTCATTTTTCCTTGTTCACGAAACCGTTGGAAGAAAAGATTAATTTAACTTCAGCTCTATGCCAATTTAAGGCTAATAAGTTGTAAATAAAATAAAATAAAAAGGTTTGATAAGGTTTGGGACGTGTTTTCTTACATTGGTGATGTAACGTTACTATGTGACAAATATTGGTTAAACTTCTTGAAGGTTTTTTTTTGTTTGTTTGGTTTTTTTTGGCGAAAATTGGCTGTCTTTTACGCGTTCTTTCGTTTTTGGTTCATGTAGGCTACACTTTTCGTTTCGTTGCGTTTTAAGACTTAAAGTTCCGTTTAGCATGTTTTGAACGCAAGAGAGTCCTGGGTGAACGGACCTTTTCGCCTGCCACCGAAGGTGCGCATATTTGTGGACGTTTTCAAATGGAAACCAAGTGATGACATACATCAAAACACACCTGTTGAAACGCACAAGATATCGGCTACAACGCGCTTCAGCGACCCAGAGGCGGTTTTGGGTGTGATTGTGCAATCGGACCGAAACCAGCATCACAAAAGAAACAGGATGTGCATTGATGTTCGTGAAAACAACAAATCTAGACGTCGATGTCCTCTGACCACAAGTCATTTTCCCCATAAAAACACACATGTAGGCTAAACCAGTATGGCACTGTATGTGACATGAATGTCAACATGCAACACGTCTATTGCGACACGTCCATGTTGACATGCATTGTTTTAACACCCTCATTTTACTTGAACGGGGGAAACCCTGGAGCTCACCATCTGTGCTGTTCATGCAAATCATTTTTCCTATTATAACCATATGTAGACATACAAGCGTCGCTTACCTTTAAACTGTAAGGAGTGGCTTGTTTTAATTCTCACAGTTCCTGATATGGATTCACCGGGGTTGTAGACCACTTTGCTATTAGTGAAAGTAACCTCGAATTCCTGAAGCTTCCCCATGTCTTTCAGAAGCACCGCTCACACACTCACGGAGGATGAGGTCGTCGGTAAAACTGGGCAAAAGCGTCCAGCTTCACGTCCCACCTGCGGCTCTCATCTCTCCGCCCATCCACGAGGCTGACGTCATCGATTGTCAGTCAGGCTCCCCCTGTTCATTATGATCCTCGAGGTTTCTTTCAAATAATCGTGTGATAGCCTATAATGCATTACATATTTTGGAAGCTGATGACAAACTTTCAAGAAAATTGCCACGAAAACCCAAATCATTCTTAAGAAAAATGGTTGTAGGCGAGTTCTTTGGCTTGTAACAAGCAGAACCCTTTTTGGTGCTAAATAGAGCCCTTTTAATAAGGTTGCACAAAGATAACCATGCTTTGTTATATAGGAAAGTGTTATATAGGACCTTAATGGTGTTATAAACAACCCTTTTAATAGTTTATTTTGATTAATATTAGTATAGTATCTTTATTTTTATTAATATGACTATTATTGGCAGTGCTCTTCAGTTGTTAGCTGAATACAAATAACAATTTACATTGAACTTCATGTAATGAAGACCATGTTCCAGTGATATATCTTCACAATCCTCTAGTCTAGGATGTCTTTACGTCCATCTTTATGTGTATTTTGAGTGGCAGTTTCTCTGCAGACGATGAGGTTATGGGATGTGACAGCATCTGAAATGCACAATTGAGTTTAGAGTTGCAGTGTTTATGTAAAAACAGTTATTTTTATGAAGGCCAAAAAGAGCATAAATGGACAGTATAGTGACACCTTTACAATGTTAGGAAAAAGTTATATAAAGCTTTAAAAAAATGTTGTGACTGTATGTTTATGCATAAAGCAATGATAAAAAAAATATCTCTGTTACTTAGTGGAGAAGAAAATACTGTAAGCCTATCCTTAACTGAACAGAGCTGCTCACATTACATTTTTTGTTAAACTAAAAAGAGAAAAAGACATGATTGGGTAGGAAAACAGTTACATTCTGAAAGTTAAAATTTATTTTAAAAACGAAAATAAATAATTTACCTGTTGACACTGTGTTGACAATCTGTGTAATTGGATGGCTGAGCTCCAGAAAATCAGTAATGAGGTGGCTTTGACAGTTACCGATTTGAAAAAGAAAAAGGCGGGGAAAAAGAACCCTAAATTCAAACACAAAGAAACATTTCAGCATATAAAGGGTTCTTCAAGATGATACAGTCTTTTTAGAACCGTCTTTTTTAGAGTGTTTGATTCCAACAAAATTTAACAAGAGAAAAAAAAAAATCTGTGATAATGACAGTTTTCGTACATTTTTGAAAAGAAAGAAAAAACACAGAAATTTGATTTAATTGTTAGTATTGATTGTTAGCCATCCAGTACATAGATATACATAACAGAGATCTACAGATGATACACCACTGATACAAGTGAATTGAAATACAGTCAAAAATATAGTCTCAAAGCAAACCCTCCCACAACCCATATTTAATATTTTAAAACAAAGCTACTTAAAAAAAAAACAGATTTATGAGATTATCCAAAATATTCAAGATTATTATATAAAATCAAGATTATTCCATTGTTCTTAATTTTTTTTGTTCTTTTTTGTCTTTCTTGTTTACACTCCATAGCTACTTTTAAAGCACCACAACATATTAAACAATTCAGAATTTAAAAGCATGTTCATTATAGATTAGAATAAATATAAATAATAAGAAATTATTTGATCTCCATTGTAATTCTAATGTATTTTTGAGTAACTTAGAGCTTGACAAACAAACGGAGAAAAAAAAGAGTGTCACGTCATTGACCCACATACTGCTGTGATGTAAATGTGCAAACAGCTCCACGCTGTGCTTTCTCCATAACCAGCAAGTAAAATCAGCAGAACACAGCAGAAATCCACAACTCCATCTGTCTAGCTGCACAAGCGTTGATAAAACTGAACAGACATCCCTTTTGCCATTGTTCTGGGAATAATAAATTCACCTCATGACGGGGACTGAGCACACTTCTGCGCTCCACACATCACTCATCTGCTGAAAATAGAAGCCACTTTAAATCCATCTCCTGTACGTGCAGACATCAGCATTTAGTCTTGTTCTGAGAGGTCTGCTCTGTGCAGTCCAGATTCAGTTAGGGCCTAATGGAGAAAAAGAGCAATTTTATTAAAGCCATTCGAATGCATGGTTTTTTAAAGAATTATGTCAAATTGGCATTTGTTCGAATACACTTGAGAGGGAGAAGGTCAGAGTCTAGATTTATTGTGGGGCCTATAGCCTATGCATTATTGGCATCTATAAGAACCGTATATAGCCTGTTACATTAAAAGGATTAGCTGTTATAAAATATGAAATATATACCCCTGGTTTCACAGACAAGGCTTAAGCTAGCCTCACACTAAATGCATTTTTGAGCTGTTTTAACTCAAAGTAACTTGCACTGACATGACTTAAAATATGCCAAGATCATTGTACAATGTTTTTTTCTAAGGCACGTTTATAAAAGCTACATAAATGCTCTAATTGAACTAAACCCTAATCCTGGCTTAATCTAAGCCTTGTCTGTGAAACCGGGCCTAAGTTTAATACAACATAATACATTTTAAGTTTTAGAAACAAGCAAATCGTCAAATTGAATAAGGAAACATGGTAACACTTTACAATAAGGTTCATTAGTTCAGGGGTTTTTCAGGGGTCCTCCAGAAGGTCCTAAGGGGTCTCCAGAAAAAAAAGAGAAAGCAAATATGGATAAAGTTTGGAATTTAGGATCCCTCATAAAAGATTCATCATATTTGGGGCTCCTTGGCATCATAAAGTTTGAAAACCCCTGCATTAGTTAACTACATTAGTTAACATGAACTAATAACGAACGGCACTTATAAAGCATGTATTAATCTTTGTTAATGCACTGTGAACTAACATGAACAAACCAACAGTTGGATTTTTATTAAATAATGTTAACAAAGATGAACTAATGCTGAATAGGTGTTGTTCATGGTTAGTTCATGTTAACTAATGCATTAACTAATGTTAACTAATACAACCTTATTGTAAAGTGTTACTGGGAACATACATGCAAATATATAGGGCCTATTCTTGGGGGTATTAATATCATTTACTTTTTTAATGGATGTTTAGATATTTTACTGGAAAACAATAACACTATGATTAATACATGATTGATTAATACTACTGCGTTATTAAAAATGTGAATAAAAAAGGTTTCTCCTTATGAATCATGAATCAAATAGGTGATCCCAAACACTTGCCTATTACGCCCTCTTATGGACAGCCAAAAGAACAACAATCAGACCAAGGGACATTTGTGTGCATGTAAAGATTTGAGATGATGGGTAACACTTTACAATAATCTCCCATTAGTTAACGTTAGATAAAGGTTTTTTTGTTGTTGTATTTATTCATCTTCGTTCATTGTAATTCATAGTTGTATTAAATAGATACAACTTTCGACTTTAATAATGTATGTGTAAATGTTGACATTAACATTAAGCTTAATAAATGCTTTAGAATTTATGTTTATTTCTAGTTCATGTTAACTAATGTCGTTAGCTAATTTATGAAACGTTTGTAGGTGTAACTATTGTGTTATGTTTTATTATAATCATAAAAGAATTCAAGCCACATTTTAGTGTACATATATTTTTAATACAGTTTAAAACCATATATATGTTTTATTTGACTGACCTTTATTTTATTTTAATTCTTACATTTACAAGTATGCAATATGATGAATATGAGTATTCATTCTAATATTCTAAACTTTTGGTCACCATGATTTTGCCAAGTATGTAAATTTAGTCTTAACCCTATTTCTACCCCTAAACCTAACCCAACCCATGACTTATCCCTAAAATCAGAGGGACACGATTGGTGAATAACACTGATGTATAAGCACCTAACCCTGGTTGTAAGCCTTAACATTAGCATAAACTGTAAACTTGTCTCTCAAATCTGATTGGCTGATTGGAATGTTGTTCCTGGATCAACAAAGATGTTCACCATTATTTTTTGTTTCCAATTACTTAAACTCTTCTTTCTCTTCCAGCATGCATGTGCAGGCTATTGTGGAAGTCACAACATATGGGTCACAGTTGGCGGCAGGACGGCGGTCCTCAAAGTAACCACATTTGTTCTGAGCCACCCGTAGGGGGATCCGAACACTTGAAATAACAACATTTCATTGTTTGTCTGCTGTTTAAGCAGACTGTGTTTGTGACTTACTTGAAGATCAGATCACATTTTATGACAAATTTATGCATAAATCCATGATAAAACACATTCTTTTTCCTACAACTGAAGTGAATGAGAAAGCAGTTAGGCCTACTATAGTTGTGTTTTCATATTGTCTTGAGCGAAAACCTCACACAAAGGTCAGTGGAAAAATTACAGCAGTCTACTCTTTCTTATTATTCCTTGTTGCCCACTGTTAATTGTCGTTTATTTATTTGAGTTACTTCTTTAAACTTCTAGGGATTTATTTCATAGTAATGACCTACTAAGTCTTCCTTATCATTTTAGGTTCTACTGCTTTGAGATATTACAGAATATTAAAGATGGATTAAACATAAACTGGACTGGAGCAAATCTACATACATATATACATACACCGTTCAGGCATAACATTATGGCCAAAGTGAATAACACTGATTATCTCTTCATCACGGAACCTGTTAGTGGGTGGGATATATTAGGCAGCAAGTGAACAGTTTGTCCTCAAAGTTGATTGAAAATTGGCAAGTGTAAGGATTTGAGCGAGTTTGACAAAGGCCAAATTGGGATGGCTAGACGACTGGGTCAGAGCATCCCCAAAACTGAAATCTGAAACTGAAAAACAAATCCAGAGATCACAATGTATGATTTTGTTTACTATTTATTTGTATGATACAGCTGCAAATAAGTATTTGAACACCTGTCTATCAGCTAGAATTCTGACCCTCAAAGACCTGTTAGTCTGCCTTTAAAATGTCCACCTCCACTCCATTTATTATCCTAAATTAGATGCACCTGTTTGAGGTCGTTAGCTGCATAAAGACACCTGTTCACCCCATAAAATCAGTAAGAATCCAACTACTAACATGGCCAAGACCAAAGAGCTGTCCAAAGACACTAGAGACAAAATTGTACACCTCCATAAGGCTGGAAAGGGCTACGGGGAAATTGCCAAGCAGCTTGGTGAAAAAAGGTCCACTGTTGGAGCAATCATTAGAAAATGGAAGAAGCTAAACATGACTGTCAATCTCCCTCGGACTGGGGCTCCATGCAAGATCTCACCTCGTGGGGTCTCAATGATCCTAAGAAAGGTGAGAAATCAGCCCAGAACTACACGGAAGGAGCTGGTCAATGACCTGAAAAGAGCTGGGACCACCGTTTCCAAGGTTACTGTTGGTAATACACTAAGACGTCAGGGTTTGAAATCATGCATGGCACGGAAGGTTCCCCTGCTTAAACCAGCACATGTCAAGGCCCGTCTTAAGTTTGCCAATGACCATTTGGATGATCCAGAGGAGTCATGGGAGAAAGTCATATGGTCAGATGAGACCAAAATATAACTTTTTGGTCATAATTCCACTAAACGTGTTTGGAGGAAGAAGAATGATGAGTACCATCCCAAGAACACCATCCCTACTGTGAAGCATGGGGGTGGTAGCATCATGCTTTGGGGGTGTTTTTCTGCACATGGGACAGGGCGGCTGCACTGTATTAAGGAGAGGATGACCAGGGCCATGTATTGCAAGATTTTGGGGAACAACCTCCTTCCCTCAGTTAGAGCATTGAAGATGGGTCGAGGCTGGGTCTTCCAACATGACAATGACCCGAAGCACACAGCCAGGATAACAAAGGAGTGGCTCTGTAAGAAGCATATCAAGGTTCTGGCGTGGCCTAGCCAGTCTCCAGACCTAAACCCAATAGAGAATCTTTGGAGGGAGCTCAAACTCTGTGTTTCTCAGCGACAGGCTAGAAACCTGACTGATCTAGAGAAGATCTGTATGGAGGAGTGGGCCAAAATCCCTCCTGCAGTGTGTGCAAACCTGCTGAAAAACTACAGGACACGTTTGACCTCTGTAATTGCAAACAAAGGCTACTGTACCAAATATTAACATTGATTTTCTCAGGTGTTCAAATACTTATTTGCAGCTGTATCATACAAATAAATAGTTAAACAATCATACATTGTGATTTCTGAATTGTTTTTTTTTTTAGATTATGTCTCTCACAGTGGACATGCACCTACGATGACAATTTCAGACCCCTCCATGATTTCTAAGTGGGAGAACTTGCAAAATAGCAGGGTGTTTAAATACTTATTTTCCTCACTGTATATAGACCCCTGAAGGTGTGCTGTGGTATTTGGCACCAAGATGTTAGCAGCAGATAATTTAAGTTCTGTAAGTTGCAAGGTGGGGCCTCCATGGATCGGACTTGTTTGTTCAGCACATCCCACAGATGTGCTCCTCAAACCATTCCTGAACCATTTTTTCTTTGTGGCAGGGTGCATTATCCTGCTGAAAGAGTCCACAGCCACCAAGGAATATTGTTTCCATGAAAGGGTGTACATGGTCGTCAACCATGCTTAGGTAGTTGTACGTGTCAAAGTAACATCCACATGGATGGCAGGACCCAAGGTTTCCCAGCATGACATTGCCCAAAGCATCACACTGCCTCCGCCGGCTTGCCCTCTTCCCATAGTGCATCCTGGTGCCATGTGTTCCTCAAGTAAGTGACGCACACACACCCAGCCATCCACGTGATGTAAAAGAAACCCTGATTGATCAGACCAGATTCTTCAAATTCTTCTATTGTTCCGTGGTCCAGTTCTGATGCTCACGTGCTCATTGTTGGTACTTTCGGTGGCGGACAGGGGTCAGTATGGGCACCCTGACTGGTCTGCGGCTATGCAGCCCCATACGCAACAAACTGTGATGCACTGTGTATTCTGACACCTTTTTATCAGAACCAGCATTAACTTCTTGAGCAATTTTAGCTACAGTAGCTTGTCTGTTTGATCGGACCACACGGGCCACTACTGACCACTGCAGACCAGGAACACCCCACAGGAGCTGCAGTTTTGGAATGCTCTGACCCAGTCGTCTTGCCATCACAATTTGGCCTTATCAAACTCGCCCATGTCAAACTTGTCAAATCCTTACGCTTGTCCATTTTTCCTGCTTCTAACATCAGTTTTGAGGACAAAATTTTCACTTGCTGCCTAATATATCCCACCCACTAACAGGTGCCGAGATAAAGAGATAAACAGTGTTATGGACATTCTGTATCTCTGAAAGACATCATAAAGTTAATTTTGTATTTGTATGATTCATAAGCTGTTTTCCTCATGGGGACCAAAAAAAAATGTCCCCACAAGTTCCAAAATGTCTGGTATTACTATCCTTTTGGGGACATTTGGTCCCCATAACATAGGGAATACCAGGTACACACACATGCGCACGTATATGTGAAATGTTTTGAAAAGTCAATGAATACACTTATTGATAAGTTTGTTTTATGTTTTTATTCTTCACTCCATATGAATGCTTAAATGTGATACGGTATCTATTAAAAATGTGGTTTAGGTGGCTTAATTTTTGTACAATGTAAACTGGTATTCACACCCTTGGGTGTTTGGCTATTATAAATACCTGTTCACCTAAACCATTTACTTTTTCTGTGGCAATTAACTTGGAATGTCTTTTGATGTCTCTTTGTGTGATGGGTAGAAACACAGGTGAGTCAATGCTGTTAATCCTGGGCAGGTTATAAAGAGATCTATTGTACAGAGAATCAGGTAAACTAAGGTGTGTGATCATTTGATACAGCATATCAAGCCTGCCTTCAAGTGATGTGTCATTAAACATTCTTTTCAGATGAAGCTACCTAACATTCTAAATAACTTATTTGTTTCTAAAAGTGTGTTATTCCAGTTCATGGACATCTTTGCCCTCTTCCAGCATGCATGTGCGGGCCATTGCGCAGGTCACGGCATATGGGTCACAGTTGGCGGCAGGACGGCGGTCCTCAAAGTAACCACATTTGTCCTGACCCACCTGACGAGGGATACGGATGCTGGCCCCGCGGTTAGCAACACCCGATGAGAATTGATTGATGCTGGCGGTCTCGTGACGACCCGTGAGGCGACGCTTGTTATCTTCTCCACCGTGTGGGTCGTAGACTCGAATATGCTCTGCATGTCGCTTACTCAGTTTCTCAATGGCTTTCTCAATGTGCCTGATGCAGAGAGGAGGAGGATGGAGGTTAGATGACATGGCAATAACACAGTAACACGACTCACACTTTTATATTTGTCTTTAGTTTCTCTGACTTGTATGATTATGTGTCTGTGTGTGTGTGTGTGTGTGTGTGCAGTACATACTCAATTCCTCCTTCCTCTCTCATTTGCACTGTGCTCACATTGATGTGGCAGCCGGCTCCGTTCCAGTCTCCTGTCATGGGTTTTGGATCCAGGGTGGCCACCACTCCGAAATCTTCACACACTCTGTGTAGCAGAAAACGTGCCATCCACAGTTGATCTCCCATCTCAATTCCTTCACATGGACCCACTTGGAACTCCCACTGCAGAGAGAGTAAACTATCCACACTGGCCATCCAGTACATAGATATACATAACAGAGATCTACAGATGATACACCACTGATACAATGACAATAATTTTTACGTTTCTGTAACCGATAAGCAAAAGTAAATATTGGTTCAGACATTTATCGGTCTACTGTATTTCTAATGCCTAATAACTTCATGGTAGTTACCTGAGAGGGCATGACCTCTGCGTTAGTGCCACTGATTTTGATGCCAGCGTACAGACAGGCTTTATAATGACAATCCACAATGTCTCTGCCAAAGGCTCTGTCAGCACCGACACTGCAGTAATACGGACCTGACAGAAGAGAGACACAAAATTGTCCTCTTATAAATATAAGAGAGTCACAGATGGCATTTTATTGTACAATCAGAAAAATCTAACTCGCTAAAGAAATGTCAGCAAACGTGAACATGTAAAATGAGTCACAGGCAGAGAGTGTTTTTTTTTATTGGCTAAAAGGGTGTGGATCACAGAGCCACAACTTGTATTGTTTTGGGTATCTATCAGGTACTGAAATTTTCTTTTTCATTTAGCTGAAATTGGAAGGGGAAAAAAAACTATGCAAGCATGTCTGAAAAATAACAAAGACACAACAAAATTACTTAAACTTTAAAATTGAAATATAAAAATAAAATCTATAATATCTCAATGATAGTAAAATTGCACTGTATAGAGACAAAGTAAGTGTGGTATTCAAAATATCCCTTTTTTCATTGAATTTATAAGGTGTTACAAATGATCATTATGTTTATACTTCATTAATTGTTGCGCCATCACCCTAGACTGTGACTGTGTAACAACTCATGATAACATTCAGATAACCTTGTGGTTTGGGGTAGCCAAATCTGGGCCAGCCATAGGGGTTTCCATCCACTCCAAAAAGAGTATATTCCTGCTCCATTCCAAACCAAGGGTGGAGATCTTTAATCTTCTCCATGACCTTGTTACAGCTGTTACGATGATTCGATTCTAAGAGAACACATGAAGGTACCAGGGTTTAGATCATTTACAGTTCTACACAACTTCAAAAGATAGCACCATCTTTCTCTCTTTGGTTTATATACAGTATATATAGGGGAGAGCGGGGCACAACCTAACGCTTTTTGACTTTCTCAGTTTGTGTAAATCCACTTGTGGTTCAGACTATTTATTTTTTCCCACCTTAATTGCACACATGTCTAGTACAATTACGTGGTTTTGTTTAATTAATACAGTGTACACTTTTTTCTTGATTTACCCCAAAATAATGGAAGTGAAATGTGACAACATGCCCCGTAGGTGGGGTACATTGTAACATGACCAAATGACAGCTTAAAATGTTACCTGATATAATAATAAATAAATAAAAAAACAAGACAAACTAAAATATTTTGTCAATAAAATACAATTATTAACGTTTTAAAATAAAATAATGGCATTTTTTAATTATTAAAAATAAACACATTTTTGAGTTTGACAACAAACACATAGCTAAATATATATATACAGCATAGTTAAAAACATAATGAAAATTAATAACTTCTGAACATTGACTCACAGTCACTATTCACCCTTTTCTTAGTGTTTCTCAATAGAATTCATAAAAGTATTGAATATAATAACGTAGTTCTAATAGGGTCTCATTGTAACGCAGTGTTACAACGCACCCCATCTGCACAACTGGGATTTAAAGGGATAGTTCACCCAAAAATGAAAATGGTCTGTCATCATTTACTCACCCTCATGATGTTCCAAACCTGTATGAGTTTCTTTCTTCTGCTGAACACAAAAGAAGATATTTGGAAGAATGTTTGTAACAAAGCAGATAGAACAACCATTGACTACCATAGTATTTTTTCCCTACTATGGTAGTCAATGGTTGCTCTATCTGCTTGGTTACAAACATTCTTCCAAATATCTTCTTTTGTGTTCAGAAGAACAAAGCAATTAATACAGGTTTGGAACAATTTGAGGGTGAGTAAATAATGACAGAATTTTCACTTTTGGCTTTAACCCCGGCTCGTGCCTTCTGCTGGTTAGATCAGCATTAAAGAACGAGCTCAACTGTTAAATAACAGATATAAGATTACAATAATATCAGATTTCTCTTATTTTAATTAAACACAAAAAACAGAGATGAAAAATAAACTTAAGAAATGTACTTTTGTTATGGTTAAATAAATGTTCAGTAAGGCCTAGTCCACACGGACACGGGTATTTTTATAACCGGAGTTTTTCCTCCTGTGTTTTAAAAAAAAATCCCATCCACACATGCTCGGTTTTAAAGAAATCTCCGTCTACATGAAAACGCAAAACCCCGCTATCAAGCGCTGTCAAGAGCATGCCACACCAGCAGGCGGCGATATCACCCTAATCGTAAAGGCATGTTGGCCAATCAGAAGCCTAACAGAAAGTTATTACCAGTTCCGGTAGCCTCTGTTCCGCAATATAATAATATATCTGAGCATGTATCTGTGTACATGATACAAGCAGCCCTGTTAGCACAGTTACTATCAGCAATATGTGGGCTACGTCCGCCATTGCACAGAATCGTCAACCATAGGGTCGTCAACAAAGCAGTCAGCGACGCACAATCTGACGTCAAACACAGCGGATAACGGCGCACACTCTGACGTCGCAAGGCAAAAACTACGGTTTCACTGTCCACACGACAACACTGCAACCGGCGTTTCTGAAAATCCTCACCCTGGCCGGAGTTTTCAAAAAAGTCCGGTTTCAGTAACCGGATACTGCGTGTGGATGAACAGCCAAACCGCGTAGAAAAAGCTGCGGTTTTGAAAATACCCGTGTTCGTGTGGACAGGGCCTAATTTTTTCAGTAAATAATGTTGATATGTAGCCTGGATGCCAGCCGAATTTAGCCCCACCCACAACATTTTAACTCGGGCAGTTCGGACCAATGAAATTGGCGGGCTTTAGACGATGATGGACAGATGATAAACAGTAACGTAATCATTCACTTCATCAAAGGCGCTTGGGTTGAATTTGTTCTAATCCTAAACGGAGAACTTGGTCGTATATGAATTCACCTTTGCTATTTCTCTCAGAAATGATGATCGTGTTGGTAAGTTCTCTGTGTATCCTTAAATTCTTTTTTTACAACACCGGCAAAGATCATTTACACTCATCTTTTTCTTCTAACGTTACTTATTCCAGCGTGCGTGCAGACGGGGTTGCCCAGTTTTTAACAACAAAACCCGCCCAATTGCTACTCAAAACTAGCCAAAAACAAGCCCAATAGCTTTCCGGGGGGGTTCTCCGGAAAAAATGGCATTTGGGGGGGAAAATGTGTGTTATTTTGGCAGGGCTGCCTGCTAAAATTCGCATTCCTGAGTCTGTATATCACATAATTGGGGTCGCTTCAACCCGCGGACATGGAAAAACCCGCGGACTTGGCAACACAGCAGTTGAGTTCTGTTGACATTTGACAACTAACATTATGCGTCACTCCATTGCTCTGATTGGTTGTAGGTCTATCCAATTGAGGTCTTTCCTGGTTCGGTTGAAACACGCCCCATAATCACAGCCCAACGGAGCAGTATCAGACTCAAATTCTATGGCAAGCCGTTTTAGCATTTAAACCTTTGTTCTGACTATCTATAAATATATTTAAAGATAGTAGCAATTGTATTTTGACTAGTGATAATTATAATTCAACTAGTCAGAATGACAATTAGAGATATCTGCAATTATAATTGCACTAGTAAGAAATCCGATTTGAGATATCTGTAATATATATTTTGACTAGTCAAAACTCCATTTAAGATATCTGTAATGATGCCATAGATATCTTTAAAAGACGTGTCATTTATCCGTAATGGTAATTAGAGATATCTCTAATTCAGTTTCGACTAGTCACAATTATATTTTAAGATATCTGAATTGTACTTGCTCCTAGTCGAATCTGCTATTGTGTGACATGAAACTACATTTCCTCAGCACCACCCAGAGTGGTTCCTCCCTGCCTAGCTAACCGCTAAAAACTTTAGTCTGCTTTTGTTTAAACGGTAAATCGTAAATCGTAAATCCTGCAACTTATTTTTATTTTCATTAATATATATATATATATATATATATATATATATATATATATATATATATATATGTACATTTATAACACTAATACTTTGTATTATATTACGTTTGCATCAAATTACAAAAAAACAAGTTACCACTGCTGTGAGGGTGTTTCTAATACAGCGTCTATGGGAGTGATGGTAAAAAAAATATATATTTCTCTCTTTTCACTGCCGTTATCAATCTCACTCTATTTTTCCCTCTTTTTGAAAGCTGTGAAATTTGTGGAGTTTTTCTTTTGCTATTTGAGTAAATGGGCACAAAAAATATTTAATGTATTCTCTCATTCATCGCTATAATATTTAACCCAACTATTACGGCTGCTGCTCTGAGAAATGAAAATGTGAAAAGGGTCTATTGTATCACCTGAAAACCAGGTCAGGCCATTTTGAGATTTTTTGGCGCTCCTCGAAGACAATATGGTTAGAAAAGGCGGGGGCTTAGCAAAGGGGTGGTTTGAGTACACAATTAAGATACCTATAAAATAATTTTGACTAGTCAAAAATCCAGTTCAAGATATCTACAACTGTAATTTGACTAGTAATAAATTACTTAAAGATATCTACATATGTATTTTTGGATAGCTTAAAAAACGACAAATTAAATATATCTCCAATTTGATTATGACTAGACAAAACTCAGTTAACCCAGATATCTCTCATTTAATCGCAACTAGTGCAAATATAATTTGAGATATCTCTAATTAGATATCCCAGTAGAAACGTGTTTTTTACAGATATGTTTAATTACAATTTCTACTAGTCAAAACTCATTTGTAGATATCTGAAAATATTGTCCGATTGAAGTCAATGGAAGAATATGACTAGTCATAAAAGCATTGTAGATATCTGTAATGTATATTACAACTAGTCAAATTAATGCTAAAACGGCTTGCCATACAAATTCTGACTAGAATTGATATGGCAACTAGTAAATACACTAAGTTTCATCATCCTGGCATGTGTGGAAGGTTTTAAACCATGTGTGTTACAACTAACCCCGCGTTAGGTTGTGCCCCGCGCTCCCCTACATATAAATAAAATCAAGACCTGATGAGCAAACCCATTAAAATCTTAAAAATGTTAACATCTTACAAATTTTATAACTTCACTTATAACACACTTTTTCGAATCAAGTAATCATTTTGAGTTGAGTTACAAACTCATCCTGATATCACAAGACAATAAGTTGCTACATGTGACCTTAACAATGTACATACAATTATCAAACTATCTAACATCGTAACCATATTCATTGAATGTAGGTAAATGAGACTGTATTTTTCTTTTTCTTTTTTAACAGTTTTGCAATCCTACCTGCAGGTTCCCGGGTGTGCTTGAGCACTTCACACAGGACTAATTTGTTTGGGTCCAAAATGAAGGGGTCCCTGAACATCCTGACGGGAATCAGTAGCATGTCGCTGTTGCGTCCTTCAGACTGACCTGTGCTGGAACCATCGAAGTTCCATTCCGGAAGATCTGCCAAACAACAAGAAAAAAAAAAAAACATTAACAAGATGCCGGAGATAATTTGGCCAAAAACCAAAAATGTGAAACTGCTCAGATAGATAAACTGATTAACTGCTACCAGCTACGCTCTTTGGCTCAGAATCCATGGTTCGAGTCTTGCCGCGCAGACCTTGTCCAGAGCCATCAATCCAGATGTAAGTGACCTGACAGAAGGGTCCCTGAGGAAGACTGAGATACTGCTGCCGCAGGGCCTTATTGAGACTAGAGCTGTCAGATACGCAAGACATGCTGGACCAGATTTACTGTAAATAATGTATCTGGAGAAACAAAACAAGAAGTAGAACATCCACTATGCTGTCAAGTTAGTTGCTTATAAAAATAGCACAAATATAAATTCATAATATATGAATTATTAAAAAACTTTTATACAGTACTCAAAATAAAATAAAAAACAAAGATGTCTAAAGTGTCAAGACAAACTTGAAAATCTTGAAATAATCAAAATATGATTATATTTTCTTTGATTACACAGTGAATAATAAAAGCCAAGCAAAATCACTGCTCATTAAAGTACCATAATGCACTACTTACTCAGACAAGTGTATTTGATGTAATCGTTCCTCTCCACACATGAAGACTGGTGACCTGCGTGCTGAAACAGTCGAGTTTAAGGAAGTCTGTCATTGAAGATGTCATGTGACAGGTGAAACAAAAGACATGCATGATTTCTCATCTTAAACTTGATTCTGTGAACAAAACCAAACGAGTCACACCCCAATGCATTTAAACCTTATCGCTGTGATACTGCTGCTGTGATTTTATATATATTTTAAATTCATTAATTGGTTGATTTTTTTGGGATGCCTTATTATACTAATAGGTATTTTATAAATAGTTAAGCTGAATATACAATAGTAGATTTCTCTTGAGGCAGTGAAGACATGGCCGGTATTTTCAGTGACAAATACAATCTACTCAACAGTTTGCTCACCTCAGCTGTCCTGCACACACAATTACACACTATGCTTAATGAGAGGCTTTTTTCCACTGCAAAGAGACATCAGCACAATGAAGGCACATGGAACAGCGCTTTTTACTTTGATATGAACAGACACTAGCTGATTCGTTCAAACCCTTGCAAATGCTCATGAAGCAAACTAGAAACTGCTTGTTTGCAGAACAGACATATTGTAAAAAAATGTTGTTTCAAATTGAAAAAAGTGCGTGTTCATGCTGCCCTAATATTTTAAGTTTAGTCAACTTGGAATGTGAAGTTACGTGACAACTGTTATGTGACAACCAAGTGGATATTTGAGTTGACTAAACTTCAAATTTTAAGGTAGCACAAACACTTACTTTTTTATGTTGAAACCATTTTTCCCCCAGTGTATTGGGTTTGGCTTTTAATTCACTGAATGGAATCAAGTCTTAATCATACAACATAAACAGCCAAAACCAGCTTAAACAACATAAGCTAAACATTATGCAAATGAATAAAGTGAAACAATTTAACTCCGGTAGAAACTCCAGTACCAACTCTCTTGTGAAAGAATGGGATCAAATCCCTGCCTTTTAGAAGATATTAACAAGCTCCAGCTTTTTATTAATGTCAATGTTTTTTAAAATATACAAGTAGATATGGATTCCGTGTTTGGGTGTCTACATAGCATACTTTTGGTAATATGTCTACCGGAAAAAGTTAAAATGTGATGCAACCTGTTCATCCTGTCTTCATTGTGTTGTTTTGGGAACATTTACAAACAGAAACCAAAGACAAATCTGACAATGGGACAAGATAGTATTGATGACATGTAACCTTAAAATAAAATGTAACTTGTTTTCTGAACCATCACCATTCCTTTGGTGTTTTGTTGTGGGTGGTTCTTCTTACAGATTAAATAATAATAATAATAATAATAATAATAATAATAATAATAATAATAATAATAAAATAATAAAAGCCAAACTTAAACAGGCTATAATCCCTAGACCTGCTTAAAGTCCTCATGAAATCAAAATTGACCTATTTACTTTGTAACATAGAGTGAACCATTTTTGTGGTTATTTCTGGTCTGGAATGACATTCCTTTTCCGATGACGTCAGTTTGACGCTTTGGTTAAAAATGCTTAACACACCCTGCCCTCTAACCAATATTTAGTTTCACTTGGAAATACGTCACAGCATTGGTCACTCTCAGGAGCTCAGTGAATTCAAGCGTGGTACCATGATAGGTTGGCAACTGTGCAATAAGTCCATTCGTGAAATTCCCTCACTACTAAATATTCCACGGTCAACTGTTAGTGGTATTATAACAAAGTAGAAGCAATTGGGAACAACAGCAACTCAGCCACAAAGTGGTCCAATACGATGGACAAGTCTGGCTTTGCCGGTTGCCAGGAGAACGGTACTTGCCTGACTGCATTGTGCCAAGTGTAAAGTTTGGTGGAGGGGGGATTATGGTGTAAGGTTGTTTTTCAGGGGTTGGTCTTGGCCACTTAGTTCCAGTGAAAGGAACTCTTAATGCTTCCCCATACCAAGACATTTTGAACAATTGGTGGAAAGCCTTCCCAGAAGAGCAGAAGCTGTTATTGTTGCAACCAACTCCATATTAAACCCTACGGATTAAGAATGAGACTTCTAGTTCACAGGGACTTTAACATATTAAAGAGCCAATCAAAACCTTTCTGATGACACAAATCTAAAAAAGAATAATGGTGAAATGTATGAAAGGTGCTTGACAAATGCCTCAATTGTGAAAAAAAAAAAATCATTGCTAACATGAATTGCATGTTTAATTAAAGTCGTACACACAAGTACACTGGTTGAGCATCTAAAACAAGAAATTGCAACAAAAAACAAGTAAGGTTTTTTTTTTTTTTTAGGGTATTTTTAACAGCAGAAAAAAATGCAAATTATATTTGCAAACTTGTTTTGACACCATTTACCAAATGTTTTTCATCAAAAGTCATGTGGTTTCCAGTCCGTTTCCAGCAATCTGGGATTAAAATCCATGCTCAAGTGCACAGTGATATCAGATTGTGATTGTTCAGAGCTCCCAAATCCCCTCAGGTTGGGACTGAACCTTGCGTTCGGCTACCACAACTCATATAAAGGCAATATATTCCGTTTAGGGAAATTAAAAAAAAAGCAGCTTTCAAATTACACAAACATCCTTAAAGGAATAGGTCACCCAAAAATTAAAATCCTGTCAAATTTTACAGACCATCATGCTGTTCTAAACCTGTATGACTTCTAATGTGGAACATAAAGCCGGTTCCTAACATAAAGGCATTGTATGCATTCAGAAGAATTGGAATATATATTGCATGAGACATGTGGATAACTTTTATCAATCCTAGTGGATTACTCACTGTCTTCTGAAGCAAAACGGTGTGTGTAAGAAAACTATTTGTAACTTTTTTCAACTAAAAATAATAGTCTATAGTCATATGAGTGTTCATGAGACGGACATTATGTAAGCGACGATCCTCTAAGCTTCTGTGTTACTTTTCACGTAAACTTCATCACACACTTACAACATCGAGCTGAACTTAAAGGTGCAGTGTGTAATATTTATGAGGATCGATTGACAGAAATGCAATATTATACATAACTATGTTTTCAGTGGTGTATAAAGACCTTACATAATGAACCGTTATGTTTTTATTACCTTAATGAGCCATTTCTATCATACACTGCATTACACTGAAATCACTATTTTGCTCTGCCATGTTTCTACAGTAGCCGTAAACGGACAAACTGCTCTACAGAGCACTAGCTACTCTTTGCTGTCTCAGACGACGACATCTTTGTTCTGTGTCGGCCACTGTAGCTTCTATGTGCTTCGAAAGGGAGGGTTCAATTCGTAACCTCTCCGCTAGATGCCGCTCAGTGCACCTTTAAGTCGAGCTGAACTTGTGAACGAGACTAGGACAGTTGGACAGAAGCGATAGATTCGTTTGTTTGTTTTCTTACACACTTAATTTCACATTGATTCATCCTCTAGGGTCATATCACACAATCGCTGTGTGTGATTTTTCAAGAGTCAACCAAGCAGCACCCATTCACTTGCATTATATGGACTCACAGAGAAGGATTATTTCCCTTAAAATCTTTGTTTGTGTTTATCTAAAGAAAGAAAGTCACACATCGGAATAGCATGAGGATGAGTATATGGTGAGATAATTTTAATTTTGGGGTGAACTATCCCTTTAAGAAAAGGTATTCAGAATTACAGTGAGAAGGAAAAGTGTAAACTTTGAGCATCCCAGCTGCAATTACTATATAATTATGAATGGCAGTGAACGGTCCAGCATAGCTTCAGTGAGTGTTCACAGTGCAGGATGGATGATTAAGAATCACATTTATGGATCACATCCACAGCAGCCTGAGCTCATGCTTTCCTGACAATACGCCCAGTTTTCTTTGAGTCTCGTCTCCTTGACCGGACCGGCTGGCTACTGACTCGCCACGTTCCATGACAGACACGGGCACTGTGTGTAAGAATAAGAAACACACAGACAATTATGAAGGCATACACACAAGCACATATTTAATAAGCTGTCTAAATGGGGCTGATGGCAGAAAAATGAACAGATAAGGTAACGTTGCTTCAGGTAGCTAATTTTTAGATGTGAGGTATGCTCGTGTTAACAAAACCAAACATTTTAAGGAATACAGAATAACTCTTAAAGAGGTTTGGTCAGATTTATTTCACCTGGTGAACATTTTTAGTACATTTGCGAGGTAAAAAAAAAAAAAAAAGCCCATCTAACACCTTACCTGGAGCACCACATTAGGCGTTTATGTGGCTTGGCTGCTTGTCTCCTGTACTGCATCAGTCCACACACCAGCTCGTGAGCTATCATAACGTAAAGTAAGAATATGAGCACACCGGGGTCCATCCTGCCAGTAAGAGCAAGTATTCGCTATTTGACGGCAATGCGGGTTCCACGGAATTTGGCTACAGCGTCACTGAATGTCACTCACGCGCTCGTCTGTTTTTCCCTCCACGAGTCACTTCTCGTGTCTCGCGCTTCAGAATTAATTCATAAACAGCGGCATTTTACTCCCCATCACTGACTTCGATAATCCGAGCTTTAATGGACACAACAAAGCTTTTCATCTTTTACTGTTGACGTAGTGTCAGGATTTTGTTGCTTGAATTATATGCTATTGAGCTTTTCGACAGACGGACCAGGATGATGTTGCCGTGGAGACATCGCCGTTGCCAAGAGACCCCGTAATTCGGTTTCGGTTTAACGTCTGTCAGTGCCGGGTTTGAAAAAGAAAACATAGCATATCATTACTGACATGTGTATGAGAAACCTCCCAATAATATTATGTTGCATTAAAGTCATTCCGTGTTGTTCATGCACTTGTGTAAACAACATTAGCTGACAGCAACTTTTCCTGGCAGCTGAAGGCACACACAAATCCAGTAACTTGATTTCATTACTATTTTTTTTGTAGTAACTTAGCTACTTAAAGACAGACGGACAGACAGACAGAAGAAGACAATCATTCTAATCATTACCGAATGTATAAATTAACCGCAGCCAGAAGCCTTTTTAAAACTTTCATGCGATTATCTGTCAGGATTTCCCCCCTGTATCTTTATTGTTCTTAGGGCATGAAAAACAAGATCTCTCCTTTGGAAGAGATTTTCAGATGTCCACCTGAGTGGACAGTAGCTATGCGTTTTTGGTTTTAACTGAAGAGATAGGCCTACTGTATTATTAAACAACACAGTAATAACACTATTGTGTGTATAACAAACCAATAAATATAAAAATAATGTGAAAATACATACAAAAAAATATAATACAGCTTCAATTATTGCAAACGCAAACGAGTTGTTCCAGTTCAACCGGCAGACTGAGAAATTCATAACATTGCATGTCCTTGATATCAGAATTCCATCAAAGATCTGGTGGAGATTCAACTCTGTGGAAACCCAACTCAGACTATGCAGATAATGCTCATTCTCCCTTCAGTCTAACAGAGTATGTCTACAAATGTCTACCGTAGCTCTCCTCTCTGAGAAAACCTCAGACTGAAATCTACATTGATCTATTGATGTTTTCAGACTACAGATAAAGTACGCATTACAAGTAATGTGTATTACGTAATCAGATTTTTATGTAATGAGTAAGTAACGCATTACAAGTAACATGTATCAACTTCGAAAATGTATCAATGATATGACTTCTTAGATTATGTATTACCAGGAAGAGTCTCATAGGATAGAAGGAATGGATTTATATTTATATTTACATTTCTGACTGGCCGTCGGCCATCTTGGTTTGGAGAAGAAAATAAATTCCACATACAACGGCTTGCCAAGGTTTATATACAGGTCCTTCTCAATAAATTTGCATATTGTGATAAAGTTCATTATTTTCCATAATGTAATGATAAAAATTTAACTTTCATATATTTTAGATTCATTGCACACCAACTGAAATATTTCAGGTATTTTATTGTTTTAATACTGATGATTTTGGCATACATCTCAATAAATTAGCATATCATGAAAAGGTTCTCTAAACGAGCTATTAACCTAATCATCTGAATCAAAATTACACCTGCAAAAGATTCCTGAGGCTTTTAAAAACTCCCAGCCTGGTTCATTACTCAAAACTGCAATCATGGGTAAGACTGCCGACCTGACTGCTGTCCAGAAGGCCATCATTGACACCCTCAAGCAAGAGGGTAAGACACAGAAAGAAATTTCTGAACGAATAGGCTGTTCCCAGAGTGCTGTATCAAGGCACCTCAGTGGGAAGTCTGTGGGAAGGAAAAGAAAAAACGCTGCACAACGAGAAGAGGTGACCAGACCCTGAGGAAGATTGTGGAGAAGGACCGATTCCAGACCTTGGGGGACCTGCGGAAGCAGTGGACTGAGTCTGGAGTAGAAACATCCAGAGCCACCGTGCACAGGCGTGTGAAGGAAAGGGGCTACAGGTGCCGCATTCCCCAGGTCAAGCCACTTTTGACCCAGAAACAGCGGCAGAAGCGCCTGACCTGGACAACAGAGAAGCAGCACTGGACTGTTGCTCAGTGGTCCAAAGTACTTTTTTCGGATGAAAGCAAATTTTGCATGTCATTCGGAAATCAAGGTGTCAGAGTCTGGAGGAAGACTGGGGAGAAGGAAATGCCAAAATGCCTGAAGTCCAGTGTCAAGTACCCACAGTCAGTGATGGTCTGGGGTGCCATGTTAGCTGCTGGTGTTGGTCCACTGTGTTTTATCTAGGGCAGGGTCAATGCAGCTAGCTATCAGGAGATTTTGGAGCACTTCATGCTTCCATCTGCTGAAAAGCTTTATGGAGATGATTTCATTTTTCAGCACGACCTGGCACCTGCTCACAGTGCCAAAACTACTGGTAAATTGTTTACTGACCATGGTATTACTGTGCTCAATTGGCCTGCCAACTCTCCTGACCTGAACCCCATAGAGAATCTGTGGGATATTGTGAAGAGAAAGTTGAGAGACGCAAAAGCCAACACTCTGGATGAGCTTAAGGCCGCTATCGAAGCATCCTGGGCCTCCATAACACCTCAGCAGTGCCACAGGCTGATTGCCTCCATGCCACGCCGCATTGAAGCAGTCATTTCTGCAAAAGGATTCCCGACCAAGTATTGAGTGCATAACTGAACATAATTATTTGAAGGTTGACTTTTTTTGTATTAAAAACACTTTTCTTTTATTGGTCGGATAAAATAGGCCTATGCTAATTTTTTTAGATAGAAATTTTGCGTTTTCATGAGCTATATGCCAAAATCATCAGTATTAAAACAATAAAAGACCTGAAATATTTCAGTTGGTGTGCAATGAATCTAAAATATATGAAAGTTTAATTTTTATCATTACATTATGGAAAATAATGAACTTTATCACAATATGCGTGACAAGTCTCCCGAGCTCTCAGCGTCGCCCTGGCAACAAACGAGGATCACCTGCAGGCACTCAACACGGACCGAACCGTCACAGCTGCACCGTCGCAAGGGCTGTGCCAAGTGTGCGACCGCACAGGGCCTCGCGCCCTCGCACCTCTAGAGGGCCTCGCGCCTGGCCTGCATTTTATGAAGTTTGTCTATTTTTTATTACAGTTTTTCCACCCAACATCGATAATAAATACAATTCCTACTGTCTCTCAATAATGCATAATCAAAGCAACGTGAAAAAAAAATCAGAAAATTATTATTGTTATTTTTCACATTTCGATATGACGTTCTGCTTGGTCGCGCCACTGTGAGCCGCTCACTCTGAGGGAAACATGTCGGGTGCTGCACGAGACCGATTTCGTAAACACGAGTCGGGTGGTGAGAAAAGGAAAGTAATTAAAAAGAAAGAAGAATTTCAGAAGTCACTGAGAGGATCGCTGGATAAATTTGTCAATGCCAATATTGTGACTACAAGCAGCACCCCAGCTAACACAGTACGTTGTGACGACGTCGTCAGTTAGTTGTCATTTGGTCAGCGTGACGTTACTTTATGACAACGTTGTGAGGACGTCGTGGTAAAGTTCCATTTTTTAGAATCTTGACTAACGTTCCAGAAACGTCGTGGGCACGTCCTCAAAAGACGTCGCAAGTTTATCCCACAGGGAACGTTGTGAGGACGTCGTGGTAAAGTTCCATTTTTTAGAATCTTGACTAACGTTTCAGAAACGTCGTGGGCACGTCCTCAAAAGACGTCGCTAGTTTATCCCATGGATAATATATATATATATATATATATATATATATATATATATATATATATATATATACACACTCACCTAAGGATTATTAGGAACACCTGTTCAATTTCTCATTAATACAATTATCTAATCAACCGATCACATGGCAGTTGCTTCAATGCATTTAGGGGTGTGGTCCTGGTCAAGACAATCTCCTGAACTCCAAACTGAATGTCAGAATGGGAAAGAAAGTTGATTTAAGCAATTTTGAGCGTGGCATGGTTGTTGGTGCCAGACGGGCCAGTCTGAGTATTTCACAATCTGCTCAGTTACTGGGATTTTCACGCACAACTATTTCTAGGGTTTACAAAGAATGATGTGAAAAGGGAAAAACATCCAGTATGCGGCAGTCCTGTGGGTGAAAATGCCTTGTTGATGCTAGAGGTCAGAGGAGAATGGGCCGACTGATTCAAGCTGATAGAAGAGCAACTTTGACTGAAATAACCACTCGTTACAACCAAGGTATGCAGCAAAGCATTTGTGAAGCCACAACACACACAACCTTGAGGCGGATGGGATACAACAGCAGAAGACCCCACCGGGTGCCACTCAACTCCACTACAAATAGGAAAAAGAGGCTACAATTTGCACAAGCTTCACCAAAATTGGATAGTTGAAGACTGGAAAAATGTTGCCTGGTCTGATGAGTCTCGATTTCTGGTAGATGGTAGAGTCAGAATTTGGCATAAACAGAATGAGAACATGGATCCATCATGCCTTGTTACCACTGTGCAGGCTGGTGGTGGTGGTGTAATGGTTTGGGGGATGTTTTCTTGGCACACTTTAGGCCCCTTAGTGCCAATTGGGCATTGTTTAAATGCCACGGCCTACCTGAGCATTGTTTCTGACCATGTCCATCCCTTTATGACCACCATGTACCCATCCTCTGATGGCTACTCCCAGCAGGATAATGCACCATGTCACAAAGCTCGAATCATTTCAAATTGGTTTCTTGAACATGACAATGAGTTCACTGTACTAAAATGGCCCCCACAGTCACCAGATCTCAACCCAATAGAGCATCTTTGGGATGTGGTGGAACGGGAGCTTCGTGCCCTGGATGTGCATCCCACAAATCTCCATCAACTGCAAGATGCTATCCTATCAATATGGGCCAACATTTCTAAAGAATGCTTTTAGCACCTTGTTGAATCAATGCCACGTAGAATTAAGGCAGTTCTGAAGGCAAAAGGGGGTCAAACACATTATTAGTATGGTGTTCCTAATAATCCTTTAGGTGAATATATATATATATATACGTGAGACCCGTTAAAATCGTTCCAATGGAGGCTAACGATCTGCGGTTGAAGGTTGCTGCGCATTCAGTGTTTTCAGCTGGACAGAATGAATTTAATTATAATTTATCTTTAAATCTGACTCCATTTTATCATAATCTCAAATTTAGGATAGAATGCCAATTGGTTGTTTGGTCATTTATATTTAATAGTTAGTCACACATTTAGTCATTCTGTTTAACCCTTTGTTGCAATTATTCTGTTCGGTAATCTACTAGAGATAGTTAATAATTACAGATTAATTCAGAATAGATCAAAAATGTAATAAAATGTATTAACAGTCAGGTAAATGTATAATGCCAATTACATAATCAATTCAAAGATAATCCATATACAACATCAAATACTCTGAAGCAAAGAATAAGATATTGATACCTGACTTTGAATATTACATAACGCAGAGTGTCTAAAAGTCTGCGTTACGGGCCCAACTCATTACAGCATCGAGTCCCGATCTCTCTGCTATATCGCTTTAAGTAGGTCAGACCAGACCGAAACCTCTTTCAATTGGAAATACATGATAACAAAGGGAATTTAAATTGAATCACTATCCTATGACTCAATTAGATACCAAATGGCTCCAACAGCCACACCCACCGTCATGCGCAAAATATCTCTAAGCTTCTAAAAACTCTTATTACCTTCTTGTATACTTCTGTGGGGACGAGATTTTTGTACCAGTCGCACTGAGACATTTCAAACAATATCAAACACATATAATATTGTATAGTGAGAATTGACAGTTAAATCATACAGATTTTGGGTGAATTCTAGGTGATCTCTCAGCATGAAGTGAAATAGGATGGGGGAAATTCAGGGGAAGGGAAAGACATGTAGATTAAGGCCATTCTCAGTTGATTCACTCAGTGTGATGTCGTCTGCGAAAAGTGTCCTCTCAGTGAGTAATTGTCCATCACCAGACATTTTGGCATTATGTAAGATTTCTCAGTCTTTCATACACACACACACACACTATCATTACAAAAGAGACCTCAAATGGTTAATTTAGTAGACTTTTTACCTCTACCATAACAAAGACTATGCATTGTATGTCAGGGTGCTGCCCTGACAGCCTTGTCTGTCTTGTCTCTGTTCAGTGTTTCTTTGTTTGTCTTGTGTCTGCCCACATGGCTCTGTCTTTGTTTGTGTTGGCCATGTGCTCCTCTCGTTTCCCTTTACCACACCCCCTTGTTTAGTCCTTGTTTGCTTAATTGTGTTCACCTGATCCTCATGTGCTCTTCCCTTTATATTGAGCTCCTTTCCCTCTTGTCCTTGCTGGTGTGTTGTGTGCATTTGTTTTATGCTCTGTGTCTAGCTAAGCTATTTCTAGTGCGTCGTATTTGATTTTCCCTAGCCTTATTTTTTGGATTTCTCTAGTTTTGATTTTGTTCCTGAGATTTTACTCTAGTCTAGTTCTTGTCTTTATTTTTGGTCATCTCCCTAGACTTATTTTTTGTCTTGCTTATCTTAATTACTTTTGTGTTTCTCTCTAGTTTCCTGTTAGAGTGCAGTCTTGTTTTATTTCTTAGTTTCACTCTCTTATAGAGCTCGTTTTTTTTTTCTTTTGCTAGCTTCAGTTATTGTTTAGGTTACTTTGTATTCTTTATTCTTGTGTGTAAGTTTGTCTGTTCTTTCTTGTTGTGTGTGTTGTGTTGTTTCCTGCCCTGTGTCTGGAGTTTCCCCTGATCATTGACTCTCCTGGCCTGGCTACCAGTCTGGTTCTGCAGCCAGCCACGTCACCAACTGTCAAGCCTGGTTCCCTGAGCTGCTTCCTTGTCTCCATCGTTGGCCATCACATCCTTGCTGTCTCTACCCTGACCAGCCAGTTCTCCCATTGTGTCCTGCCCCTATTGTTTAGACTTTATTCCTGTTTCACCATTCTTGTCCTGTGTCCTATATTGTTAATAAAATTCACCCCCTGCTCATTCTGCATCTGGGTCCTCACTCTCAGTGTCCTGATATTGTACTCCTACAAATGTAGTGTTTTCTTTTGGGATCTGTTATTCTGCAGTAGAGTGAATCCATTAAGTGAAAGACCATCCACGGCTAAATCATTCTCAGTGATGATAGCCATAATGACTCCAAACCACAACCCACAAAAACCTTTAACAATATGTGGACCTCTAGAGCTTGTTGATTGTTTGCTTTTTAATAACTGTACTTTGCTGTTCTGTTTATTGTATATCATCAATTACATTACATTGTATTGGATTGGACTACTTGTTTGGATAAAGTATTTTTTCATAGTAAAGAGAACTATCTTTTGGTTAGCATCAGTGTTGGCATGTTGGGTGTGTTTTTGCATGTTATGACCGGGATAGTCCTGCTATGGCGACACAAGCAGTTCTCCTGCTGTGGTGTCGACTGTTTTGCTTGATGGCTGCCGGTTTGTAGCGTAGTCACCACAATGACCTTCTACGGCCCTGTATTCCCATGTACCTCCTCCGGATGATGCTGTAACCAGCAAACACACAAAAAGAGATTTAAATATTATGCAGTTTATATCAAGATTACAGTAAACCCATATGACTTTTGTTAATCTGTGGAATCTAAAATGTGAAATTTTGAGAAATTTACTGGTTGTTCTTTTCCATGCAATTACAATAATGGGGACCGAAGCTTTCAAGCTTAAAAAATTATGCAAAAGCACCATAAAAGTATCCATATGACTTCTTAAGCCTTTAAGCCATAAGTGTCTGGGTATGAGACATACATTTAAAATGTATCCCTTTGTGTTCCAAAACAGAAAGGAATTTAAGAGGTGAGTAAAATATGGAAGCTTGTTCCATAAAAAAAGAAAAAGATAATTACGACTTTTTTTTCTTGCAATTGCGAATATACAGTATATCTTCTTTCCTCAGAATTATGATATAAACTCGCAATTATGAGTTATCTCCAATTATAAGGGAAAAAAAACCTAAATTCTGACTTTATGACACACATTTGCGACTTTATATCATGCAATTCTGAGAAACTACAAGGAAAAAAAAGATTAAATTGTGAGATGAAAAAAGTCACAATTACCTTTTTATTTTTTATTCAGTGACGGAAGCAAGCGTCCATAGTAAATAATGTATGAATGTTTTATTTTTTTTAAGTTTAAAGGGGGTCTAATGCTATTTCATGCATTCTGACTTATTTACACTGTTAAAGAAAGAGTTGGATTCTCATGCTAAACATGGACAAAATATTAAAAAACTAGTAGGACGTATGGTGGAGTATTTCTGTGCCAAATACACAGAAATTTGGGCCTCACTTTATATTAGGTGGCCTTAAGTACTATGTACTTACATCAAAAAATAAGTACAATGTACTTACTGTGTTCAAAGTGTATTGCAAAACACCTTTGCTGATATTGAGGTGGGATACAGGTAGGGTTAGGGACAGGTGTGGTGGTATGGGTAAGTTTAAGGGTAGGGTTAGGTCTAAGGTATGTGTCAACTGTGTAATTACAAATGTAACTACATAAATTACAGATGTAATTACATGCAGGTAATTTTTAAAATGTAAGTACAATGTAAAAACATGTATGTACACAATAAGTGCATTGTATCAAATGATTAATTAAAATGTTAGTACATAGTAGTTAAGGCCACCTAACATAAAGTGGGTCCGAAATTTGAAACAACAAATGTTTTGAGTATGGCACTGTATGACGGCATAAAGGGCGGAATTGCTTGTATGGGACATAAACCAGAGCGAGAGCAAGAGCGCGCCCTTCAACGAGCTTCGTTCGGGTTACGGAAGCCGTCGGCAGCGCTGTCATTTTGTTTTTAGACTACGAAATCAACAATGTCACTAAAGAAGTGTGTTTTTGGTTGTAAGGGAAAGATAACCTTGTAACCTAAGCTTCCCAAATAACCCAGCGCTAAGGAAACAGTGGATGCAGTTTGTTTTTCCAAAGCAGCAACGGAGTTGTGCACTCCAAGTGTGTTTGTTTGTTCCTGGTCACGAGTCAAAACAGGCGGTGAGTGAAACTGCATCAAATGTCTGTGTTTTGCTGGTAATCGGCACGTAAGTGCATATAATGTAAACAACACGAATGTATAATGAATCGAAAGCTATCCAGCAATAATGCCATGATGTATTTTGTGTGTATGTGTGTTTGACTCTTTAGCTCCGCCCACTGCACACCAACACGAGCTCGGCTGTTTTCGGAAAGAATCAGTACAGCGTATCTTTCTTTTATAAATATGATAAAACTAAATACTCTTCAGGGATATGAAGGATGCAAAACTACTCTATATGTACTAAGACATGAGACTGGCAGAAACTCTGTGTGTTATGTACCCTTTAAAGTTTTTACACCAAACAAGAACATGTACAGCCAGGTAAACTTACAGTATCTCCAGAATCATACAGTTCATTTCCAAAGCCAACGCAGCTTATTTGAGATCTGTTTGAGGCCTCTATTACGGCATTGGCCTTCCTTTTTTTCTTCAGGTAGAACACCAGCAAGGCAGCGAGAATCACTAAGAGCACAATGACGCATACAACAAAGGCCACAATGGTTCCTCTGTTGTTAGATGATGAGGCTGAAAATATAAAGATGTCATGATTTTCTTGCATGATATATAAGGTTTTCACACCAATCTCTTTCCAATTCACACATAATTATAGGTACAATGGTAACAAGAACACAAAGGATCTGAATTACAAACGTTTTTAACAATTCTTGCTAGATGAAGAACTCTTACTTTGGTCTGTCTTCTGCCTAGCGCAGTTCACCCCGACTGTGTACCGGATGTCATCCAGGGCAAGAACACCCTTCTCTCCTTTAAATCCCTCTAGTACAATCTGCCTCCCATTAAATCACACACACAATCAGTAAAATCACACTCAAATTAAGAACATAGAATAAAGTAGGGTTTGGCCACCTGGTACTCGGTTTCTGAGGTAATATTGACACTAAAGTAGTTCCAGTTTCCACCTCCCTCATGCAGCGTCAGCAATTCATGTTTGGATTCTTTAGACAGCCTCCATACTGTGAGTTTACTGTCATCTTCAGAAGAAAGCAAAATATAAAGAATTAATTTTTATCCAAAGCATCTTGCAAGGCATTTTACATAATATGTAATATCTGGATGCTAGTTTTAAGGAAAATTTGGATCAAACGGACGACTTTTGATATATATGTTATGCTACACTGGCGTTTATGTTTTGGAAAGAAGTCTCTTATGCTCATCAAGGCTGCATTATTTGATCCAAAATACAGTAAAAGCAGTAATATTGTGAAATATTATTACATTTTAAAGTTTTCTATTTTAATATTAGTTTAAAAGGTAATTTATTCCAGTGACGATAAAGCTTCATTACATTAGTCTTCAGTGCCACATGAGCCTTCAGAAATCATTAGAATATACTGATTTTGCTGACATACAAATTTTTACTTATCAAAGACTAATAACTGAGGTAATAAAAACTAAAATTGATCATTTGGTGATATAGATTTAGCATACATATGGTTGGCTGATAAACCCAAAAGCTCAGGCAGGTTCCTTTGGTTGGTGCCAGGTGAGGGCTCAGCAGCCAGGCATTCTGGGTAGCGGTGTCCCGCTTGGAGTTAGGAAGGACCAGGAAGTGTCCTAGAATTATAAAAGAGACTAAATTACATCCACTTCCTCAAAATAAATGAGCCGGTGACAATGAGTATTTACATTCTCTACATAGCAACAAACACGGTTTATTATAAGCGTAAAGCGCACAAATCACCTTCTTCTGTGTGCAGTGTGTGGTCATATGGTGGTGTGCTGTAGAACATCTCAGCTTGGACACTGGTCAGGTCCCAGTCTAACCAGTCTACAGATGGTTGTTGAGTGTTGGACCAACCACACAAACCTTTCTCGAAATCACAGACACTCTCTGAAATGCACACAAAAACACAAACAAAAATGAAAAAAAAAGGGGAATATATATATATATATATATATATATATATATATATATATATATATATATATATATATATATATATATATATATATAGCTATTTTATAGATAATAAACAGTAAACATTTATTTAAAAAAAATAGAATAATAATAATAATGAACAATTCTATATATAAAGTCAATTACATGTATTTAAATCTCTTCCAGCAGCACCTGACCAATCAAGAATAGCATTTAACATTGTATTCATTTTCTGTCTGTCTAATTTATTTTTTTTAAAAAGAAGAAAAAATTCTGTCCTGTGTGTTCTGTGCTAGATTAACTGAGACTTGTTACAGCACTTGCATACTGTTGCCCTTGACTGTTCTAGCTGCTTTTATTGCTCTCATTTGTAAGTCGCTTTGTTTAAAAAAAAGACTAAATGTAAATGTATTTATTTATTATTAATAAAGATTATATATATATATATATATATATATATATATATATATATATATATATATATATATATATATATATATATATATATATATATATATATATATATATATATATATATATATATATATATATATATATATTTGGGGGGGTCAGTAAGATTTTTAAAAAATAAATTCATACTTTTATTGAGCAAGAACAGATGAAGGATCATGTGACACTGAAGACTGGAGTATTGATGCTGAAAATTCAGCTTTGCCATCACAAGTATGAATTACATTTTATAATATATTAAATTAGAAAAAGGTTATTTTAAATTGTAATATTTTTGATTAAATAAATGCAGCTTTGGTGAGCAGAAGAGACTTCTTTCAAAAACATTACTAACCCCAAACTATGTGTATACATATACACACACAGTCAAACCAAAAATTATTCAGACACCAGATATAATTTTTTACTAGTGGGTGCAGGACACTATAGTTCATTTATGTAAGTGAGGATAGCAAAACAAAGGAAACTGTGACATATTATACCCAAAAGCTCTTCATACAGGACTACCAGTAAAATTCATACAAATGTGGGACCAAAATTATTCAGACACTTGACCATGACCTGACCATGTTGTTTTTTCCAAGTGTTTTTTCTTTAATTGCTAATGCAACCTTTTACACCACAGACTAACCAAAATTAAGCATTGTATGGTAATTGATGGACCTAAATTGGTATTATCTAATTGTGTCCTTAAATTTAACAACTATATATATATATATATATATATATATTTTTTTTTTTTAAACAACCCATTTTTATTTCCAATATTCAATGAGAAAATAAATTAGAAGTGGATTTTATCCATCAGGAATGTTGACTTTAACTTTGGTTTTAATTCAAACCTGTTGTGGGGCAGCTGTGGGTCGAGTAGGTGATGTCATCAATGGCAATAAAACTGAACAGGCCTCCTTCACCCTTCACCTCAAACTGCAGCTGAATCACAAATATGCATAGAATCTTTACACACATCCAGACTCACGCCCAGACCATTTATTAAGCACAACAAGCTAACAAAGCAGGTGTAATTGCGATACCTTGGCAACTCATTTACATTACTAAATGAGCTCAGGCAACCGATCATTTACCTGCCAGTCCCCATGCCAGCTGATGTTCCCTTGGCCAAGACGCCAGGCCTGTCCCTGCCTGACGCTGCTGGAGAATAATTGTATCCTGTCTCCATCAGATGGCTTCACATAGACATTCAGAGTTCCTGTGTGGGTATAAATACACTATTTACTTGAAAATTAATAGGTTTGTACATGTAAGGGACATAGTCCAGTAAGACCTGTGTGTGTAAACCTCACTCCCTTGGCCTCAAGAGGCTCACTAGCGGCTGTGGTCTTTAGCGTTCTTGTTAGTGCGCCCGCCTCCCAGAGACCACGATTTGAGTCCCGCTCGGAGTGGGTTGAGTAGGACCGGTTACATACATACACACATATGAGATAATGTTGTCTTACCTGGATTGTCTCCTCCTGTATGGTACCAGAAGTGTACACATTCGGTGTGAGCCAAACCTCTGCGCACAGGGGAGGTCAAGGTGGTCACACTACCCTTGGGAAGGACATCCACACCGCTGTGGGCCAGCATGTAGAACCCTAGTCACAACATACAATATAAAATAGAATAAAAATAGATGGACATAGCTAGTAAATTCACCTATATGTAAAAACGGGTTAAGCAAGATTGCGATCTGGACTGCAAACACTGCTGCTGTGTCAGTTTAGCGAATTCTCCCGTCAGACTTCTCCCCAATTTTCTTTAATTTTCAATTTTTCCTCACCCTTTTCTGTTTCCAGGCTGTGGTCGGTCTCGGGTCCTGTTTTGTGTAATGCCCAACTCTGGTGTATCCACCCAGCTGTTTCAGAACTGGTATAGCCACAAATCTGACTCTCAAATGAGCACATAGTGGGCAAAGAACATGGTCCCGTCACAAACGCCACATCATCTAAAGCCAACTGACCATCAAAACCAGAGCGAGTCGCCTCAAACACCAGCTACATAAGCAAGAAAAAGAATGAATGAAAAACGACGAGGATCAGAAAATTAAATTAAAATTAAATACATTTTTGGAGTAAGTAAAAATGTTAAAACATCCCTTTTCACAGTCATAAAATATTTTTGAACCAGTTTATTTACTAATAATAAGCCAAAATATGTGGCCATTTACAGAGTCATTGTGTTTTGCGGGGGCTTTTGCTGACAATTTTGCTTTAGGCAGGTAAACAACTTTAGTGTGCACCTGGAAAGAAGTGAGCTGAGGAGGCACGGGGCAATGGCCCTCATGCCAGACGTTACCATGGGCACCACTGCGCATCCACAACAGCTCTTCTGAGCCGTCAGCAAATAGCAGCTTTACACTGAGAGCACCTTGGAAAGAGAAGAAGAATGATGAAACGAATAAATTGTAATGAAGTGTAAAGTTTAAGTCAGTTTCTCAGCACAAGCTGTTCATTGAAGCTGTAGGACATTCTGGTCATACAATGGTTGAGAAGCTGGGAATAAGGTGTTCAGATCCACCTGTGTTTGGCCCATAGAGCTTGTAGAAGAAGGACAGACAGTGCTGTGTGTAACTATACTGTCTGAGTGAGAGGAGACGTCCAGAAAGACCTCGCAGTGAAGTGTCCCACATATCCACAACAAGACTCCTACCTGAGAAAGAGAGAGAGATGAGTAGATGTTTGTATGATGATGATAAAATAACAATATAATTCACTCAAAATGTAACAACATCAAAAGTATCCTGACCAACATGGACAGTGTGGTCCATTCCACCATGAAGCCTCCAGTCAAAATTATCGGTTTGGTCCTGGTACCACCCGCACAAATTTACCTCAAAATTACATGATACATCTGTTAGAGGAAAAACAATAGATGCATCATGCAAAGAAGGAATAAAAACAAAAACACAAAACAAATCATTTAGAGACAATGAAAACAAAGCATGTAAAATAATGTTGATTATTTGTATTCACTCACCACCAGAGGGGATAAACAGAGGAGAACACTGAACAAAGTACACATCCTTCACTGCAATCTGGTTACTTGGGGAGAGCTCTTCAGCACGGGCCCTGAACTCTAACTGAGAAAGACAATAGACAGACAGGCAAAAACAGAGAGATAGATGATAAGATATATGACAGACCGATAGATAGATAGATAGATAGATAGATAGATAGATAGATAGATAGATAGATATAGATAGATAGACAGACAGACAGACAGACAGACAGACAGACAGACAGACAGACAGACAGACAGACAGACAGACAGATAGACAGACAGACAGAGAGACAGAGATTTACAGATAGACAGACAGGTAGATAGACAGGCAGACAGACAGATAGACAGATAAAGACAAATAGATAGATGATAGACAGACAGATAGAGAGAGACACAGGCAGACAGACAGATACACTCACCTAAAGGATAATTAGGAACACCTGTTCAATTTCTCATTAATGCAATTATCTAATCAACCAATCACATGGCAGTTGCTTCAATGCATTTAGGGGTGTGGTCCTGGTCAAGACAATCTCCTGAACTCCAAACTGAATGTCAGAATGGGAAAGAAAGGTGATTTAAGCAATTTTGAGCATGGGCATGGTTGTTGGTGCCAGACGGGACGGTCTGAGTATTTCACAATCTGCTCAGTTACTGGGATTTTCACACACAACCATTTCTAGGGTTTACAAAGAATGATGTGAAAAGGGAAAAACATCCAGTATGCGGCAGTCCTGTGGGTCAGAGGAGAATGGACCGACTGATTCAAGCTGATAGAAGAGCAACTTTGACTGAAATAACCACTCGTTACAACCGAGGTATGCGGCAAAGCATTTGTGAAGCCACAACACGCACAACCTTGAGGCGGATGGGCTACAACAGCAGAAGACCCCACCGGGTACCACTCATCTCCACTACAAAAAGGAAAAAGAGGCTACAATTTGCACAAGCTCACCAAAATTGGACAGTTGAAGACTGGAAAAATGTTGCCTGGTTTGATGAGTCTCGATTTCTGTTGTGACATTCAGATGGTAGAGTCAGAATTTGGCGTAAACAGAATGAGAACATGGATCCATCATGCCTTGTTACCACTGTGCAGGCTGGTGGTGGTGGTGTAATGGTGTGGGGGATGTTTTCATGGCACACTTTAGGCCCCTTAGTGCCAATTGGTCATCGTTTAAATGCCACGGCCTACCCGAGCATTGTTTCTGACCATGTCCATCCCTTTATGACCACATTGTACCCATCCTCTGATGGCTACTCCCAGCAGGATAATGCACCATGTCACAAAGCTTGAATCATTTCAAATTGGTTTCTTGAACATGACAATGAGTTCACTGTACTAAAATGCCGCAGATCGATATAGATAGATATACACAGACAGACAGACAGAAAGATACAGACAGACAAATAGACACATACAGATAAATAGATCGATAGTCTACCTGAAAGCGATTATCTCTTGCTCCAACATAGACTTCCTCCTTTAGCCAGGTCCCTGCCATCTCATTGGTCCTTCCAGCAAACTTCCAAAGCACAGGATGAGTCCCTGACACACTGTCTACAACATACACTGCCAGCTCACCTGCAGAGAGAGGAAGAGAATATATAGTCTAACATCACGCTAACTAACAGAGGAGAGACGGGTCTATTACAGCAGATGTTGTACCTATGTGTGGGTTACTGCCACTGAGACTGTAGGAGAACTGAAGGGTGCACGCTGGACCTGATGGACCCAAGAGAGGGGTACAAGTTTGGGCTTCACTTAACTGCTGCCCAGGAGCACCAGTCACAAACAGGAACTGCTCTAATGACACACACACACACACACACAGTACATAAATTAAAGTAAATGATCTAGCATTTTCTTAATTCATCATAATAAAATCAGCTTTCTTTCACCTTGGTTGAAGGTGTCATTATACTCCACTTTTAGCTCCCAAGCCTGGCTCCCTATACTGGTGTCTGTCCAGCCAGAGCTTCCCATCTCATATGAGAAGTCCCCTGTGTACACAACATTAACATAGATCCTCAATGTGTGATTAAGATATACTGTGCAAAAGTTTTAGGGACATTTTGTTAGATTTTTTTGTTTGGTTTTTTTTTCACTAAAAAAAGGTTAAGCCAAATTATTTTTTATAAATGTAAACTCGTATTTCCTACTGACACACTACAGCAAAATACACTCACCTAAAGGATTATTAGGAACACCATACTAATACTGTGTTTGACCCCCTTTCGCCTTCAGAACTGCCTTAATTCTACGTGGCATTGATTCAACAAGGTGCTGAAAGCATTCTTTAGAAATGTTGGCCCATATTGATAGGATAGCATCTTGCAGTTGATGGAGATTTGTGGGATGCACATCCAGGGCACGAAGCTCCCGTTCCACCACATCCCAAAGATGCTCTATTGGGTTGAGATCTGGTGACTGTGGGGGCCATTTTAGTACAGTGAACTCATTGTCATGTTCAAGAAACCAATTTGAAATGATTCGAGCTTTGTTACATGGTGCATTATCCTGCTGGAAGTAGCCATCAGAGGATGGGTACATGGTGGTCATAAAGGGATGGACATGGTCAGAAACAATGCTCGGGTAGGCCGTGGCATTTAAACGATGCCCAATTGGCACTAAGGGGCCTAAAGTGTGCCAAGAAAACATCCCCCACACCATTACACCACCACCACCAGCCTGCACAGTGGTAACAAGGCATGATGGATCCATGTTCTCATTCTGTTTACGCCAAATTCTGACTCTACCATCTGAATGTCACAACAGAAATCGAGACTCATCAGACCAGGCAACATTTTTCCAGTCTTCAACTGTCCAATTTTGGTGAAGCTTGTGCAAATTGTAGCCTCTTTTCCCTATTTGTAGTGGAGATGAGTGGTACCCTGTGGGGTCTTCTGCTGTTGTAGCCCATCCGCCTCAAGGTTGTGCGTGTTGTGGCTTCACAAATGCTTTGCTGCATACCTCGGTTGTAACGAGTGGTTATTTCAGTCAAAGTTGCTCTTCTATTAGCTTGAATCGGTCGGCCCATTCTCCTCTGACCTCTAGCATCAACAAGGCATTTTCGCCCACAGGACTGCCGCATACTGGATGTTTTTCCCTTTTCACACCATTCTTTGTAAACCCTAGAAATGGTTGAGCGTGAAAATCTCAGTAACTGAGCAGATTGTGAAATACTCAGACCGGCCCGTCTGGCACCAACAACCATGCCACGCTCAAAATTGCTTAAATCACCTTTCTTTCCCATTCTGACATTCAGTTTGGAGTTCAGGAGATTGTCTTGACCAGGACCACACCCCTAAATGCATTGAAGCAACTGCCATGTGATTGGTTGATTAGATAATTGCCTTAATGAGAAATTGAACAGGTGTTCCTAATAATCCTTTAGGTGAGTGTATATAAATAACTGGATTAAAACCCTTTTTTTTGGGTGAAAACCTAATATACACTACCAGTCAAAAGTTAATGGTTTTGAAAGAATTCTCTTCTGCTCACCAAGGCTGCATTTATTTGATAAAAAATACAGCAAAAACAGTATTATTGTGAAATATTTTTACAATTGCTTTTTTCTAATTTAATATATTATCAAATGTAATTTATTATTGTGATGGCAAAGCTGAATTTTCAGCATCATTACTCTAGTCTCCAGCGTCATATAATCCTTCATCTGTTCTTGCTCAATAAAAGTATTGATTTATTTTTTTAAAATCTTACTGACCCCGAATATATATAAAATCTTTATTAATAATAAATAAATACATGTAATTGACTTAATTTTTAATATTATTAAAAAAATATATATTTTTACTTTTTTTTATATAACTTTTTACTGTTTTAATATATTTTAAAATGCTATTTATTTCTGTGATTCAAAGCTCAATTTTCAGCATCATTAATCCAATCTTTAGAGTCCCATGATCCTTCAGAAATCATTCTAATATGCGACTTTCTGCTCGAGAAACATTTATTATTATTATCAATGTTGAAAACAGTTGTGTACAATTGTTTTCAGGATTATTTAATGAATAGAAAGTTCAAAAGAACAGCATTTACCTGAAATATGTATGAAAGCTTTTGCAATATTATAAATGTCTATACTGTCACATGATCAATTTAATGCATCCTTACTGAATAAAAACTTAATTTCTTTAAGTTCTCCCCCCCCCCAAAAAAAAAGAATTCTTACCGACCTAAACCTTTTGAACGGTAGTAAATGTTACAAAAGCTTTCTATTTCAGATAAATAATGTTCTTTTGAACTTTCTATTCATCAAAGAATCCTAAAAGAAAATGTACACAACTGCTTTCAACATTGATAATAATCATAAATGTTTCTTCAGCAGCAAATCATCATATTAGAATGATTTCTGAAGGACCATTTGACACTGAAGACTGGAGTAGTGATGCTCAAAATTGTATTTCACATAACATATAGGTGATACTCACCACACTGAGCTTCGTCTTCTCCAGCATGACAGTCCTTATGAAAGTCACAGATTTTCAGACTATCCTTTATGCAAGGTTTAGCGGGAGGATTTGGAAAAACTGGTCTGGGCCCTACATCTGTATGCAGGGAAATGAAAAAGAAACACAATTTATTGAATTGTTTTATACGTTTTCAGACAAATATGTAGTCAAATGCAGAGTTGTGGAGTATAATCAACATAGGCATAAAATCAGAGAGTACCACTGGATAAGATGCACTCAGGGGACAGCACTATATCATCAATAGCGATCCCTCCATAAGCATGGTCTCGAATGGCAGCAACAAATAGTATCTGATTGGGGAAAGTTCAATACATTAGACAGCATTTATGACTGCAGTGTAATAAAAAAGCGGAAAACTTCAGTGATCAGAGTGATGATGTCAGAGGAGCAATGAGTACCTGGAACGTGGTATTAACGACAAACTCCACCTCAGTCTTTACCCACAAGTCCCCGAGAGCACCTCCACGTTCCCACACGGGATAAATCTGCGCCCCGGCCACCAACACAGAGAGTCCGCCCGACACTCGGCCAAACTGATGCGTGTACATTATCATCTGTAATTATGAACAATCTGTGTAAAATGTAAGGCCATAACCTTAACCATAAGCTTATGTGGTTATAATCCTGATAAAAACGAGTGTCATGCTACTGCACCCTATAATAAGCATTTGGTACTATATACATACCCGACAAGGGTGTGTGTCATTGGTTGATTCCAAAGGAGGGCTTTGAAAAGACGTCCAATCACTCACATTCAGGATGTCCGGCTTGGTTACATACAAGAAATGTCCTGAAGAGTAATTATTTATTGACACTTATTTTGAGACTTCAATGCACAGAGCAGTGTTATATAAAAAAAAGAAAAGAAAAAAAAAAACATTTTCGTAAACAACAATAACTTAAATACATTTTAAATTGCATTTACATGACTCTCAAACTGACTTAAATAAAATAAAAATGGTCCCAAATAAATTAAAGTTTTTTGATAGACTACCGTTCAAAAGTTTGGGGTGGGTACGATTTTTTTATGTTTTGGAAAGAACTCTATTATCCATTATATTATGTTTATAATACAGTAAAATATTGAGAAATATTATTACGATTTTACGAATTTTCAGCATCATTGCTTCAGTCTTCAGTGTCACATGATCCTTCAGAAATCATTCTAGAAGGCTGATTTGGTGCTCAATAGACATTTCTTATTATTATACATTTTGAAAATAGTTGTGTTGCTTAATATTTTTGTGTAACTGTGATAGGGAATTATTTTATGAATATAAAGTTCAAAAGAAAAGCATTTATTGTAAACATAGATCTTTTGTAACATTATAATTGTCTTTATCTGATCAATTTAATGCACATACCTGTCATAGTATTAGTTGAGTGGTCTCTACCAGGTCCTTTTAGAGGGTCAGAAAGAGATATATTCTTTTGATTTGTCCTTGTCCATTTCAAGGATGATATCGTCTGTAGGTCCCATCCACAAAGACCATCCTCAAAGTTGCAGTTCATGTTCTGCTCTGTACATGATAAGTACGCACATGATAAGTAAGTACACAACAATATAACACACATGACTCCAGACCAGCAGTGGGCGATCTAACACAAGAATCAAACGCACTAAAGGCTAAATAAATTGAATAATAAATCTTATTATCAATGCACCACTGATTTCTCTCACTAGATTCATGGTCTCTCACCGTCACCACAGTTCTCTTCATCCGTTCCATCACCACAGTCATCCGTGCCATCACACAATTTATAGTCCTCCACACATCCCTCCCGGTTACACTTCACAAAACCAGGACCGCATGTTCCACTTTCAGGGGGAACTGAAAGAGAGAGAGAATCCAAACATCCTTATCACTGACAGTGTAATCCATCTAAAGTGTGGATGCCCAATTGTAGGGGAGGAGGCAAAAGATGTTTAAGGCAAAAGGATTTTAAATAAAACTAAAAATTTAATTAAATAAAAGTCCCCCATGCTCAGCTATAGGCTGCATTTATTTAAATTTAAAAATACAGTAATATAAACAGTCATATGAACAAAAAAAAAACAGGTTTGCTGATTAAATTTTTTTTGTGGAATCTGTGATACATTTTTTCAGGTTCATAGAAAGTTCAAAAGAACAGCATTTATGAAATAGAAATATTTTGTGACATTTTAAATGACTTTACTGTCGCTTTTGCAAATTAAAAGTATTCATTTCTTTTTTTTTATCTGAACAGTAGGCTACTGTAGATTTTTCATTATACATTCTCTAAATTTTAATAAAAAATAGTAATTTTAGGAAAATAAATTGCCATTTTGAAACTGTATTATATGCATTAGACAAATTCTGACTTGTACAAAAATAAACGGGACCATATTACCCCAGTGCTATGCTCTCTGCACTGGTTACCTGTACGATACCGTGTTGATTTTAAAATTCTGCTCTTGTTTTATAAATCTTTAAATGGCTTGCCCCCCTTCCCCGTACCTTGCGGATTTACCGACAGAACATCGTCCAGCTATGTCTCTCTGGTCATCAAATCAGAGATTGCTACGTATTCCCAAATCAAAGCTGAAAAGTAGGGGTGACCGTGCATTTTCAATGGCTGCTCCCAGATTGTGGAATGCGTTACCCTTAAGTATTAGATCTGCACCGTCCATATATGTTTTTAAATCTAGGCTAAAAACTTACCTTTTTGAACAAGCGTATAGAAAATAATGTATTGTATTATGTGATTATGTACATTGTTGTAAAGCACACTGGTCAACTGGTGTTGTGCTTAGTTGCGCTATAGAAATAAAAGCGACATTGACAAATGAAATCAATCCTTCTGAAATTTTAAAATGGAAATGCGTATTCAGGAATAAATAAATAAATAAAGCTTTTCTTGTGTAAATGTAAAAGAAATATTTTCCATTTCTTACCCGGCAGGGCACAATCTAGAAATTCCATCTGATCGACTGACACATCTCCCTGCTTCCCTTCACTGCGTCTGGAATGAAGATGAATATGGAAAGGGACCGGGATACGGCCCAGGTAGATGGTGGCCTCCCTCCAGCCTCTGACACTGGTGCTCTCTGGCCTCCAAACCACAGCTTCCTCGCCATCAGTTTGCCACACTGACCCCCACAGAGGGCTGTCACCCAGCCCTGTGTGACCTGAAACACACACACACACACACACAGTCAAATTCACAAGTGTTAAATGTGCCCCTTTCCTCTGAGTAATCTTTATTTAACTCTACACTTCAGGTTAATTAGTCCATATTTGAAGCAGTTTTGAATGTGTTAGTATGTGTGTGAACCTGAGTCCCAGATGAAGTATCTGAGCCGAAGGCGACAAGTAGGAGATGAATGTTTTATTTGAGGGGACACGAGCACAGCAGTTCTGGGAGTCTCTGAAGTCACAGCTGTCACTGCCATGAACCAGCCTGAGAAAAATAGAAACATTACATGAAGAGAAACCTTGATAACACTTAACAATAAGATTTAGTTAACCCAAAGAATTTAAATTACCCTATGATTTACTCATCCTCAAGACATGCTTGGTGTATATGACAAATACAATCAGAGTTATATTAATAATGTCCTGGCTCTTCCAAGCATTAAAATGACAGTAAATGGCAGCCCAAAAAAGTGCCTCCATCCATTAGAAAAGTAATCCACACAGCATTGGGGGGTTAATAAAGGCCTTCTGAAGTGAATTGATGGATTTGTGTAAGAAAAATACCCATATTTAAGTTATAAGGTCAAATATCTAGCTTCGGGTGGACTGGTTCCATATTCGATTTATGGAAGTTTGCTGTGAGTAATTGTGTGTGCACATCAGATGTGTAATCTGATGTTGCTTTAAATGTCGTACGTCTCATGTCATGTCATGACTGCTATGTTGCTTGGAACTGCGCCTAAGAATTTCACCTACTGTTGCACTTGTGTATATGGTTTTTGTGACAATAAAATGATTTGAAAAAAGCGTAACTGGTGTTTGTAACATTATAAAATATAATTTGTCAAAATATCAAATGTCATTTTTGATTCATTTAATGCATCCTTGCTGAATAGATGTAGGTTATATTAACAAAAATATGAATTTCTTAAATAAAATCTTTCTGATCCCAAACTTTGAACAGTGGTGTAGATTGTCCTTTATACATTGTCCTAGGCAACATTTTAATAAAAAAAATATACTAATTTTGAAAAGAAAAAACAACTACGTATGTATGTATGTATGTATGTACGTATATATAGGTGTTACGAACTGCTCCGAGACTCGAAGGTGGATCCAAATGCAGCTTTATTTGAGGGCAATCCAGAGGCGTAATCCAAAGTACAGGCAAGGGTCATACACAGACAGGCCGTCAAAACAAAGAAACAAACAAAGAAACAAAACCGGCAGGGACCAGAGGCAAGAGTAATCCAGGGAACAGGGCAAGATATCCAAAACCAACAGACAAGAAAATTAGGAGAGTGCTCAGAAATGCAGGGTAACGTATAAACAAGACTTCGCGGTGAGTGAATGAATGAACATGGTATAAATAGACTGAGACTAACAGGATGATGAGACACAGGTGAATGCAATCAGTGAATAAGGTACATGTGAATGTGATCAGTGATAAGTGATGATGAGTCCGGGCAGTGAGTTATGGAAAATGTAGTTTGAGAGTGATAATAGTCTTAAGTGTGGAGTGCCCTCTGGTGGCTCTCAAGGGCACTCCAGCTGGTGACGTGACAATAGGCCTATATATATATATATATATATCAATGAGCTGAATTGAAACAGCATAGAATTCAGTTTAGTTGACGTTTTAATTAACACAAGTAAACCTATCACTGGATTAGGAAAGGCATTATAAATATAAGCCACTCCTGCAGGAAGGGTGAGATGAATTGTCATGTACCTGTGGAAGTGCCAATAGTGTAGTCGGAGGATGGCCCACTGTCAGGGAGCGTGTTCCCTCTCTGCTGTCTCTGCCAAATGTACCCAAATTCTTCTGACGCTTCAACCCATCCGCACTTCCCAAGATGCTCAAAATCACACACAAACTCTCGTCCTCGATAACCTGGTATTCAACCAATAAACGAGAACATGAATAATAAAAGGAGGACACATAAATACATTAACCGGATTGCAGAAGGTATAAATACAGGTCATTCTAAAAAAATTAGCATATTGTGATAAAGTTCATTATTTTCCATAATGTAATGATAAAAATTAAACTTTCATATATTTTAGATTCATTGCACACCAACTGAAATATTTCAGGTCTTTTATTGTTTTAATACTGATGATTTTGGCATACAGCTCATGAAAACCCAAAATGAAAACCCAAAACCCACAATTAGCATATTTCATCCGACCAATAAAAGAAAAGTGTTTTAATACAAAAAAATTACACCTTCAAATAATTATGTTCAGTTATGCACTGAATACTTGGTCGGGAATCCTTTTGCAGAAATGACTGTGCAGTGTGTGCAGCGTGGCATGGAGGCGATCAGCCTGTAGCACTGCTGAGGTGTTATGGAGGCCCAGGATGCTTCGATAGCGGCCTTAAGCTCATCCAGAGTGTTGGGTCTTGCGTCTCTCAACTTTCTCTTCACAATATCCCACAGATTCTCTATGGGGTTCAGGTCAGGAGAGTTGGCAGGCCAATAGAGCACAGTAATACCATGGTCAGTAAACCATTTACCAGTGGTTTTGGCACTGTGAGCAGGTGCCAGGTCGTGCTGAAAAATGAAATCTTCATCTCCATAAAGCTTTTCAGCAGATGGAAGCATGAAGTGCTCTAAACTCTCCTGATAGCTAGCTGCATTGACCCTGCCCTTGATAAAACACAGTGGACCAACACCAGCAGCTGGCATGGCACCCCAGACCATCACTGACTATGGGTACTTGACACTGGACTTCAGGCATTTTGGCATTTCCTTCTCCCCAGTCTTCCTCCAGACTCTGACACCTTGATTTCCGAATGACATGCAAAATTTGCTTTAATCCGAAAAAAGTACTTTGGACCACTGAGCAACAGTCCACTGCTGCTTCTCTGTAGCCCAGGTCAGGCGCTTCTGCCGCTGTTTCTGGTTCAAAAGTGGCTTGACCTGGGGAATGCGGCACCTGTAGCCCATTTCCTTCACACACCTGTGCACGGTGGCTCTGGATGTTTCTACTCCAGACTCAGTCCACTGCTTCCGCAGGTCCCCCAAGGTCTGGAATCGGTCCTTCTTCACAATCTTCCTCAGGGTCCGGTCACCTCTTCTCGTTGTGCAGCGTTTTTTGCCACACTTTTTCCTTCCCACAGACTTCCCACTGAGGTGCCTTGATACAGCACTCTGGGAACAGCCTATTCGTTCAGAAATGTCTTTCTGTGTCTTACCCTCTTGCTTGAGGGTGTCAATGATGGCCTACTGGACAGCAGTCAGGTCGGCAGTCTTACCCATCATCAAGTTTGCTGACGATACGATGGTGGTAGGTCTTATCACCGACAATGATGAAACGGCCTACAGAGAGGAGGTGCACACTCTGACACGGTGGTGTCAGGAGCACAACCTCTCCCTCAACGTCAGCAAGACCAAGGAGCTGGTGGTCGACTTCAGGAGGAATGAGAGAGAACACCGCCCCATCACCATCGATGGAGCACCGGTGGAGAGAGTCAGCAGCTTCAAGTTCCTCGGTGTCCACATCACAGAGGAACTCTCATGGTCCGTCCACACCGAGGCCGTTGTGAAGAAGGCTCATCAGCGCCTTTTCTTCCTGCGACGGCTGAGGAGGTTTGGAATGAACCGCCACATCCTCACACGCTTCTACACCTGCACCATCGAGAGCCTGCTGACTGGCTGCATCACCACCTGGTACGGCAACAGTACCGCCCGCAGCCGCAAGGCCCTGCAAAGGGTAGTGCGCACGGCCAGCTGCATCATCGGAGGTGAGCTTCCCTCCCTCCAGGACATTTATGCCAGGCGGTGTGTGAAGAGAGCTCAGAGGATCATCAGAGACTCTAGCCACCCGAACCATGGGCTGCTCTCACTGCTGCCATCAGGCAGGCGGTACCGCAGCATCAGAACACGGACCAGCCGACTCCAGAACAGCTTCTTCCCACAAGCAATCAGACTACTTAACTCGTGATCCATCAGGATCATAACACACACTGGACAGAATATCACTCAGCACAACCCACTGTAGATACACACACATTATATACACATTTATTTATCATACAGCATCTATTGCACTTTGGATTTCAATTTGTGAACATATTGTATACTGTACATTGTATATTATTACTATAGCTTAATGTATACTGTTTAATGTATGTTTAGTGTATATTGTTTTAAGTATATGTATATTGTAAGTATGTGTATAATGTTTAAAGCTGTGAGAACTACACTCACATTGTGTAAATTATTTATTGTTTATTGTAGTGTATACTGTGCTGTGAGTAATTGTGTGCGCATCAGATGTGTAATCTGTTGTTGCTTAAATGTTGTACATGTCATGCAGTGTTTCCCCTACAATGTATTCACAGCGGCGCAGCGCCGCCGCTGGATTTTCAGCGCCACTGCAAAATCTTCACATGATCAGTAATATCACGACATTCACTTACACACTGTAAAGGAGAGAGAGAGAGAGAGATTGACGATGGCCAGAGAACTAAACAAAAATGTAGTCTGCTTACACTTTCACAATATCACAGGGCTGTAATATTAATCTTATTTTCGCTTCCAAGGATTAAAAAAAGAAGATATGAGGTAAAACTATTATAAACTATGCTCGCGCATCGTCTAGCACAACTTCCTTCCCTTCACAGCGCGCGCTGTCATTTCTCCACAAACATGTATTTAACGTCAAATTCAGCACAATCCGTGATTGTTGTCAAATGCACACTCCACTTTGGCTAAATTGCAGAACGTGTTTGATTAAATGAAAAGCACAATAATCCGCGCAATAGACGCTGTTTCCAAGTTCAAGGCGGGTGTGTGTGTGTGTGTGTGTGTGTACGCACGCTGCGAAACGGACCGACTTGCACATATGCTTCGTGTGCGCGATTAAACCATCAAATACACAACAAAATAGCCTATATCTCAAAATGACAGGCTTGGAGAGTATTCACTTAAACACAGTTTAGCTTAAATGGGCGTAAAGGGGAGAATGATTTTAGATCTGCGTCTTAAAGGGGCAGCATCTAATAAACCTGGTGACGTTTGAGCCATAATGTGAATCAAAACAACACACACATATATATATATATATATATATATATATATATATATATATATATATATATATATATATATATATATATATATATATATATATATATATATATATATATATATATATTCGATTAATAAAAACGTAAGGTAAAAAAAAACATCATGTAATAATATTTCACAATATTAGGCTACTGTTTTTTCCGGTATTTTTAAGTAAATAAATGCAGGCTTGATAAGCATGAGACTTTTTGCAAAAACATAAAATAGTATCCAAATTTTTCCAGCATTTATTTTTTTTTTTTAGATATTGCCCCTTTCTTACATTTGAGCCCTTGCCCCTTAGGAACTTTCTGCACGTCCCTGCAGGTTATTGAAGTAAAATAGGCTATAAGCTAGTCACCTTTTAAACTAATGAAAAGCTTAATTTGGATTTTAATGTTCAAAATGTCTATTTCTATCCACAAAACTTGCCAGAAGTCATGGTTTAAGGGTTTTTTTTTTTTTCTTTTCATTCCGGACCCCCCGACGAGCGGCTAACCTCCGGCACGTAACAGCACCGCTGCTGGAAAAAATTCTAGGGGAAACACTGTCATGTCATGACTGCTATGTTGCTCGGAACTGCACCCAAAAATTTCACCTGCTGTTGCACTTGTGCATATGGTAGAGTGACAATAAAGTGATTTGATTTGATTTGATTTTGATTTTGATTGCGGTTTTGAGTAATGAACCAGGCTGGGAGTTTTTAAAAGCCTCAGGAATCTTTTGCAGGTGTAATTAGTTGATTCAGATGATTAGGTTAATAGCTCGTTTAGAGAACCTTTTCATGATATGCTAATTTTTTTAGATTTTGGGTTTTCATGAGATGTATGCCAAAATCATCAGTATTAAAACAATAAAAGACCTGAAATATTTCAGTTGGTGTGCAATGAATCTAAAATATATTAAAGTTAAATTTTTATCATTACATTATGTAAAAAAAATTAACTTTATCACAATATGCTAATTTCTTTAGAAGGACCTGTATACAGAAGTTCAGTATCTTACCACAGTCTTGCTCGTCACTACAGTCTTTACAGTCACAAACAAAATCACATCTGTCATCCTGGGAGGCGCCGCAGTCCTCTCGCTCCAGTGCGACAGCTGCCGAATATGAGTAATGATGAAGAGAAAATTGGCCTTTCACAGTTGTGTGTATAGAATCCAAAATATGGACAGCACAGTGCTATTACTGTACGGTTACAGAGACATTATGGAAGTATTAAATATAATGTAAATCAAATTAAACACAATCATATACAAAAAAGGAAACAACTCTACTTGATAGATTTAAATAATTAAATATAAAGAGGCAAATCTTAGAAAAATATAAGAGTTTATTACTGCACTAATAATGAAAAAGCTATAAAAAAGTGCAGAAATCATATTAAAGGTCCCGTTCTTCGTGTTTTTTTGAAGCTTTGATTGTGTTTACAGTGTGCAATATAACATGTGTTCATGTTTCGCGTGTAAAAAAAACAGTATTTTTAACACAATTTACTTATCTGTACACCGCTGTTTTCACTGTCCTAAAAACGGCTGATGACTTCCTTTATTCTATGAAGTCCCTCCTTCAGAAATACGTAACGAGTTCTGATTGTGCCAGCGGTTCCCGTGTTGTGATTTGACCGCAGCTTAGCGAACGTGGAAAGGTCACGCCTCTTAACGGGAGATATATATGCGCTTAATGATCTCTACAGCGTCCCTGGGAAAGCCAAACAAAGGTGATTTGACTCCGGGATGAAAATAACAGCGTCTCGACGACATGGCGACAAACACAGTCAAACGCAGCACTTCCTTTTCTCCACGCGACACGTCCTCTTCTCCACGTGGGACAGCAACAAGACCACGCCCCCTTTTTGAGCGTAGTCTTGTGGGCGGAGGTTATGCCGCGTTCCAGGCAACCCGTAACCCGTGTTTTTCCAACCTTCTACCCGTGAAAGTGCACTGGAACGGCAGTCAAACCCGTGACTTCCCACCCGTGAACTCGTAATAGATCGATGTACTCCCAGTTACGAGATCTGATGTCACATAGCCCGCGAAGCAACAATGGCAGCCCTTATGGACGCGGTGTTTATGAAAGTCGTACATTAAAAAACAAATATAAGGTATTGCTCTAATGTTATTTATCCGCAAATGTTATGCATTATCAGCAGCTCTTCTAGTGTTAGCTAGTTTTCAGGCCATGGAGTGCAAGAATAAATGAATACCAAATACATTTCCAAATATGCAAATAACGTAAAATAAAAGGTATAACAGCTTCTCTTGCCTTATGCACAGTTTTTTCTCCTCCGTTTCCCTCAAATAAGCATGGTGTAAGCACCTTTGGCGATAGAAATTATTGTAAATGAGCATAATCCCCGTAAGGTTCGCCATTCTTTGTTTACATCTAGCTACCGCTCAGGCAGTTTGGTGTGACTTTGCCTGGAATGCTACAAAGTCGTGAGTCGTGGTTTGAAGTCGTAACTTACAGGCTCAAAAACCTGCCTGGAACGCAGCATTAGTCTGTTCTACTGACGTCATTTATGTAGGAAGTACCAGGATGTAGTCCAAGCCAGCCGTTCGCTGTAGGCTTTGAAAGGGAACTTCTGTTAAATAAAATATCTCGCTTGGCACTGAACTTTGAGCTTTATAATTTTACAGGTATTATTTATGCTCTAACAGCAACATTACACACTAACTAAAGTTTGAACAATGGGATCACGAAGAACGGGACCTTTAAGTAAAGTCCATTATGCTCACCAAGGCAGCATTGATTTGATCAAAAATACAGTTAAAACAGTAAAATTGGGAAATATTACAATTTTATAGAACAGATTTCTATTTTAAAATATATTCCTGCGATGGCAAAACTGAAATTTCAGCATCATTACTCCAGCCTTCAGTGTCACATGATCCTTCTGAAATCATTCTAATACAATTTGCTACTCAATAATTTTTTTTTTTTAATGATCAATATTGAAACCTATTGTGCTGCTTAATATTTTTGCGGAAACCATGATACATTTTTTCAGGATTCTGTGAAAAAGAATGCATCCTTGCTGAACAAAAGTATTAATATTAATGACCCCCGACCCCAACTGTTTGAACAGTATTAAAGGGATAGTTCACCCAAAAATTAAAATTGTGTCATTATTTCCTCATCCTTATGTCGTTCCTAACCCGTAAGACCTTCGTTCATCTTCAGAACACAAATTAAGATATTTTTTATGAAATCCGAGAGCTCTCTGACCCCTCAATAGACAGCAATTTAATTAACACTTTCAAGGCCCGGAAAGGTAAGAAAGAGGTTTGAATGAACTGACCCTTTAAACAAACACAGATCTAATGCCAGTTTAACCCTTTAACTGTCACCCCCCTTTCTGAGAATACACATGAAAATGCACTATCCAAACTTAAAGGGCTGTAATTCAAGAATGCTTTGGAATATAGACCTATTAAATTACAGTTTAAATTATTAGTTTGGTCTTGTTTTAAAGCAGACACCCGGCAGATTATTTCGAAAGTGAAAGCAATTCAAAATATGAAAGTATGAAAAAGTTATGGAAGTTTAAATTGACTGTAAATAAAAAATACTGTACTAAATATTTTTTATTTTATATAAAATATATATTTTACAAAAAAAATTAAATCTAAAATTACTATAAAATCAAAGCCATATGTCTAACCAAGTTGTGTTCCAAATTTGAAGTTGATATCACAACAATTGAAGTCCCCATGAGATTTTTTTTAGGTGCTGTACCAAAAACATCCACCGGGTGTCATTCAAATTCCATTGATTGTTTTTTTTATGCATTTTCCTGTACATTTTCTGTCCAAATGTCACTTCCATCACAAAACGGTCACCAAATATGGACCCTTGAGACTCAGACCTTTCCGACGATATGTGTTTTGTCAAGATTAGAAAAGATTTTGATCACAAAGTAATTAAAATAAATGTTGTAATATGAAACATGACACCACCCACTAGGGGAGGAGCCTGCTAAAATAATTTAAAGTACCATTTCCATGGTAACGCAACGTCCAATTTCAAAATGGTTTTCACAGGATGAATTTTGAGTTTGTAAGCTTTCGAATGATACCTAATTTATGATAATTACTAAAATATATGATACGAAAAAAAGGTGATCAAAAAAAGAGTGACTGGTGTCCCGCCAGCGGGACGGTGACAGTTAAGAGGTTAAATTACACTGCAAGCAATTGAAAGTCCAATTTAGTCTTAGAGTTTAGGCTTCTTGTGGGACAAGAAATAAAACCACATTAATTTATAAATCTTCCTGTTCAGGTCGTCACAAAGGTCTGTTTATTTAGTAATCGCATACAATATGCAGTCAAAGGTCTCTGATACACAAGTGTCAGATATGAGGCCGCATTCCTGTATACAAGAACAAAATTTCTAATAAGATGCAGAAAAGCAACGAGGTAAGATGCCAGAGTTTGTATTCTGTAAACAAATCTGCTGCCTTCAATTTTTAAGTACAATCAACTTGGATGTTTAAGTCATTCCTACTTAAATTTTTTTTTTTTTTTTACTTAATGGAGTTTATTTACAGAAATATTAAAATTATCATTAGAAATATTGGACATCAAAATGTACAATCGAAAAATATAAATACACCCACCCACACATTAATGTTCAATAGTACACATGTACCAAAATGGCATTCAATGCTTGAAGCAATCAACCAAAAAAAAACAAAAAAACGTTTACAACAAAGGAACAAAAGCACCAGATCTCACCCTTCTGACAGACATTCAGCATGAGACACGCAAGGAGAATCCAGTGACATGTAGCCATCTTTTAACTCCAGAAGACGGAACAAGAACTTTCTTCAGCATACAGTGAGCAAAAGCACTGCGCTGCTGCCACATATGAAGTTCTGAACTTCACCTGCGTCCCTCCCTCCCGATTCCACATAGAGATAATACCTGGACTTTACATTTTAACCCCCAGACGAGTGCCAGATCCTTCCTTTAAAGCTCCTCAGCCCTTTTATGCAGCACAGACAGCTCAGTTTATTTTGGCCTCAACACCAGATACTTTACCTGACAATGTTACTATTTAGCCAAAATGAACTGCACATTCTGGTCGTACTAGCAGTAGCAAATTGTAAACCATTTCTAGGGTTCGGCCTGTCAGTAAACCTTGACAGTTAAGCAAAAGAAACAAGAAATAAAATAAACACAATAAAAGAGGCAGCGAATGCAGTGCTAGAGGCAAAAAATAATTCATTTATTAAATGTTGTTGTGCAAACCATTTTTGTTCATTTGCATTAAACAATTTAAATGGAAGATTTCGCGTCATAATCTTCAGGCTTGAAATGAAAAAAAGAAAGTGCTGACTTGATGCTGATTTTTGCTGAATGTTAATAACATTCTCAGGATGTCGTTATGTCATAATATTTCTAGTCAAGAAAGTCATTGCATCTTCTAATAAAAATGCTGACAAACGGATGTGAAGTGGATCATCAAGTTTATCAGGCAAGATTTACAACCTCCGGATCAGGTTTGAGGGTCCAGATTTATAGTATGTAACTTTAGTAATCATTAAATTACAAGATTCATGTTATATTATGTAGTTAAGCGCAGTCATTTCTCTTAATGAGACGTTTACTTATTTTGACATAGCAGGTTGTATCTGAACATTTCCACCAACTTAAAGGAATAGTTCACCGAAAAAAGGAAAATGTTGTCATCATTTACTCATCCTCAAGTTGTTCCTAACTTGTATGAATTTCTTTCTTCTGCTGAACACAAAAGAAGATATTTTGAAGAATGTTGGTCACCAAACAGACCCCATTGACTTCCATAATACCCCCCCCTTACTATGAAAGTCAATGGGGTCCATCAACTGTTTAGTTCCCCATATTCTTCCCAATATCTTCTTTTGTGTTCAGCAGAAGAAAGAAATTCATACAAGTTTGTATCAGGACAGAATTTTCATTTTTGGGTGAACTATCCCTTTAAATACATGACAAAATAATCAGTTCTGGGAATTTCTAGGAGCACTTTATTATCGTTTCAGGATGTCACTGTTGCACTATATAACTTTTTATGGTTTGGATGAAGTACTTAACCTTTCCCACTAGGCTTTTCCGTGCTATATTTCATCATTTCCTATATTTGCCATTTAAAGATCAATGGCCATAAACATAAGTGCATTCTTCTCTCTTTGTTGCCATGTGTTCATCTGCACATGAAGTTAAAAACCAATCAAAAATAATGAGGACGACCTCTCCTCTAGTTTCGGCGTAAGCGTTTTATCCATCCACCCATACAAGAGAGTTCTGTTGTTTCTCAGCCTTGGCACATCAGGAGTCCTAGAATATTGAGTCCTCCGACTGAGCTGTCATATATCCCAAGTAACCCACTCAATACCCGTCATCTGCCCAGGTCACCTCATAGTCTGGGTAATGGGTTTTTATCTTCTCTGTGGAGACAGAATGCTTTGCTCTCCCAAATCCCTGGAACAAAAAAAAGAACTGATTATTGGATCCTTTCCTTCGAGGGGTATAACGTTCATCACTGGAATATCATGCATACCATGGAATAACCGTAGACGTGGATCTTCTTTGCATCACTGTCATGTTTGATTCTTCCACCTCCGAGACACTCACAATCCAATCCTCCACTTTTCTCCAGTTCTCCAGCCACACGGTCATAGATATCAGCTTAAGAAGATACAACGTTATGAAGGTTTTGGAGCAAGACACAAATAAACGTTTGACCTCCTATCAAATGTGCAGTGAAAAGTTCCTAAAAACTGTAACATTAAAAAAAGATATGGTCATAAACTATTTTTGTATTTATTTATATTAACTGCATTGCAGTTAAGTTGTTGTAAACCGTAATACAGAGGAAATATAGATAAATAGACTCAATTCCCTTAGACGCACAGAACAGATCCATAATTACTCATATTGGAATCGTTTGACAGACAATATTGTGTGGCAAAAGGTTTGGCTTATATCTAATCAATATTTAATTACTAACAAAGTTAAGGAGGTATGATTCAACATTATACATAGAATTTACCCAGTGAAACAAATTTAAAGGTGATATTGGCCTGAGACTGGTTCATTTATTCTGGCACTGCCCATTTTTAAGACCGTTTTGGCAAAATATTTGTGATTATATCACATTAACCATTGACGGCCAATTTGAGCTGTTTTGGAAACATTTATTACTTGGTCTTTTGGAGAATTGTAAAATAAATGTTATTCTTTCAATGGCAAAATTCACAAATGTAAGTTCTCCTGTAAAAAAAAACGTTTTACATCATTCAAGAAAGAAATGGAACTTTATATCGACTCAATCCGATTTTCTATGAAGCAAAAAGCATTTAAAACTTTGAAAATGTGTAAATGTTTGAATCTACATTTAACTATTTGTTACATGTTATATTTTCTAATATTTGTACTACTCTTTTTTTTCTAACACCAGCAATGCAAGTCAATAGAAGATATTATTTTACTTACAATGTAATCTTTCTTTAAAGAGACAAAGTTTATTCAAACTCAGCAAATCGATATTTATTCTCTCTAACGTTAAACATAAAGCCAAATTAATTGTCATTTGTCAGCTGTTATTGAACTACAGTCCTTAATACTATTTTAAAATGTATATTCTGACATATTCAAAACCTAGGCTATTTCGTGGCTCGTGTTGTTAATAAATGTGCACACTCCTCCTGTCATTCATTCAAGCACACGAACGTAAGTTATCCCTACCATGATACTCGGCCCATGCGTATCCTCTTACAATATCAACATATGAATCGTCGTTTTTGCTGTGAACCCGTATGAGGACGTATTTGAAGACTCCGTTGGGATCTAAATCAACCTCTGGGATTTTAGCAAGACGTTCGGCGGACATTATTGCAAAAGCGGCACAGAAAAATCCTAACACAACAGCCCAGTTTAGAACAGCAACAGAACAGCGCTTCATTCACACAACTGCTGTGTGTTGCCGTACTTGATGCACGTGTTCATATTAGCGACACCTACAGGGTTGGAGCAAAATTACCATTGAGACACCACAACCATTGGATATCACAATGTTACGTTTTGGGTTTTCATGCAAAACAACGAGGTTGAATTTTTGTGTAGTAATATTTTGAATATAGGTACGTTTTATTTACACATATTAGGAGCTCAGATGCAAAAGCCTCTAAAAGCCACTTCGGTCTAAATGAGATAACGATACCGAGTGAATGCTCTCCCATTTAGGATCAGATCAGAATCAGAAAGAGCTTTATTGCCAAGTGTGCTTGCACACAAGGATTTTTTCTTGGTGCTGAAGCTTCCAGTGCACATACACAATACAAACACAACAAGAACATAGTAATACAAAATATACAAAATATTATAAAAATTATAAGGTCACAGTTACGTTTAGTCAGAATAAACATTTACAGATTATGAACATATTTACAGTAGCCTATTTGAGTAGTATGAATATATAAACATAATCTCCTGAGTTTAAAAGATTGCACTAAAGACTAAACAGTCAGAGTATTGCAGAGTATTTCAACTGTTCAAGAGGGAAATGGCCTGTGGGAAGAAACTGTTCCTGTGCCTAGATGTTCTAGTGGCCAGTGATTGGAGTCGCCGTCCTGATGGTAACAGTTCAAACAGGAGGTGTCCAGGGTGAGTGGAGTCTGTGATGATTTTCCCTGCTCTCTTCCTCACTCTGGAAGAGTACAGGTCCTGGAGGGTTGGCAGGGGAGCACCAATAATCCTCTCCGCAGTCCGAATTGTGCGTTGTAGTCTCTTGATGTCAGATTTGAAAAAATTCTGCAAGGCTTATGGTTTAATCTTTAAATTGTGAAACTTACATAATTAACCAAGCACTCTTTAGTTGAACTGCTGTTTTACAGAGAGATTATGTGTGTTTAATACTCACTAGAGCCCACAAAACATTCAACACATGCTTATTTAGACAAATGTGTATTTATTCAGACTAGGAAAAGCACTGCCATAGTTGATGCATAAACATTTTTATACATAAAATACATTTGGAAAAAAAAAACATAGAAGGACAGAGAATGACTATCTGCAAATAAGAGTGGTTACTCTAGAGAAAAGTGCACTCCGAGCACCTCTCTAGGGCTCTTCAGGAGCTCTGTGGCTGTATCAAACTCGATCGGTATAGTCTTCTTTTCAGCCTTGAGTTCTCGCTCCATTAGCTGCCATACAAAATGTGGAGGGCAAAATGATTAGTTGAACAATTTTAAACTTACACAACACATGGCAACCATCACTATCAAAATTCACAAATCATGCTCTAGTAGTTTAAGGATAAAATGTTGCTAATTACCTCAAAAGTAGAGAGCTCTAGCAGCGCACTGATGTCATCCTCTTGTTCAGAAAGTGGCTCATTGATCATCATGGCGGCCTTGGACACATCTGGATGGTAATGCTTCTGTAATGTCTAAAAAAAAATTTTTTGCCTTTTTCATGGAGATCTTTTTAGATATTCATAGGTTAATTCGTTGTTCGTGGATGGTGAGTCTGTCAAAAGGTCAATCAAACAGCTCAAAACAAGTATCAATATAAATCTGGTCTTACCTGGATCTCCCACAGACTGCTCTCCAGAGCATGACACTGAGCCGGATCTTTCTCTTCCATCAAATACGGATCATCACAAGGCTCTGATTAAAAGCATTGACAAGAATTATTATTAATAAAAAATACAGAAAAGAATGACAATTGTTCCTGTATACCACCTCATAAATTCTGGTTAAAATGAGGATTGGTTAAATAAATGAATAAATAAATACATTAAAAAAAAAATTATATAATTGAAATAAACAAAACATTAATAAATCAATAAAAATGAACAAAACATGCATACAAATAAATAAATAAAAACTGAATTTAAAATAAACAAAAATAATATTTACATAATTTAAATAAACAAAAATTGAAAACAAACATAAATAAAAAGCACATAAAAATGAACACACACACACTATATACAGTGAGGAAAATAAGTATTTGAACATTCTCTGCTATTTTGCAAGTTCTACCACTTAGAAATCATGGAGGGGTCTGAAATTGTCATCGTAGGTGCATGTCCACTGTGAGAGACAATCTAAAAAAAAATCCATAAATCACAATATATGATTGTTTTAACTATTTATTTGTATGATACAGCTGCAAATAAGTATTTGAACACCTGTCTATCAGCTAGAATTCTGACCCTCAAAGACCTGTTAGTCTGTCTTTAAAATGTCCACCTCCACTCCATTTATTATCCTAAATTAGATGCACCTGTTTGAGGTCGTTAGCTGCATAAAGACACCTGTCCACCCCATAAAATCAGTAAGAATCCAACTACTAACATGGCCAAGACCAAAGAGCTGTCCAAAGACACTAGAGACAAAATTGTACACCTCCATAAGGCTGGAAAGGGCTACGGGGAAATTGCCAAGCAGCTTGGTGAAAAAATGTCCAATCATTAGAAAATGGAAGAAGCTAAACATGACTGTCAATCTCCCTCGGACTGGGGCTCCATGCAAGATCTCACCTCGTGGGGTCTCAATGATCCTAAGAAAGGTGAGAAATCAGACCAGAACTACACGGGAGGAGCTGGTCAATGACCTGAAAAGAGCTGGGACCACCGTTTCCAAGGTTACTGTTGGTAATACACTAAGACGTCATGGTTTGAAATCATGCATGGTGCTGAAGGTTCCCCTGCTTAAACCAGCACATGTCAAGGCCCGTCTTAAGTTTGCCAATGACCATTTGGATGATCCAGAGGAGTCATGGGAGAAAGTCATGTGGTCAGATGAGACCAAAATAGAACTTTTTGGTCATAATTCCACTAAACGTGCTTGGAGGAAGAAGAATGATGAGTACCATCCCAAGAACACCATCCCTACTGTGAAGCATGGGGGTGGTAGCATCATGCTTTGGGGGTGTTTTTCTGCACATGGGACAGGGCGACTGCACTGTATTAAGGAGAGGATGACCGGGGCCATGTATTGCAAGATTTTGGGGAACAACCTCCTTCCCTCAGTTAGAGCATTGAAGATGGGTCGAGGCTGGGTCTTCCAACATGACACCCGAAGCACACAGCCAGGATAACCAAGGAGTGGCTCTGTAAGAAGCATATCAAGGTTCTGGCGTGGCCTAGCCAGTCTCCAGACCTAAACCCAATAGAGAATCTTTGGAGGGAGCTCAAACTCGCAACAGGCCAGAAACCTGACTGATCTAGAGAAGATCTGTGTGGAGGAGTGGGCCAAAATCCCTCCTGCAGTGTGTGCAAACCTGGTGAAAAACTACAGGAAACGTTTGACCTCTGTAATTGCAAACAAAGGCTACTGTACCAAATATTAACATTGATTTTCTCAAGTGTTCAAATACTTATTTTCCTCACTGTATATACACTCACCTAAAGGATTATTAGAAACACCATACTAATACTGCGACCTTCAGTCGCCTTCAGAACTGCCTTAATTCTACGTGGCATTGATTCAACAAGGTGCTGAAAGCATTCTTTAGAAATGTTGGCCCATATTGATAGGACAGCATCTTGCAGTTGATGGAGATTTGTGGGATGCACATCCAGGGCACGAAGCTCCCATTCCACCACATCCCAAAGATGCTCTATTGGGGGCCATTTTAGTACAGTGAACTCATTGTCATGTTTAAGAAACCAATTTGAAATGATTCGAGCTTTGTGACATGGTGCATTATCCTGCTGGAAGTAGCCAACAGAGGATGGGTACATGGTGGTCATAAAGGGATGGACATGGTCAGAAACAATGCTCAGGTAGGCCGTGGCATTTAAACGATGCCCAATTGGCACTAAGGGGCCTAAAGTGTGCCAAGAAAACATCCCCCACACCATTACACCACCACCACCAGCCTGCACAGTGGTAACAAGGCATGATGGATCCATGTTCTCATTCTGTTTACGCCAAATTCTGACTCTACCATCTGTCTCAACAGAAATTGAGACTCACCAGACCAGGCAACATTTTTCCAGTCTTCAACTATCCAATTTTGGTGAGCATGTGCAAATTGTAGCCTCTTTTTCCTATTTGTAGTGGAGATGAGTGGTACCCGGTGGGGTCTTCTGCTGTTGTAGCCCATCCGCCTCAAGGTTGTGTGTGTTGTGGCTTCGCAAATGCTTTTCTGCATACCTCGGTTGTAGCGAGTGGTTATTTCAGTCAAAGTTGCTCTTCTATCAGCTTGAATCAGTCGGCCCATTCTCCTCTGACCTCTAGCATCAACAAGGCATTTTCGCCCACAGGACTGCCGCATACTGGATGTTTTTCCCTTTTCACACCATTCTTTGTAAATCCTAGAAAATCCCAGTAACTGAGCAGATTGTGAAATACTTAGACCGGCCCGTCTGGCACCAACAACCATGCCATGCTCAAAATTGCTTAAATCACCTTTCTTTCCCATTCTGACATTCAGTTTGGAGTTCAGGAGATTGTCTTGACCAGGACCACACCCCTAAATGCATTGAAGCAACTGCCATGTGATTGGTTGATTAGATAATTGCATTAATGAGAAATTGAACAGGTGTTCCTAATAATCCTTTAGGTGAGTGTGTGTGTGTGTATATATATATATATATATATATATATATATATATATATATATATATATATATATATATATATATATATATATATATATATATATATATATATATATATATATATAAATAATACACATATACACGCACACATACACATATATATAGTATAAATACACACACACACACACACACACACACACACACACACACACACATATATAAGTTATCCCACAAATCTCCAACTGCAAGATGCTATCCTATCAATATGGGCCAACATTTCTAAAGAATGCTTTCAGCACCTTGTTGAATCAATGCCACATAGAATTAAGGCAGTTCTGAAGGCGAAAGGGGGTCAAACACAGTATTAGTATGGTGTTCCTAATAATCCTTTAGGTGAGTGTGTGTGTGTATATATATATATTATATATATATAAATAATACACATATTATACACGCACACATACACATATATATAGTATAAATACACACACACACACATATATATATTAGTTATCCCACAAATCTCCATCAACTGCAAGATGCTATCCTATCAATATGGGCCAACATTTCTAAAGAATGCTTTCAGCACCTTGTTGAATCAATGCCACGTAGAATTAAGGCAGTTCTGAAGGCAAAAGGGGGTCAAACACAGTATTAGTATGGTGTTCCTAATAATCCTTTAGGTGAGTGTGTGTGTATATATATATATAATATATATATATATATATATATATATATATATATATATATATATATATATATATATATATATAGTAATAAACACAAAATTCATAAAATACTTCTATAAAAAACAAAACGTGCAAACAATAAATACATACAAAAAATAAAAATTGATACATAATGATTTATATTTAAAACAAAAATACATAATAAATAAATAAATAAATAAAATGTTAAATAAATAAGTAAAAAATAAAAATTTATATTTATAGCTATACAGTAACTAATATTAAATAAATAAATATACATAAATAATGAATAATTTGAACATTCTATCAGCGAGATACCTTCTGCAGCACTGGGTTTGTGGATGAGAACTTTGCATGAGGGGTGCCGGCGAATGAGATTACAGATGAATGGCAGAAGTATGAGGAGAGCTGTAGGTGGCGCTGTGAGAGAAAGACGAGCGAGACGCTTCACAAACGCTGCCACAAGATAGACTGGCAGATGTCTGTCAGAGAGGTCAGATCATATTTAAGAACAAACATGACACTGATAGACTGCTTATATCGATCTTTGGTCAAAAGAAGTGTATCAAGATTAAACTTACGTTGAAGACAGGAAAATGTTTGCCAGGTGGAAAAAACGTGCTCTGTACTTGACATGGAAGATAGAGGGATCCAGCAGACTGTACAGCTTTTTATAAAAATCTGGGTAATCCCTAAACAACAAAGACAGACATGGCTTTTTAAAAAAATATGAAGATGTTGATATAGATCAGAGAATTGCCATTTGAAATGGTTTAATACTTACAAATTATGTTCATGAATGAGAACAAACAAGCCATTCAAAGCTAACAAACTGATCGCTCCACCTGGGTTGAACACACACAGAATAATGTATTACAAAAACATACATCTGATAAATAGTAATTAATTACAATCAATTAAGAATATGCAAAAATATTCAAAATAGTCATATAATCAATCAGGTATGAGTTATTGGGCCTGTTACACTAAACAACCAATGTGTCTAATTGCATGTGATAAGAAACAATAACACTATAGGAAGGAATAAACATTTACATTTAATCATTTAACAGACTACTGACGATTCAAAAGAAATCAATTGCATGTTTTTATGAATGGAAATGAATGCAAATGCCATCACAGCACAAATAAAGTAAAGCCTGAGCTCACCAATGTCATAGGCGGCGCTCAGGAAGTCAATCATCAGTGTGGGATCACTCATCTGTGGCAGTATGGACTCATGAAGGATGACCAGGATCTTCTTGTACAAGCTGCTAGGTAACTATGGGAACCCACAACATAGTCAAAAAAACCTCAGGAAAGGTCTTTATACACAAGGAGTATGTAATAAGAATCGCTAAAAACAGGGTTTATTTACCTTGTACTTGAGAAACACCAACCACATTTGCTCAAAAGCTCGTTTATGCTCCTGTAAGAAAAATAAATGTTTTTGTGATGTCAGAACAAACTCTGATGTCAGAACAAATGCAGAAATGTTATATTGTATTTACCTTTAATCTGGCTGCTTTCCAGTCCTCATGTTTGGCTTATAAAATCATAGAAAATGGTATTTATAAAGTACACAGTTTTGTATGAAAAAATGCAGTGTATATGGTGGTCAAAAGATTAGAATAATAAAGCTTTTTTTAAAGGTGCCCTAGAATGATTTGAAACAACATTTTAAATTGTTCTCTGGTATCTACATAGAGGGTATATGGCTTATTTAAGGTCAATAATTGTCCAGATACGGTTTTACAGGTCCATTTACAACTCTAGAAACCTTCCCCATGATGAAATGGTCTGTTTTTGCCTTATTTGGAAGGGTCATGAATATTAATGCAGAGTTCTGCTCTGATTGGCTGTTTCACTGAGCGGCTCAATGATAGCTGACCATCATGACGATGGAGAGATTAGGCATTCAACCTTATATGTTTGGGGGCCTGTTTCTAACGAAGATGCAGATTTTGAGGAACAACAAATTTTCTCTGATGTTGATTTCCATTCTCTGATGGCTTCCAGTTTTGAGATTGGAAATGAACGCTTCTGAATGGTAAGTTAAGTCTTTATTTGAATTAGGAACCTGTAAAATCATTACGTCCGTACCAGAACTTCAGCCTAAACGATAATTAGCATATAGCATTAAATATACACATCAGCAGTCACAACTTTTTTAGCATTGTAAAAATATTTTAATTATTGTAATGTGTCCCTGTATGATTTTACAATGATAGCGTCTTCACTTTGAAACACAAACTGAACTGGGTATAGCGCTTAAATATGTTGTTTGTACAGTAACATTTGAGTTTGACAGTAGAGTATTGATTTAAAAGTCGGTTTATTTAGCCATTTAGTCATGTAAACTACTTGGATTATACTATTGTTACTGTATAGCATCTTGCGTCAGATCTACACGGGGATATTATCGTGTTGTCTCTCTAAGAAACTTTCAATCTAATCAGAAATTGTTTAGACAGTCAAGAAGTAGATAAAATCACTTACTGCTTGCAGGAATATGGTTGGAATTGCCCCTTTCTTCAGTGTCAGACGCTGAGCAAAGCCTGCTTGATATTGTCCCAGGTTTGAAAAACTGTCCGTGGTGAAATGGGCTGAGCAAACTAACAACTTTGAAATAAATTGTTGCGGTATCCGATTATAAATAAACATCAACCATGCCTATTGACATGTTTATTTGTGGGAAGAGTATGAAACGTCTTCACATCCCCTGCACAGCCTGGAACATAACATTGGTGTCCATGATCTGCCATGTTCGCTATCCTCGTGTGACGCTTGTTTACCTGCAGAGATGATACGGCTGCGCAGTTTCGCCTGACAGTGAACATGCGCTTGCATATGCAAATGTTAGGGGCGTACATATTAATGATCCTGACAATTGCATCACTCTCTGTGTTACGTTGAGATTTGCCTATTTTTCCGTGGTGTTTTTCACAAACGAGATTTACATATGAAGGAGGCAATGGTGTTTGAGACTCACTGTATGTGATTTACATGTACTGAACTCTTGTTATTTAACTATGGCAAGGTTCATTCATTTTTTCATTCTAGGGCACCTCTAATGTTTTTGAAAGAAGTCTCTTCTGCTCACCAAGGCTAATTTATTTGATTAAAAATACAGCAAAAACAGTAATATTGTGAAATATTAATGCACTTTAAAATAACTTTTCTATTATAATACTTATAATAAAATGTCAATTATTCTTGTGATAGCGAAGCTGAATTATCAGAATTTTTACTCCAGTCTCACATGATCCTTCAGAAATCATTCCAATATGCTGATTTACTGCTTAATTATTATTAGTGTTCAATTATTAATAATGGTTCTTATTATCAATGTTGAAGACCTTTTTGTGGAAAATGTGATGCATTTTTTTCCAGGATTCTTTGATGAGTAGAAAATTCAAAAGAGTAGCATTTATTTGAAATAGAATCTTTTGTAACATTATGAATATATATTGACTGTCACTTGAATCAATTAATGTGTCCTTGCTGAATAAAAGTATTAATTTCTATTATTTAAAAAAGACCTTACCCCAAACTTTTAAATGCTAGTTATTAGACTGATTTCTGGAGGATCATGTGACACTGAAGACTGGAGTAATGATGCTGAAAATTCAGCTTTAACATTACAGGAATAAATTATATCTAACATATATTCAAATAGAAAACAGTTAAATTGTAATAATATTTCACAATAATTCCTGTTTTTACGGTATTTCTCATCAAATAACAGAATCCTTGTTTAGGATGAGAGACACAAATATTAAAAGTTAAAAACAAACTTACTCTCTTGCTTGACAAGGAAATTAGTCATTTCTGATGCTTGGCTGGGTATGTTGATGGTTGAGAGGAGTGTGAACACATTGTTCTGATATACTGGAATCACGGCCTAAAAACAGATTCAATAAAAAAAATAAGCCTGTTTAACTGCTAAACATAGAAATGCAAATGTCATCAAAATGCAAACATAGAAAAAACTGGCAATGTAAACTAACCACACTCACCCTTTTGTTTCTGTCCATGACTCTGGTTATGTTGTCTCGTACTGAAGTCATGACGTAGTAGCGCACGTCATCCTTCTCCATAAATTCTTGAAACCTGGAGATGAGCAGTGACATGTCCTCTTTCTCCGAGAGAAGATGCTTCACCAGGGCCTGTGAACATGAGAGCGAGACACTTTATACCGATATGAAGTCAGAGTGAGGAACAAACATCAGTATTAGTTATAAAGAAAACCAACCAGTATGAGCTCCCTGGGGAAGTTGTGGTGTTCACTCCAGTCCAGATTCTGGAGAGGGTGTTTGCCTTCTGCAGCAACAAACTTCATCAGGGCACAGAGGGACGTCTCCTGAAAATATGACAAAAATGGAAATCAATCATAATAAATAACATAAAATATAAATATTACATAAACTTGAACGGAATACTGAAATAGGTTAAAGTATTAAAAATGACTAAAATTACTCAAACAAAAAGAATAAAAGGAAAACAATTACAATATTAACTAAGAATAACAGCAATAGCAAATAACACTAAAACATTTAATTACTAAATCAAACTAAAATAAAAACATACAAATAAAAGCTAATTTAAAATATTAGAAATAATAGTAAAATAACTAGTCTGTCAGTTCACTGCATATCATGACCCTTAGACATTTTTTTCTATTCAGATTTACTGTATATGCAAATGATTACTTGATTAATAGACCAAGTTTATACAAACTTAATCATCATGCTACTTGAATCAACTCACTCACCTTCACTTGGAAAGCTTCATGGCCTATATTTTCCAGAAGTTGTTCCACGCAACTATTGTAACGGTGTCTCATAAATATATGGTACTTCTCATCAGCACTGCGATCACCTGGAAAGAGAGACTGTTTACTTAGATTTGACCCAAAGAGACACACACACACACACACACGTCTGGTTTACTATCTTTGTGGGGACTTGAGTAGCCATAGACGTAATGGTTTTTATACCGTACAAATGTACACACACTAGTCCTTGTGAGGTAAACCACAAACAGTAATTTACCATGCACGAGGTCGTCTTCTTCAGGCAGCTCGCCGACATGTAGAGCTCCTCTGTCTAACAACTCACAGAAGATCTTACTGCAAGCATTGGTGGCGAAAATTATTTCTTTTTCCTTTTCGGACTGCAAGTGGGAAAAAAATGGATGTTTATTGATTAACAGTTAATTTATAGAACTGAACATAACGTGTCTAACTCATTCACTATGCAATAAGAATCACATACCGGCAAATATTCAATGACGTCGAATATGTCGTTAGCATGTTTCCTGTTTTGAATTATACGCTCTGTTTTAGTATTGATATCTTTCTTATATGAAACCTGGCTGCTTTCTTTCACGTTGCTGTCTCTGGACGGCGCCATGATTGTTGCTCTAATGTGTTGTCGTGTTCCTGTCAAAGGGCGCGGTCGCCCCTAGTGGCCAGCGTGTTACCATAAAGAAATTATAAACTGGTCCAATAGCAATTCATTACGAACGGTCAGTTACGACGTATTCAAATAATAATTAATTCATTTTAACTTTTCACTCAGTTTTTATTTTCCAAATAAATGCCTATTAATGTTTTCATAGGGTGTTGTCGAAAGTCATATCTGTCACGTGACACCAGTTATTTTTCACCGCGTCCATCTGGCTGGACCAATCATAATGGTTTGTGATTACTGAGTAAGGAATTTTCTTTAATAGTTTTACACGTTTTCCAGGTCCGATTTCCAGTTGTCTGTCAAGCGCCAATCATTGAATGCATTAAATTTAAAAGATGGCCCGTTCCATGTCTTCAGCAAAAGAAAAAAAACCGCCTTGATATTTGAATGCGACTCAATGGAGCTTTCGGCGTCTGAGCTCCAATACCGCTGTCATCAAACGTTTCTAATTCAAAAAAGTAAAACCCACGAAACTGTTACAATCTACTACTCACACCAAAGCTAATACAGAAGGTCTAACACAGGGTGACTAAAAACCCAGGGCTTTTCCCAGGACATGTCCTGTTTTCAAGTCCTGTCCTGTGCTGGCCGTAATATAACAATTTTCTCTCCATACAGAGGGAGCATACTTTAAATGTATTTAAATTAATAAGGAATCTTTGAGTACATTTCGAGTATCATTTGAGTATCTCATTGTCGAGCCAAGTGTCCTGGTTTTCGGTAATCAAAATATGGTACATTCCCCCCCTTTTTTGCAAATGGACATTAAAACTGTTTAACACATCGTTCAACAAACAAAAACCCACTTCAACAAGCCTTAACAAAAAGATTGTTTTTATTTCAGAAATGTCATTACAGTGCAAACTTTGGAACCGAATAATAGCACACAAGTAAAAACCAAAATAAAAGATTTAACAAAAAGAATGTCTGCATCTCAGCGATTCAGTCAGATGCGTTTCCATCTTCGTCATCATCCTGTAAAAAAAGAAAACAAAATCCTAATGTCATGACAATTCAGTTTAATTGAGATAGATGGAGAGAGGGAGGGAGAGAGAGAGAGAGAGAGAGAGTGAGTATAAATATAATTTTATCTCTCATATCATATACATTTTATAAAATATAAACCATTAAAACAATACCCACTTAGGGTAGAAACTTATCTTCCTAAAATGTTAAATATTTGTTTTAATCCCAATCATATTTTTAGGAAGATAAGTTTCTGCCCTAAGTGGGTATTGTTTTGCTGGCTACACAATACACACACCCCAGCACAACAATACCCACTTTGCGCTCTTGGTTTCCTGTGACCGTGGCATCAAAATTGTGGATATATAGCGTAGCCATCCAGTTCACCATGGACTTCTCAAGGAGCTCAGTTTCCACTATGCTCGGATAAATGTGCTTGTCCTTAAAAGCCACGATGGCTTCTTCTTCCTCAGTCCATTCCAGTGTCTCATGGATGCCATCTCCTCCAAAGCGTTTGCTGTAGCTGTCAAAGTGCACTCTCTCCAGCACTAACCCGAGCCCAGGAGCCTTGGGAATGTCAACTTTCTCCTCTCCCCAGCTCCTCTCGATCACCCCTTCATCCACATATCCTTTAACTACAGCGATCACAAGGCCGATCATCTTCCGGATCTGGTGCATCATGAAGCTCTGGCCTCTAACTGTGATGACGGCAAACTCAGCTTCCTGTCTCACAAAGGTCTCTCCGCAGGACATGTGGGTGATGTAGCGCTTGGCACTGGGGTCCCGAGGACCTTTTTGCGAAGTAAAATTGTGGAAGTTGTGGGTGCCTTTGTACAAGCCAAACAAATGGTTGACCTTTTGAAGGGTCTCTGAACTCAGACGGAATGACGTGTCCTCTTGGTTATAGTCCTTCGGGGAGAAAGACACAGTAGGAAGCATGTAGGAATACGTTCTGGCATCGCAGTTGTTTTTGGAATTGAAGCCGCCTGTGACTCTCTTGTATCCTGCAAATTTTAGATTTTTTGAGAAATTTGAGTTAACTAAAATTACAATTATTAAAAATGGTCTGATAATGGAAAAATAAAATAAAAAAATAAAATCAAACATAAATATTAGAATATTAAATGAAAATTAGAAATAAAATAAGTATCGAAATGACTAAAACTAAGAACATGTTAAACTTAAATAGAAATATAAAAAAAACCTAATAAAATGACAAAAGCACCACAAATTTGATTTTTACTAAAACTTACATTAAAATTTAAATGAAAGCTTAAAATATAAAAATAAAAGTGCACAATATTAATGAATACAGTAATAGTAGTATATATGTAATACTAAAATAATACAGATTTCTAGGAAATGTGTAAATAAGAAGCCTCAAGGTTAGACCTAAAATTCTTATGTGAGATGGCAGATGAGCGTTGATTTTGTCCAGGATGTTCTCAATCATCCACAACTTCAGAGACACAACTTGACCCGCAGCAGAAACACCCTGTCAATGCAATGAGAAACTTAAAAATATACTTAAAATAACAACAATAATAATAATAATAATAATAATACAAATAAATAAATTATATATATATATATATATATATATATATATATATATATATATATATATGTGCTGTCAAATTGTGTTTACATAATATGCGTGTACTGAGTATAATTATTATGTATATAAAAATACACACTCATTCATGTATATATGTAAGAAATATTTACATGTATATATATTTATATAATTCATATTACATATACATATTTTATTAAATACATACCTGCATGTGTGTGTATTTATATATACATAATAATTATACTCAGTATACACATATATATTATGTAAACATGAACTTTTATTTTGGATGCGATTAATCGCGATTCATCGTTTTGACAGCACTTATTTTTTTCATTATATTTTACCTATATTATTATTATATTTTAATTTTTTTTTTACATTTTAGACGTATTTATTATGTAAAGCATTGATTTATTTTACTTCATTTTTATTATTATGTTAATTATAGTGCATTTTTAATTATGATAATATAAAAATCATCTTCAAAAGGTATAAAATCAGTGTTAGTGTTATTATGCGTTTTATCTTTCTATTATTATTTTTAAACATATCTATACAGTTTATAGATATATAGTTTAAAGGTCCCGTTCTTCGTGTTTTTTTGAAGCTTTGATTGTGTTTACAGTGTGCAATATAACATGTGTTCATGTTTCGTGTGTAAAAAAAAACAGTATTTTTAACACAATTTACTTATCTGTACACCGCTGTTTTCACTGTCCTAAAAACGGCTGATGACTTCCTTTATTCTATGAAGTCCCTCCTTCAGAAATACGTAACGAGTTCTGATTGTGCCAGCGGTTCCCGTGTTGTGATTCGACAGCAGCTTAGCGCACGTGGAAAGGTCACGCCTCTTAACGGGAGATGTATGCGCTTAATGATCTCTACAGCGTCCCTGGGAAAGCCAATCAAAGGTGATTTGACTCCGGGATGAAAATAACAGCGTCTCGACGACATGGCGACAAACACACTCAAACGCAACACTTCCTTTTCTCCACGCGACACGTCCTCTTCTCCACGTGGGACAGCAACAAGACCACGCCCCTGTTTTTCGTGTATTCTTGTGGGCGGAGGTTAGTCTGTTCTACTGTTCTACTGACGTCATTTATGAAGGAAGTACCAGGATGTAGTCCAAGCCGGCCGTTCGCTGTAGGCTTTGAAAGGGAACTTCTTTTAAATAAAATATCTCGCTTGGCATTGAACTTTGAGCTTTATAATTTTACAGGTATTATTTCTGCTCTAACAGCAACATTACACACTAACTAAAGTTTGAACAATGGGATCACGAAGAACGGGACCTTTAAAGTTGTATCATTTTTAATGTCAGTTAAAATGTATTTTATTTCAAGTAACAGATTTTTTTAATGGTTTTAGCTAACTATAATATTATATATATATAAGCTTCCCGGAGCAGCAGGTAAAAGTGTTCACCTTATCCGTTCGCGCACACCGCTGGAAAGACATCTTCTTCATGTCATGTCCATGGCCCTCTGGAATACATTCTGCTCTGACAAGAGCAGTGACCAGCTCATCCTCAATGGTTCTGAACTGAGAGTTCTTTGCATTTCTCTGGATGAACAGGAGAAATATTAATAGCAAAAGTAATTGCATTGAATAATGTATAGACTATAGAACAACTCTATACACAACAATTATGAATTTAACATTAAAATTAAACATCTAATGTATGTAAAAATGTGTGTTTTTAATGTAACCTTCTCCATTGAAATACTTAGGTCAGTTAAGTATAATTACGCAATATTAGGTCAGAATTAAAAGAGCAGTTTCATTTATCTTTGGATTGCTAAATTGGTCGAGGTTGATATGGGATTTACAAAGCAATTAGTAATAAATAATGCAATGAATTATACTTTTTAGAGAGAGTAATTAGTAGAGTAATCGTTGAAGATGTAATTATTTACTTTTTTAGAGTATCTTACCCAACACTGACAGCAATATATAAATCGCAACTCACCTGCATCCCATAATAGCCTTTGCCTGAATATGCCATCAGCAAGGCCACCTTTTTCTTGGGGTATTTCTTCTCATCTTGGTCCGTTTTAAGCTTCTTGTCTTCATGCTCAGTCTCGACGTGACTATCATCTGCTGGTCTCTTCAAAGCTTTGATTGAATCCTCAGTCATCTCTCAGGACATGCAAATACACGGGATTTTAATACTGGATCTGGCCACCCCGAAGAGCATTTCAGACAGTTAGCGGTTAACATTAAATGAGCATTCATCAATGACTTTACAGCAGAACGCATCGTTAAGAAACGTACCTTTGATTTTGAGAGCTGGGATAAATGTCGTGATACAATATGAATGATCCGACGGGACCTCAGCATGTCATTACAAACTCCTCAGTGAGGATCTCACAAATGTCTTTTGCACAAACTCGGAATGATTTAACAGGCATTATTTACAATAAATGCCATTAATCTAGAAACAAATATTTCTGACAGCAGTATGATCTATCTTCACTGCAACAAATGATTTACTTCCCCTGTACCATGATGAATACACCCACGTGGAGTGGTGGCTGAACTTTCACATCTCGCCGAATATCGCGTGAACTAAATTAGGTTGCCATGTTTTCAAAATAAGTACCAAGAGGGGGAGCCATGCTTTACAATTCCCCTCGTGTATTTATAGGTAATTATTTATGTATTCATTTCACATAGTCAATTACAATGAACACATTTATAGTTTAACTAAAATGTGTTTAATTTAATAATAATAATAATAAAAAATCTAATATATATTTCATATTTATGTAATAGTTTAATAAAATGTAAGCAATTTAATACATAAATTACAAATAAATAAATGAAAATATAATTGTCAAATTCGTAAATACATAAACTTTTAAGTGTATAAAATATAATTTAAAAACTAAAATAATACATTTCAATTCTAATTTATATTTAACATTTATGTAATAGTTTAATAAAATGTAAGCAATTTAATACATAAATTACAAATAAATAAATAAATAAATAAAAATAAAGGCTAATTGTCAATTTCATAAATACATAAACTTTTAAGTGTATAAAATATAATTTAATAAATAAAATAATACATTTAAATTCTAATTTATATTTCATATTTATGTAATTGTTTAATAAAATGTATGCAATTTAATACATAAATTAAAATATAATTGTCAAATTTGTAACTACATAAACTTTTAAGTGTATAAAATATAATTTAATACATTTTAACTTGATACATAAATTAACAATATATATAAATTAAAATATAATTGTGAAATTCGTAAATACATAAATGTATAAAATATAGTTGAATTAAAAATACATATAAATTCCAATTTATATTTTATATGTATGGAATAGTTTAATTTAAATGTACGTAATTTGATTTAATACATAAATTAAACAATACATATAAAATTTAAATATAATTGTAAAATTCTTAAATGCGTAAACTTTTAATTAATACACAAATTAATTAAAAAAATGTATCTACAGATAACAGAAAACTTTCAACACTCCCAAAACCACTAATAAAGGCAATATTTATTTCTGCTTTCCTCTTTTATTGGAGCTGTACTGTTTAAAGCAAAGAGTAACATCTTACATTTGACATGAAAGAGTGTGTACAGGTCTTTTTACAGAACAAACAACTGTAAATGTTTATCAACGTTCATATCTTTGGTGGGGAGAGGGTGACGGAAAGCAAATCTCCATGCGTTTGTTAAATGTACAAGTTTAAAGCGATAATTTATAATCCATATTTACACGTGATACCGAGAGACCAAGGTAAAACAGATGTACGTTATTAATAACTGGAGAAGAAGACATCAGTGTAGTGATGCAGAACCGGTGAGCTCACATATTGCAAGTTTTAGTGCCTAAATGACGCTTTAATCAGAGATGACTTCATGCTGTACATAGTGATTTAAAATGTCACGATACATCCAATGTCCATTTAGGCAGTGATTAACATTTCATGGATCAAACGTGTTTTTTAAATGTTATTTTATGCAGGTTAAAAAGCAAAACACAGATACACTGCATGGGAAAACACCTTAATGCTGCATAATCCTAAAATTGTTCAGACAGAGAAAATAAAAAAGCTATATGTCTTTTAACAAAGCTGTAAAATTGCAATTTAAGTGGTATGTATTAAAGGTTACTATGATGGCGACTGGCCTTTGGAACTCCAAACAGAAACAATAGCTTATGTCTCACTATCATGACAACGCACTTCAGTTTATTCAAACTAGTATGCATGACATAAACACAAATACATTCACACACATAAAAGTGAAGCGAAACTAAATCCTTCCCACAGCATCTTAACCCAGTCAAATTCAACCAATCAAAACACCACACGCTCCATACTGACAGTGTACAAAATGAAAGAAAAGATAACAGAGCAAAATATTTTTTTCAGTGTTTCAGTTTTGTCTTTTTTTTTTCTTTAAAGGCACATTTTTTAAAATGTTTTAAATATTTTCAACACATAAACACACTGTTCATATACAACACAATTGAAATAAGACTAAAAAGGAATGACTACATAACTCTGATGTGGAAAAAATGTGGTGGTCCGCTCGTTTTTGAATGTCTTCTGCTTACCTAACTAAAGAGCCCTCAAACAGTGCAGCAAGCTAGACTAGACTATGATCTTATGACCTGTGTCAGATTACACACAGCTCGCCTCAACAACAGGAATATCCATGCATGCACAACCCAAAAGGAAGTACATTCTGTCCTAAATGGGCACCCATATGACTCCAATAATCAAGAGTTCCTTATGATGCCAACCTAATATTGAGCGGGCCGACATTAATATCGCCATTATCTAAACTAGAAAGTTCTTTTTTGGCATAATATTTTGGACTAAATAACACTTAAAAACCCTCTGTGATGGCGCAGGAACTTTGTGTTTCTCTTGGTTTAAGCCCTAATGCGACACAAACTTAAAAAGCCGGACTACATTCACACAAATGATTGCCAAACAATATCAGCCATTTAAAAAAAAAAAAAAAGAGAGAGAGAGAAACAGAGATGTCCAAACAACGCACACAATATACATTTCGAAGACATTTTACGGAAGAAAACAGGGTTTGACATGCTCTTACTTGGTAAACATTCACTAAAGTGCTACAAATGATTTTGCTGGCTTTATACAGTTTCCTTCTGTGAAACGATAGAATGTCTTTTAAATAATTGGCAAAATAATTTACTTTATGAATGGCTTGTAATTTGGTCATTGAATGTCTGATTCATCTCCCCTGTGAGGAAGAATTTGGGCCTCTTATAACATTCACATGGTGCACAAAAAAGAGAAAAGAAATCACCATTTTGCTGGTCTGCAACGTTTATCTAACGATTATAGCTTCTTCTAACTGGACACTTGGATTTCAACCAACCAACCAAAATGACTTCAACTTCAAAATCACACTAAATGCACTAATAGTCATCTTAAAAGTGTTTTTTCCATGTGTTCCCCAGGTAAGCGACGCACACGCAATTATGTATTTAATAATTGTCCCTACAAGTTAACGTAGTGAATGGGCAGATAACTAAATACAAACTAAGGAAAATGTAAGAAACTGATGTTCTGGGGTGGGTAAACCTTGTCTCAAGATTGCACAACCCATTGATAACATGGAAATCTGAGCCAAAAAGTGCACCGAGAAACATCTTGTACTACACTTTAAACTCGACGAGAGAATCGTTGCGGAAACAGGTCTCATTTTGACTGCAGACACAGGTATTGTTCTGTCCTTCCGTGTCTGTGATGACATAAAGTGACAACACATCCACGTTTGTGCATTTTTCCACTATTATGACATCGGCTGTCAATCAGATTAACTTGGTCCAATCAGAGGGCCATTCCCTCCCCCACAGCACTTCGAGTGCAACTGGAAAAAGATGAAAGTTGCTTAGAGAGGAAACGGTAACCTTGACGGTGTAACAGTAGTGTGGCGGAGAGACTTTACACACAGAGACCCGACTGCAAGGCGGTGAGACGGCGTTCAATGCATTGCTTACCTGTAGGGAAACGTGACACTGGTTATGCAAATGATCTCAAAAAACATATCTTGAATGTTAACACACAAGTCTGTTGGTAGTTCGAATGTGTGGTTTTACTCACACTTGCTAACGCTGAGGATGTCGGCCTGTTCTGTGAGGAGGAGAGACAGACCCTCCATGAGCAGCAAAGCCTTATAGTAGCGCTGAACTGATGCTTCCCCTTGATGAAACATCTCATCCAGAGCAGCCGTCTGCACCTGTAAGATCACACAACTCCTTAAATACACCTGACAAACAGTAGTTCTAAGCTAAAAAGGCATTAGAAATAGAAAAAGGCTGACAACATCGAACAAAGCTCCGCATTCAAGCTGCACGATTCTGGATCAATTGAAAGATCACGTTTTTTTGTGTTTAAAACACACAATTCTCCCATGATTTTGAATATATAGCAAATAACGTTATTTACTAGAGGTTCTGACGAAATGTTAATTGCGGCAGTCCATGTAAAAAATATTTAATTCATTTGAATAATTAAAAAAAAAAAAAATCGGTTTGAATGAATGAATCAGTGACTCGCTCAGTTGTTTCATTACTGGATAAATCAGCGTTTTTGGAAAAATCTCTTTTTCAATGGTCACTTGTCGCCACCTACGGGTGTAACAATGTAATTGATACCATCTTTATTTGAAGTGTCATGCTACTCTGTGATAATTTCAATTATTTTAACAACAACAAAAATTATACTGTGTGGTTGAAAAGTGTGTTTATGCAGCTGTTTCATACTTATACAGGACAGCTGCTCTCTCTGGGTCAGCGGCAACACAGATTTAAAGGTTCTGCTGTGATCATACTTGTTAAAATATTAATATATAAATGTGATAAAAATAGCTGAATCAGTGTCATTTAGGAATAAGATAGCGTGGGTGTTGAGATTGCAATCTTTTCACGATTAACCAGTTCTACGGAGTATAATAAAAAAAAAAAAAGCAATACATTTTTTCATATATTCCATTTATTAGTCCCTGATATTTCATGGCCATACTCTTAAAAATAAAGATACTTTATTGGCATCTATGTTTTCTTGAAGAAACATCCATGGAACATTTGCATTGCACAAAAGTTTTTTTATTGTGGAAAAAGGAGCTTTAGATTATTTCAAATGTTCTTCACATTTAGTAAAAATTATTCTTTTAAAAAGGCACAATATGTAAGATCTTTGGATTCAAATATATAAAAACCACTAGGACAATGTTATATATTTTGTTAACTTGTGTATTTACATTATCCTAAATGTTTCCAAGAATGTTTGAATCCAGAGAAATCAGCCTTCTTTTAACCAGGATACAGACCGTGTCTGTGCGTCGCCAATAAATGACATTATACCCGCGTTACCATCGATTCCCCTTGTTTTATTTTGTGGAAACACGCTTTAATATATTATGTTTTATTAGACAGGTGAGCAACTGTTTGGATACACTCATCAACAGAAAACGAATCATTGTTATATACAGTAGGTCAACACAGTTAGTCTTATTGTTTAAATCTCGTTTTCTTGATTTACCGCGAGTGCCATGTTTTACCATGCCGAATACCGTAGTGTCTCATAGTAGCCGCTGAGCAAACGCACAGAGAAGCATTAGAACATAACTTTCAACACACTTAAATGTATCTAATATGATAAAACAGCGCTGCGTTACCCCACATACGCATGAGCGGAAGAAGCGGAAGCGGTCGCCTGCGGCATAATAAAGCTCCGCGAAATCAAGGCGTTATCAAGCTACGACTGTGTTTTGAACAAGCGACCTCTAGTGGCGAAAAATTACATATTGTGGCTTTAAGAACCATCACTAAAACGTTCACTGAGGAGCACATGGCGGTAAAAACCGCCCTTTGGAACCTTTTTTGTTTAAGTGTTTACATTCTTACCATCTGTACGGTGTGGCTGAAGAGGAGCCTCTCTGCGGTGATGCTGTTGATGTGGTCCATGAGTTTGTGTTTACGGGAGAAGAATCTCTCCAGCTGAGCGCTCAGAGAGCGGCAGGACATCACGCTGGACTTATACAGGTCATTCAGCCTCCTAACAACTGAAAAACATCAACGTGTAAACACCTTCAATTCCACTATATGGATATTAATATCTATTTGGATATTTATTTTAGAACTACAGTATTTTCACATTGGACATGGTATCTTAATTGTATCTTAGTCCAATAAAGAATTGCGAATGAGTCAGTCACCCTACACCAGGGTCTCCCAAACTGGAGGTTTGTAATTAAGCAAATCATAATAATGTAAAATTAAAGTTCCCCTATTATGCTATTTTAAAGTTTCCTAATTTAGTTTTGGAGGTCTCCTACAACAGGTTTACATGCATCGCAGTTCTTAAAACTTTTTCTCATAATATACATTGCACCACCACAATGTTCAATGATTTTCAAACGACTCGATGGATGAATCAGTCTATCGAAACCCCTCCTTTACATGCACCTACTCTGCTCTGATTGGTTGTGTTTGGGCTTTCAGAAACAAACGCCCATCACCATAACTGATCTTCTGCTCCATCAGGAGGCTTCCTAAAGCTCAGCGACTGTACACACTGTAAAGACAGTAACGATGACGTCGATTTTACACCAATCCCAGCACGAGTCCGAATCGTTGAAACATTAGAAGAACTAGTTATTCAACCCGTACCTTAAGCAGGACGTTTCTCAGTGATGATACTCAGTTTGAGGTACCTTATGAGATGTTTCAACTGCAATTCCTCACCATCAGCATTAACAAGTGTGCGTCCATCAACAAACCTGTGTGTGTTTCTAATTTATTGCGGTGCACATGCGGGAACTGTATCAATAACAGTACATATGTAAGCCCAGCACTAACGTGAATGACTGACGTAACATTAAAGTTTGCAAAACAAATCTTGCTCCATCCTAATCTGCATTAAAACCAATGCGACCACATTTCACACTAGATGAAAATGTCTTTAATTAGCCATGGCTAGTAAATGGTACGATTTCAGTCGACTGTGATTGAGTTTGAGGCAAAAAATACGTTTAGCGCAGATATCATTTCATTGCCTGCTGAGCTTTACGCATCGTCGCCTGGCTGAGAATGCCCTCTGTAGCCTTCTCACACACACGCGCACTCAACGCGAGAGAAAGAGAGAGGCTTTACACGTGCCACAAAGAGAATTGCTAGATTAGCTAGATCTAAATGCAGGGCTCAGCAGGACTGCCTGATGGCCAAAAGTTGACAGAACTGTCACTGTCCCGATCGGGCCAGTGCTGTAGGTCATGAAAGTTTACCATTTGCACATGTTTTTAGCCTTGCCAATTTAAACATTCAAGCACAAGAAGATGCAAAAGAACTCGCCCGCGTCTGACAGGACGTGAATACAGAATATAGCTCTTTCACATCTTCATGTGCTTGAACGGACAATTTCACACAAAATTGTCAAAATGCCTATTGAGAAAAAGAATAGGAACTATGCTTAAAAAGTGGATGGCCACTGTTGTGCTTTAGTATGATGGTGAGAAGAAAGTGTGTCTGAACTGCTGACCTTGTTTAACGGTGGTAGAGGGGTAGAGTTTTCCCTGCTTGATGCCTTCCATGGCTGTGTGTATTGAAGATGACAGAAGCTCTGCAGTCTTCATGTAAAGCACCAACTGCTCAGCATAACTGACACAACACAAATATACACATTTTTAACACCACTACACAGAGTCTTTTAATTGCCATTTCAGTTGACTTTCACAAAAAACATTATACAACACTGACACACAGTTTTTTAACAGAAAAACGTCCCTTCTGCTGTCAAAAGGTATTTTAATAAATGCAACTATGATCCATTACTTGATAGATTCATAGTCGTGAGACACAGTGGACATCGCCTCACCTCCACTCTCGGCTCAAAGAGCTGATCTGGTCGGCCACCTGGCTTTGTTGCTGGAGCAGGCTGGTGGAAGAGAGGTTGGCCTGGGCAGCCTCTCCACTCCGGGATTCTGCCACATCCACCATACATCGAACAAAGTCCAGCATGAACCGGAGCCTGTGCAAAGTCTCTGTGTGTTCCTGCTGCAATGGAGAGAGAAGTGTGGCGTTAGACTCAAAAATAAACTAGGTAGCATGACTATCAAATCAAAATGCAGTCAATTGTGTGCTTACTTCCATTAGGGTCTCCTCTGGTAGTTCAGGGGCTTCAAAAGTCACGGCTGAGATGGGGTCAGTGAAACCGTAACGGGGACTGGAGGGCCCCTCGTAGCCGTCCACGAGAATGCCTGTTTGCGGGTAGCGGCTGGTGAGGGACCCTACCGGACTAATGGAGCTTGAAGAGCCTACTATGAGACATTTAGGTCAGTGGATCCATTTTAAATGTAGAAATCATGAAAAAGTCCAAATTGGAGGGAAAAACAAACTTACCAGAGAACTTCCTTGAGCGAGAACACTGAGGAGGTGTTCCTCCACTGGGCGGAGAACCCACAGTGAACACTACTCGAGCAGGGCTACCTGAGCCCACCACAATGCCTCCACCACCAGGTGGTGCTGTGAGCAGAAAAACAAGAATGTGTTATATGAAGACTGCATATTAACTCGACATTTAAAATAACATTATTACCAGACGAATACCAATTACTGATGTTCCCTTTCATCAGTTTTACACTACCGTGTTTGGGGTCAAGATTTAAAAAAAAGAAAGTATTTCAGTTATTCAGTTATTCAGTAAGGATACATTAAATTGATCATAAACATTAGATTTTTTACATTTTCGATTAGTCAAAGAATCCAGAAAAAACTACCGTATAGTTTCCATAAAAATATTAAGCAGCACAACTGTTTTCAACATTCATAATAATAACAACAAAGAAGAAGGAAGGAAGAAGAAGCAGGAAGAAAGGAAGGAAGGAAGGAAGAAAGTAAGGAAAAGGAAGGAGAAGAAGGAAGAAAGGAAGTAAGGAGGGAAGGAGAAGGAGGGGAGGGAGGGAAGAAAGGAAGGAAGGAAGAAAGGAGAAGAAGAATGAATGAATGAAGTAGAAGAAGGAAGAAAGGAAGGAACAAAGAGGGAGAAGGAGAAGAAGAAGAAAGGAGAAGAAGGAGGGAAGGAAGAAACAAAGGAAGGAGAAGAAGGAGAAGAAGAAGGAAGGAAGGACGGAAGGAAGGAGAAGGAGGGAGGGAAGGAAGAAAGGAAGGAGAAGAAGGAAGGTAGAAAGGAAGGAGAAGAAGAAGAAGAAGAAGGAGAAGAAGGAGGGAGGGAAGGAAGAAAGGAAGGAGAAGAAGAAGAAGGAGGAGGAAGAAGAAGAAGAAGAAGAAGAAGAAGAAGGAAGAAGAAGGAAGAAGAAGTAGAAGAAGGGAGGGAAGGAAGAAAGTAAGGAAAAGGAAGGAGAAGAAGGAAGAAAGGAAGTAAGGAGGGAAGGAGAAGGAGGGAGGGAAGAAAGGAAGGAAGGAAGAAAGGAGAAGAAGAATGAATGAATGAAGTAGAAGAAGGAAGAAAGGAAGAAAGGAAGGAACAAAGAGGGAGAAGGAGAAGAAGAAGAAAGGAGAAGAAGGAGGGAAGGAAGAAAGGAAGGATAAGGAGGGAGGGAAGGAAGAAACAAAGGAAGGAGAAGAAGGAGAAGAAGAAGGAAGGAAGGACGGAAGGAAGGAGAAGGAGGGATGGAAGGAAGAAAGGAAGGAGAAGAAGGAAGGTAGAAAGGAAGGAGAAGAAGAAGAAGAAGGAGAAGAAGGAGAAAAAGAAGGAAGGTAGAAAGGAAGGAGAAGAAGAAGAAGGAGAAGAAGGAGGGAGGGAAGGAAGAAAGGAAGGAGAAGAAGAAGAAGGAGGAGGAAGAAGAAGAAGAAGGAAGAAGAAGAAGAAGAAGAAGAAGAAGAAGAAGGAAGAAGAAGTAGATGAAGGGAGGGAAGGAAGGAAGGAAGGAAGAAAGGAAGGAAGGAAGAAAGGAAGGAGAAGAAGAAGAAAGGAGAAGAAGGAGGGAAGGAAGAAAGGAAGGATAAGGAGGGAGGGAAGGAAGAAACAAAGGAAGAAGAAGAAGGAAGAAGAAGAAGAAGAAGAAGAAGGAAGAAGAAGTAGAAGGAGGGATGGAAGGAAGAAAGGAAGGAGAAGAAGGAAGGTAGAAAGGAAGGAGAAGAAGAAGAAGAAGAAGAAGAAGAAGAAGGAGGGAGGGAAGGAAGGAAGGAAGAAGGAAGGAAGGAGAAGAAGAAGGAGAAAAGGAGAAGAAGGAGGGAGGGAAGGAAGAGAAGAAGAAGAAGAAGAAGAAGAAGAAGAAGAAGAAGAAGAAGGGAGGGAAGGAAGGAAGGAAGGAAGGAAGAAAGGAAGGAGGAGGAAGAAGAAGAAGAAGGAAGAAGAAGAAGAAGAAGGAAGAAGAAGTAGAAGAAGGGAGGGAAGGAAGGAAGGAAGGAAGAAAGGAAGAAAGGAGGGAGAAGAAGGAGGAGGAAAAGAAGGAGAAGAAGGAGGGAGGGAAGGAAGGAAGGAAGAAAGGAAGGAAGAAGAAGAAGAAAGAAGGAGAAGGAGGAGAAAAAGAAGGAGAAGAAGGAGGGAAGGAAGGAAGAAAGGAAGGAGAAGAAGGAGAAGAAGGAGGAGGAAAAGAAGGAGAAGAAGGAGGGAGGGAAGGAAGGAAGGAAGAAAGGAAGGAAGGAGAAGAAGAAGGAGAAAAAGGAGAAGAAGGAGGGAGGGAAGGAAGAGAAGAAGAAGAAGAAGAAGAAGAAGAAGAAGAAGAAGAAGGGAGGGAAGGAAGGAAGGAAGAAAGAGAAGGAGGAGAAAAAGAAGGAGAAGAAGGAGGGAAGGAAGGAAGGAAGGAAGAAAGGAAGGAGAAGAAGGAGGATGAAAAGAAGAAGGAGAAGAAGGAGGGAGGGAAGGAAGAGAAGAAGAAGAAGAAGAAGAAGAAGAAGAAGAAGAAGAAGAAGAAGAAGAAGAAGAAGAAGAAGAAGAAGAAGAAGAAGAAGAAGAAGAAGAAGAAGAAGAAGAAGAAGAAGAAGAAGAAGAAGAAGAAGAAGAAGAAGAAGAAGAAGAAGAAGAAGAAGAAGAAGAAGAAGAAGAAGAAGAAGAAGAAGAAGAAGAAGAAGAAGAAGAAGAAGGAGGAGGAGGAGGAGGAGGAGGAGGAGGGAAGGAAGAAAGGAAGGAAGGAGAAGGAGAAGAAGAAGAAGAAGAAGAAGAAGAAGGAAGGGAAGGAAGAAAGGAAGAAGAAGAAGAAGAAGAAGGAGAAGGAGGAGAAGAAGAAGAAGGAAGGAGGGAAGGAAGAAAGAAAGGAGAAGAAGAAGGAGGAAGGAGGGAAGGAAGAAAGGAAGGAGAAGAAGGAGGAAGGAGGGAAGGAAGAAAAGAAGGAGAAGAAGAAGGAAGAGGAGAGAAGGAGGAGAAGAAGTAGAAGAAGAAGAAGAAGAAGAAGAAGAAGGAGTAGGAGGAGGAGGAGGAGAAGAAGAAGAAGAAGAAGAAGAAGAAGAAGGAGTAGGAGGAGGAGGAGGAGGAGAAGTAGAAGAAGAAGAAGAAGAAGAAGAAGGAGTAGGAGGAGGAGGAGGATGAGGAGGAGAAGAAGAGGAAGAAGAAGAAGAAGAAGAAGAAGAAGGAGTAGGAGGAGGAGGAGGAGAAGTAGAAGAAGAAGAAGAAGAAGAAGAAGAAGGAGTAGGAGGAGGAGGAGGATGAGGAGGAGAAGAAGAGGAAGAAGAAGAAGAAGAAGAAGGAGTAGGAGGAGGAGGAGGATGAGGAGGAGAAGAAGAAGAAGAAGAAGAAGAAGAAGAAGAAGAAGAAGAAGAAGAAGAAGAAGGAGAAGGAGTAGGAGGAGGAGGAGGATGAGGAGGAGAAGAAGAGGAAGAAGAAGAAGAAGAAGAAGGAGTAGGAGGAGGAGGAGGAGGAGAAGAAGAAGAAGAAGAAGAAGAAGAAGAAGAAGAAGAAGAAGAAGGAGTAGGAGGAGGAGGAGAAGAAGAAGGAGAAGAAGGAGGGAGGGAAGGAAGGAAGGAAGGAGGGAAGAAAGGAAGGAGGAGAAGAAGAAGAAAAAGATTCAGCTTTACCATTGCCATTTATCCAATGTAAAAAATGTAAGCAATTTATATTTACAATGTAATCTATCGTAATAATTAAACTGGGGTCACCTATTGTTGATGTGTCAGTGAGCTCACCTGTGATGTCTATGCCTCTGTCAGAATTGAGATTCTCCATGCTGCCTCTTTCTCCCCGCTGACCTCCAAACGCCGCCAAAAGCAGCACATCAGATAGGCGACCAACACTCTGAGACCTGTCCCGAGAAGAAAAGATGATTAAAAAAAAGAAGTGGAAAAAGTTCTTATTTGTTTACAATGCAGCCTATGTAGACAGCGAGGCAGCTTATTAGTAGGGGTGGGAGAAAAGGTCGATGCATCGCGATTCATTATCCAACAATTCAGAATCGATTCTCAAAAGTTCAGAATCGATTCTGTGTTCAATTCAAACGGCCACTTCACCACTGTGTGTGTGCGCGCGCAGTCACCGGCCAAACAGAACCACCCGTTGATAGGCAAATGTTCGTATGCTGGTGAATTGCCTTCGTTTAAGATAAAAATGGACAAACTACGACCTGCTCAGGGGCGTCGCACCCGTGGGGACACTTTTCCCGGTGAGAGGGTTCAACACCCGCACTTTTTATGCAGTTTTTCTGCAGTTTTGCACGAACGCCTTACAGCAGTCGCTCCTCCGTTTCTCTGGCCGCTCTGTGTCTGCACTTGCTGCGTCTGCCTCTTCATTTCAAAAATGTATTTTGCCTATTAAATGCAAAGTTCAAAAGCATTTCTAAAAAAAAAGTTAATATTTCCAACAAACGAAATTCTGAGCCAAAATAACGAAATGGGGCTCAAGTAGGCTATACGGCGCTTTCCTTGCCATTAATGATTAATAACACTCCTATGTCTCCGATGTGGTGGCCGGGACATAAACCTACCAATATCCGTGGCATAATTTTTGGAATAATTTTTATTGCTGAACTAGCTACTGCACAATATTTCAAACGAATGGAAAATTCTGAACAAAGTCTTCGTTTTGGCGAGTGATTCGTTAAATGTCTCTAACATGACTGTTGCAGCTCGGCAAGTTCTCTCATGTGAGATGTTATGCGCACACACTGGCATTTGGCTTCTCAGCGAGCGCTAAAGTTGTTTTTCTTCTGCATTAGCCTATGTTTTAAAGATTTTTTTGTGGCTCTAACCAAAGTAAACTTTTTTTTTTGCTTTAAAGACATTTTTTGTAAATAATTTCTACAAAAACTAAACAGTTCCCAATTTACAACTAAGTGTGACAATTTTTCATTCTTAATGATTGTTCTTTGCAATTGTATATATGGCTTATCATGTTTCATTCAGAGCTTGTTAATCTTGAATATAACTGTTAATAAAATAAAAGTATTGAAAGAAATCTTCATAATCATTTTTAATATATTGCTATACTGTCAAACAGATATTCTAACTAAAAACAAAACACATATCTCCGATTTATAATGTAACTTTACGTAATGTAAAGTTCTTGTATTTGCACAGCAGGATAATTAGTTACCAAAAATGTATGTTAAGAATCGTTTTGGGAATCGGATCATTACTCCCAGAATCGGAATCGAATCGTTAGGTGCCTTAAGATTCCCACTCCTACTTATTATGGTTTGGAATGGAGCTAAAATCCACCAACTCTTCTTCTCTTACCTCCCAAAGCCTTTCCTCTCCTCAGGCTGGTAGACAGGAGACAAACTAGCCTCTCCCTGAGTTGGTCTGAGGCCCTGGTGGGTAAGAAATGTGACCATGTTTGGGGAACTCGGGGGCTTGGGAAACTCAAATGGGGGCATGGCCTGGAATGGAAAAAGGATATTTTTTAATTATTTGTTTGCATTTATTACATAGTACATTCATGCGCCACAGTTCAAAAGTTTGGGGTCAGGAAGATTTTTTTCGTTTGTTTTAAGAAATGTTTATTTAGCAAGAATGGAAAAAAATGTATACAAAAATAAATATTTCAAATACATACTATGATACAAAAAATGTATCATGGTTTCCACAAAAATATTAAGCAACACAACTGTTTTCAACATTGATAAAAGTAAGAAATATTTCTTGAGCACCAAATCAGCAAATTAGAATGCTTTCTGAAGGATCATGTGACACTGAAGACTGGAGTAATGATGCTGATAATTCAGCTTTGCCATCACAGGAATAATTACATTTTAAAATATTGTAATATAATTTCATATATTCAGGTCATGTGCCTTACCCGCCACAGCTGAAATCCACCCGCATTTGGTGGGCTGCCGGGTATTAATGTCAAGCCCTGAATATAATTTAAAAAATGTTTTAAATAAAATGTCAACAGCAGTAATTATTAGGTCCATAGACATAGGTCCATTGTGTGAGTGTGAGTGTGAGAGTGAGAGTGAGAGAGTTGTCACGGCAACCAACTGGCAGGTCATGATCCACATGAGCTCTTGAAAACTTTACAATTGTTTTACCTCTGGAGTAAGGCAAGCCTAATGAAACGTATATCAAACTGAAGATAAAAGCAAGAGGAATATTATACACCGAAACCACACAGATAAGATAAGAAAACTGCAGCAGGACAGAGAGACCCTGAGTAAAGAACTAAAAACAGTCAAAGAGGAGCTGCTGCTCAGAGAGGAAGAGATACAAAACCTGAGAGAACAGGCAGAGCGCCACACACACACACACCTGCACGCAGCAGCAGCCCAGCTCTCTCTCCACCCAGACAGCAGCAGAAGCCCACACTCTGACACCACAGTCCAGCGCTCCAGCAGAATCACCGATGTCACACGGCCCCCAAGAGCAAGAAAATGGCCAACAGAATGCAGAAGTCATCATCTTAATTGACTCAAATGGCAAGTTCATCAACGAAAAACAGCTCTTTCCAAGCCACAAAACATTAAAACTCTGGTGCCCAAAAACAGATAATGCCCTACAACAACTGAACAGGGAAAATTTGGGTGAGTCTAGCCACATCATCATCCATGTAGGCACAAATGACCTGAGGGCACAACAAGAGCGAGTGGCAGAATCAGTGACACGGGTGGCCATTAAAGCTACACAAACCTTCCCAACCTCAAAAGTAATCATCTCCACCATCCTACCCAGATCAGACTTCCATCCTTGTACCATACAAAAAGCAAACATGGACATCTCACGTAGATGTGCTGGAATGCCAAATGTTCACCTGGTACATCATCCCACACTGGACGTCCACCACCTACATGACCACATCCACCTCCATAAAGACTGTGTTCATGTGTTTGCTAAAACGCTTAAAGACGTGGCCCTGGGCCGAACCCCTGGCAGCCACCTAAAGAACACCAGAGCAGCATCTAACCCTCAGCCAGCGAGACACTTTCTTCACGCAGCACCACAAAACATCATCTCTCCACACTCAGCTGAGCCCTACACTACAGCCCCTACCCAGAGGCCTGTACCCTATCGCCAACTCACTGCACCTCCACACCCCCGCCTTGGACCTCACCACCCACATCCTGCCCCTCCGGACCTGCATCCTAGACCCCACCACCCGTGGCCTGGACCTCCACACCCTGCTCTCTACCACCATCAGCTTACACCACTGCAGCATCACCCTGTGCCACAGGACCCTATCTCCAGGCCCCACAACCCCAGAAGATCCAGAGCAGCTCCAGTGAGGAACAACAGCATCTCAGCGGAACAGCGGCCTGGTCCTAATCCACACCCTCACCGGCCGGAGCAACAAGAGCAGCGGAGTTATGCTGCAGCCCTGAAAGGACCGAGCCACACCATCCTAGCAGAGATTAAGGACCTTCTCAAACTCATATGCACACGGCTGGAACAGTAGTTGTGAGTATAAAAAACAAAACAAAACAAACCTTCACACATGTATATTTTGACACTATGTTAGACTTTTAGTTTGTTTTACTCTAGAGCACTATTAAGATTATAGAATTGTTAAACTTGTTGACAAAATGAGATCATTAATTATTACAATGTGGAACATACAGGGTATTAATTCATCCAGTTTTGGTTACAAACCCCAAACTTTAGATTAAAAAAAAAACATATCAAACATGGACATAATTATACTACAGGAAACTTGGCGCAGAACTGATAATGTCACTCTTTGTCCCTCAGGATACTGTGAAACATCTCTATCCTCTAGAACGCACCAAAGCATCACACGGGGGAGAGATTCAGGGGGCATTATAATCTGGCACAAACAAGAAATTGATGAATACATCCGAACAGTTAAAAAAGAAGAATCATACATTTGGCTCAAAATCAACAAGCACCTTATCCAAACAACAAAAGATGTATTCTTATGTGCTCTCTATATCCCTCCCTCTGAATTTCCATACTATAATGAAGACATCTTTGAAACCCTCCACAGTCAAATCAACCACTTCCAGGCCCAGGGAAATGTGTGTTAATCTGTGAGGATCTAAATGCCAGAACGGGATCCCTCCCTGACTACACTACAGATAATGGGAATAACTATATTTTTGGACAGAACTTCCCACAAAACATTGTACATTTCCTAAGTAATAATTCTGATGCCCAAGTAAATAAGAATGAGAAAGTTCTACTTGAACTCTGTCGAAGCCTCGGTCTGTACCTCGTCAATGGCAGGGTGAGGGGATTCTCTGGGGAGATACACCTACAGTTCATTTCATGGTTGCTCAACAGTTGACTACATGATCACAGATTTAGATCTATTCTCTTTCAGAGCATTCACGGTCAAACCACTAACACCCCTGTCAGATCACAGCCAAATTACTGTGTATCTAAAAAGGACAGAAAATACAAACATACATCCACAACCCAGTAAGCTGTACAACATTAGAGAGAAATACAGATGGGCACAAAACAGCACAGAAATATTTGTGGCAGCAATGGACCATCCAAAAGTGTGCTCACTCATTGACAACTTCCTCTGCAGAGTTTATCCTCGTGATGGAGATGGTGTAAATCTGGCTGTGGAGAACATAAATTACATATTTGATTATTTGGCAACTTTATCTAATCTCAAATCCTCTATGAAAATCCACAAAACCATAGAAGAGAATGAAAAATTGTTTGATTTAGATTGTAAAACAATGAGGAAAAATTTAAGACAATTATCAAATCAAAAACACAGACAACCAAACGATGCAGATTTGCGTCATCAATATTGTGAGGAAATTAAACAGTATAAAAATATACTCAGAAAGAAGAGAGAACAGTACATGCAAAATCAACTCAAAACCATCGAAGAATCTATACATTCAAACAAATTCTGGGACAACTGGAATTCTCTGAATAAAAAACAGCATGAACAAACAGCCATACAAAATGGAGACACCTGGAAAAATCACTTTGAACAACTTTATAGCAAGCTAAAAATGAACCCAGAACAAACCCAAATTTATGAAAAAATGATCAATATGGAACATACAATTGGTAAATACCAAAACCCATTAGACTACCCCATCACAGAAAATGAACTGATTGATAAAATCCAGGCACTAAAAATTAAACAAATCAAGTGCACCAGACGGCATCCTCAATGAAATGCTGAAGAACACAGAACATAAATTGAGATTGGCCTTACTAAAACTGTTTAACTTGGTTCTGAGTGTCGGTCATTTCCCTGACACCTGAAATAGAGGAGTCATAACGCCAATATTCAAGAGTGGAGACAAATCAGATCCGAGCAATTACAGAGGCATCTGTGTGAGCAGTAACCTGGGAAAGATGTTCTGCAGCATCATCATCACAAGACTCGTTCACTTCCTCACAGAGCACAATGTCCTGAACAAAAGTCAGATTGGATTCTTACCAAATTACAGAACATCAGACCACATCTTCACCCTGCATACCCTGATCGACCAACAAATTAACCAAAACAAAACCAAAATTTTTGCTTGCTTTGTAGATTTCCAGAAGGCCTTTGATTCAATTTGGCATGAAGGTCTTCTGTCTAAACTTCTAGAATCAGGTACTGGGGGCAAAACATACAACATCATTAACACAATGTACTCAAACAATCAATGCTCAATTAAAATTGGAAAAAAAACAAACAGCGTTCTTCACTCAAGGGCGTGGTGTGAGACAGGGCTGCCCACTATCATCGACCCTCTTCAATATATATATCAATGAATTAGCAAATCTTCTAGACCAATCAATAGCTCCTGGCCTCACACTACATGACTCCTCTATAAAGTTCCTCCTGCATGCGGATGATCTGGTGCTGCTGTCTCCAACAGAAGAGGGTCTATAGCAGAACCTGGACGTTCTGCATCAGTTCTGTCAGACCTGGGCCCTGACCATTAACACAGCTAAAACTAAAATAATAACATTCCAGAAAAGACCCAGATGTCAGGGAAAGAGGCACAATTTCACCCTTGGTATGACCAAAGTAGATCATGCCACCCACTACACATACCTCGGGTTGAAATTTAGTGCAAACAGAAACTTCAGCTTGGTCGTGAATGAACTGAAAGAGAAAGCAAGAAGGGCTTTCTATGCCATCAAAAAATCAATTCAATTTGAAATACCAAACACTAATCTGGCTCAAAATATTCCAATCAGTGATTGAACCTATTGCACTATATGGCAGTGAAGTTTGGGGTCCTCTCTTAAATCATGAATTCGACAAATGGGACAAAAATCCGATTGAAACCCTGCATGCTGAGTTCTGTAAGAGTATCCTGAGAGTACAGAGGAACACGCCGAACAATGCATGCAGGGCAGAATTAGGCCAATACCCTCTACTAATACACATTGAGAAACGAGCCATCAAATTTTGTAAACGTCTAAAAATGAGTGACCCCAACTCTTATCATTTTAAAGCCCTTAAAAACCATGAAGTGAACTCTGATAAGAGTCCCCTGATCCAGCTGATCCTGAGAAAACAAACACACACTAACACCACTAACAACAGCCAGCCTCAGGATACACACACACTCATCCACACAATTCGGCCCAATCAAATTATTAAAGCACAAAGAGAAAATTACTTGGCCTATTGGACTGAAACAACACAAAAACAAAGTAAACTGGAATGTTATTTGGCCCTAAACAGAAGCTACACAACAGCAGAATACCTGAGCGCAGTGAAAAACTGTGAGTTCAGAAGAAGAATGACGAGGTACAGACTGAGCAATCACACACTGACCGTAGAGACGGGCAGATACAGACAGAACTGGCTGCCCAGAGAGAGCCGCATCTGCTGATAATTACATATATCATAATAAAAAACATTTTATTTTTTAAATAAATTAATAATATTAATATTAATAATTAATAAGGAAAAAGTTCAAGAATTGTTTTGGAATCGGATCGTGACTCCCAGAATCGGAATCGGATCGTGAGGTACCAATTAAAGATTTCCACCATTACTATACAATGATGTATTGTTGAATAATACAGAAGATAAAGAGTTTAAAAAATAATCGCATATTAAATCGCAATCGCGCAAGAGAAACCCACAGAAACGCAAGAGGTTAGTTGATTGCTGTTGTGACTCGTGACACTCGTGAACAGCATTGAACACGCACTTTGGCTGGTAAAACTTGAATATTATATTATTATTATCACAAACATTTCATTAACTTCGGTAGGCTGTATATCAAAGGAATTGTAATTGGCTGCTTTTTCTGCAGAGAGCTGATCTCTGTTGATGTCTCTCTCTATATTTTTTTGTATCGATCATTTGTTGGTAAAGGGAGAGAGACCTGGCGAGCCATAGTTTCCCGACCACAGCTTTTTAACGGCTCTGTACATAAGAGACTTCTTTAAAAAAAAATTTTTTAAAAATCGAACTAATCCCAAACTTTTGGACAAGACTGTATACCGAGAGCTCATGGGAAAAAAAACAGAAATAAGATCTTACTCTGGAAGGAGAACCCAGGATGGTTGGTAGGGGGTTGCGTTGCATAAGTTCACTAAGCCTGGGTGAAGAGTGCAGGGTCCTAAAGGGCATCATGTTTCCCTGAGGGGCAACCACTGGGTCTGAATGCTGCTTCCTGATCTTCTGCCTGCACCCACCAGCCGCCTCCAGCAAACAAGGGGCGCTGTTGAGCCGTGTGCCTAGACCCTGCTGTTGAGGCCGAGCCTTGGTCTCTAAAAAAGCACAGCCGGGAAGAGTGAAAGAGAAGTCATCCAAAAATACAAAACTAATGGATAACATATATTTTCTGGGAAAGCTATAGTTTTCCCACTTTCTTGACATGCAACATGCAACATTTACAAAAGGGAAAATAATTGGGCTATGAAAAACTGATGTTCCTTTAAAAACAACAAAAGAGTGGAAACAGAGGAAAAATTATTTTACCTCCACCCCGAGAGCCCCTGTGAACCATTTCTGCACTCGCTGGGCAAACTTGGCCTGGCAACTCAGGAATGGTGCCCACTTTTGAGACGGAAGCAGAGCAGAGAGCCAGAGAGTTTGTTGAGAAACACAAGGATTCCTAAACCATCTTTAGCTACAGTGACATGACTAAGACTAAGGGCGTAAATCATGGGGGGGGGGGGACGAGGGGGACAAGACCAACCCCGAGGGCTGCCCCTCCCTAAAAACCATGCTGAGTATTGTAAATAATATAATGATATATACTTAAAATAAATGTGTAAGTAGTAAAACAATGCAAAAGCAAACGGGACAAAAAATGCGTTTAAGTTTAAAAACATTTTGAGTCCCCCCTCCTCCTTGTCCAGTGGTTTGATCCACCGCGCACCTCAACTAACATTACCCATAGACCGTAAAACACTACCACACAAGTTTGGTGAGAGAACAAAGCTCTTCAAAAAAGCAGTTGTGAAACTCCAGTAAGCTGTCAATGCTATTTTATTCACTTTAAACATCAGATGAAGTGATTATTTAGGCAAAACCCTGTTAACATCACTTGCCCACCGCAGCACCGCCCCGGGCCACCGTCGTTTTAATTTTTATAGTAATAAAATAATTTTGTTCAGTTAGAGAACAGACACAACAATTAAAAACTGAACGTGTCTGCTCAATACAGCATGAGCTGAACAAGCAAACAGCTGACAGACAAGATGATCGCAGAAGATTTGGTTTCAAAGCTAAATGTAAAAGTGCCTATTTAAGGGAGTGTGTCATTGTACTGTTTTCTTGCTGTGTTTTTCATTAAGAATAATAGGCTAATGAACCTGAATTGGCGCTACTTCTAAACCTAAAGTATATGCGTACGGCCGCTCCGCCAGATCGATGTTGGGTTTTGCTCAATATGATAATAAGTGGCAGATCAGAGGGCTTGCAGCAGTTGAATATCTAAAGATCTGAATATCATAGTATAAAATACTATGTGGAGGATGCAAGATAATTTAATAATTATAATATGACTGCGTGGTGAACCTTACTCATATTTAAACAACTATCGCTTTGTTGATGTTGGTCAGATAAAATGACATTTTATGACATTAGATCATTTTTCAGTGTACAAAAAAGCCAAATAAGCACAAAATGTTTTTTTGTTTTTTTGTGGTACACATATCCTTGGCTGTATTATTTGTGTCCCCTTCAAAAATTGCTCTTGAGAAATTTCATGTTTATCGTCCCCCCCAACTGTTAGATGAAATTTATGCCCCTGCTAAGACTTTGGGGCCAAGGAAAATGGCACTCACCCTGTGGAGAGAGCTGGAAGGGTTTTGCGCCTCCTGTGGACAGTCTGCGAGAAGTTAGAGCAGAACCAGGCAGAGGAGCAGAAGGCCCTGTCCTTCCACAGGCCAGAAAGCTCCCACTACTGCACCGCTGGACCGAGGCAGATCTGTGAAAGAAAGAAAGAAACTGTGGATCTGGAAGTATTTTTTTTCCCATTCATTTCTCGCAGGGATTGATTCATGGGAGTGGACGGAGCTAACAAGATCTTTTGGCACATTTTGCTTGTTTCTACTCTCTGATTGGTGGAATTTCCTGTATAGCATCATGGGTAATGTAGCTGTTCAACACAAATTTCACTGTAAAACACATCTTAATATTAAGTTGAAATAATGCAGGCTGATGTCTTCAAAAGAAGCAAATATCATCGATTAACAACCTCATAGCTCACAGTTTTTTTTTTTACGATTTTAAAATCTATTTTTCTATTCCAGAACCGATATGAATTCAAATTAAATTGCTTTATTTTAGTCTTGCTTATAGACGAGGTGGACAGAAGTTACCCACTTTTGTTCCAACGGAGAGCTAAACGTGTCGTTATCTATGTGTGTCACGACGTGACGTTTTAATTCTTAAAAATCAGAATACACATCATATCGGCACCCAAGTGTCGTGATAGTATCGAATCGGGAGATAGATGTATTGTCACAGCCCTATAAGTTACCATTAAAAAATTTGGAGAAAATTTTGTTTTTACTTCAGGAACCTGTCAGTTGCACTCTATTCAAATTCCAATTCCAATTTCAAGAGGGAATTTTGCCCTTAGCATAAAAGGATGTGCTTTCACTTACCGTGGAGAGCTCTCTTGACTTGGGAACTGGAGGTTTTGCTCCATGCGCTGGTAGTTGTGAATCTGTGTGGGGACTGGAATGGGTATGGACTGCCCATAGTTGCCATAGTTACTCCCAGAAAACTCACTCTGCCTGCTGAGAATGAGGCAGAAATAACACGTAGAGGGAGAGCCAAAGATATGGAGTGATTGAATAAATAAATAGAGAGAGAGAGAAAGAGAGAGAGAGAGAGAGAAAGAGAAAGAGAAAGAGAAAGAGAAAGAGAGAGAGAGAGAGAGAGAGAGAGAGAGAGAGAGAGAGAGAGAGAGAGAGAGAAAAATGGTAAAACATAAAAGCACTGACATCAGCATATCCTCCAGCTCCCACCGATAAAATAAAGTAATTTCAAATCTCACAGGACATTTCTGGATAGGAACTACAAATTAGTCAGAGGGAGAGTCTCGGAGAGTTCTATGGCCTACACCTATTGTGTGTGGCTGTGGGTTTCATGGGCTACATTTAATAATGAAGGAGAACAGGACAATCTGTGCCCATAAAAGATGCAATCTTCGTGCCAATCTAGGACTCATTTCCCTTGTGGCCAAGGCCCCGATCTTCAATGACCCAGAAATCAAACAGTGAAAAGATTAGCCTTAGCTAGGCAGGAGAAAACCTCTTGGTAGCTACATGTAGAAATGTGCAAACCTGAAAATGGCCCATTGTTTATACTCATAACTTGCATGTAGGGATTTTAAAAATGTACAGGTGGGTCTCTAAATCAGAATATTTAATACTACTACACAATGATTAATATAATGTTTTTATATAATTTCCCTTTGAACTCATAACACACAATCACAATACATTTTGACAATATATTTAATAATTTTGTCAATGCATGAATTATTTATTTGCGATAATTTGTTATAACTTGTGATATGCTTGTGTTTAAAAAAAAAAGTGTTGTAAAATCCATATTTGACTAAACTTAATTTAATAAATTATGCACCATTTATTTCCATTTAAAATACATTTCAAAATTACATTTTCAACTATTTTCCATTATTTAAGTATTTAAAGCACCCCCCAAAAAAAAGAAAAAGAAAAAAAAAGAGATTTGACTAGTCAACCCCACTTGATTATAAAAAGCAGCCAAAATGCCCAGACATTAAATAATTATGTCATATTAATACTTTTTTTTTCTTTTCTTTTAAGCACTATGTGTTCATCCTGCTGCGTTCTTACCCGCTGGGTCCTGGAGAGCTGCTGTAGGAGGGAGACCGTGGAGGTGTTTTAACTTGACTGCAATGAACTCCAGATGCCAGAAGAGAACTCCTAAAGCAGGACAGAGATGGAGAACGTCAGAAGTAGATTCATTCCAGACGATGAGAAGATGTTAGCATGGTTAATTAGTGAAAGAACTGAACTCCATTTAATCGCATCAAACTGAAAATCATATTTCAGCTGTACAACCAACTATACACTATCATTCAAAATGCTTTTTTTTTTTTTTTTAACTTTCTATTACTAAAGAATCGTGAAAAAAGTATCACACGGTCAATGCTGTTTGTGGGCATTATTAGAGTTTACATTTACTTTTATGCATTTGACAGATTTGGCATTTGTAACAAATATCTGATCCCAGGGAATCATAACCTCGGCATTTCTATCATCATGCTCTCTTAGTTAAGCTCGAGGAATGGCTTATTGCTTATTGTGTGGTGTGGTAGAGTTTATTTAATCGCTGCAAAAAAAATAGTGTTTATTATAAATATGGCATTGAGTTGCAAATGATAGATTACTTTTAATGGTCAATTAGCAAACAGATTCTTCTCTGAGAGATTTCTAAACAGTTCAATTGAGCTCTTACCCACTATACATTAGACTGTCCTGGATAACCTTTCCTGTCGGCATGTCACAGGTAAGCTCACCTGCAAAGACAGACAGGGAGAAAAAAAAAAGATGATAAATACCCAGCATTCCCACTTAATCAGGCAAGGCACAATGTTTTTGTGAATGGGGAGAAAGAAAGGAAAGTCTTGCAGGACAAATTTTCACAGGCTTACTGGGGAAATTAGCTGGAACCATGACGAAATCATCAGTGTCACAAGACGAGTTCTTGCTACTGCTGCCGCCTCCGCCACCTCCCGAATCCTTCAGCAGATATCCTGGAGAGTCCTGAGTAGGGGAGGCTAACGCCTTTGCACGGACTTGCTGGATCTCTGCTAGGGATTGCTACAAAATATATAAGAAGATGAGAACAAATGTCACACCATACATGTCCTTTGTGTCCTGAACTGTTAATACAAAGTTCTGCTAATACGTTTATATTCTTTTTTTAAAGAATAAGACAGATCATAAATGCACGCTTGGTTGACAGAAGTGCAGTGTGTGTGTTCTTTTGTTTGGTTATCACTTATTTTGTCGTGATTATTTTAATGAATCCCACTCTGTCAATGTGTGAACCTACTACTTGTTACCAGTGCTTTATGCAGCTTTTTATAAATCGATGTTCTTTTGTTTGGGGAAAAGAGGGCAGGTAAGCAGGTCATGCAATATACATGATTGTTAGACAGGAAGGTATTAGGTAAGGATTGTGTGCCACTCCTTGTACTTTTGTGTTTTCTTAGATAAAGTAGGATAGTTAGTTAGTGTGTTGTGTATGCCAAATTCAGTTTTCTTTCGATAGGCAGGATAGAGGGCTTAGGAATTAGGCTTAAGGGAATTGTTTTGTTGGGTTTTGATTTATTCTTTGATTTGGCGCCACTCAGGTTCCTTTTCCATGCGTTATTCGTTTTTTTCCCCCCCTTTCTTTTCTTGATTTGTCTTCTTGATATAATACATATACTGTAAATAGCTCAGACTGTATCTCAATCTAGTGGTTTTGACTTTTCATAAATAAAACCTTTTGGCACTTATACCCATGCGTAATGGTTGTTTGTGTTCAGCCGCTCACATCCATCAGTAATTTAATAAACGGGTGATTAAATATATGATTATGTTCTATTTCCCTAGATCTTAAAAGTTCATAACAATAAAAAAAACATTTTTACTGCCTTGACAAAGCCATTTTACATAGCAAATATTTACTAAAATATTTGTATTACAGTTACAGTTATTAAGTTTGGTGGAATATACTTACATTTAATTTATATAGATTCTTCAGGGACACATACTCTACGGTATAAAAGTTTCGGTTCAGTAAGATTCATTTTGAAAGAAATGAATACTTAAATTGATAAAAAGACAACTGACAACGAAGACATTTTTACAAAAAAAATATATTTCAAATAAACTTTCTATTTAAAGAATCCTAAAAAAAATTGTTTCCACAAAAATATTAAGCAAAAAAAATTACATTGTAAAATAGAAAACAGTTATTTTAAATTATTTCATTTTTTTAAATGTTTTTACTGTATTTTTAATCAAATAAATCCAGTCTTGGTGAGCATAAGATCGTAAACGTTTGAACAGTGAATATAAACAATAATAATAAACAAATATTATTATATACATTTATAACCATTTATAGACCTCAAATAACGGAATGTGATCGTATGATGTGTTTGCTTTTGAAGCACTGACCTCTATACAGCATTCTGATACCATGAAACCCATAAAATGCCACAGAATACAGAGCTGATTAACATGTGGCTCCTATCACGGATTAGTGTAACAAGCCACCATAAAATGTTAAGAAAGTGTGTCTTTGTTCAATGAGGCAGCTGCTTGCTGTGCTTATTTATCTTCATGTCTGTGACAAACTCCTGACACGTCAACACTTATCACGGCAACAGACACAATGAACTGCCATTGATCTTTCTAATTAAAAACGTGCACACACACGCACTTACAGGAGGAGAGGCCAGGTGTGAAGTAGACGAACTGCTGCATGAGCTTGCAGAGGCTGAATTGGGAAAGCAAGTCACGGTCACTGGAGCAGCTGTGAAGATACACACAGACACACAGATACTTAATATCCCGGAAGACGGATAGTACTTTCCATAAACGCAGCACACTAGGATGCAGCCCACTGTAAAGGTCTTTTCATCCTTCTCAACTGTACCCGACAATTAAAATCATATAAGTTCATATATAATTCATATAAAAAAATAATAAATTCAAATCATTGTAGTAAAAAGTACATTTAACTCATTTTAATGATCAAAAACAAAATATCTAGTTGTGTCCCACATTTTGCAACCCTGTAACCCAATAAATAAATACAGCCAAACAACATTTAAACCCTTTCTACATGGTGGGAAGAAGACAAGTAATGATCTTATTGCACATTCTCAATTTATACACGAATTGTAATGATGACTGCATTTGTCATTGAACCATGTTAGTAAAAATACTGTACGAAAAACTATTTGCTACAAACAGGGCGCTATAATCCAACATTTGATCCCAGTTTTACTACCCTCTAATTTACCCTGTTACCCATTCTGGTGTTGTACTTATTATAATTAATTATGCCATAATTATTATAAATATGTTTATTTTATATTGATACATTTGGTCAATTTAATTGTGATGCTTATTTAATATTTATTGAAAAGAATCTAAACCAAATTTTAGTACTAATGATGCAAACCTGATAGAAAAAACAGCTTAAATAATATTGAATTTGACTCTAAACATGTTCTGAAGGTTAAGCATCTCCTTTTACTGACCATTTAAAATAGAATAAAAACAGTGTTTAAAATGGCAGTGTAATAACTCACACTTCTTCATAGAGGAGCTTGCCTCCAAGAAGGGGTGTCTGAAGAATTCATCTATAAAAACAGAAAGATTTCACAATTAGCTCAAAAAGACTGCATGGTGAATAACAGAAACATTGCCAAAACTAAACTTATAAATAACAAACTAGCATCAAAACTAGTGGGCATAGACACTCAGGATACTGACCGAAGTCCATTCGATCCTTGTGGTTCCTCTGCAGAAGGCCAAGCAGCAGGTGTCTGAGATGGCTGGAAGTTTCTCTGGGAATGCTGTAGAGAGAGATGGAAAGGGAGGGACTTATACACACAGTTTAGCAGAATCTGTACTTCAAGGCTAAACTGAAAAGTGTTGTTGGCAATCAAATTCAATAAGATATGCACTCACTTTGGGCTAAGAGTTTTATTTTTCTCATAAAACAAGCGGAGGTCCTGGGGACTGCTGGCCTGATGGACAGACAACAAAACAAGCTTAAAGGGATAGTTCACCCAAAAATGAAAATTACCTCATGATTTACTCACCCTGAAGTCATCCAAGGTGTAACACATTCTTCTTCCAGTCGTACACAATCAGAGTTATATTAAAAAATATCCAGGCTTTTCCAAGCTTTATAATGGCAGTGAATGGCAGCCCAAAATTTGAAGCCCCCAAACGGTGTATCCATCCATTATAAAAGTAATCCACACTTTGTAAGTTGAATAAGGAAGGTGGCCCTCCAGAAGATAGATATTTTACTTTATAAAGTTATAAATAGGGATATTTGTCTTACACAAACCCATCAAGTCTGATTGGATTGGATATAAGAAGAATGTCATATACACCTAGGATGGTTTGAGGGTGAGTAAATTATGGGATAATTTTCATTTTTGGGTGAACTATCCCTTTAATGCACTAAAAGTAATTTTCCCAATTGCATGGATGCATCATATTTCACACTTGAAAATGACAACTAAATAGTTAAATCAAAGTGCATCTGCTCACAGAATGGTGCATACCTGAAATGGAGCCTTTCCAGTCAGGCACTGAAACACAATGGTCCCTATACTCCACAGGTCAGCCTTGGCGTCATAATTCTGTGACATGATAACCTCAGGTGCCTGTTGAACAGCATTTCAGAGTTATAATCACAGTGATGCACGTATATGAGCCAAGTCTGAAATAAAAAAAAATGTACAATTCATACCATATACATTGGGGACCCACAGAGTGTGGCGGCCATCATGTTGTTCTGGAGGTACCGTGCAAAGCCAAAGTCAGCTGATGAGCCCAAAATAAGATATTAGAAACTTACACTATGGGTAATGGCAAACATGCTGTTAAATCATAAACAGACATTACAAAGAGTGGCTTCAGAAGTCAGTATATTGTTTTATTCATTATAGTAATATATTTCCATATCACTGAACATAATTCTATCACTGGGCAAAAGCAATTAAATTTGCAATGTAGTTTGTAGACTTTGAAAACACAAACCAACCATTAAAACAAGGCTTAATATGCAAACATCACAGACCTCCTCAAGCATATGGATGTGGTATCTAGATTTTCTAATGCTGAAAAACAATACATCAGATGCATAAATACAGGCATGCACACTCACTCACCTATCTTGATGCACGTGTTGTTAAAGTGGGACTTTCGGCCAGCAGGATGGGACAACAGAATATTCTGGGGTTTCAGGTCTCTGTGGATGATCCCTTTGGCCTGAAGGACCCTCATGGCCCCTGTGATCTGCTGCAGGAATACTCGGATGGTGTCTTCACTTAAAGTGCCCTTAGCTGAAAGAGCATTAGAGTAAAGATGAGTTCATTAGGGCTAGGCGATTCATACTGATAATACAATACTTTTTGTTAAGAATTTTGCTAGTGCCAGAAGTCTAAATCCGAATTCAGAAAGGCACAGAAAACGAGTACGCATTATACGGAGACATGGTTAGGCTTGCTGCGGTAGTCGGTTACATTAAAGTCCATCAGATTTCACTTATCATCTGAAGATAGTAAGGACAGATGACTGACCAGACGATGTCAGAGGATTTGGTGCGCAACGGATCTTGGGCATTCACAAATATCTTATCTTGTAAAATGTGTGGTCAGTACCACTGTTCCCTATACATAGAGTAAATGTAAATGCAAATTCGAACTTGTGACCTGCAAATAATATACGAGAAAGCAAAAAAAGTATCGCTTTTTTTTTGTTGGTGTATTTTAAGTTTATATTGTGCTTTGAAAAATGAAATATAACTTCTGAAATGCTAAAAAAAATTACAATTTAATTTATGCAAATGTGAAAAAATTGGCAAAAAAAACAACAACAAAAAACAACAACATGTTCGGTATTCGGCTTCGGCCTTCAGCCAAGTGTTTTATTATTATTCGGCTTCGGCCAAGCTTACCCTCATGTCGTTTGACACCCTTAAGACCTTTGATCATCTTCGGAACACAAATTAAGATATTTTTGTTGAAATCCGATGGCTCAGAAAAGCCTCCATTGGCAGCAACGAAACTTTACACTCACAAGACCCATAAAAGGTACTAAAGACGTTGTTACAAAGTCCATCTCACTACAGTGGTTCTACAATAATTTTACGAAGCGACGAGAATAGTTTTTGTGCGCAAAGAAAAAATCCAAATAACGACTTTATACAACAAGTTTCTGTCTTCCGCCTGGGCCTTTGACATGAACTCAAAGCACCAGGAGAGCACAGTTCGGGCATCCATGAAATGCACACTTCAGCACCATTTTGAGCACTACGCCAAGACCTAAAGCACAATCAGTGTAGAATTCAACAGCTTAGATACGGCGCGTCTTCCTCTGCTTGTAAACAAAGCTCCTCGCTTCCAGGTCATGTGTCGGAACGCCGGCTCTATTTTTTTTTGCGCACAAAAACTATTCTCGTCGCTTCATAAAATTATTGTAGAACCACTGTAGAGAGATGGACTTTGTAACAACGTCTTTATTACCTTTTATGGGTCTTGTGAGTGTAAAATTGCGTTGCTGCCAATGGAGGCCTTTCTGAGCCATCGGATTTCAACAAAAAATATCTTAATTTGTGTTCCGAAGGTCTTACGGGTCAAACGACATGAGGGTGAGGAATTAATGACATAATTTTCATTTTTGGTTGAATTTACCCTTTAAGAACAAATAAATAAATAGCATACCATCAAAAGGCAAAAAATAGAGATAATGGTGATGACTCCACTGTTTATATTACAGAGTCCATATGACAACAAAATAAAAAAATGTTTCAGGCAAATTGAATATGCAATCCTTCCACAGAGCAATGCATATCAACTAAGACAGCACTGCAAAGCTGTTGTCTATAAATTCAAATGAGTTAATACACACTGCAAATATAAGCAATGCAATACTGTAGTGATTCACCTATTTCTTTTCAACCTCTCGGTCTGATCTGAACTGAAATGTCAAGATTCCATAAAGAACAAACATGGTTTTGTCTGAAATTTTCAGAGCAACTACTTCCTCTGAAAATACACTCGCACCCTGCAGTCAACAGTTACAGCTTCCTCAGACTCGCTTTAAACAAAACATACATACACAAACACACACCCTAAACCCTTCTGGTCTAACTTCCGGAGTTCTCCTTTTTGCAGGCTTTTGAAATGAACTGATTTAATTTGTTTCATCACACAAGCAAATAATTGCAGCATTTAAAGCTAGGACGAGCCTCTCTACTCTAAATAAAAGCAGATGTTCTTTTGCATTTTTATTGCAATCTTAAAACAAATAATTATGTATTAAGAATGAACACACAATTTACTAAAGAAATGAGGTCGAAGCATGATAAATGAAATGTCCCACTTACAGTGCAAGTAGTCAGCCAGGTCTCCCCCATTGCAGTACTGCAGTTAAAGAAAGAACATTGATCTTTTTACTTTGAACAACAACGCCACACAACAATGCTGTATGACAAAACCTGCATCTGAATGGGGCTTAGTTCATTGCATGCGGAGAGACGATTCAGATGCATATTAAAACAACCCACTCAGAAAAGATGGGCCATTATTTCCCTTTGTCCACTGCTGATGGGTTTCCCAGTGGTCTCATTGCTTTTCCATCAAGCTTTTCTAAGAACTGACATGGTAGCATGGCCTTTACAGGAAGTTAAAATTCATAGCGATTTAAAATACTTTACAATTCCTCTGTGTTGCACAAAAAACCCCTGAATTTAGGCCCTACGGTGTTGTGCTACCAACAACTTCAACTGTCTTCCATTGGCCCCAGGGCCAGGGCCAGCCCGTGGCATAGGCGGAATAGGCAAATGCTAGGGGCGCCACTCATCCATAGGGGCACCAAAATGTATTACTGATACTATTTTTTTTTAAAAAAGTGTTTGAAATATTACCAAATAAAGCGCAAAAAACTTAACTAAGTCCCCCGCATCTTCCCGGTCCGCCTCATCAATCTCCCCCGCCGAGCTTGAAGTGCGTCCGAAATATAACGCGTGATCGGTTTAACGTTGGGAATTTGTTGTGTCGCGTCACCTCTCGCCGCATCTAATATAGACAGGATTGCTTTCATTTTTTAGGGTGCTTGGCCGCTCGCTCCAGGTGTAGACACGGTGAAAGTTGCCTGATAATTTATGACGGATGGCTGAATTGTAGTGTCATAAAAAAACAGAAGCCCTCTGATGCAGGCAAGATAAGGGAAACATTGCAAAAATGCTCTTCTTATTTAGTATTTTTGTCTTGTTTCTAGTCTAAATATCTAAAAATTCTTAAACCAAGATGCATTTACTAGATAAGTAAAATTATATTTTTTCTTAAGTGAGTTTATGCTTAAAACAAGCTAAATTATCTGCCAATGGGGTGAGAAAAATAATCTTGTTTCTGATTGAAATCTTGTTTCTTGTTTCTGTCCCAAACAGAAATAAGATAATTTTTCTCACCCCATTTGGCAGATAATTGTGCTAGTTTTAAGCTAAAACTCACTTCATTTAGATTTTTTCCCTCAGAAAACAAGGAAAAAATTGTCTAATGTCATTTTACTAGTAAATACATCTTGATTTTTAGAATTTTTTGATGTTTGGACTGGACACAAGAAAAAATTACTTAATAAGAAGAGCATTTTTTGCAGTGTAAAGAAAGAGGTAAAGTGGTGAAATGAATGAACAGTTTATTTATTTGCATAGTAGTAAAATACTAATGTACGCTAATTAATTCCAGTTTTACCTTAAACTATATGCAAGCAGCTGTTCTGGGTTCTCCAGTGGCCACAGACAGTGTATTTTGTCAAAAAGAATCATATCTGTTTTTTTAAACGCATGTAATATCACTTTTTTAATAGCCTAATGTTTTTACTCTACAGTTGTGCAGTTTTAAGGTGACATATGGACATTTTAAAATGTATTTGCCGAAATAAGTAATGATATTTATATACAGGTTTATTTAAAATAGCAACATTTTATGTAAATTTCACATTAAATATCTAAATTTCTCAGTTTAATTCATGGTGAAAACATGAATGTGCATATTAGTGGAAGTTTGCTGCCATCTACTGGAAAACAAACACTTTTGCTAGCTCTCAATAGTTTGTGAATGAATGCAAGATGCAATTACTTGTTATTTGTGTTTAGGCTGTAATGTGACGTAGGTGCTATTTTTGTATAGTTTAACTATCATCAGCCTTTAAAAAAAATTTAAATAATAATAATAATAATATCATGAACATAATGACGGGGTACAATGGACTGGACATCATATAAAACAATAAAAATAAAAAAACATCAATGCATTAAAAAAAATAAAACAGTACCAGTGTTTCCGCAACTTAGACTGAAAACATGTAGTGCTAAACCTTGATACAAGGGGCACCAAGTCAAATATTGCCTAGGGCAGCAAATTGGTCAGGGCCGGCCCTGCCCAGGGCACAGCTAATTGCATGCATTGCCAGGTACAAGACAGACAAGATCAACAACAAAAGACACAGAAAAACAGGCCCACTTACCTCCATTACTAGGTACACAGAGCTTGCTGTTTCCTAGAAAAGAGACATAAGTAATGAGGGGACACACAGGTGGCCATGACAGCAAATTAGTTCATTGACTTTAATATAATATAATATAATATAATATAATATAATATAATATATATATATATATATATATATATATATATATATATATATATATATATATATATATTCAACATTTGTTCATTGTTAATAAGTCGACCTTTACACTAGTTAATAGACTTGTGTGAGAACATGTTAACAGTGGACATTGGCACCAGTATTGTGTGTTTATGCAGTGGCCTGACACTAATCCACATATGGCGTGAGCGTGTTTTCGCTGCACTTGGTCATAATGGGCTAATACAGGCCAGGGGGAGGGCAAAGGTCATACACTTTGTTAACACTGCATTTTCAATGTGCTAACCGTGTGTGGGGTGACAGATTTCTATGCAAGGCAGCCACAGCGCACACCACTGAAGCTCACTTAAACACAAGAAAGTACTGATAGTGCTGATGCTGTGAAATGTGAGTGCGTGGTGCTTACCATGATGCTAGGTGTTATGGGTGATTACCAAAGTGTTACTATGCAACTGTTTTGGTTTCTGAGTGGATATAGTGCATTCTGTGTGTTTGCTAGGATGTTCCGGGGGTGGGGGTTCTTACAGGTTAAAGACAAAAGAACTCATCCCCAAGCATCTATTGTCCAAAGAACAGTACCAGTCATCTCCTTAAGCTTATTGAGTAATGAGTTGAGTGGAGGTTAACCGATATAAAAATTCTGGATGATACTGATAAGCTGACAATTCCAAAAAATAGCCAGTATTAAAATTTGAGATTGAAATTATTTTAAAAACAAAACAATACAAACACTAAAATGAATAATTTTAAATGCTACACATTAATTTAGTAATCACAATAACAGGCAGTATGAATATTAAATAATATTTTTGTGAAGATTAATTACATCTAAGTGTTATTTAATTATTACTGCTTTTAAAGATTAACCAGATTGAGTGTTATAGAACAGCAAATGCATAAATAAAATGCATATAAAAATATATAATATATTATATAATCTGATATTAGAATAGCCTGACAAGCCAGACCCACATCAAGATGTTGGGTCTGGGAACTCACCATTGGCAGGGTTCAATCCGGGGCGGGATAAACATTGCCTTTCAAATTCCCTCTTATCCGGTCGGCAAAACTCTGAACACATCTTCCTTTTTTAAGAATGACTTAAGGGTTGTTAACTTAACTCCAAGTCTTCCACAGTCGTGGCCAAAGCCAAATTGAAAGACCGCTGTTCGCCAGCTTTTTTTTTTTTTCAAGTAGCACACGGAACCGCCGCAACTCTGCCGTCATTATGTTAAGACCGCCCACCGACTCTATACACAATGTGATTGGCCTGACTAGAGTTTGGTTTTTCCAGCTCGCAAACCAACGGAGAGTTGCTAGACGCCCTGGCTACAAATTATATTTGCTGCCGCTAGGGTGCGTGTAAATTTCTAGGCTAATATTAGAAATGACTACAGTTGTATTTTTTTTATGTACAATAGTTTTTTTTTTAAGTATATATACACATGTATGGAATATTTTATACAATATCAACTGATATCAATAATTATATATATAGTGCCGGTCAAAAGTTTGGAAACATTACTATTTTTAATGCTTTTGAAAGAAGTTTCTTATGCTCATCAAGCCTGAATTAATTTGACCAAAAATACAGAAAAAAAACAGTGATATAGTGAAATATTATTACAATTTAAAATAATGTTTTTTTTATTTGAATATACTTTAAATTTAATTTATTTGTGTAATGCAAAGCTGAATTTTCCAAACTTTTGACCATTACTGGAATACTTTTGTAACTGGAAAACTATTTATGTCATGCACTTTCTTTTTTCTACGGAACACACGATAAGATATTTTGGAGAATTTGGGTTTTAGATAATTTAGGTACAAATTGTCTACCATTGTATGGACAAATGAACACTAAGACATTTTTTCTCTTGTTTATGTTCCACGAAAGAAAGCAATGGATATAGGTTTTGATCATTGAACGAGTAAATGACAATTTTCATTTTTGGCTGAACTATCCCTTTAACTATGAACCTTGCATGCACCAATACAAATGTTGTTTTAATGAACCTGTTTTTGAACCTGGTGATTCTTACAGTGGGGCAAAAATATATTTAGTCAGCCACCAATTGTGCAAGTTCTCCCACGATGAGAGAGGCCTGTAATTTTCATCATAGGTACACTTCAACTATGAGAGACAGAATGAGAAAAAAAGAGGTCAAACTTTTTCTGTAAGTCTCCACAACGTTTTTACAAACTGTTGCTGGTAGTTTGGCCCATTCCTCCATGCAGATCTCCTCTAGAGCAGTGATGTTTTGGGGCTGTCGCTAGGCAACACGGATTTCCAACTCCCTCCAAAGATCTGGAGACTCGCTAGGCCACTCCAGGACCTTGAAATGCTTCTTACGTAGCCACTCCTTCGTTGCCCGGGCAGTGTGTTTGGGATCATTGTCATGCTGAAAGACCCAACCATGTTTCATCTTCAATGCCCTTGCTGATGGAAGGAAGTTTTTACTCAAAATCTCACGATACATGGCCCCATTCACTCTTTCCTTTACATGGATCAGTCATCCTGGTCCCTTTGCAGAAAAACAGCCCCAAAGCATGATGTTTCCCCCCCTTCACAGTAGGTATGGTGTTCTTTGGATGCAACTTAGCATTCTTTCTCTTCCAAATACAACAAGTTGAGTTTTTACCAAAAAGTTATATTTTGGTTTCATCTGACCATATGACATTCTCCCAATCCTCTTCTGGATCATCCAAATGCTCCCTAGCAAACTTCAGACGGGCCTGGACATGTACTGCAGCAGGGGGACACGTCTGGCACTGCAGGATTTGAGTCCCTGGCGGGGCGTAGTGTGTTACTGATGGTAGCCTTTGTTACTTTGGTCCCAGCTCTCTGCAGGTCATTCACTAGGTCCCCCGTGTGGTTCTGGGATTGTGATCATTTTGACCCCACGGGGTGAGATCTTGCATGGAGCCCCAGATCGAGGGAGATTATCAGTGGTCTTGTATGTCTTCCATTTTCTAATAATTTCTCCCACAGTTTTTTTTTTTCACACCAAGCTGCTTACCTATTGCAGATTCAGTCTTCCCAGCTTGGTGCAGGTCTACAATTTTGTTTTGACAGCTCTTTGGTTTTGGCCATAGTGGAGTTTGGAGTCTGAGTTTGGAGTCTGAGGTTGTGGACAGGTGTCTTTTATACTGGTAACAAGTTCAAACAGGTGCCATTAATACAGGTAACGAGTGGAGGACAAAGGAACCTCTTAAAGAAGAAGTTACAGGTCTGTGAGAGCCAGAAATCTTGCTTTTTTGTAGGTGACCAAATACTTATTTTCCACCATAATTTGCAAATCAATTCTTTAAAAATCAGACAATGTGATTTTCTGGATTTTTTTCCTTCTCATTCTGTCTCTCATAGTTGAAGTGTACCTATGATGAAAATTACAGGCCTCTCTCATCTTTTTAAGTGGGAGAACTTGCACAATTGGTGGCTGACTAAATACTTTTTTTGCCCCACTGTATATGCAGACAACAACAAAGCAGAAATCTATAGCCAGTCTATAGGCTTTAGGGCAATGATTAACATATATAAACATCAGGACTAAGAGCAGCTATTAAAACAGAACTGTCCTCAGTACACATGAACAGACTAGACTAAACAATTGCTTGATTTTTTTTTAAAACCATGTCAGATAGGCTTCTCCGAAATGGTCAAAGCACTAAATATTATCCAGACAATTGCTATAGGTCCCACAAGACAGGTTGTTTGCGCTATAAAGTCAGCTTTTACAGCACCATAATCCTGTTATTTCTGAGCCCACGGCCGAGGCCTCTTGAAAAAAGGCCCACTTAGAATAACCTTATCACTTAGCAACATATGACCTCCCCTCTTCTGGTGTCCGCCTGCAACCAATCAGCCAGATCGGCTGATCCGTGACTGTCGTATGCTGCTGACTCAGCGTTACTTTCTGCCACTGAAGATAGACCTTAGTTGGCTGCGTAGTCAGACTGAAAGTAGGCCAAACATCACTGTTTAATGACAACCAGCGCTTAAACAAACTTGGTCAATTCAGCTGGGAAAACCCAACAAGCCCAACATCACTCACAGACTGCTTGGTGCCTAGATGACTGATGTTCATATGGGTGATAAAGTGAGCTTTGCTTATGAACACAGCACGCCCGTGAGATCTGCTAATGTTGAATTTTACCACAGATGCAGCAGGGACCCTACTTAACTGGGGGGACTTTTTTTTGAGGACTTTTGTTATTTTATACGCGATTACTTTGTTGCTCATCCTGTTTAAAATAGCAACCATTGTATTTTGCATGCTAAAGTTGACCATAAATGCTACTGAATCTGTTAAGATTCTATATTTACACACATTTAACTGTAGGAAGTCAATGGTTATATTTCTCTTTGATATTAAAAACCAAATGGCTCTTATGCACTAAAAATAAGCTCTGGCTGAAAAGCTTGTTTCTGTGTTTGCAAGGGAGAGATGACCAGATTAAAGGTCCCGTTCTTCGTGATCCCATTGTTCAAACTTTAGTTAGTGTGTAATGTTGCTGTTAGAGCATAAATAATACCTGTAAAATTATAAAGCTCAAAGTTCAATGCCAAGCGAGATATTTTATTTAACAGAAGTTCCCTTTCAAAGCCTACAGCCAACGGCCGGCTTGGACTACATCCTGGTACTTCCTTCATAAATGACGTCAGTAGAACAGACTAACCTCCGCCCACAAGACTACGCGCAAAAAGGGGGCGTGGTCTTGTTGTTGTCCCACGTGGAGAAGAGGACGTGTCACATGGAGAAAAGGAAGTGCTGCGTTTGAGTGCGTTTGTCGCCATGTCGTCGAGACGCTGTTATTTTCATCCCGGAGTCAAATCACCTTTGTTTGGCTTTCACAGGGACGCTGTAGAGATCATTAAGCGCATACATCTCCCGTTAAGAGGCGTGACCTTTCCGTGCGCTAAGCTGCTGTCGAATCACAACACAGGAACCGTGCAACGTGCGCTAAGCTGCGGTCAAATCACAACACGGGAACCGCTGGCACAATCAGAACTCGTTACGTATTTCTGAAGGAGGGACTTCATAGAACAAGGAAGTCATCAGCCCGTTTTTAGGACAGTGAAAACAGCGGTATACAGATAAGTAAATTGTGTGAAAAATACTGTTTTTTTACACGCAAAACATGAACACGTTATTGCACACTGTAAACAAAATCAAAGCTTAAAAAAAAACACGAAGAACGGGACCTTTAACTCTTGCCAGGTTCATCCTGCGCAAACAAGCTCAAGTTTGTCACGTGTGGCAAAGAGCCAGGCAGCTCACAGACTTTACCATCCAAGGTAGCGCAAGGAGAACAACTCAACTCAATCTTTAATGTTATTCACTTCACAGACAGTCAACCCCACAGAAGAAAGTGGTGTGACTTTCCAGGAGATGTGAGAAGAGGTCAGATAAGACAAGAATGTGGCTGAAATATGATGAGACACTTGAGATGTGGCTCTTAAAAGCAACACCAGAGTGTGAGCCTTCGTTCACAAAACTGGCAAGAATGAAGTGGAGACAAAAGCAACATCAAACCTCCGTGTAAACTGTAAATGCTAACCCAAAAATACCACGTTACTACGTAAATCGCATGGATATGGAAGTTCTTCAGTCACTTGGTATATATCTAGGGCTGGACCAGAATATTCGAATAAATCGTTCGGTGGGTTGGTATTCATATATTCATTTTTTTATTTTCATGCACACCTGACCTGGCATACCCCTCGAAACGGTTCTCATTCGCGCCTGCATATGTTTACACTATAAAATCTGGCGAAATACAATACTGTTTTTTTTTTTTTTTTTTTTTACAATTATCTTATAGCCTAGAAGTTTTTAAAAGGATGGACAGTTGAATAGGAACCCAACATTGTTATACTTTTGCTTCTTTTTAGCGTTTCTCTGCAACGGAGTATTTTCTGTCTAGAGCTTATTATGGAAGAAGGGCATGCCTGAGCTTGCATTTTCGGTTAAGATGCGTTTGTTTGACATTGCGGAAAATAGAATAATAGAATCAAAATGTAGTAGCCTTTCTACCTGTTAGGGATGTGACGGTGAGAAAATTGTCCCTCACCGTCACATTACAGTGCTTGCTGTGGGGCCGTCAATGAATTTGAGTGCGGCAGTGCGCATTTTAGTTTTGTTTTCCAAGACTTCAATACCCACAATGCCCTGCAGCAGAGCCATTAAAAACAAGTGCACATGTCATGTCAACAGAAGACCACGTGACTGCTTTTAACGAATCAATGCAAAGGAAGTCATGATACAGACTCTGGGATGGTAAAACATAAATTTGAACCATTTTTAGTCCATAATAGCTATTAAAATATTTGTTTAAAAACAACAACACTTCTTTAGATGGTTAAACTGATAAACGTTCATCTAAAAATCTGCAATGTAATTCCATGTACAAATCATCCTACCTGGAAGTCGTGCAATGCAACGATGTTTTCATGTTTCAGTTCCTACAGAACACAAATAAAAATTAATTTGCACACACATGCTCGATTTTGTGTTCTGAAAATGCAATGCATTACCTATACAACCAAAACATACCTTCAATATCTTGATCTCTTTCCCCAGAAGAGTCTGAGATTTGGCCAAATTCTTCTTATTTATGCATTTGACTGCAACTTCCCAATCATGCTTCTGAAAATGTCAATGATTTAAGAGGTTAAACGGACCTGTGTTAAATATATATATTGTAACATGTCAGTGCATGTCTACGGTCAGCTTGAGTGCTAGATGCTTTACAATCAATCTCCCTGAATAATTGTCATTTATAAAAATGGAAATGCCTAATTTAAAACTTGGATATATATGCAATGGTCTTTTAAAGCATCCCACATCTCTCTGTTATATATTACTGGGCATTTAATCTCTTATTCTCGCCTCCATCTGCTGTGCTCGAGGCCTTTAAGGTGGTACGTCAGTTCTGCAACCAGTAGGTAAACAAAACCCTTTTTATGCATTTTTTAATCTTTCAATGTATGCAAATGGGAATGATTCGGTTAACATTTCCAACTGATATTTTCTCACCTCTCGATGCCTGCCTTTGAATACCACTGCGAAGGCACCGTGTCCTATAAGGTCCTTCCTGCTGAACTCGAATTTCCCGACAGTCTCCATCTCCGACCTGATCCCAAATATTGCAGCCTGACTATTTATGTGAAACAAAGCTGACCCGCAAATATCCTCTTTCTGCTTCCCTCTTTTCCTCTGTCTGGACGAGGCAGCTGGAAAGTTGAACCCCACTTCTGCGTGCCATCGGCAGCCTTTCCATACAATAACTCCTCTCCTCTTTCATGATATCCTGGAGGTGAAGCGGAGATCTACTCCTTTAAATCATGACAATCCCCCATGTCGGAAACCCGCTCGTCGTAATTGTTAAATAAATAAAATCAAGCTGCGCTAAAAAAAAAATACCACCTTAAAACGGCAGCGATGTGTTTGTTTATGTACGTCCGATGTTGTCAGCTACGCTAACATCCTTGAGTTCGTGTTCGGGATTACACCAGGCTCACGGTTGTATACAACACGGTTGTCTTTTCACGAAATATCCCTGAGATATCTGAAAAAGCTCGAGCAAGATTTTTCTCTTTTGGTCTCAACAAAGACCTCAATTTAGCCGAGGTCTGCTGCGTTGCGCATGCGCGCAATCATTTCACCCAGGCTCAGTGTTGACGTCAGGGAAGCTCTGTCACGGTGTCACAGTGACACAGAAATAAAAACATTAGCAAACTAAACTGATATGAAGTAACATGAAGCAATGAGTTGGAAAAATTTTGAAATAATGTCGTTTTGTAATATTTATATTAATATAAGTAGACTGCAAGACAGTAGCCTAGTAGACTGTCTATTTATTGCAATTTCAGGCATTCACCGAGAAAACCAGTAGCAAGAAAGTTAGGCCTAATACATCGTGTTTTCCTTCTGGAGAATCAGTGAATGTTTGAACCTTTTTTAATAGTTGTGTTTGAGTCCCTCAATCGTCCTCAGTGTGAAAAGATTGATTTCAAAATTAGCATATAGCTACAGTCACTACTGGAAAGAGTTCAAATATGCAAAATATGCTGGAAAACTGAAGAATTTTTGGGACCTGGATAATTTTTCTGAAGATTCAAGATTCAAGAGATTTATTTGTCACATACACAATTATATAGAGCATATATAACCAGCAGTGAAATGAAAGTCAGGTCCGCTCCAAGGACAGTGCAATATTAAAGAAAATATACATAGAAGTACAATATACACAGATAAAAAAATAATAAATAAGCTATGAGAAAATGAATTAAGGTTAATGGTGTGCAAGAGGCAATGTGCATATGTGCATTATACTGTAGTCTTAAATCTTAAATATTAAGATACACAGGAATGTATAAGAGGTAAAAGTGCATTTTGCAAACGGGTCGACACTGACAGTATGTCACATCGAGGTAGTGAATGATCAAGATCTACTGATAAAGTGTATATTAAGTAGAGACATCAAGATGTTAAGATGCTGGTTTTGTATTTAAGAGCCTGATGGCCTGGGGGAAGAAACTCCTCCTGAGTCTCTCAGTTTTTGCCATCAGACTACGGAAGCGCTTACCAGATGGCAGCAAAGTAAAAAGTGCTTTTGCAGCGTTTGAGGTAGATGTCCTGTAGAGAGGGGAGAGCAGACCCTGAGATGCGCTCAGCTAAGCGCACAATTCTCTGAAGGGCTTTGCAGTCTTGATTAGAGCTGTTCCCATACCACACTGAGATACACTGAGTCAGTACACTTTCCATAGCCCCTGAATAGAAAGTTTTCATATGTGAACGTTGGCTAGATTAACTGGTCAGGACAAACAAGGAACTCAAGAACAACCATCACAGTTTGAGTTGTATTTTCAGTAATACACACACACACACACACACACACACACACACACACACACACACACACACACACACACACACACACACACACACACACACACACACACACACACACACACACACACACACACACACACACACACACACACACACACACACACACACACACACACACACACACACACACACACACACACACACACACACACACACACACACACACACACACACACACACACACACACACACACACACACACACACACACACACACACACACACACACACACACACACACACACACACACACACACACACACACACACACACACACACACACACACATTACTGAAAATACAACTTAAACTGATATATTGTAAATAGTTCCTACAGTATCATTACAAATATCATTACAAACATAATTTACAAGATACAAACAAACCAAGCGAATAGTGGTTCAGTTTGGGGTTATAAAATTTGTATTTATTTATACTTGGGGAAATTTTTTTTTTCTAAAGTGCAGGTAGGTATTCTGTAGAATTGGCTTCAGGTGCCATCATGTGGAGTAGTTTGGAATAGCAATATTATTGGCTGAGCTCAGTTGTCTGACATTATGTAGGCCTATAGGTAAAAATAACCAACAATTAAAACCCCAAAAGTGCAGACAGGCAGAGGCTTTAAAAAAGTGTAAAGTTTTAAAACAAGGTAAAAATATTTGTAGGTTAATTAATTATTTTGGCCATAGTTTTCCAGTAAAAGTACAACCTACACATCCTTTAAACAAGATCCATAAAACAGGTGGATAAAATGATTTTCACCTTGTTGAAATCATATTCTCATTGAGCACTCACATATTACATTGAACTGCAAAAACTTGTCCCATCATACCCATCAATATTCTAGACCACAAACTGAACTAAGGTGTAACGATCACCAGCTGGAGTGCCCTTGAGAGCCACCAGAGGGCACTCCACACATAAGACTATATTCACTCACTAACTACATTTCCCATAACTCACTGCCCGGACTCATCATCACTTATCACTGATCACATTCACCTGTACCTCATTTACTGATTGCATTTCACCTGTGTCTCACCATCCTGTTATTTCCTGTCTATTTATACCTTGGTCATTCATTCACTCACCGCTAAGTCTTGTTTAAATGTTACATTGCAATTCTGAGCACTCTCCTGATTTTCTTGTTTCTTGTTTTTTGATACCTTGCCCTGTTCCCTGGATTACTCTCTTGCCTCTGGGGCCCGTTCTTCGTACCTCGCTAACTCCGTTAGCTGGATTTGATTGTTGACGATTTGGCATGATCTTGGATTGTTTGGTTCTTCAACGCTCATCCTGGACTTGCTGTCATAGCAACAGGTCTGTAAGCTTAAACCTGCTCGCGAGCAGGCTTATTTCATGTAAACAGGATTAGATTGCATCTTGAGGTGATACTTAAAATCTGTCCCAGCCACTGATACTTTATTACAAGAGTTCATTACTGAACCAGGGGCAATAATAATCATTTTAAATAATAATAATAATAATATACAAATATTAAATTGTATATGTATATGAGAATGTATATAATATTATAATGTTGTGTATAATACTATAGACACAGCCACTTGATTGAGCGATTTATTTGTGATGGAATAATTACTTAATAATTTTATTGGAAGTTTGCACATGTTGTACAGTTAATCTGAGCCATGCATTAATTTAAGTGATGACGGATATTATGGGAGTGGCTTGATGCAGAGAATTTGATCTTGACCCTTAAGAAACTTTAATACTGTCACATTACAAATCTGCTTCAAATTGAATTACAACATTGCAATAAAAATGTAAAGGGTGTACAAATACTGTATAAAATCGTGAATATAAATAATTGGTAATCATGTAAAAAAACAAAACAACAACAAAAAACATTTATCATTGATCTATTATAACTTTTATGTTGGTTTGGTCTTTTAGCTGTTTCCTTATAAAGGTCCAGATATTCGTGTTGTTTTTTTTTTGGTGTAATTTGCCAAGTTTTTTGCCAGGTGGCTTTTTTAATTATATGATGTCATTACGTTGCTGTCTTGACGCCAGCCAATCACTGCATTGCTGATCATGGTTTCGAGTATCGATGCATCTGCCCTCTTCAGGGAAATCAAGAACGCGCAGTGATCTTAGATCATTTAATCCAGATATTTAAATCCAATCCGCAAATTCGTTTGAAGAACCAAATTAGCCAGACATCAGTTATCATGATTAAAAGATCTGGGATCTGTCAAATCATCTCAGATGTATTAAGCGAGGTACGAAGAACGGGCCCCTGGTCCCTGCCTGTTTTGTTTGTTTGTTTGGACTGCCTGTCTGTGTATGACCCTTGCCTGTACCTTGGATTACGCTTCTGGATTGCCCTCAAATAAAGCTGCATTTGGATCCACCTTCGAGTCTCGGAGCAGTTCGTAACATAAGGCCTCTGTATCTGCATAAGAGGGTCCACTTTGATCTTCACATAAATTCCAGAGGGAGTGGAGTGTTTCTATGTGACTCTGAACTTTGGTGAAACTGTCTGGGTACTTCACTGGGTGCTTGTTTATTTAATACTTTTTTGAAAAATTCAGAAAGAAGATAGCCTCTGAAAATGAGCAGTTGAAAGTAATACCTTCTTACCATTATTTGGCTGCAGTACAGGAGCCGTGAGTTCACTGCAAATATAACACAGAGAAGGGAACTGACCACACAGAGAACCACCACCACAGGGATACGTTTTTGCTTCATCAAAACATAAAGGGATAGTTCACTCAAAAATGAAAATTCTGTCATTTACTCACCCTCAGGTTGTTCCAAACATGTATAAATGTCTTTGTTCTGCCTAACACAACAGAAGATATTTTGAAGAATGTGGGAAACCATTTCCATTTGGAAACTGAAAAGTTCTGGGGCACCATTGACTTCTACAGTATTTTTTTTTCCTACTATGGAAGTCAATGGTTCTCCAAAGAGGCCTGATTACAAACTTTCTTCAAAATATCTTCCTTTGTGATCAGTATAACAAAGAAATGTATACAACTACTTGAGGGTGAGTAAATGATGACAGAATTTTCATTTTTGGGTGATATCCCTTTATCCCTTTTACTTCTCAAAGCAGGCATAGAATATGACATTAACGCAAAGTGCAATATTATCTTCAGGTTTTGTGAAACTTTACAGTTACATGGATTTTTTTCCCCCATATATTTGGACATGTACTATTGTTGTTTTTTTTTGTTTTTTTTACATGTAGTATGATACTACCTTGGTATTCTTTGAAGCAGAGTTTGTAAATACCATGGTATATGAATATGATAATCATTTAGTACCATACACTATATGTTCATTTTTGGTGTCAGTAAGATTTTTATTTTTTTTCCTAAAAAAAAGGGTTAAAAAAATAATTTTAAAAAAGCCAAAAGTGACTAAAGATTTCAAAATTTTTACAAAAAAAGCCCTATTTGAAATAAATGCAGTTTTAGTTTCCACAAAAAAAGACGAAGCATGTTCAATATTGATAAAAATAATAATAATAATTAAAAAAGTAATGTTTCTTGAGCAGCAGATTAGATTAGATTCAACTTTATTGTCATTACACAAGTACAAGGCAACGAAATGCAGTTTAGGTCTAACCAAATGAAGGCTGGAGTAATGGCTGCTGTAAAATCACGGGAATAAATTGGCATCAATACATTACATTTTAAAATATATTAAAATAGAAAATAGTTCCTTTAAATTTTAATAATATTTTACATTTTACTTTGCTTTAACTGTATTTTTTTTATCCAATAAATGCAGCCTTGGTGAGCATAAGAGACTTCGAAAACATTTAAAAATCTTACTGACCCCAAATATTTGAATATTCAAATATATACACTGTAATAAGTGATCAGTTGACTTAAGTCAACTGATCACTTATTACAGTGTAGTGTATCAACTATATGTCAGAATAGATATGTCAGAACAGAATAACCGTTTTCCCTAATCTTATGGGACTGAAAATAAACTTGATAACAAGCTTCAATTGTCCTCCATGAAAAATGTCACATACGCGTTTAAACATATAAAATATGAATAAATGCAATGAATTTATACATGCTAACATGACAAGTGTACACATTTTGGGTCACACAACATTACAGGAGGAAACCAGTAACATTTTTCAAAAGTCCACGTCTACTTTGTGATACAAACCTGTAATAGCTGATTTGGAACTAAAAGTATTAGAAATGGAAATTGAAAATTATTATTTTACACCACTGTCTCATTACATTATCAGAACATGTTGATTAAAATGTTACAAATTCTACCACAAGAGGACGCTGCAGGCTTTCAAAAGTGTCTGAACTTTGGTGACAACAGCATCGTTGATGCACAAGTGTAGTTTGGCAGCTGGAATCTTGGGAAGAATCATTTGGAAGACCCAGCTGAGAGCACTTAACGTCCTGCAGTGTGACCCATTTTAACAAGGTTACTTCAATTTCTTTCATGTTTTGCATCTGACATGTTTGGCTCTTGCCCTGTATGGAGTGGAGAGGCATGTGCTTGCAGCTCTACATGATTGTAAATGCCTTCAAAGGGCTCTTTTATGCTGTTTTTTTCCCCCACTCTTGTTGCTCCTGATCTCAAAAATCACCCCCGTTTGTTCACATTTATGGATATAGTCTAGGCAAATTTGTTTATAGTCAAAAGTCTTTCATGACTGTACAAGAGAAAAATGCTTCAACTCAATGTAATGGACCGGTGGAAATTAAGGTTGGAAAAAAATTGTGATGCCGGATGCCACAGACGTCATTCTCTCCTATGCCAATTGGCTTTATGCACAGCTGCACTACTTCCTGAACTTCAGCCAGCTCCTTTGTTTCCTGTCTACCATTATTGGACAAACTGATTAATCCAGGTGTGCTTGACCTCTGTAGTCACAACAACAATAATCAGACACACCTGGATTAATCAGTTTGTCCAATAATGGCAGACAGGAAACAAAGGAGCTGGCTGAAGTTCAGGAAGTAGTGCACCTGTGCATAAAGCCAATTGGTCCAGCAGACAGAGCTGCTGTTCTGCTGTCGCAGATGTATGGTGGAGATCAAAGTGCTGCCACTCCAACTTGAAAGACCTCTGAGCAGTAAATCCATAGTGTTCATGAGTCACCTGTCAGCTTAGCAAATGTAACTGCAGAGGAGCTTAACTCTTGGCAAACAAACCATTACTCACACAGCCACTGACTTGAACTGCTCTTCATGTATGTTAGAGCCAAAAGGTTATCAGAAACTGTCAGTTGAGTACTGAGAGATGCAGGTGGGTGACCATTCCTGACCACCTCCTGAAACTGTCTATCATCGCCAGCACAGCCCCCGGGGTTCTGTGTGCACTTGGCTTGGCATACTGCGGCTTTGTGAATTGCAACAGCCCTAGAGGGAATGGATTGGTTCTGCCTGAGCCATATGGTGGAATTCCCTGCTGTGGCTCAGCCCAAAGCCCTCCAGCACCAGTGAGGGAAAAGCGACACTCTTATTGCTCGTATTGTTATACAATGTACCTATGCCTACAATGACTAGAGGAATGGGTGAGGGGCCTGGTTCTGCTTTTGGCAGAGAGATTTATATTTTACTGTGTAAAAAGATGATGTAGAAATGAAATTCAAAAAAATTGAAGATCAAAAAGTAATTTTTAGACATAGATGGATCGATGGATGGATGCCGTACATCTGAAAGCAACAGACAGATTAATAGATTGATAGATACCATAAAACTGACTGATAGATACCCAATCTAAAAACGATAGATAGATAGATAGATAGATAGATAGATGGATAGATAGAGGATAGATAGATAGCATAGATAGAGGATATAGATAGATGGAACAACGAAGGTATCATTACATAAACTTAAACGCAAAAATCAAACTTAAACATTAGACATTATGTTCATGAAAAGCAAGACTTTTCGTCATCTTGGAAGTATGGAATGCCAACTGGGCCAAAATGTGTAAAAACACATCAGTTTAACAAGTTTTGGCCCTGTTGGCCTTCCACATGGAAGTGACGTCAAATGACGCGTCTATCTGAGCTTTCTATGCAGATAGATAGATAGATAGATAGATAGATAGATAGATAGATAGATAGATAGATAGATAGATAGATAGATAGATGGAACAACGAAGGTATCATTACATAAACTTAATGTCTAATGTTTAAGTTTGATTTTACGTTTATGTTCATTAAAAGCAGGACTTTTTGACATCTTGGAAGCATGGTAGGCCAACAGGGCCAAAGCGTGTGAAAACACATCAGTTTCACACGTTTTGGCCCTGTTTGCCTTCCACATGGAAGTGACGTCAAATGACACGTCTCGCTTAGCTTTCCACGCAGATAGATAGAAGAACAAAGGTATCATTACATAAACTTAATGTCTAATGTTTAAGTTTGATTTTACGTTTTAGACTTTTCGACATCTTGGATATATGGAAGGCCACGTCAGTTTCCCACGTTTTGGCCCTGTTGGCCTTCCACATGGAAGTGACGTCAAATGACGCGTCTATCTGAGCTTTCTATGCAGATAGATAGATAGATAGATAGAGGTACAGCCTACTGAATTTCAGCGTGTACTTCACAGGATCCCAGCACATATCCTGGGCTGGATAAATGTAGTTTCAGCCACTGGAACATGACCACTCTGCTTACCTACGGTCACAGACGGTCTCCAGGCAGCCGGTAATTAGCAGCACTGCAATCTTTGATGAAACATTTTACCGCTTAAAGTATTTCGGTTATCGCCACCGGAAGATAACAGACACTTCATTCAGAGTCATTGGTTTTGCTTTCAGCACTTTTTAAAACATCTTTCTTTCGGCACCCACACACCCTCAAGCACACACAAACAAAGTCTACAGCTTTTCCTGTAGATGGTGCGGAGTGGGCTCGTTACCAAGGCGACGGTTACTTTCCATATCCAATATGAAATATATGCGATGTCCTTGATTTACAGTAAGATAGGCACAGAATAACAAAAGTTACAGCAGAATACATGTAGGCCTACTATGTCTCCACCCAAACAAACAGGAATATCATACAAACAGAGTTCTGAGCACTAAGACAATTCTGATTGGTGGCGTGATGTTACTTTGGCATCGCTGGGTGAATGTGGTGCACAAAACAGCGGTGCGAATGCGGCTCCTGCCGTCGTGTGACAGCAGCTGTCATGGAGCTCACATTTACTCAGATGTGTCATGAAATTCACGCAAGCTTGCTCATACTTCTTTATTTTTCTACAAAAATATTTCACCTTATAAAAGACAGCTCAGAATTTACATTGTTTTTGCAACTGCCATATAAGTTTTTTACCTTGAATATATATGTATATGTATTTATATATATATAGTATATAAGCATTTCTTCCCATATATGATCAGAGTGCACTCTCAGCAGCCCAGGATATGAGTCAAACATCTTCCCAGTCTAAGTATTTCTCAATGTCCTCAGCTCTCTCTGACTAGAAAAAACCGTTGGAAAGACTGTAAGAAGACAAAAATAACTGTATAAACAAAGCTGTGAAATTTTTCTAGCTGTGGTGACCCAGGCATTGTGAATCCAGCATCATGCATGAGCAACGGTAATGTCTATTACAAAAATACAGTCGACTGCAATCAGTAACTGTCATTGCTTTAGAGTGATGTGGTGTATAAACAGTCAGCATTGAAGATGGGTAAATATAATTGCTTAGAACAAGGCAGAATAATAAGAAAAAGATGCAAAGACACTGGGATGGATCAGAGAGGACGAGTAAGAGACGGTTACAATAAGAAACCCATAGAATAGAAGTAAAGGATTACGCTTTTAGCAGAAAAGGTGCCAATAAAAATGAGTGACAGGATTCTTAAAGCACTTGGAGCGAGGGAAGGTTAAGGTTGTGACTCATGGTATCCCATGATGCCTCTGAACTGCAGGCAGCAGGAAGCCCTATTTGTGAGATTTCCACCACCTTCCTGGTATCAGCAATATTATTACTATCGCTATCATTATCATCTTTATCATCATTATCATTACTTGCTCAGGATATGCCTCAGAAACTGGTTACTTATCTCTTGAAATTCTGAAAGAAAAAATTATTACATACTGTAAATTTGAAATAATGAATTCTCAGGTTTTGAATACTACTACCAATACATTTATATATATATATAAATGATATTCAGTACATGTGTGTGTGTACTGTGTATAATTATGTATATTTGAATACACACATACATGGATTAATCGTTTGACAGCACTAATATATATATATATATTCTACTGAAAATGTTAGTGATGCTTGCCCGTGCAAAACACGCTGCCACAATGGCTGTTTAGACACATTTGTAGCATTTCTTATGGATGTATTCCAAATCACTGATATTTTGGGTCCCAAATATGGCTCATATTCCTCCTGCAGGATTTTTTTTGTATCAGCACACCTCAATGAGTGGCATTTATGTCTGTAGCACAAATGGTGTGAGATAAATAATGTGCCAAAGTTTAATACTTGGGGTTAAGATAGCAACAGCAAGCATCACTAATAGTAATAATAATAATAATAATAATAATAATAATAATAATAATAATAATAATAAAAAACTAATAATAATAGAATTTCCAGTTTCCAGAAAAAAGACAACAAAAAGCATCAACCTAAAAAAAAAAGTGATCCAATCCCTCTCTTGATTGAAGTGCTGAGTCCATTCCATCAATCCGGTGCTGGCGAAAGGCTTTTTCAGAGCCTCTCATCACTCTCTTCACCCACAGGCTGCTGTATGTTCTGCTCCTTGAGTCATTTTGAGTACAGGCCTGTGGCTCTGCTCTTATCAGAGAGGAGCAGAGGAGAGAGCGAGAGTCCAGAGTGGCGCTAACACCCAGACGGGCGAGAGGGTCAGTCGCGTCCCCAGTGGGGAGGCTGAGTCCGAAGTGCAGGAACAAACCTCGTAGCCATTTTCTGCATGGTCTGTGTGGTGCTGCCCGTGAAGCCTCGTGTTCGAGTTGTTCTGCATCTCCGGGGAGTCTGACTGCATTTCTGTGCACACCAGCCAGTCCTTGCCGATGGGACGCGGATAACCTGCTTCAACCTCCATATCGCTGCCCGCCACGCGCCAGTACTCCTTTCCCTTGAAGAAATATGACGCACCTCGGTAGAATGAGCAGAAAATACAAGGACATAAAATACAGGTTGATGTGCAGAATGGATTTTTCAGACTTGCTTTTATCTAGTATACAGATCATTATGGTTTCACTTTTCGCTCTATGGTTTTTGGCATCTCTATTTCCTGTTTCGAGACCACCAGGAACAATTCTAGGATTTGAGCCTTGGGGGGTTTGACCCTGAATAATATTGTACAATGTGTTGAGCAGTGATTTTCACACTGTAGTCTCTGGACACTGGTGGTCTGTTTAAGATTCCTACACTCTAAAAAAAAGAGGTTTTATATGGCACTAAAAGTGGTTCTTGGCTCGTAATCATAGGGGAACCTTTTTAAATGCTGTATAGCACCAATTTTGGTGCTTCAGCGGTTCTTCAGCCGTTCTTCACGGGTTCTTTTGCTAAGGTGCTATATAGCACCGCTACCATATACAGAACATGTTAAGATATGGTGCTATATAGCACCGCTACCATATACAGAACATGTTAAGATATGGTGCTATATAGCACCGCTACCATATACAGAACATGTTAAGATATGGTGCTATATAGCACCTCTACCATATACAGAACATGTTAAGATATGGTGCTATATAGCACCTCTACCATATACAGAACATGTTAAGATATGGTGCTATATAGCACCAAAAGTGGTTCCTCTATGATTACAACAAAGGACCACTTTTAGTGCCATATAGAACCTTTTTTTTTAGAGTGTAGTTGATTGACTGATAAAAGAATTGATAATTAATATAGGAATAAAATAATTATAATTTACATTTTTTTTAATTAATTTTTTTTATTAAATGACTGATTAATTACCTCATAACAAAGAAATAACTCAGGGTTAACTGAGGGAACTGAATTAATTAAATCATAAAAATGTAAAATTAAAAGATATTATTTTAAAATTAAAACAAAAAATCTAATCAAAATAAAGATTCAATCTTTTATTTGTTTACATGCCAGCAACATAAAAAAAACCCATGAACATTCAAATGCATTATTCACTTATTAAAATATGAACTTAAAAAATCAGGGGATAAATATTGGAAGTAAATATCTTAGGTCAAAGGCTGACAAAAACGCTTGGAAATTCCTAATTGTAATTTATGCATATGTAACTATACCAATAATAATTATTAATAACTGCACAATGTTTGCATGAATTTCTTTTCACGAAAATAACTTTAGAAGAGTGCACAGATTAATACAGATTACTTTTATGGTAATTTGTTTTTCTTTTTGGGAGTTTGACAGTGTTGGTCCCTATCCACTTTCATTATATGGAAAAGAGCAGCTCAGATATTCTGATAAATATCAGAATATTTATGATATTCTTTTGCGTTCCAAAGAAGAAAGTCTGCAGTCGAATCTGGCCTTCAGTGCTGTCTATTTGAACAGGATACTGTTGCCAGCACTTACACAGGCTTAATAGTTCCTCTCGTGGAGGCCGGGGACTGTCACTTTAGAGTGTGATCTGCTCTCACTCCTCATTCAGAGCCCTTCCTGTGGGGCTAGCAAAGCCTCAGAGAACAACACCTGATGAGACAACTTCTCTGCACCTCATCCTGCCTACAGAACCACCACTGCAGGGAAGAAAATATGGTGCATCAAGTGGAGGGTCTGTTCACACCAAGAACGATAACTATAACAATCACTATATAAGCGTCCACACCAGTGGATTATGATATTGTTCTGTTTATTCTAAAGGCTTGTTCACACCGGGAAGATGTTTAACACCTTTAACATACAGAGCTGCTTGATTTATTTGGTTTTTGTTGGTTTTCAAATATAAAACTTGTTTAAATGTTTTAAGTGTGTGCATCTGTTCTTTTTGAACACTTTCATCTTATTTGAACAAAACCGTGATAATATTGATAACCGTGATAATTTGGGTCACTATAATCGTGATGTGAAATTTCCATTCCATTTCATCCCTAATACGTACATCATATACTTGCCTGTTGAGAGTTTATTTCAGCATCATATAAAATCAACAATAATGATAAAAATAATATTAAAGAAAACACAGCTCTGGTATCGGAATAGTATCAGTATCGGCCGATATTCAAATTCAGGTATCGGGATTGGATCGGTAGTGAAAAAATGTGGATCGTTGCATCCCTACTTTAAATTCTTGAGTTCTTTAACAGAGTGTCTATTTACACTAAGTGCAAATAGCCTGCCTTGTTGTCAGAAGCTATTTACACTAACTCTGCCCACTGACGTCTGTTTGGGCCAGACACAATTACGGAAGATACGGGCTTGTTAACCACAGCAATAGTGTAGTGCGCAGAGAGGCATTTATTTTAAATGAAAATAAAGAAAATATCTGAAAATTGGAAATAAAGTGTCTAATGTGTGTTTAATAATAGTGTGTGTCGGTTAGGAGTAGGGAGGGCTTTATTGACCCAATAAGGCGGCATCCATTTAATAATTCTAATTAATATAATAATTTACATTTTTATTATTGCATACCGTTTAATGTACAACAACACTGGGGTGCAAATAGTGCATCACATCTACTGCGGTCTCAAAATTCTGGCCAGTTGATGATACCTAGAATATCGAAATCAACGGCAGGCGGTCGATCCTTTTCCTATTTAGCACCTAAACTCTGGAACAGTCTTCCTAGCATTGTTCGGGAAGCAGACACACTCTGTCAGTTTAAATCTGGACTAAAAACACATCTCTTTACTATGGCATACACATAAAACTAGGCTGCATTAACTAGGTCAGCCGGAACCGGGAACACTTCCCATACACCTGATGTACTCGTTACATCATCAGAAGAATGGCATCTACGCTAATGTTAGTCTCTCTGTTTTATCCCGAGGTCTACTGCAGTCAGCCGGATCCGGGCCGTATCCAGTTCAGATGGTGGACCTGCCTGGTGTCCAGACAAGACCAACGCATGACCCTGAAGTGTCTGCAGACGTGTCAATTAGAATCCCCGGAAATTGACTCATCGACACGGCATTCTCAATAAACCCGTCTCTAGCGTGATGACTCTGATTGTTCGAATATCCCTATTTAATAATTGTTAAATCGATATGTCATCCTCAATAAACCATAATTGAAATGAACTGATGACATCACGTTTTCTCAAGAACGGCTAGACGGCTGAATAAAATTCTGTTACATTATTTTCGTGTTTAACACTGTGAAGCTGCTTTGAAACAATCTGCATTGTTAAAAGCGCTATATAAATAAAGTTGACTTGACTATTATTCTTCCTCTTATCAGACGAACATGATCATCTTTGAGCTCCGCCATGACTTCCGCTAAGTGAGGTCAAAATACGAGCCTGGTCATAGATGTATATGTAGATGCCTCATTAGCGATTGCACGGATCAGTAGAATGAGGAATCTACAATCAATATATATATGGCCAGGCTCGTATTTTGACCTCACTTCAAGTTATGGCTGAGCTCAGAGATGATCACGTTCGTCTGATGAGAGGTAAATTAATAGCATAAATACTACTCGGTTTCTCGCAGAAACTGATCGTTTCGCTAGATAAGAGACTTATTCATTGTTTGGTATCGCTTAAAGCCCTTTGAAGCTGTACTGAAACTGTCATTTGGACCTTGAATTGTTTGGAGCCCATTGATGTCCATTATATGGAGAAAAATCCTGGAAAGTTTTCATCAAAAAACGTAATTTCTTTTCGACTGCAGAAAGAAAGATCTTGGATGACATGGGGGTGAGTAAATTATCAGCAAAAGTTTATCTAAAGTGAACTAATCCTTTAAGTTTTGTTTTGTAAAAGTATGAACTGAACGGTCAATCTGAAAAGTATGAACATGAAAAGTATGATCATGTACAGCACTCAATACTTAATTGGGGCTCCTTTTGCCTGAATTACTGCAGCAATGCGGCGTGGCATGGAGTCGATTGGTCCGTGGCACTGCTCAGTTGTTATGAGAGCCCAGGTTGCTCTGATAGTGGCCTTCAGCTCTTCTGCATTGTTGAGTCTGGCATATCGCATCTTCCTCTTCACAATACCACATAGATTTTCTAAGGAGTTAAGGTCAGGCGAGTTTGCTGGCCAATTAAGAACAGGGATACCATGGTCCTTAAACCAGGTACTGGTTGCTTTGGCACTGTGTGCAGGTGCCAAGTCCTGTTGGAAAATGAAATCTGCATCTCCATAAAGTTGGTCAGCAGCAGGAAGCATGAAGTGCTCTAAAACTTCCTGGTATACGGCTGCGTTGACCTTGGACCTCAGAAAACACAGTGGACCAACACCAGCAGATGACATGGCACCCCAAACCATCACTGACTGTGGAAACTTTACACTGGACCTCAAGCAACGTGGATTGTGTGCCTCTCCTCTCTTCCTCCAAGCAAAATTTACTTTCATCAGAGAACATAACTTTGGACCACTTTTTTTTCCTTTTTGTCTTTAGACAGCTTCTGACGCTGTCTGATGTTCAAGAGTGTCTTGACACAAGGAATGCGACAGCTGAAACCCATGTCTTGCATACGTCTGTGTGTAGTGGTTCTTGAAGCACTGACTCCAGCTCCAGTCCACTCTTTGTGAATCTCCCTCACATTTTTGAATGGGTTTTGTTTCACAATCCTCTCCAGGGTGCGGTTATCCCTATTGCTTGTACACTTTTTTCTACCACATCTTTTCCTTCCCTTCACCTCTCTATTAATGTGCTTGGACACAGAGCTCTGTGAACAGCCAGTCTTTTTTGCAATGACCTTTTGTGTCTTGCCCTCCTTGTGCAAGGTGTCAATTGTCATCTTTTGAACAACTGTCAAGTCAGCAGTCTTCCCCATGATTGTGTAGCCTACAGAACTAGACTGAGAGACCATTAAAGGCCTTTGCAGGTGTTTTGAGGTAATTAACTGATTAGAGTGTGGCACCAGGTGTCTTCAATATTGAACCTTTTCACAATATTCAAATTTTATGAGATGCTGAATTTGGGATTTTCCATAGTTGTCTGTTATAATCATCAAAATTAAAATAAATAAATGTTTGAAATATATCAGTCTGTGTGTAATGAATGAATATAATATACAAGTTTCACTTTTTGAATTTTTTTGAAATTTTTGCAATAAATCAACTTTTTGATGATATTCTAATTATATGACCAGCACCTGTATATTTTAAATCAAGGAGTTTATAAGGACAATAAACAAGGAGTTGGTTTACTTGTTCTATGGTATAAATATCTGCGTTTGTTGATTAGTGCGCTGTAGTTGCGTAATTTTCTGTTGAATCTGGCGTGAAGGAAAAATGAATTAACTGTGAACACAAACAACATTAAATTCAATAATCAGCAACATGCACTCGCGCAAATAACTATATTCGATTACTTTATTTGAACGTTTCCTTGATATAACATGACACTAAGAAATGCATAAAAAGGTAATCTATTAATCGGCTTTTTGTACTATGTTCATTGAGCCGAACTGTCCAAAAAGAACCGGTTCGCGGAAATGAATCAGACTTTGCATCACCAGATGAGAGAGATGACTGGCGGGAACAAACAACAAGACACGAACACCAAACAGAACAAATCCACTAAAGATTGTTCAGAAAGCAATTAAACAGTTGAGCACAAATAACACAGTTGCACATGACACAAGCAACGATCCAGCAAAGACATGAAGTAAGCACAATATAAAGGGAGGAAAACACACAGGGCAAACACTAAACGAGAGGATGTGGTAAAGGGAAACAAGGAGGCAAGACAAGAGGAGTACATGGCCAACACAAACAAAGACAAAGCCACAAGCTCAAACACAAAACAAACATGAAGACATTAAACAAAGACAGGACAGACAGAGCTGTCAGGACAGAACCCTAACAAATAGCTTTTGCAAATATCTGCTGTTTAAATCAGGATGGATTTTGACAGGCTGTCAATGTTTTTATTATTCATCAGCTAGAAAAAATATTCTGAAAGTGATTCCAACAATACTGTTTCTTGGTCTCGTTATCTTTATAGTTGTGGTGTGGACTCTGCTATTCTTTTATAATTTATTATTATAATTGTCTTAAAAACTGTTAAAACTGTGCTTTTAAGTGAACTGACGAAATTAAAAACTGCAAAGATGATTTCTTAGAGGGAATAAAACCACAAACAAAAATTAAATGCACCCTAATGGCACCTAACTTGATAAGGAAAAAACAGTGAGACATGACACAATGACCAAAAAAAAAAAAAAACGGCCAGCTGCATGTCTTTATAGACTAACATTATGCATAATATGCAAAATAACTGACCTTCACATTTATACAAATGAATGTCGTGGGTGACATTTCAAAAATGTTCAAAACGCTTCAATCCTAATTACAGGTGCTGGAAGTAATTACTTTGTTGGAATACCACACATAAAAAAGGATAAAATGATCAAATATATCACTGAAATATGTATCCTGATGCATCATACTCATGTATGTGACAGTTCTTAACTCTGGGGTGAGTGGCGTGCACGTCTTTCCTATTAGAAATGAGCTTTCTACATGTCAAACATTTTGCATATTTGGATTTGCTAACATTGGTATGGTCAAAATGAATAAATGTGTTAAACATTTAGAATTATGTCATGCATTAACTCTAGCCCTAGTATAAATGCGAGAGACAAACATGAAAAAAGAAAGCAAAGAAGGTGTGTTTTTAAATGAAAGAGCTTAGAAAGATACATTTGCAAGCATTGCGTTTATTTAACACAGGCTTCATGTGATCCACCACAACACTGCAATTGCCTGGTCTTCATCCTTGAGGACACCACGAGGAGTTCACTGTGCATTAGACACAATACCGTGCATTAGGCAAGACAGGACATTATGCCCCTTTCTCCATTCTGCTCACAGAGATCGCGAAACTGCTGCTATGACAACTACACTATCAAAATGCCTGCGCGGCCATTTCTTCCAAGGCCGAATGAGGTTGTACAACTGTACACAGTGCTTTTATATGATGTTTAAGGGCCCTATCATACACCTAGCACAATGCTGCGCCAGGCCAGTATGTGTTTTTTGCTAGTTCCAGCCCGATGCAGTTATTACTTTTACATCCTGGGCCACGTTGTTTAAATAGCAAATGCACTCGCGCCCATCTGTTCGCCCATAGGCGTGCTGGTCTGAAAACGAGGTGTGTTCAGGCGCATTGTTGGCGCGTTGCTATTTTGAACTAACTGAAAACGACTGCGCCATTGACCAACAAAAACCTGGTCTAAAGTCAACAGCACAGTATTTTCTGTGTTATTTAAAGGGTACATTAGTAATATGCGCCTATAGGTGGATCCAAAACTCTGCTTATTACACACACAGGGACGCGCAGCAACACAAACATTTTTAAATATGGATTAAAATGTAAAAGTTATTATTATTGTAAAAATGTAATTATTATTGTGTCCTTAAATACAAAAATTCCTACATGTCATAATGGATAGTCATCGCATGTATCATAATTAGCCTACCTATTTGCAGTATAATGACGAGCATGTCATTGGACGAGCAGACTCACTTTTTTTTCCTTCTTCAGTTTTTCCGCATGCAAATTCCGCCATGTAAAAAGCGAATCCGCCATGATACAAGCGCAACTGGCTTTTAAAGGGAATGGGAGATGAGACTCTGTTTGGTTTATTGCACGTTACACCCAAAACACACCCATTACTCATTAAGAGAATAAGCACAACCCTTTTAGACCATGTGCCGGGCACGGCAACTTTTTTTCCGTCGTTAAACTAGCGAAAGTGGATTCAGACCTGCACCGTACGCTTTAGACCATGCGCTTAGATTGTTAAAACAGCGCCCTAAAGCTTTAAAGAGTCATTTTTTGACGTATTGCACATGATGGAAGATATTAAAATCTATTTGAATTTTAGGAGGAAAGATTACATTTTTTCAGAATGTCTATTTACACCAAGTTCAAAAAGCCCGCCTTGTTGGCAGAGGCTATTTACACTAAATCCTGATTGTCTGATTGAGCCAGAAAAAAAAAGATAAAAGAAGCTCATCTGATAACAGGAGCAGTGACATGCAGTTGCAGGCATTATTTAAAGTATATATTTTTTCTGTTCAGCAGAAGAAATAAATTCACAGGTTTGGAACAACTTGAGGGTGAGTAAATGATGACAGGATTTTCATTTTAGGGTGAACTATCCCTTCAAATAACATTGATACGGAAGACCATTCTTTTAAAAAAACCTCAACAGTTTTTGGTTTGTCACAGCCTGGAGAAAAACATGATTTGCTACTTTCTATTGCTAGTTTGAGGCATTTATAAGCAGTAATTATTATTAAGGTGGAGGGGATGTTCTAATTACATCAGATTTATCATCATTTTTATCTGTGTGTACAGAATGAGACGCAATCAAAATATTTAAATCTGCTAAAAGCTGGTTTTGTCAACTTTTAGGAGTACATTTTGTATAGCTATGCTCTTCCTTACCTAGCTAACCGGTATGAACCAGCAAGGAAATTCATGCCTTTCTTTTCACCAGGAAAGAGAAACGTTTCATTTTTGTGGCTCTAAAAAACAACATTCAGGAGAGCTGCTTAAAATTCAAGAGACATAATACGATTCACAATACTTACTGTCAGACCACCGCATGGCATCATCCAGTTGAGGTGGGATCCCTTTCCACAGCGCCATGTCTTTTGGGTAGCCGAGGTCCATGTGACGCAGATGGTCATCATAGCGCCAGTAACGGTTGTCTTTGAAGAAGTAGGTCTTCTCATTGTGCAGCCAAACAAATACTGCATCTACTCCTTCCGCGGGCAGCCCAAAGTCACTGACAGACCGTGGGTAGCCCTCTTCAACGTTATTGTCCTTGAACACCCAATATTTCCCTCCTAAAGAAGTGAGAACAACTTACTGTGAGGTGGGAAAGTGGTAAAGGCTTTCTTTACCAGCAGACCAGATTAGAAAACACAGACCTGCTGTGAACTGCATTTTAATGCTTTAAATATACAACACGTTCTTTTTACCTCTGTGCTTTTTGAGCTTCAAAACACTCTCGCGTTATATCTTTGAAGGACATTGTTCGCTTTATAGTCCAACTCTTATTAAAAATGACATTTACATAACTCGAGAGCTTCAAATTCCAATCATTTAGAGAATTTTTGTAAGAGAGAGTGTTTATGCTCTAGGGAACATTTAGCTTAAAATGTCTGGAATTAACGGCACAATCAGAGGGTCTTTTTGAATCATTTTAAAGAGCCTTTGAGAGATGTTCTTGATCTCTAACTGTGAAATTACCATAGATTACTGACTGCCAAAAGCAACTAACACGGTGTAAAATTCTGTTATGTTTTATGTTCAGAACATCACAACACTAAGGTGTTTTGTGGTTGCTATTTCTATCTATTCTTTTCTATATATTTCTAGGGATGCACCATTCTAGGATTCGGCCGAATATTGGGCTTTTTGACGGGGTTCGGGTTGTTCCGAACCTTAGAATTTTTTTCCACCGAACCCGAACCCTAGGCTTGCACTACGCGCACTCCGCTCGCCGTCCGAATGCAGTTAAGCATTAAGAGAAAGTGAAAATGGAACTCGTGAACAGAAAATGTGTTGTTTGGCAGTACTCTCAATCAAAAGAAGGCGATTCAGCCGATTTGTCTTGTGGTGCCACTAAACAATTAGGACCCTAAACAATAGCTGCTGTTAAAACATTTGCGTATGAAACATCCGAAAGAATACGAGTTGTGCATGAAGGAATCTACAGACAGCAGCATCTTCAGGTATGGCAAAGGAAGGACAGTCATTCTGGCATAATGTTGTAAAAATACATTGCTGTAGGGATGCTCATTTGGTTCATTTTTCCCACAGACAACTGCTGCTCATTTTCCGATTATTAACCTTTAACTGATAAGATTATAATATTGAATTGGCATTAAATAAAAATACGATTGACAAGTGTCTGTGACCCGTTAAAAAGACACTTTTTTTCATGGGTTTATTTTACCATGCAAACATCAGCATACAGATCAGATAAAATATAAATAAAAAGAATAAAATAAATAGGTTTTAGTTTACACTAAATATTTTTCACGTTAATGATTACCAAATTAAGATGACAAAACGAAAATACACTGAATCCGTTTGAAGCTTTGAAGAACTGGAATAGTTTTTTTTTCAAATAAAAATAGCAGGCCTACCTCAACCCTAACCTTGCATGGTTTTTATTTATTTAATTTTTTAAAGTAACATGTCTAAGTGATGTGGTCAAATTAGTCTGAAGACCCTTTCGTCCCTTTCATCTGTCTCCACAGCGCAAGCCTCCGCTGACTGACTGCGTGCCGTTGTGCTGTTCTTTGAAACAACAAAGGGCGACTCGGGGTAATTGTTCTATAAACCATCAGGAAACAGCGGCGAGAAGAACATACGCGACAATGTTTACTTTAGTAAACTTGACCAAAACCACACTACGAAAAGCCTTAAACAAGGCTTCAGATGGCACTGATGCCCGGGAATACAGAGATAACGCCTCGCTAGAGTGGCCAGCCTCGGGAAGCGCCTTTCATTTGCTTTCCACTAGTCAAGAGCTTGTTCTACTGCTGTATTTTAATACCGCATAGCATATTTTGCAATATGAGCATCTCAACACTGCTGTGGAAGTTGTTTAATGTGTTTACTGTTTAATGGACTGCGGATGGGAGTAGGATTTGGTATTCGGTTTCGGATTCGGCAGAATCTTAACCAGTGGATTCGGTGCATCCCTATATATTTCAATTAAAATGAACAGCTGGCACAGCATATACTAAATGCAACTTATTTATTTTAATAAGATTAAATTTTTCATAGAGTCAATGTGCTGTATACCTTCATGTAGCCACCCACAGCCTAACCACAAGCACTTAAATGTCAGGGTTCTGTCACTTCGGTCTAGTTTACTCTTGGTTTGTGACAGAGCCCTGACACTCCTGTATTGTTTGTCTTGTCTTGTGTGAGCGCGCAGCTTGGAGCATGCTCGAGCTGCTTGCTCTTCTGTCCTTGTGCTTTGTGTGCGGGGCGTGGTGTTCGGATCCCAGCACTTCGGTCTAGTTTGGGTTTCAGTTTTGTGTTGGGATTCGGACATTCATGCTCCGAGTGTTTGTGTTCCGTCACGAGCGCACAGAATAAGCATTCGCTCATCTCGTCTTGTCGTGTAAGCGTGCGCTCTTCTGTCCGTGTGTGTTTGTTTAGCACGCGGTTCGTGTTTACATCGGCCGCGTGTTTTCATGTTATGTTTTGTCTTGTGTTGTGTAGCACGTGGCTGGTGTTTATCACCGGCTGCGTGTTCATGTTGTCAAGTTTTGTGTGAACATGCAGCTGAACATTCATTAGCTGCATGTTCATGTCACGTTTGGTGTGAGCACATGTCTTGTCAAGTGTTTCTTTGTGCCATGTGCTCATGTCTATTGTCTTACCCCGCCCACCTTGTTTCCTGATTATTGGTTAATTTTCCCCACCTGTCTTCCCTCGGTACCCTCTTTTGTTTGTTCCCTATTTAATCTCCTTGTGTTTGCAGTCCTGTTCGGAATCGGTGTTAAATGTACCTCGTGTTTTCCTGCTCCAGTCTGTTTTTCCCCCTCGGGGTAGTTTTTGTTTCGTTTCGTCTTGTTTTGTTTTGTTATTATCATTAAAAGGCCTATTATTTCTGCATCTTTGAGTCCTCGCTCCTTTCCCTTTACAAACCCTGACATTAAAGGGTATAACTTCAGTGATTTAGCATTAAGCTTTGTATTTAAACTGGGTCATTTATGCAGTAGAAATGTGAAATTATTTTTGAATGTGGTGCCTTCTTGACCGAGAAAAGACAGAAAATGTATTTTTGTGGATGTGGATGAAAGACAGCAACTCCCAGAATGCACTTGCTTCGCTGCCCTACGAGGGAGGCCACTCCATACACCGTCGTTTTGATCTTCATAGTAGTACAATAATTTTGTTCAGTTAGAGAATAAATACTACAATTAAAAACTGAACGTGTCTTTTCAATAAAGTGTGAGTGAGCCGAACGAAAGTCACGGCACAGATGCAGCAGTGTCAGATTTCATTCACACGAAGAGCTGAGCAGAACTGAGGTAACGTTAAGCGCCAGTCTGGCATGTTTTCAGATCGCATATGGAAGCTAAACTATCACAGGAATTCATTGAAAAGTTGAAACACTCACTTTGCTCTGCACCGCGCTCCGTTATTATGATTGTCCGTGAGGCCGTCTGTGTCTTACATTCTGTGCGTGAGATTTCTCCCCTATGGGCGGGTTGATAACATGCGGAACAGCTCCATCTAGTGGCTGTACTCTTTGCCTCTGGCCAAAAAATCCTCTGATGACGATATTAATGCGTCATCGGAGGAATTTTTCCAGAAATAAAATGCATAATTCTCTTGTCTCGAGGATATGAGGGGGGAAAGTACCATAATTATACTACCGGGTTTCTACTGATACAAAGCTTAATGCTAAATCACTGAAGTTACCCTTTAACAGAAACTTATTTAAAGGTACAGTATGTAATATTTACAGTTAGCGGCTGAAATGAGTACTGCAGTCCAAATTCAAAATATTGGATAGAGTTGTTTCCCCCACTGACTCAACGCTCATGCAGGTTATCAGATTGAGGACATGCAACAGGAACAAGCTCAATTGACAATGGAAACAAGCCTTACACTGCGAGTTGTTCAGCTAATGTATACGCTTGCAATTTTTTAATAGATGCTATTTACACTGAGGCTTTTTCGGTTAAGTAGAATCTGCGATTTTTGACCCAATTAATTTGCTCGCTGCAATACACAACTTTCCATCAACTATTGTGGAAATACTATTGGGTAAACCGGCAGTGGGTGGGATCACACAGACCAAAACAATTCCAACACGGAACGCATATTTTATGTGCAATATGCAATCCCACACCGAAAATTCAACAAAATTCATCTGGAGCAAATGAAACGAGTGAGTGAGAGGAGGTGGGGTTTTGTGTCAACTCGATGTTGGAGGGATGAGAAAGCGAAAAAACTCTGCTGGTATTGTGTATCTATTCTGCAGGAAATGAGTATTGGAAGCGGTATTTCAGTATTAGTACGTTCCGAAAAATCTATATTTTTGACAACATTAGATTGCACTTATTTCAGATGCCTTTTTAACAGACAATCAAAAAATGTTTAGCCTTTATTATATATAAAATTCAACCCGCCAAAGTGGCTAGTAGGAGTGAATGCGTTACACGCCACTGCTGAAATCCACCTGCATTTGGGGGGTATTAAATGTCAAGTACTTTTAAGGTGAGACAAACCAGTCAAAATGTAGTAACAATTATGCAAAAGGTTATATTGAAAAGGTTATATTAAATCATAATTTAATAGAAGGTTGAATCCAGGCATTTACCTTTAAAGAACACAATCTTATGGTCTCCAGGTCTCTCATATACAGCATCCACACTTTCCAGGTTGGCAGGCAGACCTCTCCAGAAGCGATGGATCTGAGCTGGCCTTAACGACACCAGGTGCTTTTCACGTGTCAGACGCCAAAAATACTTCCCTGACAAAAGGTTTGGCAGTAAGAATGTGTGATTATTTGTGTGTTTATGTCAGCTTATTATGTGCTATCACATGATGTATAAGGGACATTGGTTAATAAAGCGAGGAATGCGTGCATACCCAGGGGCATTGAAGGGTGCCCAGCTGGCAGAACCAGCCAAACAAATACAACGCGCAAATTATAATTTATCAAAATGCAGACAGCGGTGGTCTGCAGACAGCACATTAATGGCTAAACAGGAAAACAAAACAATTTAACAAATTCAACAGTTCCCCACAAAACCAATTTGAAGTTTGATAATGCAAAAAATAATTATTTCTTTATCAAAATGCTTACAATATACATTTGCTTAAGAAGCAAATACTTATTTAATAGAATAAAATAAAAAAATAATATCTTGATAATATAATCTTGAATTGTTTTCTTCTTACCCCACTGGCAAACTTTTTCTTCCTTGTTTTAATAATTAGCTTTACTAATTCAAACAGGGTAAGAAAATTAAACTCAAGTTAAAAAAATAACCTCAAACTCAAGATATGTTGCCTGACAACAAGTCGGAATATATTAATATCAATTTTAGTAATAATATTATCTTGCGCAATTATGCACTCTATTAAATTAATTTTATTTGAACAATGTCAAAATATTAGAAACCAGGAATAAACGCAGATTAAGACGTTTTTGTAGTTTATACACCCGAAAGGATGTATAACCTCATACATTGTCGATTGATAATATCTATTGATTTCACCCTGGACTTCTGCATGTTCTTACCTTTAAAAAAGAAGGCCTCTCCTCGAATCTGGGCAACAGCATCAAAGTGGCTAGTGCATCGGTCAGGTGCGTCACGGGCAGGTCTATAAGAAAGTACAAAGAAAAAAGAAATGGATAAACTTTGCAAGGAGTGTGACGGTAGAGCACAAGACGTTCGCTATTAGAAACATTTGTGTTTCTACATGAGTGAATCATTGATTATGGAGGGAATCATTTAATTATTTAAAATGTATGCACATCCCAATGAGGTCATGCAATAAAATTTCACTGCTGCATATTTTTAAATAATGATATGAACAGAGTCAAATATTTTGCCTATACAGTCATGGTCAGAATTATTGGCACCCTTGGCAAACATGGACAAAGAAGTCTGTGACAAAATAAATCTGCGTTGTTAATCCTTTTGACCTTTATTTAAAAGGTCATTGAAGTAAAACAATTGAAAAACGGGAAAAATCTCATAATTAAATGCATGTTTTTCTCTAATACACACTGGCCACAAATAATGGCAACCTTTTATTTGATACTTCTTGCAACCTCATTTTGCCAAGATAACAGCTCTGAATCTCCTATAATGTCTGATAAGTTTGGAGAGCAACTGACAAAATATCAGTGACCATTCCACCATACAGAATCTCTCCAGATCCTTTAAGTCCATGTTGATACACTCTCCTCTTCAGTTTTAGGGTTCAGTTCAGGGGACTGGAATGGCCATGGCAGAACCTTCAATTTGTGCTCAGTGACCCATTTTTGTGTTGATTCTGATTTTTGTTTTATATTGTCCTGATAGAAGATCCAACTAAAGCCCATTATAAGATTTCTAGAAGAGACAGTCAGGTTTTGATTTTTTTTAATCTTTTGGTATTTCCATGACGCAATGTGTTTGAACAAGATGTCCAGGACCTCCAGCAGAAAAATAGGCCCACAACATTAAAGATCCAGCGGTATATTTAACAGCGGGCATGGGGTACTTTCCCATCTGGTAGGTTTACTGTCATAAAGCTCTTTTTTTACATTTTATTTCATCTGACCATAGAACCAGGTCCTGTTTGAAGTTCCAGTCTTGTCTGACAACTATGCTAGAGTTTGTTTTCGGATGACTGAGGAGTATTTTTCTTGAAACCCTCCCAAACAACTTGTGGTGATGTATAGGTGCTGTTTGATATATTTTTTCATATGTATATTTTCAGGCCAAGACTCAACTATTTTCTGCAATTCTCCAGCTGTGATCCTTGGAGAGTCTTTGGCCACTCAAACTCTCCTCCTCGACTTGCATTAAAGGGATAGTTCATCGAAAAATTCTGTCATCATTTACTCACCCTCAAGCCCTCAATCATTGACTACCATAGAAGGGGAAAATACTATGGTAGTCAATGGTTTCTTTGTTATAAACATTCTTCAAAATATCTTCTTTTGTGTTCAGCAGAACAAAGAAACTCATACAGGCTTGGAACAACTTGAGGATGAGTAAATGATGACAACATATTCATTTTTGGGTGAACTATCCCTTTAAGACAGTCTAGATGCACATCCTCTTCCATGCAGATTTGTAACATCTTTAGTTGATTGGAACTTCTTAATTATTGACCTGATGGTGGAAATTAGAAATGTTAATGCTTTAGCTATTTTCCTACAGCCACTTTCTATTTTGTGAAGCTCAACAATCTTTTACTGCACATCAGAACAATATTCTCTGGTTTTACTCATTGCGATGGATGATTAAGGAAATTTGGCCTTTGTGCTACCTCATATTTATACTCTTGTGAAACAGGAAGTCATGGCTGGATAATTTCATTTTTGTAGTCACCCTGGTGTGCTAAAGGGGAATATACTTCAGAGTTATTTTACTCACAAGAATTTGAGTTTGAATTAATTATCATTAATTGTGGCCAAAGTGTATTAGAGAAAAACATTTATTTCATAATGTGATCCCCCACCCAAAGGACAGACATAATTGACAGAGATCAATTGCAGAGCGTAATTGAGAATGGAAAGCGACGAGCCTTACAGTATAAGTTGATCAGCTAATGTATAGGTTTACAATGTTATTATTGCTGAGGCATTTTAGGTCGGGTAGAATTTGCGGCCTCTGTCCCATTTCGTTTGCTGGCTTCCATCGCTGTGTTTTCCGCCAACTGGCAACCTAGGGTGTCGAAATACTATTGGGTAAACTGGCAGTGGCTGGGATCACACAAACCAAAACAAAAATGGACATTCCGACACAGAAATGCACATTTCAAGGTAGAATAACTGGTTGTAGCATAGATGTTATCACCTGCTTGCAACATAATCTCTGAATGCGTTATCCCCTCGGCTAATGACTGACTTAGCACTTTGACGTGGCTAGGATGCTAATGATGGAGCAATTACAGTGACAGAGCTGCTTTTGTGAGTGGGAACTCGCCTGACACTTTATTAACAAAGATCTGCATTCACAGCTTATTAGCTGAGCTCTCTGAGAGGAATATATTACTGACCTTTGTCAAACTAAATCTACCTGTCTCGCGCGTCGGCCGTGAAGATAGAGAGAGAGAAAGGAAAATAAAGAGGTGCAGGCTGCTCTCTGAGAAGCTAAATGCTTGCTTACTTGGAGTCAGGTATTGAGTCTATAATTTGTGTCATTTTGGCATTTGCTTCAGGAAGGCTGAGTGTGGTTGTGGGTACATTATGAAGTCCATACATACTCTTCTCCTAAATGATGGATCACTACCTCTGCAATTCAAAACACTCGAGACACGGTGACCGGAGGAATGTGGGTTTTGTGGATGTGTGCTTGCTGACTCACGGTATTGTGGATCTGTTTGTGGGGAGGTCAAGCAGGACAGGAGGTTCGGCTGTTTGAGAGTGGTCACCTGTCTGCGGCGTGTGCGATACGGAGTCCCGAACACCTGACAAAACACAGGATAAATTAAACTTGCACAAAAGCACAAAATGCGACACATCTGAGAGGAACACACACTAAGTGCATTCTTGACTTTTTTGAAAAACCTTATTAAGTAATCACTCAAAGATAGAGATAACAACCAGTCTCAGAAAAGGAGATTTGTAAAACTACTGCAGTAGGAAATGTATGCGCAAGTAAAAATGAAACTAATCTAATGAGCAAAATGTTTAACAACCAACAAAATGCACAAGTTCAATCTAACTTTGTTCCAAATCAAATAGTATTTAATTCCAAAGTACGCTATCTCTTTAACTCTTAACCCTCATGTTCTGCTTGGGGATCACAAGGCCCTTTTAATAGCTCAAAAACATATGCAATATACATACTTTGTGTCTGGTTGATGCTTAAAGGGTTAGTTCATCTAAAAATGTAAATTCTGTCATTAATTACTCACCCTCACCCGTCAGACCTTCAATCATTTTTGAACACAAATTAAGATATTTCTGATGAAATCTGAGAGCTTTCTGACCCATCCATTGACAGCAATTTAATTACCACGTTCAAGGCCCAGAAAGGTAGTAAAAACTTTGTTAAAATAGTCCATGAGACTCCAGTGGTTCAATGGTTCCCTTTCAAGGGAACTCGTGCTGCGTCACCGCTTTGGGAACGCCTCTGCGTGATTGCGTCGTGAAGCACGTATGTCATCAGTCCAATAGAGAGACGGAACGTCATAGGCGGGTGACGTCATAGACCCGGAAACTATAAAGCACATCGGCAAACACACGCCGTTAGCTTCTGTTGTCTTCAACAAGCGCTCTGTGTTACTCTGTCCAAAGTGTCTTTTGAGTTGTGTCTGAGTTCAGACTTTGTTATTTTCGTTTGCACTCACACTCACATAGGGCGCAGCAGAAAGTGAGTGTTGCCACTCGTACACCCCCGCAGAAAGGGTCGTCGGGTGTACGGCGCTCACAGGCGCAGCCTTCTAAGCCCAGGGCTGATCTGAGGACAGTCATTGTGGCGAGGAAGGCTGCGTCAAAGAAGTCCTGACGCCTCTGGGCCCAGGACAGTGAGGGTGATCCCCTCCGCGGGCGCACGGTGCCCACCGCTGTACACGGTACCCGTGTGTCCGCGGTACCCTCACGGGGTTAGTCAGCCAACCCCGCCCGAGTGCCGGGGCGCGGAGGGGCCCCGCGGGTCATCCGAGGATGGCCCGCACCCTCTTCGGAGGGAGACCATGCCGTCGAGTCAGTCGTTCCCTGCCGGTTCGCCGCTTCAGGGCGCTGCACTCATGGTGCAGAGTACATCAGAGGCCAGCCTCGAGAGGCTGGTTCCCTTAGTAGATTTTGTGTCAGAGTGGGAAAATCTGCCTCGCATATCTCGTTGGGTCCTGCGATGCGTAAAGTTGGGGTACGCGATTCAGTTCAGATGCCGTCCTCGCAGCTTCAAAGGGGTCCTCTGCACTGTGGTGGACCCTCTGCTGCAAAAGGGGGCTATAGAGAGGGTTCCCCCCCAGACAGGGAGTCAGGCTTTTACAGCCGGTACTTCATAGTGCCAAAGAAGGATGGTGGGCTGCGCCCCATCTTGGATCTTCGCGTCCTGAACCGAGCCGTGGCAAAGCTCAAGTTCAGGATGTTAACACTCAAACAGATCGTGTCTCAGATCAGGTCCGAGGAGGACGATAGATCTCAAAGATGCATATTTCCATATCTCCATCCTTCCGCAGCACAGGAAGTTCCTGAGGTTCGCTTTCAGGGGAGAAGCGTACCAATATCGAGTGCTTCCTTTCGGTTTAGCCCTTTCACCCCGCACGTTCACGAAGTGTGTGGACGCTGCTCTGGTCCCCTTGCGTTTGAAGGGGATCCGCATACTAAATTATATAGACGACTGGCTGATTCTAGCACAGTCAGCGCGTCTCGCAGTTCAGCATCGAGATGTTGTTCTCGCGCATATGAGGAGGTTGGGGCTGAGGCTCAACTCCAAGAAGAGTGTTCACTTACAAAAGATCACTTATCTCGGTGTGAGTTGGGATTCGGTCGCTATGCAGGCTCGTCTGTCAGAGCCTCGCATAGAGTCGATCCTCTCAGCAGTGAAAGGGGTGAAGCGGCTAGACCAGCCGCTCACTGAAAAACAGTTTCTGTTGGGTCTGATGGCAGCCGCGTCCAACGTAATTCCTGCGGGCCTGCTGTTCATGAGGCTGTTACAGTGGTGGCTCAAGACCAGGGGTTTTTCCCAGAGGGGGAACCCCTTTCACTTAATCAAGGCAACGCGGCGGTGTCTCCGCTCCTTGGTTATGTGGAAGGACCCCAGGTTCCTGACCCAGGGCCCGTCGCTGGGGGCACCGTGTCAGTGTGCGTCTCTGACCACGGATGCCTCTCTGACAGGCTGGGGGGCGACCATGAGTGGTCGCTCGGCCCAGGGTCTCTGGCAGGAACACCAGCGTTCGTGGCACATAAATTGCCTGGAAATGTTGGCGGTGTTTCAGGCTCTGAAACACTTCCTGCTGCATCTCAGGGGCCATCATGTGCTTGTTTGCACAGACAGCACATCAGTGGTCTCCTACATCAACCATCAGGGGGGTTTAAGGTCCCGTCGCTTATACAAGCTAGCGCGCCTTATCCTCCTCTAGGCTAAGGGAAAATTGCTGTCAGCCAGGGCAATGTACATTCCTGGGCAGTTGAACGTGGAAGCAGACATCCTGTTGAGGCAGGGGCCGAGGCCCGGGGAGTGGAGACTCCACACTGAGGTGGTGGAGCTCCTTTGGGAAAAGTTCGGCAGGGCCCAAGTGGACCTGTTCGCCATTCACAAGAACTCTCATTGTCATCTGTGGTTCTCCCTGTAGCCTCCAGCTCCTCTCGGACTGGATGTGATGGTACAGGAGTGGCCGAGGCTGCCCCTGTACGCTTTTCCCCTGATTGCTCTGCTTCCGGGAGTTCTAGAGAGAGTACGTCGGGACGGGGCCCGTCTTCTGCTAGTTACCCCGTTCTGGCCGGGCCGGGTATGGTTCTCGGACCTTGTGTCTCTCCTCGACGGCTCTCCCCTGGAGATTCCGTTCAGGAGGGACCTTCTCTCTCAGGAGGGCGGAGTTTTTGTTTACCCCCACCCGGAGTTGTGGAAACTGTGGGCTTGGCCTCTGAGGGGGCCCAGCTCATAAGTTCCGGTCTCTCAACTGAGGTTGTTGAGACCATTCTACACTCCAGAGCTCCCTCTACGAGGAAACTTTACTACCTAAAGTGGAGACTCTTCACCTTATGGTGTCGAGATCGCCTGCGGGATCCAGTTAACTGCCCTGCGAGCATGGTGCTGGAGTTCCTGCAGGAGAGATTCTCTGCTGGGTTAGCCCCCTCTACTCTAAAGGTGTACGTGGCGGCCATAGAAGCTTTTCTCACTTTCAAAACTATTTTTCTTCTTGCTATTTCTTCTCTTAAGAGAATTAGGGACTTGCAAGCCCTCTCTGTCGCACCCTTGTGCTTGGAGTTTGCCCCGGGTATGGCTAAGGCCTTTCTCTCTAACCTCACTAACCCTTGTCAGACCTATTGTGCTCCAGGCCTTCTGTCCTCCTCCCTTTACGACGTCAGACCAGGAAAGGTTAAATCTGCTTTGTCCCGTTCGCGCTTTAGACGCCTATGTCCACAGAGCTGCCCTGTGGAGGAAAACTGATCAGTTGTTTGTTTGTTATGGACCTCCCTCCCGTGGGTGTCCGGTGTCAAAGCAGAGGATAAGCAAGTGGGTGGTCGATGCTATCTCACTTGCTTATGTGGCGGCTGGACAGCCCTCTCCTTTGGCTGTTCAGTCCCACTCCACTAGGAGTATGGCTGCCTCTCAAGCTCTTTTAGCAGGGGCCTCCCTGCAGGAAGTTTGTGATGCGGCGTCCTCGCCTCATACATTTATCAGGTTCTACGAACTGGACGTTAATTCTACTCCGGGGTCTCGGGTGCTCACCTTGTAACTACTTTCACAGGCGGGCATCCAGACTCGCATGGGGACGTGGGTATTCTCGTTCCCAAAGCGGTGACGCAGCGCGAGTTCCCTTGAAAGGGAACGTCTCGGTTACGACTGTAACCGTAGTTCCCTGAATAGGGAACGAGACGCTGCGCCACCCTGCCATACTCCTTGCATGCCTGCAAGCGCCTTGTTTCAGGCCTTCTTCACAAGCTAACGGCATGTGTTTGCCGGTGTGCTTTATAGTTTCCGGGTCTATGACGTCACCCGCCTATGACGTTCCGTCTCTCTATTGGACTGATGACATTCGTGCTTCACGACGCAATCACGCAGAGGCGTTCCCAAAGCGGTGACGCAGCGTCTCGTTACCTATTCAGGGAACTAAGGTTACAGTCGTAACCGAGACGTTTTATGAAGCGATGAGAATATTTTTTTCCGCAAAAAACAAACAAAAATTATGACTTTATTCAACAATTTCTTCTCGTCATAGAGAGTCATAGAGAGCCTGCTGACTGGCTGCATCACCACCTGGTACGGCAACAGTACCGCCCGCAGCCGCAAAGCCCTGCAAAGGGTAGTGCGCACGGCCAGCTGCATCATCGGAGGTGAGCTTCCCTCCCTCCAGAACATTTATGCCAGGCGGTGTGTGAAGAGAGCTCAGAGGATCATCAGAGACTCTAGCCACCCGAGCCATGGGCTGCTCTCACTGCTGCCATCAGGCAGGCGGTAGCGCAGCATCAGAACACGCACCAGCCGACTCCAGAACAGCTTCTTCCCACAAACAATTAGACTCCTTAACTCCTGATCCATCAGGATCATAACACACACTGGACAGAATATCACTCAGCACAACCCACTGTAGATACACACACATTATATACACATTTATTTATCATATAGCATCTACTGTACATTGGATTTCTATTGTGAATAATATTGTATACTGTACATTGTATATTATTATTATTATAGCGTAATGTATATTGTTTAATGCATGTTTAGTGTATATTGTTTAAAGTATATGTATATTGTAAGTATGTGTATATTGTTTAAAGCTGTGAGAACTACACTCACATTGTGTAAATTATTTATTGTTTATTGTAGAGTATACTGTGCTGTGGGTAATTGTGGGCGCATCAGATGATGTAATCTGATGTTGCTTTAAATGTTGTACATGTCATGTCATGACTACTATGTTGCTTGGAACTGCACCTAAGAATTTCACCTACTGTTGCACTTGTGTATATGGTTGAGTGACAATAAAGTGATTTGATTTGATTTGATTTGATTTTGATTTGATTCGTCTGTGCCAGTCTCAGCGTAGGAGTCATTCTAAGGCAGAATGGCGGCTCATCAATGGCCAGCTCCTGCGACAGCATCACACGCATACGTCGTGGTGGTCACGTGAACAGCATCGGCCATTGGTAAGCCGACATTCTGACATAGCGCATCTAAAACGCTGTACTGTACTGGCACAGAAATATAAAGAATAAAGTCGTTATTTTGGGGGTTTGTTGACACAAAAAGTATTCTCGTCGCTTCATAAACTTAAGGTTGAACCACTGGAGTCACATGGACTATTTTAACGATGTCTTTCCTACCTTTCTGGGCCTTTGAAAGTGTTAATTAAATTGCTGTCTATGGAGGGGTCAGAGAGCTCTCGGATTTCATCAAAAATATGTTAATTTGTGTTCCGAAGATGAAGGAAGGTCTTATGGGTTTGGAACGACATTAAGGTGAGGAATTAATGACACAATTTTCATTTTGGGGTGAACTAACCATTTCATGGGTTTTATAATCACATGAGAACTTATTATAAATTAGATTTTTATTAAAAATGCGCATGCAATGTCCTCCCATCAAAATGTACTGTAAAAAAGTTACAGTATGATGGGGGCACAAAACATGAATAAATGCAATTAGTTTTCATTCTGAAAAAGTTAGTATATTTCTAATGTACACAGAAGATCACAACTGCCAATTCTTTGTTCACATCATACAAACAAGCAGTTAACATATATATATATATATATATATATATATATATATATATATATATATATATATATATATATATATATATATATATATATATATATATATATATATATATATATATATATATATATATATACACACACACACACACACAATCACCTAAAGGAATTTTTAGGAATTATTAGGAACACCATACCAATACTGTGTTTGACCCCCTTTCGCCTTCATAACTAGAACTAGATCGGAGCCAGAGCTAGTCCCAGTTCATAGTTGGTTCAACTGAGGAGCCTGCTAAGAACCGTTTGCGTTTCCACAGGCTAGAGAGCCACAACAGAGCCATGTCTTACGTCACTGTATACGTCTCATCTTTCTCAGCAACGCTAGCGGGAAACACACACACACACACCAGGCTTGTTTGAGTATCGGCACTGCGCAGACCGATCCACGTATAATATAAAAAAAAAAACGGATGAGTGAATCAAAAGCATAAGGAGTAGTGTGCTCTCGCTGGACTCGTTATCATACGGCGATCGGTCTGCACAGCACCGCTGCCAACAAGCCTTCCATCAACACTGAAAACGTTGCGTTACTATTGATGCTCATGGCTTTACAATCCTACATCGGCATCAAAACACAACGAAAACACAGCGAATCCAATGCATTCATGCAGTTCGCCGTAATTTGTATAGACAGAGATTACAAACGAGCAGCAGCTGTTAGCTCCATTAGCTGCTATTTCAACAATGGCGGATCTCAAGTCTGTGTTCGTCTTGTTGACCCCGCCCCCAGCGCCTGACGTAATCGGTTCTTACTTCTAGCCCTGTTCTAGCCCAGCAATGTTTTGGTGCTACTTAAGAACCACTTTTCCTGGCTCGGAGCTGGGGCTTTGGGTGTGGAAACACAAAGAACCGATTTGAAACTAGGCTCTGGCTCCGATCTAGCTCTAGCACTGCTTTGGTGGAAAAGGGGTAATAGATGCCCTATTGGGTTGATATCTGGTGACTGTGGGGGCCATTTTAGTACAGTGAACTCATTGTCATGTTCAAGAAACCAATTTGAAATTAATCAAGCTTTGTGACATGGTGCATTATCCTGCTGGATGTAGCCATCAGAGGATGGGTACATGGTGGTCATAAAGGGATGGACATGGTCAGAAACAATGCTCAGGTAGGCCGTGGCATTTAAACGATGCCCAATTGGCACTAAGGGGCCTAAAGTGTGCCAAGAAAACATCCCCCACACCATTACACCACCACCACCAGCCTGCACAGTGGTAACAAGGCATGATGGATCCATGTTCTCATTCTGTTTACGCCAAATTCTGACTCTACCATCTGAATGTCGCAACAGAAATCTACTCATCAGACCAGGCAACATTTTTCCAGTCTTCAACTGTCAAAATTTTAGTGAGCTCGTGCAAATTGTAGCCTCTTTTTCCTATTTGTAGTGGAGATGAGTGGTACCCGGTGGGGTCTTCTGCTGTTGTAGCCCATCCGCCTCAAGGTTGTGCGTGTTGTGGCTTCACAAATGCTTTGCTGCATACCTCGGTTGTAACGAGTGGTTATTTCAGTCAAAGTTGCTCTTCTATCAGCTTGAACCATTCTCCTCTGACCTTTTCGCCCACAGGACTGCCGCATACTGGATGTTTTTCCCTTTTCACACCATTCTTTGTAAACCCTAGAAATGGTTGAGCGTGAAAATCCCAGTAACTGAGCAGATTGTGAAATACTCAGACCTCACATTCTGACATTCAGTTTGGAGTTCAGGAGATTGTCTTGACCAGGACCACACCCCTAAATGCATTGAAGCAACTGCCATGTGATTGGTTGATTAGATAATTGCATTAATGAGAAATTGAACAGGTGTTCCTAATAATCCTTTAGGTGTATATATATATATATATATATATATATATATATATATATATATATATATATATATATATATATATATATATATATATATATACAGTGAGGAAAATAAGTATTTGAACACCCTGCTATTTTGCATGTTCTCCCACTTAGAAATCTGAAATTGTCATCGTAGGTGCATGTCCACTATGAGAGACATAATCTAAAAAAAAAAATCCAGAAATCACAATGTATTTTTTAACTATTTATTTGTATGATACAGCTGCAAATAAGTATTTGAACACCTGAGAAAATCAATGTTAATATTTGGTACAGTAACCTTTGTTTGCAATTACAGAGGTCAAACGTTTCCTGTAGTTTTTCACCAGGTTTGCACACACTGCAGAAGGGATTTTGGCCCACTCCTCCATACAGATCTTCTCTAGATCAGTCAGGTTTCTGGCCTGTCGCTGAGAAACACGGAGTTTGAGCTCCCTCCAAAGATTCTTTATTGGGTTTAAGTCTGGAGACTGGCTAGGCCACGCCAGAACCTTGATATGCTTCTTACAGAGCCACTCCTTGGTTATCCTGGCTGTGTGCTTCGGGTCATTGTCATGTTGGAAGACCCAGCCTCGACCCATCTTCAATGCTCTAACCGAGGGAAGGAGGTTGTTCTCCAAATTCTCGCGATACATGGCCCCGGTCATCCTCTCCTTAATACAGTGCAGTCGCCCTGTCCCATGTGCAGAAAAACACCCCCATGCTTCACACCCCCATGCTTCACAGTATCATTGGTCATTGGCAAACTTAAGATGGGCCTTGACATGTGCTGGTTTAAGCAGGGGAACCTTCAGCACCATGCATGATTTCAAACCATGATGTCTTAGTGTATTACCAACAGTAACCTTGGAAACGGTGGTCCCAGCTCTTTTCAGGTCATGACCAGCTCCACCGAGATTGACAGTCATGTTTAGCTTCTTTCATTTTCTAATGATTGCTCCAACAGTGGACCTTTTTTCACCAAGCAGCTTGGCAATTTCCCTGTAGCCCTTTCCAGCCTTGTGGAGGTGTACAATTTTGTCTCTAGTGTCTTTGGACAGCTCTTTGGTCTTGGCCATGTTAGTAGTTGGATTCTTACTAATTGTATGGGGTGGACAGGTGTCTTTATGCAGCTAACGACCTCAAACAGGTGCATCTAATTTAGGATAATAAATGGAGTGGAAGTGGACATTTTAAAGGCAGACTAACAGGTCTTTGGGGGTCAGAATTCTAGCTGATAGACAGGTGTTCAAATACTTATTTGCAGCTGTATCATACAAATAAATAGTTAAAAAATTATATATTGTGATTTCTGGATTTTTTTTTTTTAGATTATGTCTCTCACAGTGGACATGCACCTACGATGACAATTTCAGACCCCTCCATGATTTCTAAGTGGGAGAACTTGCAAAATAGCAGAGTGTTCAAATACTTATTTTCCTCACTGTATATATATATATATTATATATATATATATATATATATATATATATATATATATATATATATATAAATATATGAAATAATTAATACTTTTTTCTCAGTTATCAGTTATGTCTCTTATTTATTAACTTTGTATCAGATATTTATCTTAAATAGAAGACACAAATTAGACTTTTTATAAATCAATTGTTAATATAAAAGTATTGAGCTATAAAATCAATGTGGATGGCATAGGTTTAGTTCTGTTCATATTGAAATGTTTGAGCACAGCCTGAGGCATTATTGAGATCTTTACTGAAACACACAAGTAGACACTGAGATTAGAAAAGAATCAGGAGAAAAGAATTTAAATATAAAATTATTAAAAAGTTAATCACAAAATAGGCTATTATTATTATTATTATTATTATTATTATTATTATTATTATTATTATTATTATTATTATTATTATACGAGTAGCCTATAGTCACAGGGGTCTCTGGGCCTCAAAAATAAAGCATGAAAGTTAATTCATTGGGGAAAAGGATTGGTATTTAACTCGGGGTGAGTGCGCTTTCATTATATTGCAGAAACTACACATGCATTTATTAAATGCTTGGCGCGTGTTCATCTACTCGAGTTCTGGCACTATTTGCTTGAGCCAATCTTGATCTTTCCATCCCTACCCCTAAATGTTTCTCTATCTCTTTGCTTCCCACAATTCTTGTTTGCAGTGCTGTGTGGCATTCTGCCTGTTGATTAGCAGGGTCCAAATCATGTTGACGACCAATTAATCCCTGTGCTCCTAGTCTGACTCAACACAGCTATGTAATTAAATCAATAGTGCCCCTTTACAAACCAAATCACTTCTGCTCTCTGTGCCACTCGTTTAGGGCCTGTTATTTGCTTGGTGGGATCACACAAAAGGGCAGCCTGCAGAGGGGGCATGCAGTGCCAATCACTTTGTTTTTACAATTACAATGAGCACTTCATCTAAAACAAGATAATGGGAGTGGGGAGGGATGGAGGAAAAGCAGAGAACTGTTGAACCACTTTCATGTCTGAATGTCACGTTGTGAATGCACTCCTATAATTATTAATTTGATGAACATTTATTAAAGTTGGCAATAATAATAATAATAATAATAATGTATAATAATGTTTAAACAAAATGAAAATAAATATGTAATATATAATAATATATTTATATTATTATAATATGAATGTATTAGAATACAACTATACAATACAATAATACGAATGTTTCTATATTTGGTTCCACCAAATATTTGGTTCCACCATCTTGCACTCTTATTTTTATACAAATTTTAGTTTTTTTAGATTGTCAACTCTAATAAATACATTTTTTAACAAAAATAAATGAATATGACAATTAAATATTGACTTTTTTTTTTTTTTAAATAGGACTAAAACAGAAAAATATAAAAATTAACACTGGCTGCATAAATTATATCCGAGCACTGAAATGACAGTGCAAATTGTTCTATGAACATTTTGCAGGCTTATTTGCCCCATTCTAGCTCTTTTAGTGAATACTAAAGTGACGCAGACAGCACATGTAACAGCGCTATCAGCAGGCACAACTCATTCTCAGTGTCATCCTTATGTGTTTCCTGTTGACAGATTACAGCATCTATCTGTCTGTATGTCTTGCAGAGAGACTGTGCCTTCAAGTTGTCTCTACTTGTCACTTTTTGCTTCTTCAACAATGCCAAGGCATCTGAGATTCAAACAGTGATAGCATGGTGTCCGTGTTTGATTGAGGATCTCAGCTCACACAGCCTGCCACAGTGCCTGTTTTCAGTTAACTGATGGAGAGGGAGGAGGTAAGAAAAGGAAAAAAGGAACCAGACGTGACCAAGGGGTGGACGTTCTTACCGTAAAGCTGCCAGACACGGACCTTGTCTTCGTACGGGAGGTTGTACTTGAGTGGGTCGCCCACTGGCCCTTGGTAGTAAGGGCGCATGATGGACTCAATGGCAGAGGTGTGTGCGAGCCCTATAGCATGGCCAAATTCATGCACCGCCACTGCGAAAAGGTCCATGCCATGGGAATCTAAAGAGAAAAAAAAAAAACACAACAAAGAAGAAATGTTAGAGAGAAAAGTATTTTCTTCATAATAACTAACCAGTTCAATATAGTATTGCTTAGATAATGGGGTCCGGATATAACTAGGGGGCCACAGGAGGGTGAAAAGTTGAGAGAAATTAGACAGACATATATATATATAGATAGATAGATAGATAGATAGATAGATAGATAGATAGATAGATAGATAGATAGATAGATAGATAGCACATGAACTTTAATGACATCCCATTCTTAATCTGTAGGGTTTAATATGGAGTTGGCCCACCCTTTGAATCTATAACAGCTTCAACTCTTCTGGAAAGGCTTTCCACAAGGTTTAGGAGTGTGATTATGGGAATATTTGACCATTCATTTAGAAGCGTATTTGTGAGATCAGGCACTGTTGGACGAGAAGGCCTGGCTTGCAGTCTCCGCTCTAATTCATCCCAAAGGTGTTCTATCGGGTTGAGGTCAGGACTCAAGTTCCTCCACACCAAACTTGCTCATCCATGTCTTTATGGATCTTGCTTTGTGCACCGGTGCACAGTCATGTTGGATCAGTAAGGGGCCATCCCCAAACTGTTCCCACAAAATTGGAAGCATGAAATTGTCCAAAATGTCTTGGTATGCTGAAGCATTAAGGGTTCCTTTCGCTGGAACTAAGGGGCCAAGCCCAACCCCTGAAAAACAACCCACACCATAATCCCCCCTCCACCAAACTTTACACTTCACACAACGCAGTCAGACAAGGCTTGTCCATCGGATTGCCAGACAGAGAAGTATGATTCGTCACTCCAGAGAACATGTCTACACTGCTCTAAAGTCCAGTGGCGGTGTGCTTTACACCACTGCATCTGACGCTTTGCATTACACTTGGTGATGTAAGGCTTGGATGCAGCTGCTCGGCCATGGAAACCCATTCCATGAAGCTCTTTACACACTGTTCTTGAGCTAATCTGAAGGCCACACAAAGTTTGGAGGTCAGTAGCTATTGACTAAACAAAGTTGTCGACTTCTGCGCACTGTGCACCCCGCTCTGTAATTTTACGTTGCCTACCACTTCGTGGCTGAGTTGCTGTTGTTCCCAATTGCTTCCACTATGTTATAATACCACTAACAGTTGACCGTGGAATATTTAGTAGTGAGGAAATTCCACGAATAGACTTATTGCACAGGTGGCAACCTATCTCGGTAGAGTCTGCATGTCTAGGTGCTTGATTTTATACACCTTTGGCCATGGAAGTGATTGGAACACCTCAATTAAATTATTTGGAGGGATGTCCCAATACTTTTGGCAATATAGTGCATCTATAAAACTATGCAGTTAGCAAATCGCACATAATTTTGTCTCTGAAGAATTTGATGAGATCTCTGATTCAGCAAATATGAGCACAGTTTGAGGCATTATTGAGAAACAGACGAGGAGAAAAATCGGAGAAGTAGAAGACCTCAGCAATTTGGGAATGTAAGATAGAACTGAAACTAAAAACAGATCTCTTTTGTGATATTTCTGTCCTATTGAACATCAAATACCTTGCTTCGTTAGAATGAAGACATCCAGTGCAATTATGTCCTGGAAATCACGGTGATTATATTGGGAATAGTTCAGGATGTCCACCCACATTGTCATTTTCAACACAATGAGTTTGTGATTGACAGGGAGGACTGCGCCATTAAACGTTACTCACCTTTTTTCATTATCTCGCTTTAGTACACAGACAGATCTGCGCGATGCAGCCAGCCATAAAATAACATTCACACATTTCTGTTAAATGGCCCTTAGAGATGGCAACCAAAATGCAGCTAGAGCCAGGAAAGTGTCATTGGATTATTTGGAATAGAGCGAGAGGCAAATAGACAGGAAGAGATTTATAGATAGAAAGACAAAGAGAAAGGCGAGCAGGGCCCTGGGCTCTACAAACTATGAAAATGCCAAAACGCATGACAGCTGCCTTGCGCTGCAGGTTTGTATAAGCAGAACACAGCTAGTCAAGCTTCTCTGAGCAAAACCGAGGATTAAATCAGTGACTTGCTCATTAAGATTACGACTCAAAATGAGCCGTGTATCACTAACAGGGGCTCGACACCCTTGTGTGGGTACCTGCTTTTTGCATTAGCATAATGCACTTCAAAGATTACACAAAACAAAAGAGGCCGGGACCTGACGGATTTCCGCTTGGTGAGGAAACTCACTCAAGTTTTCAGCAGAACAATGCAAGCATAATCTTCAAGTGTGTCTTTCTCAAAATGTGTGTATGTTTTAAAGAAACAGCACACCTGAAAATGAAAATTCTGTAATTTGCTACATTCTGATTGATGAATCTGAACATAGTGTTACATGAACGCTAAATAACGTGATCTGGGTTGATGTGTGTGTTTATGTCACAAGCCGTTGATTTATTTCACTAATTCCATTAAAAAAGTGAAACTTGCATTTTATATTCATTCATTACACACAGACTGATATATTTCAAACGTTTATTTCTTTTAATTTTGATGATTATAACAGACAACTAAGGAAAATCCCAAATTCAGTATCTCAGAAAATTAGAATATTGTGAAAAGGTTCAATATTGAAGACACCTGGTGCCACACTCTAATCAGCTAATTAACTCAAAACACCTGCAAAGGCCTTTAATGGTCTCTCAGTCTAGTTCTGTAGGCTACACAACAAGACTGCTGACTTAACAGTTGTCCAAAAGACGACAATTGACACCTTGCACAAGGAGGGCAAGACACAAAAGGTCATTGCAAAAAAGGCTGGCTGTTCACAACGCTCTGTGTCCAAGCACATTAATAGAGAGGCGAAGGGAAGGAAAAGAATGGGTAGAAAAAAGTGTACAAGCAATAGGGATAACCGCACCCTGGAGAGGTACATTAGATTAGATTAGATTCAACTTTATTGTCATTACACAAGTACAAGTACAAGGCAACGAAATGCAGTTTAGGTCTAACCAGAAGTGCAATAGCAGCAAGTGCAGGATATATACAATGGTTGCGTAAGTGCTGGGCATAAAAATGTACTGAATATATATAAATATGTATAAGTAGAGAGATGGTTATTACTATAAACAGAACTGAATTTACAGATGAATATATACAGTGAATAAATATAAATATACAGATGGCTATTACTATAAACAGAATGTAAACAGAATGTACAGGTGAATATGTACTATGAATATAATATACAGACATTACGTCAATAACAGGACAAATTAATACAAAGAGACATAACTACTTCTATAGGTAGTTTATTTACGTTTAAACATATTTGACAACATATTACCTACACACAAACAAGTAAATCAACTAATGACCAAGACCGCAGACCTCACTCTCTCTCGCCCTCACGCTTTCTGCGCATAACGGTTTAAATTAACAAACACATTTTGAGTGCTGATAAAGAGTTTTGTGCAGGCAATTTAAGGTTGCAACTCTTGTCCTAAATATAGCAGGCTTCATTCAGTGATTGAAACAAATATTATTAATATTAATTGAAGTTTTACAGCATATTGAACGCTCTGAGTGAGCTGTGCTGTGGTAAACATGGAACTTTTCCTTGACATGAAACAGTAAATAATCAAACCAGTGGAAGCAGTGCATTTCCTTTATTCATGCAATATCTATTCAGTCAGTACAGTAGCCTACACTTTAGTAATGTTTCTATCTAACGTTAAATAGGGATATGGTACCTCGGTTCCATTGCTTGACAGAACTCCCTGAAGCCTGCCCCATCCACGACACTGATCGGTCTCATGTCCTTACAAATTAACAAAATAAATTTCTCCGTTATGGCCTCTTGTTGTGTTGCAGACAAAGAGCTTGTGGCGGGTGATGCAAAGCAAGTGTCAAGATGTGACTGTAGCTTTTTAGATTTTGGGGGGTTAAAATCGCTTTCTCTGCTGTGGTCGAGTTGGGCTCTGCACTTTCTGCCATCTTCCATGCAAGACGCCGTCAATTTTCAGCAGTGACGGTTTCACACTGCAAGAGCAGGGCGTAAACGCGTATTTTTTTCAGTGCCCATGTTAACAGATTAGAGCATTCACACCGCACACAGAGGCGGCGTGACAGCGCGTAGCTGGAGAAGAAGCAGCAGTGCCACGATCGTTTCGGCGCAGAGTTTTTTTGCAGCGCTGCTCATGCTGAATTAAAGCCACAGTGGATTGTTCTTGATCAAAACTGACCTGATTAAAATGGAAAATGACAAATTTCACCATGAAATCATGTAGTGAAGTGTCCCGTATGTTTCACGATCACCATATGACATCCAGCGCTGTGAGAAAATAAAATAAAATACACGAAAACACAACTCTGACAGAAGTTTTTGCCCAAACTTCAAAAGCCTGTTTAAATTATTAAAACTAGAAGCATATCTTCACTTGAATGTTACATTTATTATGTGAACTACTTATATACAGCATGTTATATGCATGTGTGTATAAGACAGAGGGGAACACGGACACATTTGTAGCAGATATATGCTGCCCATCATAAATCAAAGCACGAGACAGACAGGGGTCGAAGGAGAACACCGGAAAATGTGACATAATGGACAATATTCGCCTGTATTTGCAATACTAGATCCGCGGTTCAGCTGCGCGAGACAAACACTGCCAGTGTGAATGTGTGTCTCCCACTCTCCACACGCACCACACCGCTCCTGCCCTGTCAACGCACTGCTTGCGCGTGCGGTGTGAAGACAGCCACACCTCTACTACCGCGGGCGTTTTTTATATATATTTTTTTATTCGAATATTAATTTTCACCTTCGAAATTGTTTTTTTTTTTACTATTTGAATATATATTCAAATTTAGAATATTCGTTGATAGCCCTAATGCACAGACGTATGCAAGACATGGGTTTCAGCTGTCGCATTCCTTGTGTCAAGCCACTCTTGAACAACAGACAGCGTCAGAAGCGTCTTGCCTGTGCTAAAAACAAAAAGGAAAAAAAGTGGTCCAAAGTTATGTTCTCTGATGAAAGTAAATTTTGCATTTCCTTTGGAAATCAGGGTCCCAGAGTCTGGAGGAAGAGAGGAGAGGCACACAATTCACGTTGCTTGAGGTCCAGTGTAAAGTTTCCACAGTCAGTGATGGTTTGGGGTGCCATGTCATCTGCTGGTGTTGGTCCACTGTTTTCTGAGGTGCAAGGTCAACGCAGCCGTATACCAGGAAGTTTTAGAGCACTTCATGCTTCCTACTGCTGACCAACTTTATGAAGATGCAGATTTCATTTTCCAACAGGACTTGGCACCTGCACACAGTGCCAAAGCAATCAGTACCTGGTTTAAGGACCATGGTATCCCTGTTCTTAATTGGCCAGCAAACTCGCCTGACCTTAACCCCATAGAAAATCTATGTGGTATTGTGAAGAGGAAGATGCGATATGCCAGACCCAACAATGTAGAAGAGCTGAAGGCCACTATCAGAGCAACCTGGGCTCTCATAACACCTGAGCAGTGCCACAGACTGATCGCCTCCATGCCACGCCGCATTGCTGCAGTAATTCAGGCAAAAGGAGCCCCAACTAAACATTGAGTGCTGTACATGCTCATACTTTTCAGTTGGCCAAGATTTCTAAAGATCCTTTCTTTGTATTGGTCTTAAGTAATATTCTAATTTTCTGAAATACTGAATTTGGGATTTTCCTTAGTTGTCTGTTATAATCATCAAAATAAAAATAAAAAGTAAGATTTGAAACATATCCGTCTGTGTGTAATGAATGAATATAATATACAATTTTCACTTTTTTAATGGAATTAGTGAAATAAATCAACTTTTTGATGATATTCTAATTATATGACCAGCACCTGTATATGTGTATATGTATCTATATTATTTATACTATATTACTATATTTAAGTTATTGTTACTTTCTGTCAGACCTAAGATGAACCAAATAAAAGCAAAACATTTTTTTTGGAATGTGCACACTTTATGAGTATACAGAGTTTCCCACTTTTGGCGCATACCAACCATCATCCTGCCATTGTTTATTTTCTTTGTTTTAAAAAACAGACTTAATATTTATCTATTTCATGTCCTGATTAGGAGACAATGAGCACATGAAGCTTTGTGCTGTGCTTCTTATACATTTATTAAAGTGCCCCTGTTATGCCATTTTAAAGGTTCCGAATTTAGTTTTAGAGGTCTCCTACAAAAGGTGCATCAAAGGTCAAAAAACACTTTCATCTTCTCATAATATACATTGCACATCACATTTTTCAATGATACTCAAACGATTCGTTCGTCTCTCTAAATCCCTCCTTTCCACGAGCCTACACTGCTCTGATTGGCCAGATGACCCAGTCTGTTGTGATTGGTCTACCGCTTACAGCACCTGTCGGAAGCTAAACATCCATTACCATAACTAAACCAGTTCTGGAGGCTTCCTCAGTCCTCAGCGATTGTACACACTAGGGCTTTGCGATAAATCGTAATCATAGTAAAATTGCGATGTGAGCATGCAGGATTTCTAAACCGCAGAAAGTTTGCCACTTTCTTCTCCTTAAAAAAAAAAAAAGCAAACGGGAGCGCGTGCTTCCATCCTGTGGTGCCGTTGCTAAGCAATCATGTATCACATTCTCCATGAAAACTAGGAAGTTTCTGCAACGGATAAATGGATTTACAGCCCTTGAATGCGCTCTGCTGATGAGGAAAAAAAACCCACCCTGTACAGCTATCATCAGCTGTTCGTCCATTTTGGCTGAGCTTTCAATGTTGTTATGGAAAGGTTGAAGCTGTGGAGTGGACAACGTACATGACAGGCATTATGCAAATGTATTTTTTCAGTGACGTAGAACCATCGCGCAGTGAGATTCGAATACGGCGGTTCAGTGTCCATTTTCTCCTTTGGGAGTCAATAACTTTATTTATCGTGCACTTTTGACTTTACAACTTTTACATTCACAAACAGCTCTATTACACACATATTCGAAAAACCGCAATAGGGGCACTTTATGATCCTTAAAAATGCCCATTCCTGCATCTAAAACAAGGCATTGACTATGGATGAGAGTCCAAAGAAAAAGGACCGGTGGGACGTTGTCCTGTACCACTTCACAGACAATGAGTGGATGTAGAATTTCTATGTCATTGCACATGCACAGAACTTTCCAGTTTCAGTTTTCAATCTGATCAAGTGTTTGTTGAACGGATTAGAAAAGGTTTAAACCACCCCTTACAATCCGAAATAAATTTTAATCGGAATTGGCCAATTCATTCCGAATGATTAGATCTGACTTTTTCATTCCGACTGTGCTACAAGTCTGATTACAAACAAATTATTAGGGCCCATGTAAACAAAGCTATTGTTTGCTCACCCCTCATGTTGTTTCAAACCTTGTTTTTTACGCTGTTATTTTCCATACAACACCAATATGTTTGGAAGAAAGACTTTGGGTGCACTGTCCCTTTAAGACAACACAAATTCTGAGGAAGAACCATGACTGATGAGTTTCGCCTTGTGTCTGGTTAGCAACCGCCGTATCTAATTGCTAGAGGCTGATTTGTTTAGCACAAGCTAGCGATTCATCCAGTTGAACTTTGCGCCGATCAGGGTCCAAAGGAGAAGACACGGCGGATGACAGATGGATATGAAGCAATCTGATTAAGAACTTACGTACTGGAAACATCTGGTACATGGCAGCCTAAAGCAGAGAGCTAAAGGTGTCTGTCACAGATGACTGAAATAAATGAGTGTAAACTATTTTAAGACTGAAATTTAGCCTGTGCATGTTAACAACTTGGCCCTGGATTTCAAAAGCTTGTTTGAGTGAAGGCTATGGCATTAAAGTACCTTCTGTTCAGTAAACAAATACATGTGTTTAGGATTATCAGATCAGAATGGCTTTAATGGAATAGATCAACCGAAAATTTGAAATCTGTCATCAATTACTCACCCTCATGTCATTCTTAACCTTCATGAGTTTCTTTCTTCTGTGGAAGTATTGTACGGGTCTGCTCTTTTTCATTTAATTACAATGCATTTTGGTGGCTTTTTTTATATTAACTACATTTTTGAAGCTTAAAAGCCACCAAAATGTATTGTATTTGCATGAAAAAGAGCACAGAAGAAAGAAACTCATGCAGGTTTAAAAGGACATGAGAGTATTTAATGTATGACAACTCAAAAGAATGAATAAATCTCACTGATTTGTTCACAATTAAGAGCCAATCATTTCATTGAATAATCACTCTCACTGTGGTAAGTTTCTGATTTAAAGCTTTCATAATGTTTTAGAAGGTATGAAATAGGGGTGAATTCAGGTTGATTGGGACACTTTGAATAGGGAAAGGTGTTACAATTAACCTGAATTCACCCCTATGTCATATCTTCTAAAACATTATGAAAGCTTTGAATCAGAAACTTACCAAAGTTAGAGTCATCATTCAATGAAATGATTGACTCTTAATTGTCAACAAGTCAGTGAGATTTATTCATTCTTTTGAGTCTGATCTTTTCAATGAATTGGTTAATCAGAATGCAATTTCATTAATTTAGTTTTGCGTTCTCACTTCTCACTTCTCATGTTTTCAACATTTGAATTTGAATGAAGTTAGTTTTCAATGAATTGGTTAATACAGTTCGCAAAACGTTCATGAATAATGTGGTCATGTGATTTCAGAAGACTTGAAATATAGCTGAAGAGTTACATAGACTATTTTAAAGTGTGTTTACGCCCGATTTGAAGCTTTAAAAGCTTCAGTTCCCTTTCATTGCCACTGCATGTGAAAGAGTAGCCCCTAGACAGTTAATTGAACATTTCTCATTTTCTGTTATAGAGAAAAATAAATTCATACTGGTTTTGAAGGACATGAGGGTGAGTAAATAATGACAGTATTTTCACTTTTGGTTGAACTAATCCTTTAAAGTCACCGAAGCATAGGCAGAAAGTTGATGATTTCTTAAAATAACCTTCTTCATGAAGGTAAAGAGCACTCTCTCTCTTCCTCTCGCAGTGTGTTCGCAGAAAAGAAATCAACAATAGTCAATGCTAATGACTGGTGGCTCGGTAAAATGGACGATAATGGACCAGGGTCTTCTGCCTCATTTTGTCATACACACAAAAAGATGTGGACACGCACACAGACATTAAATTCAATGGTGAATCACAGGCTTGGGCCAAATTGGGAAAAGTTTTATCAAAAAACCACCTGCTTAATGAACCTTTTGTTTGGGCCACAACAATCAGTCTGCATTAGTGAGCAGCCAATGAAGGCATAATTAATAAAAGCAATCTGCCCGCTGTCATAACAACAGCTAGAGACGCTCCTATGATTCCACTCTTCTGACCCATGGGAACATGGGACGCCTCCGCTGCTTTGCAACAAGTATGACGACACCCGCAATCTCAAATGGAGCATTTGAATTCTGTCTATAGTCTCCATTAAGAGATAATTAATCTGTACACATAGCAGAACTTCCTCTTTCCTGTTTCTTTCCGCTGTTCCCTCACAGAGAAAGTTCTTGTTATGTCAAAAACAATATGCTTACAGTTCTCCAGACTGAGCCAGAGGGAGAGAGAAACAGGGAAAAGGGAAGTACGTTTACTCACCCTCTGTTTGCAAGATAACACTGGTCTTTTTTAAATGGAGTTCAATCAGCTGAGCCACTAAGATTTGTATTCAAAGATTTTTATCTTAAAAATAATTCATTTTAAAGTTTCAATGTGAGAATGTTCATTTTTGTTTCTACTGCATAATGATCTAAGATTTAATTTGAATGAAATTGCATTTATTTCTAACTAAAGTGTCAAATATAGACTCTAATATACACCAAAGTTTTCATCTGTGGGTGCATTTCTATCTGGATCATATCAATTATTTACACCCTTTGGCGGGTACTCTGCTGTATAAACTACTAAACTCTCTTTCACGTTCTGCTGGCTGCTTAATAACAGGTTCACCCTCACCTCCGAAATAAAATATCCAGCTCTATCTAGCATTACTCCATGTTTCGTCACTCTTAAAGGTATGGTAGGCAATGTTTTTTTAAACAATTTTGTTATACTGGTTGAAACTTTCTTCGCATCCTGATAGAAATCAATAATAGAAATGATCTAACCCACACATTTTCTTTAAGAATGAACAGTGTTGATGAGTGATTGGTATATGGAAAAAACAAATGTAACTGCACAAACTGAAAGATTAAAAGGTTTTGTTTTTTGTAAGGCTTTGTGCATATTCACTACTGTTCAAAAGTTCCGATTTTTCAAAGAAATCAATGCTTCTATTCACTATGAAAGCTTTTTTTTCGCCACAGAATAAAACATACTTTTTATCTCACAATTGTGATCTTACATCTCGCAATTCTTTTTTCTCAGAATTGAGAGATAAAAATACGCAATTGCGCGTTATAAAGTCAGAATTGCGTGATACATAGTCCGAATTGTGAGATAAATTCAGAATTGTGAGAGATAATGTCAGAATTTTGTGATATAAATTTAGAATTGCGAGATATAATCATAAGTGAAGTTATTAAACGTAATTTCAGAAGGAGTATGCCCATCTAATCTTCCAATTAATACCAAGGTATTAAACCAGCAACTTACCTCTTCCCGTTGTTAGTTCTTGCAGCATCCCTCCTCCTCCCCTGCTCCTCCTTTTTTGTAAAATTTTGCCTGTTATAGGGGGGCAATCAGAGCTCTAGTATAATTTCCTCTCCGAGCCCCTCAGACAGCAAGCCAAATCTGGTTACCACTTTCACTAAGATTATATGGGCACACAAACTCGTGAATTGTAAGATATAAAGTCAGAATTGCATGATACAAAGTCAGAATTGTGAGATACAAAGTCAGAATTGTGAGTTATAAAGTCAGAATTGTGAGTTATAAAGTCAGAATTGTGAGATACAAAGTCAGAATTGTGAGTTATAAAGTCAGAATTGTGAGTTATAAACTCAGAATTGTGAGATATAAAGTCAGAATTGCGTGACACAAAGTCAGAATTGCATGTTATTAAGTCAGAATTGCGAGATATAAAGTCAGAATTTCATGTTATATCAGTATTGCAAGATATTATGTCAGAATTGCAAATTATAGTCAGAATTGTGAGCAATTCTGACTTTCTTGCAATTGCGAGTTCATATCTTGCAATTCTGACTTTATATGACACAATTCTGATGTAACATGCAATTCTTACTTTATATCTCGCAATTCTGACTATATAACTCGCAATTCTGACTTTATAACTCGCAATTCTGACATTATATCTCACAATTCTGACTTAATAACGTGCAATTCTTACTTTATATCTCGCAATTCTGACTTTATAACTTGCAATTCTGACTTTATAACTCGCAATTCTGACATTATATCTCACAATTCTGACTTAATAACGTGCAATTCTTACTTTATATCTCGCAATTCTGATTATATAACTCGCAATTCTGACTTTATATCTCACAATACTGACTTTATATCTTGCAATTCTTACTTTACATCTCACAATTCTGACTATATAACTCGCAATACTGACTTTATATCTCGCAATTCTGACTTTATATCTCGCAATTCTGACTTTATATCTCAATTCTGACTTATTAACGTGCAATTCTTACTTTATATCTCGCAATTCTGACTATATAACTCGCAATTCTGACTTTATATCTCGCAATACTGACTTTATATCTCGCAATTCTGATTATATAACTCGCAATTCTAATTTTATATCTCGCAATTTTGACTTTATATCTCACAATTCTGACTTAATAACATGCAGTTCTTACTTTATATCTTGCAATTCTGACTTTATAACTCGCAATTCTGACTTTATAAATGGTAAATGGACTGCATTTATATAGCGCTTTTAACAGACCAATGGCCTTCCAAAGCGCTTTACACATTGCCTCACATTCACCCATTCACACACCGACGGCGGTGTCAAGCCATGCAAGGCGCCATCCAGCTCGTCGGGAGCAGCTGGGGTTAGGTGTCTTGCTCATGGACACCTCGACACTTGGTCATGTGGAACCGGGGATTGAACCACCAACCTTCTGGTTTGTAGACAACCTACATGAACCACTGAGCCACTGCCGCCCACTTATAACTCACTTATAACTCGCAATTCTGACTTTATACACTCTAAAAAAAGAGTTCTATATGGCACCAAAAATGCAATTCTGACTTTATAACGTGCAGTTCTTACTTTATAACTCGCAATTCTGACTATATAACTCGCAATTCTTACTTTATAACTCGCAATTCTGACTTTATAACTCACAATTCTTACTTTATAACTCACAATTCTTACTTTATAACTCGCAATTCTGACTTTATAACTCGCAATTCTGACTTTATAACTCGCAATTCTTACTTTATAACTCGCAATTCTGACTTTATAACTCGCAATTCTTACTTTATAACTCGCAATTCTTACTTTATAACTCGCAATTCTGACTTTATAACTCGCAATTCTGACTTTATAACTCGCAATTCTTACTTTATAACTCGCAATTCCGAGTTATAAAGTCCAATTCTGAAGGGAAAAAAAACCTTTTCCCCAGTATTGATATCTGATTTCTAGCAATTGTGTGTTATAAAGTCAGAATTGCGAGATGTTAACTTTTAAAAAAGACATTTATTTATATTTCAAGTAAATGCTGTCATTTTGAACTTTCTATTCATTAAAAATGAAACTGATTTCGACATTGATAAAAATAAGAAAAGTTTCTTGAGCACCAAATCAGGATCATGTGACACTGAAGATTTTTTTTTTATATTCTTATGCTCACCTATGCAGGTGGTGATGACGAGTTAGGAATAATTGATGACCATATGGGAGGTCCAGGTGCAGGTGGTCATTAGATGGACAGCTAATGAAGTGAAAACATGGAAATGGCCATGTTATGGTGAAGGGTCAGTTGAACACACACGAAGAGGTGGAGGGCTTGTCTTCAGCGGTACTGAGAAACGGTACTGAGAAACGAAGGAGGGGTGCAGCGCTCAGCTGTTTATATCGAGACAGTGTAAGTGGGTGGTGAAAGGCTTGTGATTTTTAAGTAGGACTTTCCCTCTCAATTTATCTCTCTCGTTCTCTCTCTCTTCATTCAATCCCTCATATTACATCCGCACCTGCCAAAGGCCTAAGCAAACAGCTGCTCATCTGATGGGGGGCCTAATTGGGGCAGACTCCACTGCTGTCCGTGAGCATATGGCCCATAGCCACAAGAGAGCAGAGTTGGGATGCAAAGGGTCGTTTGAACCAATCCTATTAGGGTTCACTCACTGGGCAGGCTGGTGTAATGGGAGCCCCATCTGCCCCCATGCTAATTATCATCCTTGTGGTTAGCGCAGCCTCTCGGCAAACATGTGCACCTTTGGCTTGCAAGGAGGTGCATCATGGAGATGGTCGAGCCAGGTTATGGCCCAAGAGAGAAGAATGAGGAACTGAGATAGACAACAGCATCTGTTGCTTTCAGACTGGCCTTGCCTCATGGGCTCCGGATCCTGTTTTGGAATACCACACAGAAAATATCTCTATTACCTGACAGAGTCAGACATCACTGAAAAAAGGTGTCCTGAGAAATAACACCTGCTTTCTGTGACAGCCCCAGACGAAAAAGAGTCAGGGGAGTGGAGATCACTCTTTTTAGCCTGCCAGACCCAATCAGAAACGATCTCTACCTGTCTACCTGTACATTTCACATCTTTGACATATAATACATATGATTTTTCAGCATCATTACTCCAGTCTTCAGTGTCACATGATCCTTCAGAAATCGTTCGAATATGCTCATTTATTATCAATGTTGGAAACAGTTGTGCTGCTTAATAAATCTGTGATTTAAAAAAATATTTTCTAACAACATAAATCTTTACCAAAAATATTAATTTATAAAAAATAAAAGAAAGAACAAAATTACTGACCTCAAACTTTTGAGTGTTATTAGTGTATATTGTAACAAAAGATTTCTATTTTAAATAAATGCTGTTCTTTTTAAACTTTTTATTAATCAGAGAATCCTGAAAAAGTGTACGTTATAAAAAATATTAAGCAGCGCAACAGTTTCCAACATTGATAATAAATCAGCATATTAGAACGATTTCTGAAGGATCATGTGACACTGAATACTGGAGTAATAGCTGATGAAAATTTAGCTTTGCATCACAGAAATAAATTATATTTAAGTACCGGTACATTAAAATATAACAATTATTTAAAATTATAATAATATTAGACAATTTTTTTCTGTATTTTTGATCAAATAAATGCAGGATTGATGAGCACAAGAGATTTTAGTAAACAGTAAGATTTTTGTTTTTCAAAGAAAGTGTTTGTTTTATTTCTTATATCCTTTTAGATAACTGGTATCAATGTCATAAAGGTTTGTTAAATAGTTGGTGCAATGTTATGCAAAAGGTATGAAATCAACTCATATTTTGCGAAATCTGGATAGAGATGATCAAACTATTATAAGATTTGTGATTGATTTAGAGCACAGAAGAACCGGATCAGATAAAGGCTTAGTCAAGTTTCTGTCAAACAAACGAATTGTATTAAAAGGGCAGCTATACAAAAAAGCCACTGTTGAGCAGAAAACAGGTATTTGAAGCTGCTGGTGTCTCTGAAATCTCAAGAACCTCTCCATGCAGGCTGGCAGTTGTGCGTAAAGTTGCATTTCAGACACCCCTAACCAAAGCTCACAAAGAGAAACAGTACATTGGGTTTAGAATTGTATTTTCAAACGGTTTTATTGCCGTGGTGTTCTCTCGGAATGGAATGGAATGCTTGAGCAATGAGAACGGTTTGGCCCGACGGTGGAAAAGCAGCTATTGTTACAAAAAATATATTTCTATTAATGCTGTTCTTTTGCCCTTTCTATTCATTCAAAGAATCTTGAAAAAAACTGTCATGATTTCCACAAAAATATGATAATTTTCAACATTACAGTTTTTTTTTTTTTTTTTTTACAATCGCTATGACAATTTTTTCAATATTTTCAACAATTTTCCTAAATTCTTAATGCAGTTAGCACAACATCTGTCTGTGTAGGCTATACAATTAACACATTTATTGTTGCTTTTACACAAAATGCATACAGTTAACACAAATTTAAAATGCTTGAACTTCTTATACACTCAAGCTCAAACAAGACCAAAACAATGGATTTTTTACTGCCTTTACTGCCCATTTTTTTAAATGCCTTCATGAGGGAGAGGAAGATGAGTACCAGGACAAGAGAGAGGATTGGGACAAGGGCAAAGGAGAGGAATGCCTGGACAAGGACAAGGTAGAGATTGAGGAGTTAGAATGCATGGTGGCGCTCAAAGAAGGGCCAGAATATAGGGTAACTGATGAAATAAGAGCTACTATTCTAGACCATGTCATAAACCACAGGATATTAGAGGCTGGTGAACAGCCAAATCTCAGCTGGGACACAGTGGCATCCATTATCCAGAATTTTCGAGAAACCAACAGGTAGGATATTGTATAAGGGCTTCTCCTACTGCAAAATGTAAATACTTTTACCATGTATTTCACTGACTGTATCATTCTGGTCTCTAATATGTAACTGTATTTCTAAATTTCAACACCTCCGTCCCTCAGGGGGCAGAGGAAAGCTCCTAAATGAAGAACAGAGACTTGCTATTGTCAAGATGGTGATTGCTGATAATGGAATAAAACTGAAGGGCATTCTATAAAGCTACTCTGAGATGGGTCATTCATTTTTTGTATTGAATTTCTGCAGCAAAAGAAACAAAATGCATGCATTTACTAAACCCAACAAAACAGAAATGTGGAGAGTGTTCAAAAGACACACAATCTATAATCAATAAAATATACTGTCTATTGTATAAGGGCAGACCTGACACATAAAATAATGCAGTGTCTGTAATTCCATCTAGTGTTCGTGTTTTTATGACATTGTGCTATGATTGACTAAATGTTCCTGTTGGAAGAGAACGTGTGTTCGTATTTTGGTAGAAAAAGTGTGTTAGTGTATTATTGTATTTTGAAAATAAGTTTTGGAGTTTAGTTTACAATGTGTGATTTTGAGCATGAAATTAATTGTTTTGGAATTGCTTGATGTAGGTGTGTTGGTGCGTTAAGAGTTTAGGAAATTTGTTAAAAGTATTGAAAAAAATGTCATAGCGATTGTAAAAAACTGTATTATTGTATTTTTGAATACAATAAAAACAAAAATACCTACAAATCTTACCCACCACATTATTTTGAACATTTGTGTATTGGTGTATATATTCGAATACATCAACATTTATCAAATAAAAACAAAGATAGAACTCCTAGGATAAGCACAAGACAACAGACATTCCCACTCATTCACATATTCTATTGCAATCTTACCTGGCGACCTGAAGGTCCAGGCTTCATCATCATCAAAGTGTGTGTCGCCAGCTGTGAATCGTTCTCCAGGAAAGAAGGCGTGGGCTACTGTGCCGCCGGGTCCATCGAAAGGGTATCCGTCATTATGGTCTGCTTTGGTAAAATCAATCTGAATGTCCGCTTCATTCCCTGCCACCTCATGGAAGTTGAGTGGCGCGATGTCACTCCACACTTTCAGAGCGTAGTACATGAGCGCCCGCACAGTGTCTCGACCCAGCAAAACTGACTCCTTTGGAAACGTCCTCACCCTGTGAGAGCAGAAACATGAGTATATGTTTGAAACTATGGCTTGAAATAGACAAGAATCCCTTTGTTTGACCACCGACAGTGCAAGAAGATAAATTCAACACCGCTTTGACATTTGAATGCATAAATAGGACAAGCATGCAGCAGGCCGTCAAAAGGAGCTCTGAAATCCTGTCTCGTGGCTCTTTCTAACTTCCACGGTAATACATTTAGGATACACAACAGTTACAACACATCTTCTTCCTATCTTCCTCTTTTCTGTTTCACTTAAGGTAATTCAGAAACAAGTAAGTGTGATTTGGGGGTCCACCACACCCCACAATCATGGTAATCACTTCTTCCAAGGGCAATTTGAGCCCTCTTTCCAAGTACAGACACAGATCGATGAGAAATTAATTTCAGAGTCCCGGCTCTGTAAGTGCCCACTATGAAGTGTGCCTTCTGCACAGAATACACTTATCCTTTCTGCACCGGGTTCAGGCATTCTATTAAATTTGCAGAACATTGGCTTTCCCAATGGAGTTATTAGGGCACTTTGGGTAATGACAACATATTTGCACTGGTTGCTCAAGGTCAGCATGTAAATTCAGTCAAGTTCTATGGCATTTCAGGTGGTAACAGCTGGTTCTACAATAAGTTTACAGTCAGGTTGGTTCAAATGGAAAGGCAGGAGAGGCACAATAGCGCCGTGCCAAGGTCAACGCTACCCCCAGCTGCATTTACAATGAACTAAGTGACCTCTTTGTGTGCTAACATTCTCCCTGTGATGTGCTACATGGTGTGTACCTTAATTCATCTCACCCCAAGGCTCTTCTGCTTGACTTGTGCCAGATATGCAGTTAAAACTGTGTAAAAGTATTTCACACTTCCACATGCAGCAAAGAATAATTTAAGGTGAAATAGTGTACATTTTTAAGCTCATGTTCATGGTGTAGCCTAGAACCACACATACACACATATGTGTGTGTATCAATTTAATCAATCAATACAACAACAACAACAACAACAACAACAACAACAACAACAACAACAACAACAACAACAACTAATTGCACTTTTCTGTAATTAGTCGTGATTAATCAAGATTTTTGTTCTCAATTTCTGGGGATGAAATGAGTAATTATAGCCACTCAACAATATACAGTATAATTGAAAGCCATCATTTTAAACATTTAATAACATTAACATTAAATTTAAATGTACTTAAAACAATCTTCACATAAACCCATTAGAATAAATGTCATATTTAGCTGTGCCTTTAAAGCAGCACTAGGTAACTTTTCAACCTTCATAATATATTTTCAAGACTCTTGTGATGATACATCGACTTACAATAGCTTGAATGACACGTCTGCCATAGCCTGACGGGGTCTGTATAGTTTTTAATCGTACTTTTAAACTTCGGGTTTCGGGTAGTAACCCGAGAAAAAAAAGAACTACAAAATTCGACTGCTTTACGGCATATACGTCACTTCCTTAAATTCGGACGTGCGAGGGTTAGGGTTAGCCTATGTCTAAACGGCGTGTACAAATTTGGTAGGGGCTACATTCTCGCAAGTAAATACATAAGACGTACAAAATCATATTTTAGGATACTGTAACGCGTGTGTCCGGATGAAAAATACGGATAGCTCACTCAACGCAACTGGAGTCGACGCAAACGCGGAGGCGATTGACATCAAACAGCCCGCACTTTATTCCCCGCGGAACCCCCCACAAGAGTCCGGCACAAACTCCACTTCCGTCCACAGCATTACCCACCAAAACAAAAATAAATGAATGTTTGCAACAGAAGACAGAAAATAATCCGCACACATGGGAGCTCAAGGCGCAGTGCACACACACACACACACAGAACGCAGGCGCTCCAACCGGGGCGAACGCTCTTAAAGGGGCCACACTATTTTCCTACTCGTTACAATACCTAACATGTCTGTGATATTTGTTTATTTGTCTTGCCTCAAGCTATAATGCAAATCGACTTTTCAAATTTGAAGATTCATCTATGGTAGCTTGATATTATATTGACGATATATGGTTATTACCTACCACTCAAACATTGAATTGAAGTATCATATAGATTCTGTAAAACAGTAACCAATAGACTAGACTACTATAATGACGCTGGCTTGTAAACGTGAGCATCGCGATCATTTGGCGTTTGAAAAAAAAAATTAAACCCATGAAATTATATTCATATGACATGCTGAAACATATGCCACTGTACCTGGGATGAAGACATTTCACACACGACGCAAGCAGAACACCTGCATGTGAACAACTGCAGTGTTCAGGGCTATCATAGTTGTCATGTCAACAAATGCACGTGCTATGCATCCCCTGATGTAGGATGACAGAGTTTACGACAGTAGTAGAGGACAATACTGTTTCCCAACTGTAGGGGGACCCCGAGAGCAAAAGTTACCTAGTGCTGCTTTAACTGTCACGGTTCATGAATCTGCTGTCTCTCTCTCTCTCGTGTTGTGTCTGTGGGCGTGGTCACTGATCATTGCTGATCAGCAGCGCCAGCTGGTTCCAATTGTTTGTGTCTTTATATGTGCAGTAACTGGTGTCTTATGTTGTCAGATCGTTGTGGTTTCCCCGGTGTGTGTGTGCGCGCCTTCTCTGGTTTTCCCCTCGCTGTCGTCTGGTTCCTGGATTTTCCCCCGTTCTTCATCGTCTTCTGGAAATCTCCACTCAGCACTGGGATCACGGGCACCTTCACAAGGACTCACCACACCTGGATCGAGCACCATCGCCGTCTGTCCACCGAGGTCCCTGCGTCACCCACCATCGAGCTTGTGATCTGTCTGACCCACCTGTGTTGTGCCAGAGGACTTACCGGTTTCGACCGTGCTTCTTGTGTTTAAATAAAGCGTTTTGCACTTGCATCCTGAGCCTATCTTTGTTACATTAACATAAAAGGGCTCAACGATTTTCAAGGATTTTTTTTCTTGCTCAGAATTTTTTTTTTTTATCCATGCAACCTTGTATTTTAATAACTAAGTTTATGACGGCAACATTTTACATACCACAACAAAAATTATTAGCCTAACTAATATAAAGTTCAAACATTTTTAAAGACAAGCGATAGCATAAATACAATAGAACAAACGTACAAATTATATAAACAGATTTACAGGTAGTATAACAGTAGCATGAGGGGCTGACGGTATTCGACGGTATATCGATTTCAGTATCAATTCATAGTCTGCTGTACATATAAGGAAATATGGATTTGTACGTTGTTAACATTTAAAATTTCACATTTAAAGAAATCTAGTGTTTGATCATATCTAAATATTTATTAAAATGCAAAACTGCAATACTTTTTTGAGCAACTAGATTAGATACATGTATATTGATTAAAGAGCCATTAAGGCACCAGTGGGTAATGACATTACAAATGGAAATTATTTTTCTAGCCACAAAATGACTCTAATTTGCCTCTGAATAAGAATTCTCTAATTTAACCTTAACTACTATACTAATTGTAATATAAATAATACAAATATTGGAAGAAAAATATTTTAAGTGGTCATTAATGGACCATAATTATTGCACAAATAGTATTTAGTACCAAAATATCTCAGAATATTCAATAAATATTATTGAACTATAACATTTATTCAATTGAAAAATAGTTAAGGTGTATGGTCACATTTAACCATCAATGAGTATAAGTGTGACCAATTAGTAAGGAATACCTGAGGGCTAAATACAAGAAAAAACATTAACATTAATGTTACCATGTTGCATCTCCATCACTCTCCATTATAAAACGATCCTGTATGGTTGATGTAATAATCAATGCACACTATGCTGTACTGTTTACCAAAACTTGCTGCAAACACCTGTAAAGTATAGCTGTTGTGTATCAAGCCATTCAAATGTATTGACACAGCGCTAGAAGTATTGAGAACTCTGTCAAGCACGTGACCATGCGCGCCGCCGGGAGATGAGAGAGCATGTCACAACTCCGTTTTTCAACACTCTGGCTTTAACTGTTATGCCATATTAGCGCCAAAACGCTATTTATTGTTTGAATTTCGCATTAAAACTTAAAAAAAATGTAAAAGCTTAGGCTTTGTTTAAAGGTCCCGTTCTTCGTGATCCCATTGTTCAAACTTTAGTTAGTGTGTAATGTTGCTGTTAGAGCATAAATAATACCTGTAAAATTATAAAGCTCAAAGTTCAATGCCAAGCGAGATATTTTATTTAACAGTAGTTCCCTTTCAAAGCCTACAGCGAACGGCTGGCTTGGACTACATCCTGGTACTTCCTACATAAATGACGTCAGTAGAACAGTAGAACAGACTAACCTCCGCCCACAAGACTACGTGAAAAAAGGGGGCGTGGTCTTGTGTCTGTCCCATGTGGAGAAGAGGACGTATCGCGTGGAGAAAAGGAAGTGCTGCGTTTCAGTGTGTTTGTCGCCATGTCGTCAAGACGCTGTTATTTTCATCCCGGAGTCAAATCACCTTTGTTTGGCTTTCACAGGGACGCTGTACTTCGAGATCATTGAGCGCATACATCTCCCCGTTAAGAGGCGTGACCTTTCCGTGCAATGTGTGCTAAGCTGCTGTCGAATCACAACACAGGAACCATGCAACGTGCGCTAAGCTGCGGTCAAATCACAACACGGGAACCGCTGGCACAATCAGAACTCGTTACGTATTTCTGAAGGAGGGACTTCATAGAACAAGGAAGTCATCAGCCCGTTTTAGGACAGTGAAAACAGCGGTATACAGTTAAGTAAATTGTATGAAAAATACTGTGTTTTTTTTTACACGCGAAACATGAACACATGTTATATTGCACACTGTAAACACAATCAAAGCTTCAAAAAAACACGAAGAACGGGACCTTTAATATCAAAAGCAGGTTTGGCAATTTGGCGTGAGATTAAGTTGGGCAGCGTGAAAGCGTGAGTATCACGCCAAATGCGTGAGAGTTGGCAACCCTGCATTTCCTAAACTCTTAACGCAGTTAGCACAACATCTGTCTGTGTAGGCTATACAATTAACACATTTATTGTTGCTTTTACACAAAATGCATAGAGTTAACACAAATTTAAAATGCTTGAACTTCTTATACAAGCTCAACCAAGACCAAAACAATGGATTTTTACTGCCAAATTTACCAATGCTTTAACACTGTATGTCAGAACAGATAACACCATGTTCTAAACCTAACCTTACAGCCTAAAGTAAAAGTGAACAGCTGTTCATATTGTGAATTGAAACACAAATATATCCCCTGTATTTTATTCCATTGGTAGCCTACTGAGAAATAGCCAATTGACGTTATGCAAATAAATCACAGCTGATTCCCGTCTAGGAATTGTTCAGGTGTTGATGTTCTTTCAATCACATGGCCTTATATGGTATACAGTAAGAGAGGACATCTTGGGGTTATCTTGTGTGAAAAAGGAACAATATAGAGCAACACAAAGAAAGTAAGAAAAATACCTTCACGAGGGAGAAGAATATGAGTACCAGGACAAGAGAGAGGAATGGGACAAGAGCAAGGGAGAGGATGCCTGGACAAGGACAAGGTAGAGATTGAGGAGTTAGAATGCATGGTGGCGCTCAAAGAATGGCCAGAATATAGGGTAACTGATGAAATAAGAGCTGCTATTCTAGACCATGTCATAAACCACAGGATATTAGAGGCTGGTGAACAGCCAAATCTCAGCTGGGACACAGTGGCATCCATTATCCAAGAAACCAACAGGTATGATATTGTATAAAGGCTTCTCCTACTGCAAAGTGTAAATCATTTTACCATGTATTTCACTGAGGAAAGCTCCTAAATGAAGAACAGAGACTTGCTATTGTCAAGATGGTGATTGCTGATAATGGAATAAAACTGAAGGGCATTCTATAAAGCTACTCTGAGATGGGTAATTTATTTTGTGTATTGAATTTCTGCAGCAAAAGAAACAAAATGCATGCATTTACTAAACCCAACAAAACAGAAATGTGGAGAGGCTTCAAAAGACACTGTACTGTCCAAAAATATACTGTCTATTGCAGTGGTTCTCAAACTTTTTATACCAAGTACCACCTCAGAAAATATTTGGCTCTCCAAGTACCACCACCATAATGACCAACATTAAAATACAGTAGCGTAGTAGGCCTAACTATTCAGCTACAGCTCTGCACAGTTCAAAAACGAGGCAGTTTATTCCTAAGAATATTTATAGTTGTCAGCCACTTTAATCTTGTAAATACACAGTTTGTACATAAATGCTGCACTGTGCTTACATACAGGTAAAAAAATTATTAAATAATGATTAAAATGTGTTAAATGTGTAAAAAAGGTACTGTTTAAAAAAAGAAGAAGATTAAATTAAAATGCATTGTGTTTTAACATGAATTAATTTAGTGATTCCTCTGCGTACCACTAGAGGCAGCCTGAGTACCACACTTTGAGAACTACTGGTCTATTGTATAAGGGCAGACCTGACACATACAATAATGCAGTTTCTGTAATTCATCTAGTGTTAGTGTTTTTACGACATTGTGCTATGATTGACTAAATGTTCCTGTTGGAAGAGAACATGTGTTAGTGTTTTGGTAGACATAGTGTATTGTGTTAGTGTATTATTTTATTTAGAAAATTTTAGTTTACAATATGTGATTTTGACCATGAAATTAACCGTTTTGCCAATTGTGTGTTGTAGGTGTGTTGGTGTGTTAAGAACATAGGAAATTTGTTAAGTGTTGAAAAAACTGTCATAGCGATTGTAAAAAAACTGTAATGACACACTGCAGTTGGTATATTAGGCTGCTGTCACTTTAAATGGGTCATCTGATGCAAAATTTACTTTTAAATGGTGTTTACATATAAATGTGTCTTTGCAATGTGGACACAACCACCCTACAATGATAAAAATACATTTACTTTTTTTTTTATCCTCAAAAAGCCTAAACAGTCACAATAATCGCGCCGTTTTAATTTTCTGAGTAATATGATGTCATATTGACAGAATCAAACCAACTTTCAAAAATTCTAAAAATTATGTTTATTTAAGACTTTTCAACTCATTTAAAGTTGCAGTGTGTGAATTTGAGTGGCATCTAGCCGTGAGGTTGTGGATTGCAATCAACCAGTGCTAAGGTAGCCGAAACAGGACACAAATGTCGTAGTCGGAGAGAGCATAGAGTGACTAGCGCTCTGTAGAGCAGTTTGTCCACTTAGGGCTACTGTAGAAACATAACGGCGCAAAATGGCTAAGGGGACCCGCAATGTATGTAGATAGAAATGACTCATTCTAAGGTAATAAAAACATAACGGTTCATTATGTAAGGTCTTTATACACCACTGAAAACATAGTTATGCATATTATATTGCATTTCTGTCAATATATCCTAATAAATACTACACACTGCACCTTTAAAACTGCTTATGAGGACCTGGTATTTTGTGTTTTTGTCTGTTCAGGTTTACATTCAGTAAGTTCATTCTGCCCTGTAAGTGTATATATACACAATGGCCTAATGTGGTCGCATGAAAATCGGGGAAGCTGGGGAAGGGAGTATGAATTTCAAGTTACATTTTCCATCCATTTTCACCATAATGTGCCCTCCACAGGGTTTCAATAGACGGTCGGCATAAATTGGAGAATAATCAAAGCAGTTTTTTTTCTTCATGTCATCTGGTTATTATACAGGTACTAGCAGTGACGGTTAACCTGAAAGCCTGACAAAGTGCATCTGGGAAGATTGGCCATTCCAGCAGCATGTAAACGCTTAAATGTTGAAGTTTAATTTTCAGTCACAATCCCCCTTCTTTGTCTCCATGTGATACAAGACTGATTAGACAGACACAAGGGGAAAGGGATAAAAAGAGAGAAAATGGCAAATAGAAATCAGGAAGAGCAAGCTCAAAATAACTAATTACCTCTATTCTGTCGTAATTCTCACAGCGGGTCTAACCCCTGCAGATCGGTGATCCAGACAGGACATTTACTGTATGGTGATAATCGCACATCAAATCAATCCTCAGGCTCTGAGAGTGATTCACAGTCAGACGGCTGTTTTAAAGCAATGATTCCTCAAATTCACATGGGGCTCTGTATAGAACCATAGGGTCCTTGACTCAATTTTAAAGAACCCATTATGCAAAAAGATTCAACATGGTGGAGATGTCTTATATGATTGCATAATACGTTCATGTTTAATGGGATATTTCAATTTATTCTAGTGATAAAGTATGTTTACGAGCTGTACAATTCATTAAATTTCATTAAAATTAAAAATGAATTAACAAAATGAATTCATTCAATCTAAATCCATAAAATGATCCCATGATGGGAACCTTTTCTTTTTTTAAAAGAAGTATCATTGTCACCATGAATGAATCATTCAACCTTTTCAATGAATCAAATAATCCATTTTACAAAACCAGTCTGAATAATTTTTTCACAAATCAGACTGATTTGGTTCTTGACTCAATAATTCACAGTGGTTAAAAACTCACTGGAAGACAAGATTATATGACTTTATGTAACCCTCCTGTTCGAACCGCCCGCTCCAAACAGGACTCGAACCCTGGTCCACCGGCATGAGAGTCAAAAACTCTGACAAGGAGGCTAAAGCCTGCAACCCCTATAGTGTCAGTAGAGCGTCTCTTCAGATCAGAGGAGTGAGGTTTTACTCGCACAGCAACTACTAGTTGGCCTCCATTACACTCACCCCCCTAAACCTCACTCCCATCTAGGTCACGGCACCAATATAACCCCTCCTGTTTGAACCTGCCCGCTCTACGCGGGACTTGAACCCTGGTTTGCCGGCATGAGAGTGGGACGCTCTAACAAGGAGGCTAAAGACTGCAACCTCTAGCGTCAGCCTTTTGTTTTTCACAAAAGAAAACAAGTCATGCAGGTTTTGAACGACATGAGGGTGAACAATTGATAACAATATTTAGACTTTTGAGTGCACTGTACTTTTAAAGATCCCCCCCAGCCTATTCAGTGACATGGTTTTTAGTTACTCTCTCCAATCAAACAGACACATGCCATCAGTGATGAAAAGAAATCCAACCCTGACGGATTATCATCATTTGAGTCCTTTGGACACGAGTGGGATTATCTAGCTAAACTACAGCGTGATGATTTACAACCTCCGCCCTATAGATGCTCAAGCGAACACATAGATGCCCATGATACAGAAATCACACAACAGCTCCTTCACAATCTCATTGGGTATCGCCTGGAGCATATTGAGCAATTGTGAGAGATGTTCCCATTTTCAGCCAGCACGGAAAGGATTAGGAACGCCAAGGGGTTTGATAGACAGAAATGTGATGGGAGTAATGGAGGGTGGTGAGGAAAGAGATGCTTATCATAAAGCCATTTCACTCTTCAAATCAGCTTGGGAAATCAACCCCAAAGACACACAATGTGAGTCTGGGGGGGAAAACACATTGTCTTCAAAGCAATCACTCCTAATCTATTTGGGTAATTAATGAGAGTGTTAACGAGCAGGTGGTGGCCCTAGAGTATGGTGAGGGTCTAATGTGGCGTGATGGAGTCATGATGAGGGGCCGTTTCCACTTGTGACTGATGGTCCATGTGCTCCGAATATGTATGTAGACAGCTGGATCTCTGAACCTTGTTCTTACTGATCAATCATTTACTCATCAGCGACCTGAGAGGTCATCCTACTGTCTGGACCAGAAAAATAGAAAAAAAGAATAATACTTTGTGCAAAGAAACTTTTTTAAGGCTTTGATGCCCGTGACAGTTCACCCCAAAATAAAAAAATATTTCATCATCTACTCACCCTCATGTTGTTTAAAAAACGAAACCCAAAAATTTTGAATTTTTGAATGACTTTCTTTTATGGGGAAAAAGAGATGGCTTAATCTCAATCAAATTTATAATGACTTTAATCATAAAATTAGTCCACAGGATTCAAACATTACCTCTTCAGGTCAAGAGCAACAGAACAGAATTGAGTCATTATTCACTGACAGTTTTTCCTCCACTGAGCTGTTAACCCATGAACCCCTGAGAACAGATCACTGAGTCAGTGAGTTGAACTCTGTTTCTGTAACACATCCACTGGAGGCAAATGTTCAGAACCCATGTGCAGCATTTATTTATCCAAACATAAATCCTAACATAACTCAAAACAACAAACAAAACTTGGCTTGACAATAAACTTGGCTTGATTAAACATAACAGACTTGAGAACACTCACCACCAACGGGTACAACGTTAATAACAGACAAAGACACATGGCAAACATGAGGGCTTAAATACACACAGACTAATGACAAGACAAGTGACACCTGTGAACAGTGATGAGACAATGAACCAATGACAGGACAAGACACAAGATCACATGAGGGCATGGGAGTCACATGACAAGACCAGGAAGTGCATGACAAACTCAAACATAACCATGAACACGATAACTGAAAACAGAACCAAGAACAATGAACATGAACCAACACCAAAACACCCTGTGACAGATCCCGCCCTCTATGGGCGGCCCCTGACGCCCAAACAACACCAACACAATAGCCTAACAAAGAGTCTTAACAAAAAGTCTTGGGGGGCGGACCTGGACCCTGTGGCGTGGGCGGACCTGGACCCTGTGGCGTGGGCGGACCTGGACCCTGTGGCGTGGGCGGACCTGGACCCTGTGGCGTGGGCGGACCTGGACCCTGTGGCGTGGGCGGACCTGGACCCTGTGGCGTGGGCGGACCTGGACCCTGTGGCGTGGGCGGACCTGGACCCTGTGGCGTGGGCGGACCTGGACCCTGTGGCGTGGGCGGACCTGGACCCTGTGGCGTGGGCGGACCTGGACCCTGTGGCGTGGGCGGACCTGGACCCTGTGGCGTGGGCGGACCTGGACCCTGAGGCGTGGGCGGACCTGGACCCTGAGGCGTGGGCGGACCTGGACCCTGAGGCGTGGGCGGACCTGGACCCTCAGGCGTGGGAGGACCTGGACCCTCAGGCGTGGGAGGACCTGGACCCTCAGGCGTGGGAGGACCTGGACCCTCAGGCGTGGGAGGACCTGGACCCTCAGGCGTGGGAGGACCTGGACCCTCAGGCGTGGGAGGACCTGGACCCTCAGGCGTGGGAGGACCTGGACCCTCAGGCGTGGGAGGACCTGGACCCTCAGGCGTGGGTGGCCATGGCGGCAACGGCAGTTCACCAGGCCATGGCGGCAACGGCAGTTCACCCGGCCATGGCGGTAACGGCAGTTCATCAGGCCATGGCGGTAATGGCGGTTCAGGAGGCCACAGAGGCGTGGCCTTCATGGCCTCCATGTACCCCTTGCCCCCCCCCAAAATTTTCTTGGGCGGGACAGCGGGGCCGTGGGCTGGAGCCTGGACGGGGCCGTGGGCTGGGGCCTGGACGGGGCCGTGGGCTGGAGCCTGGCCGTGGGCTGGAGCCTGGCCGTGGGCTGGAGCCTGGCCGTGGGCTGGAGCCTGGACGTGGGCTGGAGCCTGGCCGTGGGCTGGAGCCTGGACGTGGGCTGGAGCATGGACGTGGGCTGGAGCATGGACGTGGGCTGGAGCATGGACGTGGGCTGGAGCATGGACGTGGGCTGGAGCATGGACGTGGGCTGGAGCAGATGACTCTGGCTGGGTTGTGGTGGGTACTGTGGGGTTGTGGGGCCCCTCCTCCACAGTCCCCACTGTAAAAGATGACCCACCCAACTGCAGTGCAAAGTCAATATATCTGGTCAGAGTCCATGGCACAGTGCTCTCAGGCATTAAGTAACTTAAAAGGTCATTGAGTCCATGGCGAAAAATGCCCTTGAGAGCAGCATCATTAAAATCAACCTCGTGACAGAGCCCACAAAATTCCTCCACATAGTTCTCTATGGATCGATGGCCTTGGCGTAGGTGGAGGATGGCAACTGCTGGGTTCATAATGAGGGCCTGTTATTCTGTAACACATCCACTGGAGGCAAATGTTCAGAACCCATGTGCAGCATTTATTTATCCAAACATAAATCCTAACATAACTCAAAACATGGCAAAACAACAAACAAAACTTGGCTTGACAATAAACTTGGCTTGATTAAACATAACAGACTTGAGAACACTCACCACCAACGGGTACACCGTTAATAACAGACAAAGACACATGGCAAACATGAGGGCTTAAATACACACAGACTAATGACAAGACAAGTGACACCTGTGAACAGTGATGAGACAATGAACCAATGACAGGACAAGACACAAGATCACATGAGGGCATGGGAGTCACATGACAAGACCAGGAAGTGCATGACAAACTCAAACATAACCATGAACATGATAACTGAAAACAGAACCAAGAACAATGAACATGAACCAACACCAAAACACCCTGTGACAGTTTCATGAGCAAACCAGTTTATTTAGTTTATCATTTATAATAATAATAATAATAATAATTTGTTACATTTATATAGCGCTTTTCAAGGCACTCAAAGCGCTTTACATAGAAGGGGGGAATCTCCTCAACCACCACCAATGTGCAGCATCCACCTGGATGTTGCGACGGCAGCCATTTTGCACCAGTACGCCCACCACACACCAGCTGATTGGTTATCATTGATTCTGATTGAGTCTCCTTAAAAGCATGAATCATTCATTGATTCAGTTCTCAAGTTCAATTCAATTCTTTGGTCATTATGAACTGTGACTGCATGGGACAAAAATCCTTTTGTTGCCAACATGACGGTGACAAAATTCACCAGTGTGAGTGCCCGTGATCACCACCAGAGGGCACTCCAACCCGGACTGTCATTCTATCATAGACTACATTATCCATAATCCTTTGCCCACACTCATCATCACTCATTGTTTGCACCTGTGTCTCATTATCTCATTACCTCTGCCTATATATACCATGTTCACTCTGTCATTCACTACGAAGTCTTGTTTGTCTATACTGCATTTCTGAGCATTCTCCCTGGTTTCATGTCTCTTGGTTTTGGATTTCGTGCCTCTTCCGTGGATTTGCCTGTCTCTCTTGACTTGTTTACTTTATTGGACTGATTACATGTTATGACCTATTGCTTGTTTGATGACTACGAGTGTGGATTACCCTTTAATAAAGCTGCATTTGGATCTTCTACCTTCTGTCTCAGAGCAGTATGTTACAGACGATGAGCAAAAAAGTATTTAAATGGACCTATTATGCCTCTTTTTACTAGATCTAATAAGTCTTAGGTGTCCCCAAAATGCGTCTATGAAGCTCCACACATAATTTATATGTCGTAAATGCCCTTTTTTTTTTTGAGTGGAAGGTTTTCGTGCATGTATCTTTAAATGCAAATGAGCTGCTGCTCCCCACCCCGCTTTCCAGAAGAGGGCGGAGCCTGTACAGCTCGTGCCTCTGTCCGAAACTCTTCCAAAAATGAACAACACATCTGTTTGGTTTTGATTATCATTGATTGACATTAGTTCTTCGACATCATGCACGTTTTTTATTTACATGCTTTTTAAAGCCATATCAAACCTTCATAACCTTCTGATATATGGCTTTCTGAGCGCACACACCTGAATCACGCGCACAGAAAGCTGGCTGTCAGATGACGTGTCCCGTGAGTATTAAACTAATTTCTCTTTCGCATGTTATCGTGTTTAAACTATCAAATACACACAAGGTTATTTCAAAAGTGAACAAAGTTCACAAACACAGTCGGTTATGTCTGTGAACAGAAACAGCGGGAAAAGAAATTGCATGTGTATATGTGATCAGGGGTTTTCATGAACTCATATACCTACTGCATATGCTGTTAATATGAATCAAACAGCAAAAGAACAACATAAAATACTACGTTAATTTCACTCGCGTCCCCCTAACTTCCAAACAGCATGAACATCATTGATAATTACTTAATATGCTGCATATAGTATCAAAATCATGTCTAAAATGGGTGCGACAAAGTGACCATTGCAAATCCATTTGTTCTTCATGTCAAAAGTTGAGCAGAAATAGAACGAGGCATCAGTTTGCTGCCAGTCACGGATTTTGTGTGTTGCATTAAAAATATAAACAGCTTACCGAATTTTGTGACGGTGGGGGTTTGTTTTTTTTATTCAGTTTAACCGTTTTATGATCTCTTGTATTCTTGAATATATATTTTTATTTTTTATACAAGCCACCCGTCCATTTTGTTTTTAGTTGTTTTTGCTCAAATTCAAATCTGCTGTAACCATACCATAGCCAATGTTTAGTTGAGAGAAGAGTCAAATTAGCCCCTCTAGTCGATGACTAAAGATTTGCTAGTAAAATATCACATTTACAGCGGTTTCACTCAAGTGTATGCTTCTAAATTAACAGGTGCTCGTGCCCCCCTAGAAGCGCCCAACAGGTTGAAAACCCCTATATTCGATCTGTGTATTAAAGTGAAAGCAGTGTAATATACAGTACCTACTGCATATGCTGTTAATATGAATCAAACAGCAAAAGAACAACATAAAATACTCACTGCACTTGACTGAATAACTTGGTAGCTTAATACATTTCTTACTTGAATGCTGCTATATACTCTCACGTGGAGATGAACATGGCAGGACTGGGTTTTTACCACAATAGGGTGGTTGTGTTCACACACTGCAGACACATAAATATGTTAACAAACTATACAAAAGTGGATCTTTCATTATAGGCCCCCTTTAATTGTTAGTCAGAATATGATCTTAAAGGAAGTTTGCATTTGTTTTCATGTTTTACATTTAAATTGAACAAAATGTCATCTAATTGATGTTCATGCTTACATTTTTTCATTTTTCACAATGAATTAACATTTAAGGTTGTTTTTACAGAATTGTTTTTGCAATGTAACTGCAGAGAGAGAGTTGCATCCCTTAAGAATCTTGATGCGTATAAAGAGGCCAAAATCTGTCAGCCTGTGCTGATCAAAAGCTCAGAGTTACAGTCTGTACATTTGCTGTTATATTGATTCTTCCCTTGCTCAAACCCATTTTAAAAGCTCTCCTTACACAAGCCTGTATGATGGTGCAGTGCAATAATCAGTCAGAATCCATCATAATCCCCTCTCCCTTCCCGTCTCTCTGTCTCTTTCTGTACAGGCCTTTTCAATTGCCTTGGACAGGCTTTTTATCACTCCCTAAAACAAGCCATTACAGGCTTTATTACAGCAACTGGCTTCTCAGCTGGTGTACAGGCACACCTCTGTCGCTACAACTGAACCAGGGGTGCAAAGCTTCTGTGATGCATTGTACAAGAACTGATCGAGTTCTCCCAGCACAGTTATAGGAGTCATTTCACCCCTGCCAGCACTAGGCGGTTCTGAGGAGGTCACTCGGCTGGGTCTGCCCAAACTCAACTCATCAACACAGAGAAGGTATAGGTTCAAGCTAAAATTAAGGTCACACAAAAATAATCCAAAAGCTGAGGGAGACAGAATGAGGAAATCGAGGAAGCACAGATATCAAGTGGTAAAATGTATAGGTAGGGGAGCGCGGGGCACAACCTGTTTAGTTGTAACGCGCATGTTTTAACCCTTTCCACACATGCCAGAATGACGAAACGTAGTGTATTTACTAGATGCCATATCAACATTATTTAGAGAAAAAATAGCGCAAAAATAAAAAAATCTCTGGAAGATATTACTGAACATGTATTTAACCATAGCAAAAGTACATTTCTTACTTAAGTTTAGTTTTCATCTCGTATCAAATACGATATTATTTTAATCTTATATCTGTTATTTAACAGTTGATATGGTTCTTTAATGCTGATCTAACCAGCAGAAGACACGAGCCAAGATTTAAATCCCAGTTGCGCAGATGGGATGTGTTGTAACACTGCGTTACAATGAGCCCCTATTAGAAATATGCCATTATATTATATACTTTTAAGAATTCTTTTGAAAAACCATGAGAAAAGTGTGAATAATGACAGAGTTAATGTTCATAAATTAATAATTATTATTATGTTTTGAACTATGCTGTATAGCTGTATTTAGCAGTGTTTGTAGTTAAACTCAAAAATGCTTATATTTTTAATGATTAAAAAATGCCATTATTTTATTTTAAAAAGTTAATGATTGTATTTTGTTGACAAAATATTTTAGTTTGTCTTGTATATTTTTTTGATTATATCAGGTAACATTTTAAGCTGTCATTTGGTCATGTTACAATGTACCCCACCTACGGGGCATGTTGTCACATTTCACTTCCATTCTTTCGGGGTAAATCAAGAAAAAAGTATACACTGTATTAATGAAACAAAACAACATAATTGTACTAGACATGTGTGCAATTAATGTGGGAAATAATAAATACTCTGAACCCCAAGTGGATTTACACAAACTGAGAAAGTCAAAAAGCGTTAGGTTGCGCTCTCCTCTACATTAAATTCTACTTGACTCCAAAATGTACAATAAAAATAAATTTGAATAGACAAGTCAAGTCAAGTCAAGTCAACCTTATTTATATAGCGCTTTTAACAATGCAGATTGTTTCAAAGCAGCTTTACAGTGTTAAACAGGAAAATTAAGCCGTATAGCCATTCTGGAGAAAACGGTTCATTTCAATTATCATACAGTGACAGTGTGGGCTTTAGATCAGTAATTTAGTTTATATGGTTCATTTAGTTTAATAATTAGATTTATATGGATATTTAGTTTAAAAAATTTAGTGACACACAATGTTGCTTCCAAAAAGCTCATTCTCAAACTACAACGAAACAGTGAAATGGCTTAGAAGTGCTTAGAAGCTATTTCAAATGTCAATAGGTCAAAAATGAGATTATAAATGCTAAGATAAATGTTACAACAGATTTCTATCTCCATCTGGATCTCTGAACACTCAGTGAATGATGTTTCAAGCACTGTGAGTCATACACATCACATACAATTATCTTCAAAGGCCAGAGTGATAGTGTTGTGTAATATATCACATTGTTATTCGCTAAAACATTTCAAATGTACCCAGAGTGATTTTTAATATAGCTGCGTATATTATTGAGCTAAATAGCTATATCATTCATTGATAAACATATCATTGCTGCATTTCTGAGGAATTCTTATAGGGATGCCGTGCTTCCTGTGTAGCCTTAAAGCAATCGCCACTGGTCAAACTCTCAAATGACCCTGTTGAGTCAGAAAGCCAAACATTTATTAAACTGCATGTCTTTGAGGTCAGATGTCTTGTGCAATTTAATCCGGACTATCTGGATGTATGTGTTAAAGATGTTCACCACACATCTGAATGGGTTTATCAGCTCTAGAATGTCGGAAATGTCTCTGCATTTGATAGTTCACTAGTTTCTCAAAATTTCCCTCATGTTGTTCCAAATCTGTATGATTTTCTTTCTTCGAAGTGACTTATACATTGCATTCAAGGTATCCTGTGTTTTATATTATATAAAAATCGGTAGGTTTTGGGGTAAGGGTTGGATTACGCGCTCAAATATGTCCAAATAGTGTAAATAAATAAAAATTATAAAATGATGATGGCTGATTAAATTTAAAATCACATTATTTTCCATATGCATCTGCTTACATATGTGAACCTGGACCACAAAACCAGTCATAAGGGTCATTTTTTTAAAACTGAGATTTATACATCATCTGAAAGCTTAATAAATAAGGACAATATTTTGCTGAGATGCAACTATTTGAAAATCTGGAATCTGAGGGTGCAAAAAAATGTAAATAATGAGAAAATCACCTTTAAAGTTGTCCACATGAAGTCCTTAGCAATGCATTTTACTACATATTTTACTGTATATTTATGGTAGGACATTTACAAAATATATTCATGGAACATGAAATTTACTTAATATCTTAATGATTTTTGGCATAAAAGAAAATTTGATCATTTTGACCCATACAATTTATTGTTGGCTTGCCACAAATATACTTGTGCGACTTATGACTGGTTTTGTGGTTCAGGGTCACATAGGAGATCGCTCATTTCTGCCTCTTTTTTTCCTATGTTTTGATCTGGAGATACTGTCAGGGTTGCCAGTTCTGTGTCCAGTCCAAAGTAACCTAAAAATAGCACAATGCGATTTTCTCCACTGGGCGGCTGAATTCTCCACTGAATTTGTTTGTCTGGGTGTGTTTTGGAGCACTTGAATTGTACTTACGGGGGTGGAAATCAACCCGCAGATGTTTTTTTACCCATGGCAACAACTTAAAAAAGTAGCCCAACTCCGTGGGAAAACCATAGACTTGGCAACACTGGATACTGTACCCATTTAAGAGATGCGTAATAGTGCCCGCTAGTGTATTACAGTGAAAACACAGAATAAAAACTGAATGGCCGGGAACAGTTTTCTCATGAATGACGAGTCAACTCGTCAATGGCAGGGAAAGAGAAGAGTTAATATTGCTGCACTTACTCTAAAAAGTCTATTGGCTATTTTTGCCTGATTTTTTGCCAACTTTGTTTTAACAAGAACTCAGGAAAGAAAACAGCACTCACATGAGGTGTTTAAATGTCAGGAAATAACTACCACCCTACAATTAATGATACCATTCAAATGAGGACATCTTCAATAAATGGAAAAACACATCTTGGTGATGTGGAATAAATTCTTAAATGTTCCTATCCATGTGTGGATGAAGTAGATACATGTATAATTGAAATGCTGTATTGATCGCAAGACAATATATTTCCCAGCACAGAGAATGTGCACAGAAACCTAATTCGCAGGTCATAAAATAACTCTACCTACAACTAACAAACATGCCTAAACATTGATGTTTTACCAAATACAAAATAACAGGTAGTCGCAGAGGTGTATTTCATCCTATAGGTAAGAGTGGATTGAGTGCAAGCCTTTGTGATTGACAACACAGAGAATGTGAGATCACAGTGGGCTTCTATAATGAGAAACAGAAAACAACATGGTATCAACCCAAGACAAGTGTCTGTAAACAAAACCCAATATTACACACAACCCACACACACACAACACGCTTACACACTTCAAGAACAGACACATTCACATTTTCAGTCTGTGTTCAAAACAGATAGCCTTAAGACTGGTGTTGAGGATAGTGTCACATGTCTGTCTTGTCTTGTGTAGCACCTGACTTGTATTTAGGCTTGTTCGTCTTGATACAGCGATGCGCAGACCGATCGGCGGCTGACTTGAAGTAGTGCATGCCGGTTAGAAATTTCCGACTGCGCCGAAGTCACGTGACAGTGACGTATGGCATTAAAGAACCGCGAGAGCGATTCGAGAGCAGCCGGCTAATACAGCCGGTGCAGTTTCTCTAGAACGGCTACACCAAACTGCACAGACTCTGATGACGACACAGCTGTTCCACGATTGGCCAGATTTACTGCATGACAGCCATCACGTGCGTTTCGTGTTTATTCTCAAACCTTCAGCTCCACTAATGCTCACAAATCTGTTTTTTTTATAACAGTTAAACCTCCTTTCATGTAGTCGCGATGTTATATTGTCATGTTTATCCAAATAAAACTGATTAAAAAAACGTATACCCCACTTCATTAATAGTGTAGGCTTATTGTTGAACTTTATTCTTGTACAAACAAACGCAGTATTAAAGGTCCCGTTCTTCGTGTTTTTTTGAAGCTTTGATTGTGTTTACAGTGTGCAATATAACATGTGTTCATGTTTCGCGTGTAAGTGTAAGTATTTTTAACACAATTTACTTATCTGTATACCGCTGTTTTCACTGTCCTAAAAACGGCTGATGACTTCCTTTATTCTATGAAGTCCCTCCTTCAGAAATACGTAACGAGTTCTGATTGTGCCAGCGGTTCCCGTGTTGTGATTTGACCGCAGCTTAGCGAACGTGGCACGGTTCCTGTGTTGTGATTCGACAGCAGCTTAGCGCACGTGGAAAGGTCACGCCTCTTAACTGGAGAGATATGCGCTTAATGATCTCTACAGCGTCCCTGGGAAAGCCAAACAAAGGTGATTTGACTCCGGGATGAAAATAACAGCGTCTCGACGACATGGTGACAAACGCACTCAAACGCAACACTTCCTTTTCTCCACGCGACACATACTCTTCTCCACGTGGGACAGCATCAAGACCACGCCCCCTTTTTTCGTGTATTCTTGTGGGCGGAGGTTAGTCTGTTCTACTGACGTCATTTATGAAGGAAGTACCAGGATGTAGTCCAAGCCAGCCGTTCGCTGTAGGCTTTGAAAGGGAACTTCTGTTAAATAAAATATCTCGCTTGGCATTGAACTTTGAGCTTTATAATTTTACAGGTATTATTTATGCTCTAACAGCAACATTACACACTAACTAAAGTTTGAACAGTGGGATCACGAAGAACGGGACCTTTAAGCAGTGCATAAAGTATTACATGACAATAATGTCTCTGAAACATCTGTGTATTGCCAAATATTGCATTTATTTCCCTTCAGCTATAATAAAGTATGAGCGTCACTGCGGGAAGCAGAAAGTGTCCGACTTCACGGCTCCGTTTGCAGCTTTTCCCCGCCTGCACGCGGCTACTCTCGTCATGTGCTTGTGTTTGTCATAAGGTGTGTTCGACATCGGCTGCGCCCAGATGTAACCGATCGTCGAGAGTAGCCGCATGCAGGCGGGGAGGAGCTGTAAACGGAGACATCATTGTCATGTAATACTTTATGTACTGCTTAATACAGCGTGTGTTTGTACAAGAATAGAGTTCAACATATAATCCTACACTATCAATGAAGTGGGGTCTACATTTTTTATCAGTTTTATTTTGATAAACATGACAATATAACATCGCGACTACATGAAAGGAGGTTTTACTGTTATAAAAAACTGATTTGTGCGCATTAGTGGAGCTGAAGGTTTCAGAATAAACACGAAACACACGTGATTGCTGTCATGCGGTGAATCCAGCCAATCGAGGAACAGCTGTGTCGTCATCAGAGTCCGTGCAGCCTCGTGCAGCTGCTCTTTAGAAACTGCACTGGCTGTATTAGCCGACTGCTCTCGAATCGCTCTCGCGGCACTTTGTTGACATACATCACTGTCACGTGGCGTCGGCGCTGCATCAAGTCGGACAAAATTTATAACCGGCATGCACTGCTTCAAGTCAGCCGCCGATCGGTCTGCGCATCGCTGGGTGAAGTCGAACAAGCCTATTGTGTTTTCAGTCCTATGCTGAATCGTTGTCTTCTGTTCCCTGTTTCATGTTCCTGCTCCTCGTGTTTAGTTTATGTCAAGTTTGGTTTCTCTCTAGTCTTTTTCAGCTCGCTCCGTTAGTGGTGAAGGAGTTGGCTGAAGCCGTCCGTCTCCCACCACCCGTGAGAAAAACCCAAGCTGAATTGCCTACTGCTTTTGACAAACACCAAGGTCGTGTGGTAATGTAATTGCTCTCCGAATCCACATCTGAGTTTTCAAGAATATATCACTTCAAAATTCACTCTTTATATCCTTTGTAGACCCCTGCAGAGCACCGTGCGGTTGCGTGAGCTGTAATTTGCATTTCTAGATGTAGTAGACTTGTATTTCTCTGCTGGTTGCTGCATATTTCATCACCACTCAAAATATAAAATAAGAAAAACACGTAAACATATGAATTGGGCTGTTCTTTAACACAGCATTTCTTCTTATCATACCAAGCATATGACAATTTATTTACAGCATATACAATCATGTTATGATTGCACGAGATATGCACCACGAGAGCAGCGCATTCCTATTACAAAACTCCACCGTGAATAAATCACAATCCGAATGCACAAGGTTTTATCACTGACACTGAGGTGGTTTGCACAGTAAATGTGAGAATCAAAGGCGAATGGCGCGTGTCATACGTCACGACCAAATGTTAGCGATTGGTTATGCAGATCCAGAGTGACTCTTGGCAGATCCAATAGTTTTAAGCTTCAACGGAGTTCCCGCCTTCAAGGAAATAAACGCTTGTCAATGGAGAGCGGCCAGACTCTATGTACAAATGAAATGTACGAGAGTCTGGTAAGACCAGGCTAATTTTTATCTAGCTATAAAACTAAAATACAACCTAATATTTTTAAGTTCAAGTAAGCTGAGCCATTTCAAGTTTTGCAGATTATAATTATTATTGTTTCATTTTCAGTCTGCAGTAAGTATGAGTGAAACGTCACTTCATCATTGTGTATCAGACATTGCCACCTTGTGGAATAAAGGTGAATTGCAGTTACTTTGTCATTATAGATTAATCTATTCTTGTGCAGGGGAAAAATATGTACAATCTTACACACCTCGGGTGATTAGCGACCCTATACAATTTTGACAAAAAACTAGTAGAAAAACAGGCATTCAATTATAATTTTTTTTTTTTTTTTATTGTTATATTGTTTAAAATGGATTGATTGAGGAATACTAAGAAGGTTGATGTCTAACTTAAAAAAATTAATGAAGAGGAGGGTAGTGAATGACGTCTCGGGTCGCTAAAGACCTGAGGTATGCATTTAAGGGTTAAAGTCGATAGAGTCAGCAAAGTCAGTTTTGAGAAAAATCGAGATTTCTGAAGGTTCCAATACAAAATCACCTAGCAACCATTCCTTGAAATTAACCAAACGTTCACTTAAGACATAACAGATAATGTTTGCGTGAATACTCTCCAAGAAGGATATTTTGAAATACTGCAATTCTGTGCATATCGGGATTGCATGCTGCCTGAGGCGTCTTTGTGCGCGCGCTTTGAATCTGTCAATCAGCGCGAGTAAGATCGTTTTTCATGGACAAGGGAAAGGTACTCCTCTCAGAAAACGTACAAATAAAGATACTTTTAGATGTTTAATTGCTATTTGGAGCATTGGGATTGCTAAATGAGGTCTTAATGAACAAATTTGTGTGAACCTCAAAATCCACAATTTTCAATTGTTTTGCCTGTAGCTCGAAATTATCCTGTGCGTATTCTGACTTACTTTGTCAGCACGGGTCACAAATATTTCCTAGATATAAAATATGAATTTCTTCATAGCTAAGAAATTAGAATAAGCCAATAAAATCAGAATATAACCCAATATTTCTAGCTACAAAATTAGAATATTCTGAAAAATCACAATAACTATAAAATCAGAATGCAGCCCGATATTGTCTAGTAATAAAATCACAAATATTTTCTAGCCCAGTATGTCCAGAATTTCCAGCCTTGGCCAAGAACTCTCATTTCATTGCATCACTAATTCTTTCTCTTTCCACCAGCTCTTACTATCTCTGAGGCTACAATTCATGTATGTATCAAACTGAAATGTATTGAATGCATCTCAAAAAAAGGAAAGAAAAGTGCTATATAGCACTAAAAGTGGTTCTTTGGCTCGTAATCATAGGGGAACCACTTTAAGTGGTGTATAGCACCAAACCTTGGTGCTTCAGTGGTTCTTCAGCGGTTCTTCACCGGTTCTTTGGTATGACTGAGGTGCTGTTAAGATATGGTGCTATATAGCAGTGGCGTGCACAAGGGGGGGGGGGGGTCAAGCCCCTGCCCCTTTTGTCTCAAAATGTAATGTGCCCCTCCCTGGTAATAGTAAATAACATTTATTACTATTATTATACATATTTTATTAAATAACAATACGCTTCTATACCATTTTACCACTAACTCTGAGTCTGACAATGTCATTCAATTTGTTTTTTATCCAAGACCATAGCACATCCTCGTGTTATTAGCTCGGGAAAATAAATATAGTGAAATGAAAAAGTCAATGTCAAACTCTAAATTGTATGGAACTTATATATTTGATATCATGGTAACACTTGCATGAAGGTCTAATTTGTAAAGTTAATGTATTAACCAACATGAACTAACCATGAGCAATACATTTGTTATTGTATATTAATATTTTAATCTTTGTCAATGTTAGTTAATAAAAATACAGCTGTTCATTGTTTGTTTATGTTACTTGACAGTGCATTAACTAATATAACATATACAACTTTTGATTTTAATAATGTATTAGTAAATGCTAAAATTAATATCAACTAAGATTAATAAATGCTGTAGAAGGGCAGTTTATTATTAGTTCATGTTAACAAATGTAGTTAACTAATGAAATCTTATTGTAAAATGTTACCTATTTCATGATAGCTAATACTTTCATACTTATATTACAGGTTTACAACATCAACAAAACTGAACATGAATTCCTCATAATTACCTGCTCGATTCTCACTGTTTTGTTTAGCAAAGTAAAAGTAAATAATTATATATATATATTTAGTAATATTATCATAATTTCCCTGTTTTTGTTTGATGTGTTATGCATTCTATTTGTATCAATGTCTTTTCATAGATTGCCAAGGAAATATGGAATATGTTTAAGAATGTTTTTAACCATATATTGAAAGCGAGTGGTGAACTAAATGTACCCCCCCCCCTTTTTTTTGGTGTTCAAATATTTAAAAACACAACAGACAGACGTGTATTGATGTGCTGTTATAGTCTCGCGTGGTCTGGGAAGTTCTCGTTTGTTCTCGTTAGACACTCCAGTAAACAAAGTTTCGGCAGGCGTGGCCAAAGCGCGCGTGGTACTTATAGTGGTTCATTGTTTGTGGTCAGTCAGAGAGCAGCTATCAGACAGCAGGGAAGACAACAACCGTGTGAGTACTGTATCATTTCTCATTTGTTTTTGTAGCTCATTTGCTGGTAGAAAGTTTGTCTGTCTGTTTAGTGTATTCATTGACGTGCTGTTATAGACTCGCGCGGTCTGGGAAGTTCTCGTTTGTTCTTGTTAGACACGCCAGTAAACAAAGTTTCGGCGGGCGTGGCCAGCTGTATTCAATAACGACACTTAGTGTATAAATTGAGTGGTACTCCGCGGCAGCCCTCGTGTGAAGAGCGAAGAGTGTAAAGACCATTCGACTCTACTCTGTGCGACTCCACTCGAGCAAGGACACCGACAAGGCACTTGAGTATAGCTTTCCTTCTACTTTGTCCACGTTTGTGTTTTGCTTGTTTTCATCTATTTATTTCTCTGACCCGTATTCACAATGTGCTTCCAAATCTCTACTATTACCACATACACCGTAAGTCACGCTCTGTACATTCTAGACGCCGTAATCCTAATAATCTGCGTAGTGTACCTATTTCCTCTACTACATTAATGTTCATTACAATTGGTATCTGGAATTGCCAGTCAGCTGTAAACAAAGCAGACTTTATTTAATCTATTTCCACTCATTCACATCTCAGTCTCATGGCCCTAACTGAAACCTAGATCAAACCAGAAGACACTGCCACTCCTGCGGCCCTCTCAAATAATTTCACTTTTTCACACACCCCTCGCCCATTTGGGAGGGGTGGAGGTACTGGTTTGCTCATCTCAAATGATTGGAAATTTGAGCCCATTCCTTCTCTATCTGGCAACTGCTCATTTGAATCGCACTCAATCACTATCATTCACCCTGCTAAAATCCATATCGTAGTTGTTTATCGCCCTCCAGGTCAACTGGGTAACTTCTTGGAGGAATTGGATATTTTACTCTCTCACTTTCCTGAGGATGGCACTCCTCTGGTACTGCTCGGTGACTTCAACATTCACCTTGATAAATCCCAGGCTGCAGACTTCCCCACTCTTCTGACCTCATTTGACCTTAAGCGAGTATCTACCACAGCTACTCACAAATCAGGTAACCATCTGGACCTTATCTACACACGCTACTGCTCCACAGACGACACTTTAGTTACTCCACTGCACACCTCAGATAACTTTTTCATCACTCTTAACCTCCTACTGACTCCTGACACAACACACACTCCTCTGCAGATCACCTTTTGGCGTAATATACGCTCGCTCTCACTCTCTCGTCTATCCACTATGGTTTCATTCTCACTCCCTCCACCTGCTCAGTTCTCAGCACTAGACACTAACAGTGCTACTGACACTCTTTGCTCCGCTCTAATCTAATCTTGCTTAGACAACTACTGTCCCGTTTTATCCAGGCCAGCCCGCACCACCCAATCTGCCCCCTGGCTGTCTGATGTTCTCCGCGAACATCGCTCTGGACTCTGGGCAGCAGAGAGGAAGTTGCCGCAAAACTAAAAACGCTACTGACCTAAACCTGTTTCTTCTCGCTTCTTTCTCTGCTAATGTCTCCACTGCTAAAACTACATACTACCACAACAAAATCAACAACTGCTCTGACTCTCGTGCACTTTTCAAAACATTCTCTTCGCTCCTTTGTCCTCCCCCACCCCCTCCTTCATCAACTCTTACAGCTGATGACTTTGCATAATTTTTCACAAACAAAACCTCCCACGTCAGCAGCCAATTCTCCACACCACAAACCGACACGCACATCTCAACAACCATCACACATACGCTCCCCTCCTTCTCTCTGCTCTCCGAAGTAAATGTCTCCAAACTCATTCTTTCCAACCACCCCACTACCTGTCCGCTTGATCCTATCCCCACTCACCTCCTCCAGGCCATTTCTTCTTCTGTTACTCCTGCACTCACTCACATTGTCAACACCTCTCTTCACACCGGGACCTTCCCCACAGCATTTAAGCAGGCTCGGGTAACCCCACTGCTTAAGAAACCCTCTCTGAACCCAGCACTTTTAGAAAGCTACAGACCGGTATCCCATCTGCCTTTCATTGCAAAGACACTTGAGCAAGTTGTGTTTAACCAGCTCTCTATGTTTCTTGAACAGAACAACCTCCTGGACATCAACCAATCCGGCTTCAAAAGTGGCCACTCAACTGAGACTGCCCTGCTCTCGGTTACAGAGGCAATGAGACAGGCAAGAGCAGCTTCCAAATCCACACTACTTATCTTACTGGATTTGTCTTCTGCTTTTGACACACTTAACCACCAGATCATCCTGTCAAATCTCATGAAGATGGGCATCTCAGGAACTGCTCTCCAGTGGTTCAAGTCTTACCTCTCAGGTAGGACCTTCAGGGTGTCATGGAGAGGTGAAGTGTCTAAGTCACAACATCTAGCCACTGGAGTTCCACAGGGCTCAGTGCTTGGACCAATTCTCTTCTCCATCTACATGTCATCACTGGGATCTGTCATTCAGAAACATGGCTTTTCCTATCACTGCTATGCCGACGACACTCAACTCTACTTCTCATTTCAACCAGATGATCCCACGGTTGGTGTTCGTATCACTGCCTGCCTAACAGACATTTCCGCCTGGATGAAGGAACATCACCTGCAACTCCACCTTGCAAAGACAGAACTGCTTGTGGTCTCAGCCAACCTAGCACTTCATCACAATCTCTCCATTCAGCTAGGATCATCAACCATTACTCCGTCCAGGACAGCCAGGAACCTTGGAGTTGTGATTGATGATCAGCTAAAATTCACTGACCACATTACTGCAACAACCCGGTCCTGCAGATTTGCGTTACACAACATTAGGAAGATTAGACCCTTCCTATCAGAGCAGGCCACACAACTCCTGGTCCAAGCTCTTGTTCTCTCCAGACTGGACTACTGTAATGCTCTTCTAGTGGGCCTTCCAGCATGCACTATCAAACCCTTGCAACTGATCCAGAATGCAGCGGCGAGGGTGGTCTTTAACGAGCCGAAGAGAGCGCACGTCACGCCTCTCTTCATCAGTCTGCACTGGCTGCCAATAGCCGCTCGCATCAAATTCAAGGCACTGGTGCTCGCCTTCAAAGCAACCACTGGCTCTGCACCAATATGCCTAAACTCGCTTATTCAGACTTACACACCCTCTAGGAGCTTACGTTCTGCCAGTGAACGACACCTTGTGGTGCCATACCAAAGAGGCATGAAATCGCTCTCACAGACCATTTCCTGGACCGCCCCCACCTGGTGGAATGACCTGCCTATCTCAATTTGAGCAGCCGAGTCTGTAGCCATTTTCAAAAAACATCTAAAGACACATCTTTTCCAGCAGCACCTGACCAATCAAGAATAGCACTTAACTTTCTATTCATTTTCTGTCTGTCTAATTTATAAAAAATAAAATAAAAAAAAGGTTCCGTCCTGTGTGTTCTTAGCTAGATTAACTTGTTACAGCACTTGCATACTGTTGCCCTTGACTGTTCTAGTTGCTTCTATTGCTCTCATTTGTAAGTTGCTTTGGATAAAAGCGTCTGCTAAATGACAAAATGTAAATGTACTGCTTTAAATACAGGTGATTTATGTCATAAATAAATGCATTTAAATTATGTAAAAAATACATTTGATTCTTGTTATTTTTTTATTTTTTTTAGTGCCCTTTTTGGTCCTTCTGCCCTTGCCCCTGAGGAGGTCTGTGCACGCCACTGCTATATAGCACCAAAAGTGGTTCCCCTATGATTACGAGCCAAAAACCACTTTTAGTGCCATATAGCATCTTTTTTAAAGTTGTACAGCTGTCTGACAGGAATCACAGACAGTTTTAGATCGAATACGGTGAATGTACCTCCAGGAAAGATGCCTCTTGTTCCACTTATTCTGAGGAGCTGCTCGCTTTCGTCTTCCTGTTGACATCTCTGGCTCTGACACATCTGGCAGAGAGCAGCGAGGGGTCTTCATTAAGCCCAAGGTTGCTTGGTCTGCAGGGAAACACATACATGCATAAATACAGACCCAGACACATGTGCAGGAGGCAAATAGGGTGATGCTTTTTAGGTCCTGTAGACTGCAAAAGAGAATCTGCCAGCTGCAGTAAGCCAGATGGACATGAGACTACACAAAAATTAAGAATTGCGTATCTCTTAAAACATCCAAAAATGCAAGGAGAACAACCAAGGACAATGTGGATCAGAGTTTTATTATAAAAAAAATTCAAGCATGTACTGACCTAGCACTCCCGTTTCCTCCAGCCCTCCAAACCTCTGCATGGCTTTGATGGCTCTTGTCAGAGCTTCCTTGGTCTGTAGCTGTCCATTCACAGGATCAGAGGGTGGGAGATACCCAAACTTGCTCAGCCAATCCTGTCGTTAAAAAAAGCAGGTATTGTTGAAGATCATTGTGTCACAATTTGTATGCTTTTACTAAAATTATACATTTCTGACAACTAGTTGGCACTTGTGAACGTACTGGATTTAATTGGCTAAAATATTAAACTTTTTCTTTCTATTTCTAAAGATGGCAATCTTATCAGTTTGTTTTCTTTGATCACAATATCATAATTAAGTTAGCAGACATTTCAAGTGAAAGATGTAGCAATTTTTGTCATGTCTTCAGATACAACTTCTAACATAAAAAAACTGGCAATTTATTAAGAAATATTCCAGGTGCTTTTTCAGGTTTTACTCTAATCAAAGTTTCAGTTTTCTTGGGAAATATTTTTTTCATTGGTAATCATGCCATATATTTTCCTGTCCTTAATTTCACTTTCCGTCGTGTCAGTCATTTATAAATCTTCAACTCTTAAGGGTTAGTTCACCCAAAAAGGAAACTTCTGTCACCCTTATGTCATTCCAAACCCGTAAGACCTTTATTTATCTTCGCAACACAAATTAAGATGTCTGATCAAATCCAAGAGCTCTCTGACCCCTCCATGTGACTCCAGTGGTTCAACCTTAATTTTATGAAGCGACGAGAATACTTTTTGTGTGCAAAAAACAGACAAAAATAATGACTTTATTCAACAATTTCTACTCATCTGTGTAAATCTCCTATGCAGTTTACGTTGGCCAGCTCCTGCGTCAGCATCACACGCATACGTTGTGTTGTTCACATGAACAGGATCAGCCAATAGTAAGTCAGCGTTCTGCCGTAGCTCTGACGCAACTCGGAAGTGCTGCACTGTATTTACTATGTCAACAGCGTAGGAGACTGACACAGACGTGAAGAAAATGTTGAATAAAGTCGTTATTTTTGTTTGTTTTTTGCACACAAAAAGTATTCTAGTCGCTTCATAAAATTAAGGTTGAACCACTGGAGTCACATGGACTATTTTAGCAATGTCTTTCCTACCTTTCTGGACATTGAAAGTGGTAATTAAATTGCTGTCTATGGAGGGGGTCATATTTTTATTTCTTCAAAAATATCTTAATTTGAGTTCCGAAGAGGAACGAAGGTCTTACAGTTTAGGAACGTCATGAGGGTGAGTAATTAATGATAGAATCAACCCTTTAACTAAAAAATATACATTTATTAATGACATTAGTGACATCATTTTTAGTGAGCTAGTAACAACACAAACATCACGTAACTATTAGCAATGGATTTGATTAATTCTGTGATGTTTTGTGATATTTAGTGTTTGTCTCAGTAAAACAAATGATAAAACTACAGAAATTGGTATGATAATATCGAGAACTTCAAGATGATATCCTAACAGTCAATCAATCAATCACTGAGCAATGGCTAAATACAAAGTTCTGTCATGAAACTCATGATGATGCAAGCTGGTAAATTCATAACTCAATCTGCCTGCAATCATATCATTCTCTATAGGGCACAGCTGATTGGTTCCTGCTGTATCAGTAGCCTGCTGTATGAGCTCGCTACTCAACCTTCAAATTTTTGGTCAGCAGTTGCAGCGCACATTCAGAAACCCTCCACTTCCCAGCTCCACCTGTATAGATCTGCTATGGTTAATTCATGTATGCTATTGTACAGCAACAGCATGTCTTACTTGCTCACAGCAAAGTAAGTATGTATTGGCAGTCAGATATCCATAACCGTTCGGTACACGCGTGCACCGTACCGAAAGCCCTGTACCGAAACGGTTCAATACGAATATGTGTACCGTTACACCCCTAATATATATATATATATAATATATATATATATATATATATATATATATATATATATATATATATATATATATATATATATATATATATATATATATATATATACAGTACTGTGCAAAAGTCTTAGGCACGTTAGTATTTTCACCCCCAAAAATGGTTTTAAGCCAGTTATTTATAACTTTTGTAATAGTGTGTCAGTAGGTTATATCAGTTTACATTTTCAAACATTCATTTTGCCATTAATTGTAATAATCCATTCCAGTGAGATTTTTGTATGCAGAAGGAGTCTGACAACAGAGCTATGATCCACACAGAGATCTGATCTCACCATCATCGAGTCCGTCTGGGATTACATGAAGAAACAGAAAAAACTGAGACTAAATCCAGAAGAACTGTGGCAGCGTCTCCAAGACCAATATATATATATATATATATATCCTTATATATATATATATATCCTTATATATATATATATATATCCTTATATCCTTATATATATATATATATATATATATATATATATATATATATATATATATATATATATATATCCTTATATATATATATATATATCCTTATATATATATATATATATATCCTTATATCCTTATATATATATATATATATATATAGAATTTTAATGCTGTTTTGTCAGTCCGATTAATAACTGAGACCATCTCCTTACAATTCCAACCATTCCATTAGTAAAGTTGTTTTGTGCCAGTGCAGCAAACTCAGCAGAGCATGGAGGCATCCCAGCTGCATGTCAACTCAAGCCTATATGGCCAAATTGTTTGCATATGGATTTAATTTCATATAGTATTGTGCTAAAACACAATGCCAGTGTAATACGGTTCATTAAAATGGATGATCTCTGAAAGGGTTCTCGCTTGATTAATCATGCCACCTTCATCGTCTACAAAAACATAATTATGGCTACATTAATTATTAGAGCAAAAGAGAGTTATTAAAAGCGTCAAAGCTGGCTGACTTAAGTTCCCTTTCGTTCAGTCACTACGACGTACGTTAGTGACTAACGAATGGGGGTTTCGCTTAGAAGCCAATTACCTTTGAGAATTCAACAGCGCCAATGGCAGTGCCAACGCCATGGGCATGCGGAATTTGCATGCGTAACTCCGCCCCACACTGTGGGTATATAAGGAAGTACGCTGGCAACATCGCATTATGTTTCTGCTTTGGAGCCAAGAGCATCTCTTCACTCCTACAAGCCTGAATTCTGAAGTCTTCTCTTCAGTCTTCGAGACGAGCGGTTCTCCAGGGTGTTAGTGTGACGGCGCATTCCAGCGATCTCGCATTGCCTGCCTGCTGATCTGTGCAGTGATCTGCAACAGCGTGTTTTTACTGGGCGCTTCTGCAGAGCTTTCCTCTCACAAAAAGAGCTTGTGCGTGGCATGTCTATTTCAAGACGGTTCGCCCGTGCACTTCCGGCCTAGGGTACACTGCCCCCCCCCCCCTTTCCCCAGAGTTACTGGCAGTACGGTTCGCCCTGCACCGCTTCCGAGCGTTGCTGAGGGGTCAACATGTACTAGTCAGGACAGACAACACGGCCGTAGTAGCGTACATCAACCACCAGGGCGCTCTACGCTCCCGCCTCCTCAACTCGCCCATATCCCAGGCTGGCCTCTTCGGCGGCACGGCTGAGAACTGTGCCCAACAGTTCTCGGCCGCCCCAGAGCAGACTGAGGCTGTAACACGTACTGCCCAGTCGCCTCAGTCCGCTCGCCGCCGAGGGCGCCCTCCCTCCTCCCGTCCGGCCCCAGCTAAACGCCAGGCTGGAGGTGGACAACTCAGAGATGGGTTCCAGTTCTTTCCAGGGGATGATAGCAGGGCCTCTCCTTCCCCCGGTGGAGGGCCGGGGGAAAATCCTTCTGCTGCTGGCCCTCGGGCTAGCAGCGCTTGGAAAGAACTCATGTTCCTGTCTCTGAGGACCCAGAGACCGGTGATGGCAGTGTGTGCCGTCTCCGGGCCGCGCCACTCTCGTCCCTCTCTCTCGCCAGCCTCCTCTCAGAGCAGACCCCAGTGGAACGTGCGTCCTTCCCTGGTCTCCTCTGTCAGGACGCAGCAGTTAACCGTGCCCCGCACCGGGACGCCCAACAGCCTCCCATGTCGGGCCGGTAACGCTGCCTTGCTGCCCCACCCTGGGTACGTCTGTGGTCCGAATGACCCCACTGGTGCAGTTCCTGGGAGTCTGGCTTCAGCTTCCGGGACTGTTCCGCTGGGTCGCGAAGACCGTCAGGCGCGGCTACGCGATTCAGTTCGCGCAGGTTTCTCCCCGCTCTGGGGAGGCCGCCCGCTATGATGGGGCCTATCCCCTGTCATGCGTGTGGAGGTTGTCACCCTACTGGCGAAGGGTGCGATCGAGCCTGTCCCTCCAGCCGAAGTGAAGTCCGGCTTCTCAGCCCTTGCTTCATTGTACCCTAGGAAACCTGGTGGATTATGGCCAATCCTGGATCTGCCCGTCTTGAACCGATACGTCACAGGCTTCCGTTCAGGATGTCGGTAGCGAACGCCTCTTTGGACGCGTTTGTCTGGTAGATTGGTTGCAGCGATCGACCTGAAGGACGCTTACTTCATGTCTCCTTCCTCGACGCGGACCGTTCCTACGGTTTGCTTCGAGGGCGGACATTCAGTACGCAGTCCCCCCATTCGGGCAGCTCTGTCCCCTCGTGACTCTACGTAGTCTATCGAGGCAGCCCTTGCGCCACTCAGGCAGCACGGGTTCGCATCCTGAACTACTTCGATGACTGGCTCATACTGGGTCACTCTCGTAAGCAGGTCTGCGGACACAGAGTCCAAGTGCTCCGGCACTTAGCCCGTCTGGGCCTTCGGGTCGACTGGGAGAAGAGCGACTCTGCCAAGTGCAGAGGATCTCATTTCTCAGTGTGGTTTCTGACTCGGTCGCAGGTGCGTGCTGCTTACCAGCGAGCGCGCACATAGTCTCTGCTGACTTGCCTTCTTCAAATCGAGGGCGAGAGTGCGGTCCCACTGAAGCTATTTCAGAGGCTCCTGGGGCATATGGCATCTGCAGCCGCGGTGACGCCGCTCGGATTGCTACATATGAGACCGCTTCAGCACTGGCTACGCGATCGAGTCCCGAGATGGGCATGGCGGTCTGGCACGCTCCGGGTACAAGTGACTCGGGCCTGCTTACAGACTCTCACCCCGTGGTCGAACCTCAAGTTTCTACGGACCGGAGTGTTCTTAGAACGAGTTTCCAGGCATCGTGTTGTATCAACAGATGCATCATCCACGGGCTGGGGTGCCATGTGCAATGAACAAGTAGCCGCGGGCTCCTGGACAGGACCCCAGCGCCTTCTGCATGTCAATTGCCTCGAGTTACTGGCAGTACGGTTCGCCCTGCACCGCTTCCGAGCGTTGCTGAGGGGTCAACATGTACTAGTCAGGACAGACAACACGGCCGTAGTAGCATACATCAACCACCAGGGCGCTCTACGCTCCCGCCGTACGTCTCAACTCGCCCGCCATCTCGTTTTATGGAGTCAGAAGCATCTGAGATCAGTGAGCCTCCTCGCACAGGTACTGTGCAAAATCAGGGAGGACAAGGAGCAGGTCATGTTGGTCGCCCCGTATGGCACGGCCAGACCTGATTCTCAGAACTGCTACTCCTTCCGACAGCCCCTCCCTGGCCTATTCCTCTGAGTCAAGACCTTCTCACTCAGAGACGGTGGTCGCTACCATCACTTCCGCTAGGGAAGCTACCTCTATGCGTTGAAGTGGAACCTCTTCGTCACATGGTGTTCTTCCCGCCAAGAAGACCCCTGGAAATGAAGGCTGTGGGGCGGTGGGGCGGAGTTACGCATGCAAATTCCGCATGCCCATGGCATTGGCACTGCCATTGGGCGCTGTTGAATTCTCGAAGGTAATTGGCTTCTAAGCGAAACCCCCATTCGTTAGTTACTAACGTACATCTCCGTTCCCTCCTCAGGGAACGAGGGTTACATACGTAACCGAGACGACATTGAGGATGTGGGTTTTCCTTTAAGTGTCAATAAAAGACTGAGGACATACTGTGTGTGGACGGACCAAGGTCTTTTTGAACAGGGGTGCAAACAAACCTCTTCACCTCAGTGTAACAAATGATGACACTGACAGGCAAAAGAACTAGAACATCAAGTACAAGAGCTAAAAACACCATCAATATTGCATTCATACCCCGTCTTTAAATCGGAATAACTGAAGGTTGAAAAGTTAACTTCTTGAAGCTAAACTTTGTCAAGCTCCACATTCAAGTTCTAGCACGCTTCCCTGTAGCAAGGCTAGAGAGAAAGGAATCATTTCAAAATAAGTCAGAAGAATAAAATAAGTGTGTAAGCTACATGTGGATGAGTGGGTCAACAACATGGAGCACTAACAAAAATAGTGCACTCAAAAATAAAAAATATAAAAGAGATTCAATTTCCTTACTTGTATTTGATTCCAAACCATTTGACTTTCTTTCCTTGAAAACAAAATATGTTTTGAAGAATGTTTACACTGCATAGTGTTCTTGCTGTCGAGTTCCAAAATAAATGAAATAAAAAAGTAAATGATTAAAAACGCCATAAAAACTAGAGAGAGTTAAGTGTAAAATTGTATGGGAAAAAACAGTGTGAAGTCTGACAAATATCTCCTTTTGAGAATAATAAAAGAAAGAAACTCATACTGGTTTGGAACCGCAAAAGAGTGTAGTTTTTGTGAACTATATGTGTAACAAAATAAATCCATGAAAATCACATTATAAGAGCAATATTTAAAAAAAAAAAAAAAACAATAGGTACACTCTAGACACAATAATATTTTAATAAAATAAATAAAATTAAAATAAATAAATAAATACAATAGCTACATTGCAGGTTTAATTATCTTTTAATAAATAAAAATAGGTACACTATAGACTAAATATTAATAAAAAAATATATAAAATAGAACACAATTATATCCAAAATAAGGTTATATCTGACATTTTTGTACAAATGTAGTTATTCGCATATTCTTATTCTTATTCTAATAACTTTTTTAAATGATGTGATGTTTTTTTAAGTTATGTCAATTTTGGGACTTTTTATTTGGAAAACAAAAAGGTTCTACCTACAAACTTTGAAGCTCAATATCTCAAAACTGCTCAGAATGCAGATAGAACCATATAATTCCAAGAGGGCAATTTGGACATGAAACCGTATTTTACAGAATGTGATTTTGTAAATGATTTCTAATGAATCAAAAAAGAAAGAAAAAAAATTACCCACAGCATAAAAGTGCTGTACAAGACTATATTAACAAATTGTCATTACGTGGCTTGATTAATCACGGTCCTCTTCAGCTATGTGGCGCTGTGCTGCGGTGACTGCTGCCTACTCGCTTTCCCTCCTCACTGCTAGCTGACATAATTTGTGTGTTGACACACTGTCCAGCTGTGTAAAAGTGTGGAGAGGAGGCTAACTCTCTTTGTGAGTTCTTTTCCCGCTGTCTGAAATATTGATGCACAACGACAAGCCACTGTGCGTACTCAATATCTAATTTCTCCTATGCATACACACACAAACAAACAAACATATATATATATATATATATATATATATATATATATATATATATATACACACACTCAAGTACCAACACATATTACTCTGACGCACCAGCACAAATATCCAAAAGGTACAAGTGTCCACTGTTACAGAGAAAAGGACAACTTTCTGTGTGATCATTAAGAGGGCATCCTAATATTACTATCTTGTGTTAGCACACATCAGCATTGTTATTATAATTATCTTCATGCTAAAATCATCAGATAAGCGAGACTGGTGGCTAAATCTGCCTTCGTATGCGCCAGTACTAATAGGGTTGCATGACAATGTTTTTATTTTTATTTATCACCCAGAATGTTCATATTGGTGCACTCCTTACAAATAATATCATGAACATTTACATTACAGCCACAAAAGGTAATTTTTCTAGAGGTCACTTATTCAAAACAAAGGCGTAGCTTGATGACGCTTTGATTTCACAGAGCTTTTATTATGCCGCAGGCGACCGCTTCCACTTCTTCCGCTCATGCGTATGTGGGGTAACGCAGCACTTTTTTTTTTTTTTTATCATATTAGATACATTTGAGTGTGTTGAAAGTTGGTATAATGCTTCTCTGTGCGTTCGCTCAGCGGCTACTATGAGACACTTCTTTCACACTGCAGTAAGATAGATCAATATTAGTCATGGTAAAACATGGTACTCATGGTAAATCAAGAAAACGAGATTTAAACAATAGAACGAACAGTGTTGAGCTATATAACAATGATTAGTTTTATGTTGATGAGTGTATCCAAACAGTTGCACACCTGTCTAATAAAACACATAATTTAATAAAGCGTCTTTGGTGTTTCCATGGTTTCAGAAATCAAGGGTAACGCGGGTATGATGTCACAAGGGACATCAAGGGATGATTTAATAGCATTTGGGGGCAATTGTAATATTAATTAAATTGTAATATTTATTTGCTAAATAAATATTAATTCTTTGCATCTTAATAAAGAGAACACCTCAATGCCATTGCACATTTGTTAATATAACTGAATGGGTTTTCCTTTCATATGTTTAAGCTGTCAGGAATAATATGTGTTTAAAGCTAAATTGAAACCTACGTGATCATTATCTGAAATCTTAAAAGACACCTAATGTCTTCAATAGCTTCACCCATATACATTAATTAAATAATGTTTATCACATTTCAACTTCTCAAATCATTCATACAATTTTTATATCATACAATAGTGTTACAATTGTCCACAATATCACAGACAATATACATTCATTTTACAGTAGCTAACAGTATGTTATTCTTCAACACACACACTATATATATATATATATATATATATATATATATATATATATATATATATATATATATATATATATATATATATATATATATATATATATATATATATACATACATACATATAGGTGCTGGTCATATAATTAGAATATCATCAAAAAGTTGATTTATTTCACTAATTCCATTCAAAAAGTGAAACTTGTATATTATATTCATTCATTACACACAGACTGATATATTTTAAATGTTTTATTTCTTTTAATTTTGATGATTATAACAGACAACTAAGGAAAATCCCAAATTCAGTATCTCATAAAATTAGAATATTACTTAAGACCAATACAAAGAAAGGATTTTTAGAAATCTTGGCCAACTGAAAAGTATGAACATGAAAAGTATGATATAAGACTGAGGACGTACTCTGTGTGGACGGACCAAGGTCTTTTTGAACAGGGGCGCAAACAAACCTCTTCACCTCAAATACTTAATTGGGGCTCCTTTTGCCTGAATTACTGCAGCAATGCGGTGTGGCATGGAGTCGATCAGTCTGTGGCACTGCTCAGGTGTTATGAGAGCCCAGGTTGCTCTGATAGTGGCCTTCAGCTCTTCTGCATTGTTGGGTCTGGCATATCGCATCTTCCTCTTCACAATACCACATAGATTTTCTATGGGGTTAAGGTCAGGCGAGTTTGCTGGCCAATTAAGAACAGGGATACCATGGTCCTTAAACCAGGTACTGATTGCTTTGGCACTGTGTGCAGGTGCCAAGTCCTGTTGAAAAATGAAATCTGCATTTCCATAAAGTTGGTCAGCAGCAGGAAGCATGAAGTGCTCTAAAACTTCCTGGTATACGGCTGCGTTGACCTTGGACCACAGAAAACACAGTGGACCAACACCAGCAGATGACATGTATCCTAAACCATCACCGACTGTGGAAACTTTACACTGGACCTCAAGCAACGTGGATTGTGTGCCTCTCCTCTCTTCCTCCAGACTCTGGGACCCTGATTTCCAAAGGAAATGCAAAATTTACTTAACATAACTTTGGACCACTTTTTTTCCTTTTTGTCTTTAGCACAGGCGAGACGCTTGTTGTTCAAGAGTAGCTTGACACAAGGAATGCGACATATATATCTGGTCTATATATATATATACCAGACAGAGCCGGGCCAATAAGAATATTGAACGACCAGACAAGTCAAGTCATATAAGGAATGTGCTTATGACTTAAACAAATACTTAACCCAGACCTGACTATCGGGCCATAAGGGGTTAATATGTATTATACGGCGAGAAGCCCAGCCTGTAAGGCAGGGACATCCAAATGATAAAATCTGATAAAAGTGGACGGGGAGGCCCAGCCTGCCGCCGCACAGATATCATCCAGTGAAATGCCAATAGACCAAACCCATGACGAGGCCATGCCTCTAGTAGAATGGGCTTTGATGCCTATAGGGCAGCTGAGATCTTTGGACTCATAAGCCAGCAAGATAGCATCCACTATCCATCGTGACAAGGTCTGCTTTGTAACCGCATACCCACGGGTGCGGCCGCCAAAGCACACAAAGAGCTGTTCAGTTTGCCTGAAAGCAGCAGAACACTCTATGTATATTCTCAGTGCTCTGAAAGGACAGAGCAAATTAGCATCTTCCTCATCTAGCGATGTTGAGAGTGCTGAAAGTGAAATTACCTGTGCTCTGAACGGAGTCGAGAGCACCTTAGGTACATATCCATGTCTTGGTTTGAGGACGACTTTAGAGTCGTTTGGCCCAAATTCCAGACAAGAGGCGCTCACTGAGAGCGTGTGCAGATCACCCACTTGCTTAACTGATGCGATTGCTAGCAGAAAAGCGGTCTTGAGTGATAGGAGCTTTAAGCTCACCAAATGCAGAGGCTCGAATGTTGAGCCTGTCATAGCATCCAGGACCGTGGACAGGTCCCATACAGGGACTGAAGGGGGGGCGAGGTGTGTGAAGCCTTCTAGCCCTTTTGAGGAAGCGCACAATAAGATTGTTCTTCCCCAGTGACAGTCCATTCACTTGAGTGTGGTAAGCTGCTATAGCAGCCACATAAACTTTGAGCGTGGAGGGGGAACGACCCGCATCCAGTAGCTCTTGTAAAATAGTGAGCACTTCTGACACTTCACAACTATGTGGGATCAGACTTCGTGCTTTATACCAGTCTGAAAAGACTGACCATTTGCCTGAATAGAGCCGCCTGGTCGCGGGGGCTCTAGCTTCAGAAATAGTGTTCAGTGTTTAATACACTTTCAGAGAGGTTCTCGTGTACCTGTTGATGGGCCAGACATGAAGCGCCCATAGATCGGGACGGGGATGCCAGATCTGCCATTTCGCCTGCATGAGGAGGTCTCTCCTCAGCAGAATTGACCACGGGGCTGTATCTGACATCCGACTTAGCTGTGAGAACCATGGTTGGTTTCTCCAGAGCGGGGCTATTAAAAGCACAGCGTATTTGCTCTCCCTGATCCTCTCTATGACCTGAGGTAACATTGAGATTGGAGGAAAAGCATAAAGAGGAAGGCTGGGCCATTCATGGGCCATCGCGTCCTTGTGTTTGGAGAAATATATTAGGCATTGAGCATTGTCTTGGCGAAAAGATCCACTTTTGCCAGCCCTCGAGATAGTTGAGAATTCTCATTCCCCGAAGCCTCAGCGGGGTTAACGCCGCTTCCATGCACTTTGTAAACGTGCGGGGAACCAGAGATAGACCAAAGGGTAGCACCCTGTATTGGTAAACCTTGTACCAATACAGTAAATAATTGGTAAGCCGCATTCTCGATATATCCAGCAGCCTGAGTTCGCTCGTCTACTCTAGCATTCTCTGTCCGCGGTCATTATCAGAGCGGCGGGAGCGAGAGAAGAAGAAGAGTAGAAAGGAGGAAGAGTGAGGAGAGCTTAGGCTTGAATTCACTCGTCTTCTGTCTGCAGCGCTTCTCAGCGCGGCGGGAGTATAGCATTCTCTGTCCTTGGCGCTGATAGCGAGAGAAGAGGAGAGCTCCGTATGTCTGCGGTGCCATTAGTGTGGCGGAAGTATAGCATTCCCTGTCTGCGGCGCTTATCAGCGCGGCGGAAGCGAGAGAAGAGTGGGGAGAGCTTAGTAAGCTCTTAGAAGTGGTGTTGCAGCGGCAACACACACAAACACATAGACACAGTATAAAGGATATTTTAACGCTGGATGGTGCAGCTGGAACAGCAGGCGGCTGAAGGCAGAGACCAGGAGGGAATCCGGCGTCCTCAGGGCTGCAGGGAGTTCCGCTGGTAGCGTTTCGACGGCGGGCTTCAATCTAGAGCTCAGCGAGGTGAGTCGCTGAAGAAGAAATAATCTGACGAACCTGGCGAGACAGGGTCTTTTATACCCATGGCTATGCAAATTCTGCTGCCCCCTGTGGCGGGAATATTAGAGGGACCTGATTGGTCCTTCCCGCCCAGCGGTCTCGCCATAGGTTTCTGCAGTTGCAGCAGCACAGTCAATCAGCACACAGCTGCTTCATGCTGAGAGCTATGCAGTTGCACTGCGTTTTACATGGTATTTTTAGGATAAAAATTGCTTCAAAATCTCGAGGAAAGGAAATTCCCCCATAGCGTTTAGCAAAACGCAATACGAGAGTACTCTCGAAAGGGAACGCTTTTAACATCATAGAAAGTCAGTGGAGGAAAGCCCTGCCCTGTAGGTTGACGGGAATGGTTACATGTTTGTGCCGGAAGGATACGGGTGGCTTCCAACTGTGTTTTTGAGACATGGTTTGTCTTAAAGCACGTTAAAAACACCACATAGTCATATAAACAATAAAAACTTGATTTTCACCACAGGGGGTCTTTATGTTAACATCTTAATGCAGGATATAATTTATAAATGCAGGATATAAATTATATATATATATATATATATAATTCATATATTTATATATATATTTGAGGCTGTTACATTTCAACAGCATTAACATTAATAAGCTTATCAGATATAAAATACTATACAAATTGCTGAACCCAATCATGATGCAGTTTTTATAACTGCATTAACTATAAACCAATTTTGAGATCATTTACAATGAAATATTTTTCAAAATATTTGCAACCTAAAAAATGGATTTTAAGGCATTTCTGAAAAAGGAGGCAGGGAAAAATATTTAGCTTCATTCCATTCTTGACATTCAGAAATGCATTAAGATAAGTGACAAAAAAAATCTGGCTTCTGGAGGAAATAAAAGAGGGAGTCAAAAGGATGCTGTCTTTCTTTTTCCTCCATGGTCTTTAAAGCTGGCTGCTTCGTTTCCCTCTGAGTCAGGGTTTAGCATTTTTCTGTAGAGCAGTCAGTCATTGTCCACCATCCGCCTGCCTCCAGAAATCTGTCTACGTTACTGGATATTTCTGAAAGGCGGCAGCATGTCCATTTCTTCTGCTTCTTTTCAGAAAAAAATTGCCTCAAAGTTTTATTTCTGAGAAACAGAAGAAACAGACAAGCTGCAGGCTTGGCTTTGGCTATTTTGGGTCAGAGGGTATGCAAACAGCATCATCTGTAAACATACTGAGTGTTGCTCAACAGAGCAAACCAGTGTTTCCTGAGCCATCTCTGAAGATACAGCTGCATGGCAAAAAAAAAAAAAAACCAACAAAAAAATTCAGCTTAGTTATGAGTTTGCAGTCTGTACTTAATTTGATGAGAAAGAAAACTGGGTTCCATGAAATATTACAAAGAAAAAAACAGCACATCTTCTCATACATTATCCTATGCATTATCCTATTTTATGCAATGAAGTAAAAAGTTTCTGCTTTTTAAGAATATAATTATTTTGTCCATAACTAGCTATATAATCACTTAAATGTTGGATGCAAAAGTTTTACTATGTATTAATATTATTGTTTATATTAATTTATGTATAATGTTATAGTATTATTCATTAAAATAATAGAGGCAATTAATAATTTAGTAAATATATAACATAGGGCTGTGACGGTGGCCAATTTTTACCACCGCGGTGGAGCCATCAACAACAACCGGGGGGTATGTATGTATTTCACTGTCCCTGTGGACCAAAAGAAACAAACGCAGACGCACAACACAGTGACGGCGTTTGATCATAATAATATCATACAAGCGCAAACATGTTCATGATCATATTCATAAATCCTCATTATTTATACCATTGCCTGATGCATGCGAGATTTTTTTCATTTAATCCCAATTCTTTGAATGCGCTGCGGAAAGATTCTGCTAAATTATCCGCCGTATGACTTTCTGGTGTGAATGCAGTCTGCAAGCACCTGCTCTTCAGCTCTCAATTTTTGTTAATGAAGTGTACAGTCAGACTCATAAACTGAGTCATGTTAACGCTGGACCACATATCGGTCGTGACGGAAAAGAAATCAAGGTTGTGTAGTTCCGCGATGATTTTCTCCTTGGTTTCGTTGAATAGCTGAGGAATTACAGTGTTTGAAAAGTATTTTTTGCTCAGAAGTTCGTATTGTTTATCAAACGACTGAAGCATTTCTCTGAAAGCAGGTTTATCTACATTGCGGAGCGGCGCGTTTCTCACTTTCTCTTTTGTATTTGGCCATTTTTGAGAAAGCCTCAACTGACTAGCTGGGCGTTTGCGTTCAGAAGACACAAGTTGGGTATAGCCTACGCGGCTGGATGACATGTCCGGAGATGACTGTGGAGCTTCGAAGTGTTTGCCCATTTAACACTTATTTTTTTTATCACAAAGCATACAAATGGCTTCATCCAAATTATTTGGTTCACCTTTTTCATTCGGCACGAATCCAAAATATTCCCAGATCGGCGATGTAACATTTTGTTTTCCAACAAGCGCCATGGCTAAACTCCAACGTGCTGAGTTAAGGCCTGTTCACACTGGGACGATTTTCGCGCGCGTTTATCGCCGACGTTTAACGCCTCGTGACTAAACAATGGGCGCCAATGTGAGTGTGCACACCGACGCGTAAAACGCCAGGCGTAAAAGCGTCATTAAAAAAAAAACGCCTCGGGTTCGTTTTTTTATTTTGACGCGGCGCGTAAAAAACTGTCCGACCAATGAGATCCGCGCTTTTGTTCACGTGCCTGGAGCTGCTGAAGTGACAGTAAAACACGACTTGGTGGCGCTCAAGCACAAAATCGGTCTTGCCGAGCACACACTGATACGACGAAGAAGTAGTAAGTAGACAAAGAAGAAGATAGGCTGCTAATGCTGCTTGCCAGTGAGCAAAAAGTGTGTGAATGGTTTTGCCATAGACATAATATATCTGTGGTTTTGGCAAGCACGTAAATACTGTCTCTCCTCTTCTTCTGTGTGACAAGCGAGTGTCAGAAGCGTAAAGTGCCGCAGCACCACCTTGTGTACCGAGAGCGCATCTACTGAATGTGCACGTTCACTCAGCGCAACGCCAGTGGAAATCGCTTGGGTGTGAACACTCAAGACGCGCCGAAAAACGTCACGAAAAACGCTGGCGATAAGCGCGTGCGATATTCGTCCCGGTGTGTACAGGCCTTTATGCTGAAATCCGCCAGTCTAGCGGAAACGCCATACATGGTAATGTAGCGGAGATTTGTGTATTAACATAAAACAATGTTATAAATTTGTATGTTAGGCTATAAATTACTGTCACAACTTTTGTTATTATTGTTTCACGTGTACAAAAAACTGCACTTTTTACTTATTTTGTTTATTCATTCACCTGGTATGTGACGTCACACAACCGCCGGTGGCACTTCACCACCGCGGTGGCTTTGCACCACCGCGGTGGTGCGGTGGTCATGACAACCGTCCCAGCCCTAATATAACATACAATATACACACTTTCTCTCAATAACAAAATTTTATCACAACCAACATTTAAATTATTTTATCTAGAAACAAAATAATTGTATTAAAACATTTTTTTCATTCAGTGCATAAATAATACTTACAATTATTATTATTATTATTATTATTATTATTATTAATAATAATAATGCAAGCAGCAACTATCGGGGGCCAAGCACAAATAACATGATAAGTCATGCCACCATGGCTGGGAGCAATTAAAGATATTTTAAGATGATTTTAGGCAAAATGGCTGAAAATCATAAATACAGTCACTAGTAATTTGATTGGTTTATCACTTTCAACCAATAGATGGCGATGTGACCAAATTGATGTGGTCAGAGTGAGGTGACAATGACAATGCATTGTGCAAAGTTTGGTGTCAATATGTCAAAGCATTGCAGAGATACAGCCTCAGAGTTGTTTTAGCATAATGATTTGTTAATGCAGTATACAAAAAAGTCTTTCGACACGAAATCCATAACTTTTTGCCAGCATGATCTAAAGATCATGAAAACCGGACAAATGGTCTAGGAGGAATTAGAAAAAGTAGGTTTTGAAAGAAAATCTAAATGGCGGACAGGATGTTCTCAGCATGAATCAAGGAATCTATTAGGTTTCATTGCAATAAGCTACTTTAATCAAAAGTTATCAGCATTTTTGGAAATATTATTAAAACTTATGACCACAAGGTGGCGTTGCCCCTAAAACTTTTTGTGCCGAAGACACATACCGAGTTTCGTAATGATACGTGAATGTGACAAAATTCAAAATGGCCGATATGGGAAATTTGGGTATTGTTCAACTCCGCATGCTACACTGAATCTAAAGAGCGATTTTTGTCCAAAGCATTCAGAAGTTATGAGCAAAATAAAAAAATGCCATATCTCCTGACCACTAGGTGGCACTGCGTCGAAACTCAGGTCATGGTTGTCATAACAAGTTTGGTCAGAATATGCTAAAGTGCTGCGGAGATATAGCCTCACATTAATTTTGGCGGGCACTTTGTCGAATTCGTTTGCACGTTATTTGAGAACACTTTGCCGAATCAATTTGAATTACATAACTTTTTGTCAGTATGGTCTGAAGATAATCTGGTTACATTTTTGTGAAATTCAGAGCAACAGGGTTTTTCGGAAAATTCTAAATGGCAGGAAAATTTTCATGACGTGATAGGGTGCAATCAAACTTCAAAAGTTATTAGCACAAACATAAGAAAAACTTTGGATAGTTGGTGGCACTGGAGGGATTATATTAGAGACTGCAAATTTGCTATGTTGACAGTTCAGACTGTCTGTGTCCTCTATCTGTGTGCCAAATTTCATAACTTTCATTAGAAGAAGAAACGGAAGAATAATAATAAGAAGGCCAGCAGATACGATAGGTGCCTATGCACCTTCAGCCCCTGTAAATATGCTGTACATTTTAATGTGTAATTTAATGTGTAATGTGCTCTAATTCAACTAGAACCTAATTTAAAATATATATTTAATTTAGTTTATTTTTTAGTTAGGACCAGCTCTTCCTGCACACCACTCAGGTCTCACACCAGAGCACAGTAGAGAACACAAGTTCAAAGGGGAAAACCAATCCTCTTATACCCCTTTTCCACCAAGGCAGTGCTAGAGCCAGAGCCTAGTTTCAAATCGGTTCTTTGTGTTTCCACACCCAAAGCCCCAGCTCCGAGCCAGGAAAAGTGGTTCTTAAGTAGCACCAAAACATTGCTGGGCTAGAACAGGGCTAGAAGTAAGAACCGATTACGTCAGGCGCTGGGGGCGGGGTCAATAAGACGAACACAAACTTGAGAGCCGCTATTTTTGAAATAGCAGCTAATGGAGCTAACAGCTGCTGCTCGTTTGTAATCTCCGTCTATACAAATTACGGCGAACTGCATGAATGCGTTGGATTCGCTGTGTTTTTGTTGTGTTTTGATGCCGATGTAGGATCGTAAAGCCATGTGAATCAATAGTAACGTAACGTTTGCATTGTTGATGGAAGGCTTGTTGGCAGCGGTGCTGTGCAGACCGATCGCTGCATGATAACGAGTCCAGCGAGAGCATATGACTCCTTACAGTGTTGTAGTCGAGTCACCAACTGTCGAGTCCGAGTCGAGTCTCGAGTCCCAGTGTTCCGAGTCCGAGTCCAAGTCCGAGTCGCCAAAGAAGAGTCCGAGTCGAGTCCAAGTCGAGTCACCATTACCTGAGTTCGAGTCCGAGTCGAGTCTCGAGTCCCGTGTTCGAGTCGAGTCTTGAGCTTGATTAATCATCATTACAGCTACAATTTTCTCTGTTCCCGTTGTTCTTTGAAGAACATTAATGACAGGCATCAGTGCTACTGTCACTTTAAGAGCAGCCGCTGACGCGGATCTCACGCGCTGTCCCGCGCATCTCATTTCCTCACAACTCTTTAAGTTCATTTAAGACGTTATTTAAATAATTTAAGAGTCCTAATATGAGAATACTCAAAATTCTCTGTGGTGTTGTTGTTATTGTTTGTTCATTAGCAAAAGAGAACTCGATGAGAGCAGGAGACTGAGGCTAGTCTGTCTGTGTGTCGTGTGTGTGTGTGTCAGTGTGTCCCTCTATTAGCTGACATGCGACGCAGCCACACACAGGACACTGACACACACACAGACAGGACACCTCCACACACACACACACACAGGACATTGACATACAGCGCGTTCTCTTGTGTCTTGTCGGTTGGAAGCATTTATACGAATAGGAGCGTTTTCATGTAACGCTGGGCAAAAATTTATATAAAAACGGATGCTGAAAATGCGTTAAACTGAAAAAATTAATCGCCAGCGTTAACGCGTTGATTTGCCCAGCCCTAGTATTTAAATATCTGAAATCTAAAATAAACATAAACGGGATTAAGCGCTGAGGGCGTCCGTCTTTGGCTCAGCGCCAGCCATTGCAGAAAGCACAGTTTGAATCTGGCAGTCACGTCACTGTACATTCGCTTCACTGTACATCGTCGACGTCTGATGCCAAATAGGCAGACATCGCCCAACCCTAGCTTCCTCTGTTTATCATCATATATGCATTAGGCAATAATAGTTTTTTTTAAGCTAATGTTAGCCAATGGAAAGCATTTTACTTACTTTTCTGGGTGCATCCGTGACAGGTGTCTGTTGGAAGTTGTCCCAGTCTTTTCTTCAATTGTGCGTTTACACACACAACATTTAGCGCTGCTCTTTCCAGCATTAGATTCAAAATCCGTGTAGGCGAACTTCACGATCCGGGGCACATATTTCTGCATTTTCCAAAATTTAACCCGCGAATAAAGCACGAGAATGAATGCGGCGTAAAGTGAGTGACGTCAGTCAGTGAGTGTGTGGTCAAGCAAGGAGAGCGAGCGGTGTCTGTGAGGGAAAAAATAGATCACGGCCGGTCTTGGAGCCCGAGACAGGTTATACAAATTGTATATAACATGTTACACTTTTCCTATTTAGTCAGAAACAACGTAATTCATTTGATGAATGCTCAAGTCCGATTTTATATATCCTGGACCTCGAGACTCGAGTCCAAGTACGAGTCATCAGTCCGCGAGTCCAAGTCGAGTCACGAGTCCAGAGAACGGAGTCTCGAGTCGGACTCGAGTCCAAAGAATAAGGACTCGAGTCGGACTCGAGTCCGAGTCCAGGACTCGAGTACTCCAACACTGACTCCTTATGCTTTTGATTCACTCATGCAGTTTTTATATCATACGCTGATCTTCTGCGCAGTGCCGATGCATCTCGAACAAGCCTGGTGTGTTTGTGTTTCCCGCTGCCCAGGGTTGCCAGGTTTTCACAACAAAACCCGCCCAATTGCTACTCAAAACAAGCCCAATCGCGTTTCAGGGGGGCTTCCCCAGTAAAAATCACATTTGGGGGTAAAATATGTGTTTTTTTGGCATGGTTGCCTACAAAAATTCGCATTCCCGGGGATAAATATCACATAATTGGGGTCGCTTTAACCCGCGGACATGAAAAACCGCGGCAACAGTGATAAAGTACTTGGCAACACTGCCGCTGCCTTGCTAGCATTGCTGAGAAAGATGAGACGTATACCGTGGCGTAAGACCTGGCCCTCAGCATGTGGAAAAGCAAACGGTTCTTAGAAGGCTCCTCAGTCGAACCAACTATGAACTGGGATTAGCACTGGCTCTGAACTAGCATCCGGTTCATTCTGGTGGAAAAGGGGTATTACTGTGGCTCTGCAGATAAAACCTCCTAAATGTCACAGGTCACAGGTCAAGGGCTGATCTAGAGCTGGACTGGTGGAACTTCCATTGGATTTAACCTCTAAAGTTTAAACCGACTTTGTAGCAGAATAGAGGAAGAGTGCAGAGCAAACACAGAGGAGTCATGCTGTAATCCCTATATCTCTATGCCGGTGACCGTTCTTCTCACTATAGCCACAAACTCATGAGCTGCCAAATCTCACCTCTGCACCTCTGCGTGTAAGTAACTTCATTTGGATTCTAAAACTGTCTCTAATTCCTTCATAAACCTAATCCCAGCTGCACTAATCCATATTGTCAGACAACAGGCAACTGTGCACGATACACTTAAAACAACAATACAGAGAAAAAATGGTTCATTCTCTCCCTCCCTCTCATTCATATCTGTGTGTAAAACCTGTGCACACATTTCTAAAACAGGCCTAAATATTGTCCTTTGACACACTTTACAAACATCTTACAATCGGTTTTTTATAATGTTTAACATTAGCATGTTGTTAGGCTAACCACATGGTACTCTAACAAGCATAAAATGACCTAGGATAAACAAAGTATTTTTAAATATTACATTTTTGTTGCTGTTGTTGCTTGTCAGTATTGAATTACATAAATTCAATTTTATACAATCAACATTTCTCTTACCTCATCTGCCACCTTGGATTTAATTAGTCTCTGTGAATAATCCATGTAGGCTAATGCTTCATTTGAATTTGGTTAAAATTACTTGTTTTAAAAGTTATCATAATTAATTAAGATGCCCACATCTATGGACCAGCTAAGCTCTTTTCTCCACATTCGTACCTGTAGAGGACAGGTTGTGTGGAAACACCCTTATAAAGCAGATAGTTTGGGCATGTATTGTGCTAATTAACAAGAGCATGAGCTCCCTCATCTACAATGATCCAGATTCCTCAACATTAGAATGAGGCTAAGATCAAATGTATGCGCATATGGACCTGTTTACAGAATTGTTTATACACTTATCTGTTCACAATTATTAGTGAATGAGACCATTGACTTTTGCTTCTTCACAGCTGTACGTTTCATTTAAATCAGCATGCTCTAATAAACATCAACATTCATTACGCCTGTACACATAGAACTAAGATAGAGAGAAAACAATAATGAGGGAAAGAGAGAGAGCTGTAAAGCATTCTACGTGTTGTGTTGAATGCTTATTTTATTAGTGGTGCATGATAGGCAAGCATCAGTATTATTTTCTGATGTACAACTACATCAGATTATTGATAATAATCATAATAATCCTCTGCAACTCTTTCACAGTGTTAGTACTGAAAGTAGACTGTGTTAACAATCTTATTGCGTCAGAGCAGTTATGTAATGGTTTTTTTAATTTTTCCATTCAAAAATTGACAATGTTTGTAATGATTCTTCTAGGTTTCATGCTTCAATAGTTTTTCTGGTACACCTTTTTCAAAAGTTTCTTTGTGCACAGGTATCTTGTTTGAAAGCTTCCACTTGCATACTTGATCCCTTGCCATTTAATCTATTTAAATCAGTTCCGCTTTTGACACCGTTGCCCATATACTTTTGCTTAACCGATTAGAGGCTGTCTTTGGTGTATCTGAGACTGCCTTAGAATGGTTTGGGTCATATCTTAGTGGTCGCAGTCAATTTGTTTTCATGGATGGGTTTAGATCTGAGGTGGGTCCTGTTCGTACTGGTGTCCCACAGGGCTCAGTTCTTGGTCCTTTGCCCTTTAGCATTTATTTATACCCTCTTGGTCAGCTTTTACAGTTTTTTACGATTGTTTACACACTAAAATTTAAATTTCCACACAATTAGCAAAACTTTACTCCAATGAGCAAAACACCTCCACAGATTTGCACAACATTACACACAATGTCTGCTTCACCCTTTTTGCAAAACATTACACACAGTGATTTGTAAAACTCTACACACATTTTCACACCTTAGACACAGATAAGGATTGTGAGGTTACTTCCTTGTAATTACAAAGCACCGGATTGCCAATTACCACACTAATGAACGAATTGGATAAACACATCTACCAGGTGTGGAAGCACACATGTGATAATTTGAAAACGCAGCACTCAGGTGTGCTATAAAAGGCAGCAGGTGAGTTCACCTGTCTTCAACAAAAATGGAAGGAGTTAGAAGAAGAAGAAGAGTGAGAATGAGAATGAGGGGGAGCTCAAAGAGGAGATGAAGGAGGTAGAGGAAGAGGAGAAGGAGGTAGAGGAAGAGGCATAGGTAGAGGAGAAGAAGGTAGAGGAAGAGGAGAAGGAGGAAGAGGAGAAGGAGGTAGAGGAGGACACCTAGGTAGAGGAAGAGGTAGAGAAGGACTTGAAGAGGTGATAGAACCTGAACAAAGAAGACGAGGACCAAATTTGACTCGAGAAATCCGTGCAACACTTATTGACCATGTTATCAACCATGGACTGACACTGATGGAAGCTGGACAAAGAGTTCAACCAAATCTCAGCAGAAATACTGTTGCGTCAGTAATTCGGACATTTCATCGACAAAACAGGTAAGCTAACCACACAGTATACACTGAAACTGAAGCTTGTATAATCAATATTGTTTACTGTGACATTTGACCATATATTTGATTATATATATATATATATATATATTTTTTTTTTTTACATAGGATTGAGGGTCGAGGACACCAAGGTGGAAGGGGCCCTATGTTTAGTCGTGCACAAGAGGCCGCCATTGTGAACATGGTTTTGGCCAATAATTGTATCAGGCTACGAGAAATCCAAGCCAATATCATCAATGATGACAATATTTTCAATAACATCCAACGAGTCTCTCTGTCAACATTAGGTCGAATCCTAAAGAAAAATCAAATAAACATGAAGCAACTGTATCGGGTACCATTTGACAGAAATTCAGAGAGCGTGAAACATCTGCGCAATGAGTATGTGGAGGTATGCATTGTTCATCTGACTATGGTGTGGTATCATGCACTGCTCATAATGTTCTGTCACAAAAAAAATACTGTGCTATAGATATTGAATAGCATCCTATTTTCTTTAATGTGTTTCAGAGAGTCTTGCAAATGGATGCTGCTGAAATTCAACATGAATTTATATATGTGGATGAGGCTGGATTTAACCTTGCAAAAACAAGAAGAAGAGGGAGAAATGTAATTGGGCACAGGGTAATCACCAATGTGCCAGGGTAGCGAGGGGGTAACATCACCCTTTGCGCTGCTATCACACAAAATGGGGTCCTCCACCACCATGCAAATCTGGGACCCTATAATGCAAATCTGATACTTGCATTTCTTGACCGATTGCATGAGATTGTCACAGCATTACACCAAGTGGACCAGATGCGGTACATTGTCGTTTGGGACAATGTCTCATTTCATCGGGCTGCTCTGGTCCAGAACTGGTTCCATGATCACCCTGATTTTGAAGTTTTATACCTTCCCCCATACTCCCCCTTCCTGAATCCTATAGAAGAATTTTTTTCAGCGTGGCGGTGGAAGGTATATGACCTGCGGCCTTATGACCGCTTGCCCCTCATTCAGGCCATGGAACAGGCATGTGATCTTATTGAAGCAGCTTCAGTGCAGGGGTGGATTCGTCACACAAGGCGATTCTTCCAACGGTGCCTTGCCAATGAAGACATAGCCTGTGATGTTGATGAAATCTTATGGTCTGATCCAGCCAGACGGAGAGATGGATAGTTACAGTATTCTTGTTGCTTTGAGTTTTCTTTCATTTCTGTTTACTTTTACTTTACTTTTCTTCAGAGTCAAAGTGTATGTACTGTAATTCATGCAGTAATTTTTATTTGTCTATAGATTTTATTTGTTTACAGTAATTGATATCATTGTTGGTTGATTACTGTAACTTACAATACTGTAAGTATTGAAATAAATACTTGAAATATTCAGTCTGCAGCATCAAGTGTTGTGCAGTGCAGTAAGGTTATAGTAGGCCTACAGTATTTGTCTACATTCTCCTATCTCAAAACAAATCATGAATAATGTTGTTTCTCACTATTTTTTGTCACCTAAATTATCTCTTACATACAGTAAGAATGTCTGGCCAAAAATCTATTTATTTTTTATTTTTTACAAATGTGTTTTTTATTTATCACAGCAGTGTGAAACTGGCTGCAATAGTGTATGATCATTGATGACTGTGTTGGTTAAATGAAAACAAATAGCATTTTCACAAATATGTGTATGTTTTGACTGAAGTGTGTATGTTTTGACTGAAGTGTGTCATTTTGCAAACAATCTAGGAATTTTGCTAATTGAGTGTGGTGTTTGGATAATTGTGATTATATTTTGACAAAAAGAACTCTGTTTTCAAAATTGCGTGTAAACAATTGAAAAAAACTGTAAGATCTCTTGACCTCAGTTATCATTTCTATGCTGATGACACGCAGCTTTATATACATTATAAATCTGGTCAATTCGTAGATATTTCTCATCTTTCAAATTGCATCGCTAGGATTACGTTTTGGATGTCTAAAAATGTTCTCTGTCTAAATGGCTCCAAAACTGAAGTTATGGTCCTTGGCTCTCCCAATCAACTACGTAATACTGTATCCATAGATTTGTCAGTTGATGGTATAGCCTTGGAGTTACAAAATAAATTTAAATATGTCGGAGTCATCTTCGATCCGACTCTATCATTTGAGCCTTTTATACAGAATACGGTCAAGACCTCCTTTTTTCATCTTAAAAACATTGCATATATTCAACCTATGCTGTCTTTCTCTGTAGCTGAAAGATTGATTCATTATTTTTGTTTTCTTACAAATTGACTATTGTAATGCCCTCCTTGTTGGAGTATCTAAATCTTCAATTAACAGATTACAATATCTACAAAATTCTGCAGCAAGAATCTTAACTGGGGCTAGGGTTGGTGACCATATAACTCCTATTCTGGAGACGATACATTGGCTTCCGGTCAGGTATCATGTAGATTTTAAAATTTGAACGCTAACATATAAGGCTTTACATGATTTAGCCCCCCAGTATCTGGCTGATCTTTTAACTCCTTACACGCCAACTCGTCATCTGCAATCCTCTGGGTGTGGTCTATTAACTGTTCCAAAAACTGTTCCAGGGGTGACAGGGCCTTCTCAGCATATGCTCCAAAACTGTGGAATTGTCTCCCAGCTGACATTAGGGGAGAAAAATCATTGGAGATCTTCAAAACTAGTCTTAAAACATTTTATTTTAGGCTTACTTTTATTTGACTTGTTTTTATATTGTGTTAATTTGGATTATTTTGTCTTTTGTTATATTTATATTATAATATTTTGTTATTGTTGTATTTGATCTTGTGCAAAGCTTTTATGTTAATTAATTTTAAAGGCGCTATAAAATAAATGTATTATTATTATTATTATTATTATTACATCTATTTAAATAGGCAAATGCTTTAGAGTCTAAGATTGGACCATTACTGCAGTGATTTAATTTGTTTCTAGCATGTTACATGTTTGGCAACAGTTCTTCTAACCCTAATTGATGGAGTATGTAGCTTGACCAAAAATTGATGCAATGACAATCAGTTGAAATAACATCACAACATTAATTTCCATCAAGAGGTGCATCTATTTGTGGTCAAGATCTTGTATTGACAATGCAAGAGTCAAGCACTCTGTAAAGTCTCCTCCAGCACATCCCAAAGACTTTCAATGAATTTAAGGTCTGGGCTCAAAGGCGCAAATTCATGAGTAACAATGATTCCTCATGCTCCCTCCCAACAATTCATTCACAATTTGAGCCTGATGAATCTTGACATTGTCATCATACATGCTTGTTTAAGAAATTAAAAGCTACACACTCCATCAATTAGGGTTAGAAGAACTGTTGTCTAACATATAACATGCTAGAAACAGAATAATCACTGCAATAACGATCCAATCAAATGATCAATCATTTGCCTATTTAATTCCAAACAGTAATTTTTTTCTTTTGTCCGGGTAGTGTATATTGTTTTGTCAAAATCCCCTAACAACAATTACTCATAAAATTACACAATTACCCATATTACGCCATCCTAGGTGTATATGACCGCATTCAACTTACGGAAAAAGCGTAACTGGCGCGACGTATGCCGTTGAAGGTAGCATAAGCATTTTGAACTGTGAGAGGGGTTACATTAAGTTGAATACAGAAGGTGGTCTGGGGGAGCTAGATATTTTACAGTAACACTTTACAATAAGGTTCATTAGTTAACTACATTAGTTAACATGAAATAATAATGAATTGCACTTATAAAGCATTAATTTATCTTTGTTAATGTTAATTGCAGCATTTACTAATGCATTATTAAAATCTTGTTAACATTAGTAAATGCACTGAACTAACATGAACAAACCATGAACAGCTGTATTTTTATTAACTAACGTTAACAAAGATTAACTAATGCTGAATAGGTGTTGTTCATGTTAACTAATGCATTGACTAATGTTAACTAATACAACCTTATTGTAAAGTGTTCCCTATTTTACTTTATAACGTGTTAAATATAGATATTTTTCTTACACAAATGCAGCGGTTCGCTTCAGAAGGTCTTTATTAACCCCTGCCGTGTGGATTATTGTTATAATGAATGGATGCACTTTTTTGGGCTTCAAATTTTGGGCTCCCATTCACTGCCATTATAAAGCTTGGATTAGCCATTACATCTTTTAATACTCCAACTGTATTAATCTGAAAGAAGAATGTTATATATACCTAGGATGGCTTGAGGGTGTGTAACTCATGGGGTAATTTTCATTTTATATATATATACACACACATGCCACTTAACATCTTAGCAAATGGCAAATGGTTAGAACTGCAACCACCCAGAATGCACGTACAACTTCCCTTGTAACCACCAACAGAATACTGCAGAATACACCAACTACCTAGCAACGCCCTAACAACCATACAGAACAACCTAGTAATCATAAAGAAAATCATTTCAGTCATATCTCATATGCAGAAGTTTTCTGAAATAAACCACGTTCCCACCAAAATTACCCAGAACAATTTGTTCCAGGATCTTTTTTCCCCCAGACCCGTTGCTGTCTGCAACACAGTACTGTGAAGAATAGGTGAATTAGTCCCGTTGATGTACGACTGCACGCAACTTTCCAGTTCCCACTGGATTTTGTCCTTGTATATAAGGTTAATAAAGCCTTAAACTCTTTTGGTTAGCGTGCTGACATATAGCGCACATGATGCTCCGGCGACCCAAGTTCGATTCCCAGCTTGAGGTCCTTTGCCGATCCCATTCCCCTCTCTCTCCACTCCATGCTTTCTTGTCAAAATCTGTCCTATCCAAAGCACAAAAAAAAGACCAAAAATATAACTTTGAAAAAATTGCCTTAACCTCGATGTCTGTCCATCGGTTGTATTTTTTAAACTCCATTGTTGATTCAAATAGCAAACAACTCTTACTGCACGCAACGCATTTTTAAAAATGGTGGTTGAAATAAAATGCTGTGTGGAGTCAACCAATCAAAATGCTGCATGAACTCAACCAATCAGCATGTTCAGCGCCCAAGTCCCACCTCCGAAAGTTCCTGAACTTTGAAAAAGTACTACCTCATGAGCAGGGACTTTCTGAGGGGTAAATTTTTACCCGGAACTTCATTTAGACCCTGGTCCCTGCGGTCGAAACACACCGAGTACCAGTAATGTACTGTGGGGTTTCAGTCAGGGCCTTTACTAACGATCAACACACCCCACGTCACCGCCATAACAACACCACACACACAGATACATACAAAATTTGATATTTAGACTAGAAACAAGACAAACATCCTAAGTAAGAAGAGCATTTTTTGCAGTGAAGCTCATTAGAACGCAGCCCGTCATCCACAGCAGCCATAGCTTATTTCACTTAGATTGCTCACAACCAGACAAAAGTTCAAACGGCTGATGACATCGGCGGGGGGTAGCACCAACACATCGCTAGGCCTCTGGGGCGTTCCATCACTACACATCAAAATTTGATTGGCTGATGACACACATTTATGATCAAATGGAAAATGGCAGCTTTAACAGAAGGCTAGCTATATTACTAGTGCTGGTCCACGGAGCTGTGATGCGTTTAGATGATGACATATGGAAAATACAGCTCAGCCTCACAAACAATAACCACATTCTTTCTGGAAATATAATTGTAACGTACTGAAATAGGCAGTAATTGAATTTAGATACGTTCAGACACACATTAATTTAATTTAATTATGAAAAAAAACTACATTGATAGAGCCAGCTGAGAAGGCCCTGATGGCCTTGACAGCCCACCACTGCCGAGTACCACCCCAAACTCCCTAGTTCCTTGGGAAAGTTCCTGCGGTGGAAATGGCTCTGAAATGGCTCATTTACCCATTCACCCTCTGATTAAAGAGCATCTGATTAAAATACCCACACTATCATGGGATGTCCATAATGAAATTTAGGTAGAGCTGTCATCACAGAGGGCACTTTCACACAAAGCTCCGAAAGGTCAAGCGGAAGAGTCAAATGGCAGGACACTTCCCTTGTCCTCCGTGCGGTCTCTGTGGAGCGAGTCACAGCGGTCAGTCAGCTGCATCTCTCCTATGAAGAGTACCATTGTCTCTGACTTATAGGCAACATCTAAACACACAGCAGCTCATTGCAGTCTGTTGTGTCCAGTCAACAGGCTCATTTGACAAAGCCCCTTCATCTCTCTTTCTGAGAGGAAGTGAGTCATTAGTCGGGATCCCCCCAGACACTGACATCCCTGTCAAGCTTGTCATCGTGTCTGCTCATGGATGCAGTGAATAAAGCTTGTTTACAGAGCTAAATGTCAGGGAAAGTGGCTGAGGACTGATAAATTTAATCTACAAAATTTCCATTACAGTGACTTCTGCAGACCTGCCAGCACCCCCCCCCCCCCACACACACACACAGTTCATGTTTCTTAACCTTGGGGTCATGACCCCCCAAAAAATAACATTTCTAATTGAATATATTTTAAAGTATAATTTATTCCTGTGGTGGCAAATCTGAATTTTCAGCATCATCACTCCAGTCTTCAGTGTAAACATTTCTTATTTTTATCATCAATGTTGTAAACAGTTGTGCTGCATAAAGGGATCGCTCACCCAAAAATGAAAATTAGCCCATGATTTACTCACTCTCAAGCCATCCTAGGTGTATATGACATTCTTCTTTCAGATGAATACAATCGGAGTTATATCAAAAATGTCCTGGCTCTTCCAAGCTTTATAATAGTAGTAAATGGCAGCCCCCAAAAAAGTGCATTCATTCATTAAAATATGGATATTTTTCTTACACAAATCCATCGATTCACTTCAAAAGCCCTTTATTAACATCCTGGAGCCGTACGGATTTCTTTTCAAATGGATGGATGCACTTTTTTGGGTTTTCAAACTTTGGACTGCCATTACAAAGCTTGGAAGAGCCAGGACATTTTTGATATAACTCCGATTCTATTCATCTGAAAGAAGAATGTCATATACACCTAGGATGGCTTGAAAGTGAGTAAATCATGGGCTAATTTTCATTTTTGGGTGAACTATCACTTTAATATTTTTGTGGCTACCATGATAATTTTTTTTCAGGATTCTTTGATGATTAGAAAGTTCAAAAGAACAGCATTTATTTGCAATAGAAATATTTTGTGACATGATACATGTCTTTACTGTCACTTCTGATCAATTTGTTGTAATAAAAGTATTATTTTTACTAATTTATTTTCAAAAATCTTACTGACCCCAATGTTTTGTACAGTAGTGTATAAATAAATTATAATAGAAAAATATTAAATATGCAGCTTTTTGTGCTTTAAAGGGTAGCTAAACCCCAGCTCAGAGCTTAACTCCACCCACTGGCAATTTTTGAAAAATGCTGGAAAAGTGGGCAGAGCCCAGTGGAGACAGAGGGGACGGACCGAGGGAGGAACTGAGTGGAGGGCGTGAGTGCCTGAGACCCGCAGTGACGGATTGATTGACAGCTGTCTGACTCGCGAGTCACAAAGATGGAGAATGACTGGAGTGACGCCAGTAGCTTTGCAACAGAGCGGTCATTCTCCCCCACCTTCACCTGAAGTGGAGGAGGGTGAATTATCTGTAGACACAGACCCGGAGCCATATCAATGCAAGCCGCTGGCTCAAACTGCGTTAACTCCGATGTCGACGATGCTAGTGAAGCAGCAGCGCAAGAGAACTGACCTAATCTATGAACAGTCAAATCCTTATACTGAATGGCACTAAAAATAGATCAGATATCTGATATACATACAATGTATTTTCATTCAAATTAACTGAATCAATAAGCAGCGCAGGACCAATAAGTTCAGACCTAATATTAATAGCCTATTATAAACAGATTTCCTCAAATAAAAGACTATATATGCCAGCATTTTACAGTATTGTTGTTCGTTACCACGGCAACCACTTGCGTGTCAGGGTTTGAAAGTGCGTCTCATGTATGAAACTTATCTGTACACATGACGGGTGACAATAATATTGCAAGAAAATCCTGACGTGTACTGACAATTGCATTATTTAACAGCATTTTCTTCATTACAATGTTAAAGCAAGTGTCAAGTAAGTTTCATTCATAATGTTGCTACTTCATGTAACATGACAGTTCATACTGGAGTGAAGCCGTTCTCATCATGTGATTGGGAAAAACATTTCTGAGGGCGTGGTGAGCTCGTGCCAGGAGCGTGGGTAGTGAGCTGTTAGAAGAACCATCCTATGTCACGATGACCCACAATGTCCAATAGGAAAATTCAACTGTAGTAGCCACCGTTCAACCTTAAGAGGGCAACATTTAGACGGTTTTACCAAGCCTGTAGTGCTCCTCTCAGAAACTGAAGCCTCCGCGCCTCGATCGCCCCCCGGTGGTTGGTCCCAGTATAGCTCCTAAACCCCACCTCTCCATGTATTAGAATGGACGCGAGACACACTAAACAATTACATTACACTTAAAATAATTGTTTCCTAAAGATGGTTTCTGTCATTGTAGGCAGTTTTTATCACAATGATTTAATTTCAAGTGTTCGTTTTTTAAATAAGTTTAGTTTTAGTGACTTATTTGATACTATAAAAACGGGGGGTGTGACGTCATGATTGACAGCTGAGATTGACGGCTTCTCTGAGTGAAGTTGTCACTAAGGCACTAACAGACTTTTTTCTGGATTTTTGGGAGGAGATTGGAGCTTTAGCTTTAATTTCTACATTTCTATAACTGTTTATTTCACACCAACATAATGAATTGTTCTGCATCTGTGAGAGTGTGGGCAGGCTTTTGATAATCGCGCCTCTACTTCCTGCTCTCTACTGCGCAACTCCGGTCCCGAGACCGCTACTGCGCAACTCCGGTCCCGAGACCGCTACTGCGCAGACTCGGTCCCAAGATGTCAGCGCTGTGGGCGGCCTCCGAAAGCTTCAACTCTGGTCAGCGGAGGTCAAGGAAGTTTTTTTACGATCTATGGGTTTTACACCATTTATTATAGAATTATAACACTTTATACCCAAATGTCAAAACATTTACTCGGATCAATGAACAGCATTAATAAAGCCCCAGTCTTGCAGATCATTAACTAAAAAAAGTTGGTTTAGGGTTTAGTTACCCTTTAAGTATGAAATGAAGTCTATTGTATGACCCGGACACACAGCAAACTGTCTCCTATTACAGCCAGTTTTCTTTTTTTAGAACAACTACTGTCAGGCAGCTGTCTTCAGATTCGGACTCAGCCATTGTGTCAGCAGAAGACAGATGGAATAGTAGGATATATTTAGTAACGTCATTATTGCATATAAACAATAATACAGACACAAGCAAATACCTCTAAATATATAAAGCTTTAAGTTCACAGAAAATCTTTCCCTCAAAAGTGTCTTAAAAAATCTTAGAAAAAGCAGTTTCATAGAAACTTGAGTTTAAGATTACATTTCTTATCAAGCTTTGAAGTAAAAGTCATCTCTAAAAATATATTCAAACGTATAGGTCTCCATCTAATCCTCCACAAAAAAAGAAGAAGTACTCCCTGGGCCTTTTTGAGACATGTAAATCCTCTTATAAATGTGCAATTAATTAATTAAAAACACAGGCAAATTATGTTATGTGACCAAGTGAGGTCAAATACGATCGTGGTCATAGTGTATACGTAGATGCCTCATTAGCGCCTGCATGGATCAGTAGAATGAGGCATCTACGATCGATATATCTATGATCATGATATCTAAAATCATAAAAATGACGAAATAACAAATGGAATTATGGCAATGTTGAGGTGACCAATGTTAAACTGATTTCTTAAAGGTCCCATGGCATGGCATTTTTCTATTATTTTATAATGTTTCCTGAGGTGTACTTATATTGTTAGTATGACTTTTACATCATAAAATGTCATAATTTAGAAATAAAAGGCATTTTTTCAATACTGCTGTTTGCCCTGTGGCTGAATGCCCTGCTTCAAGAGGCGTGTCTGCTGTGAGACTTCAGTAAAAACGCCCACTGTTGTGATTGGCTGACATCTAGAACGATTCAGTCCGATTTGGTGAACTGATTCGGTTCACTAAAAAGAACCGGTTCAAAAGAAAGATCGTTCGCGAACCGGACATCACTAACGTACCAGAGACGGAGCTCAGCGATCGCTAACAAAGTTATTTATAGTACCTACTGAGTTATGAGAGCGCTGTCAGTCAGCGCTGTGAGTTTATTGTGTTTGTATCTGAGAGTTCTGAACAGGGCCGGATTGGGACTCATTTTCAGCCCTGGAGTTTCATGCCTTAGACCGGCCCACTTTAGTTCACGACTGACTATATTAAAATAATGTAATTAAAACCTCAGAATATAAGTCTGCAATAGGCGCATGTTCTCTACAGCCTTGTAATTCTTTGTATTTTTGAAAATTATTTAGCAAAAACAGTAGCCTAAGTTTTGCTTCACAGTGAAGATTTATTAGAACTGTAAATAACAGGACAGTATCAGAATATATTTTCTTTAAGAATTAGTATTCATAAATATCCAAACATTGAAATGAAGAAAAAAAAATCTAACAAAAATAAATATATAAAAAAATAAAGATTAAAATAAAATGTATTGCACTTTCTAATGACAGTAGCATCTTTTTCAAAGAAACAGCTGCTTTACAACTTCAAATATTTTTCACAAATATGAGAACATTAGTTAAAGAATTAAACAAGTATTGCACTGTTATCTGACTTTTTGCACCTGTATTTAATCACAATAAAAGCATATTGTAATCTTTAACATCTCTGACTTTCCATGTCAATCTTTGACATGGAAAGCACGTTCAAATGAAATTGAATTCAATCAAAAAAAAAAAAAGGACAAATATGCAGGCTTAATTCATATTACTTTTATCATATTCCCTTTCACTTGGGCATAGAAAGTTGTTATATTGTAACTAATGTGATCACTGCAACAACAAAAAAAATGCTTCTCTTACTTATTTTTGTCTCGTTTCCAGTCCAAATATCTATATTAAAAAAATCTTACAACAAGATGCATATATTAAACAAGTATGAAAAACACCTCAAAATTAAGTGATTTTTGCTTAAAACAATCTATATTATCTGCCAATCAAGGTAAGAAAAAATAATAGTTTTAGATTTAGCTTGTTTTAGCAACAACAACAACAAAAAAATCACTTGTTTTTAGGGTGTTTTTTCCCCCCGAAAACAAGACAATTTCTTATGCCATTTCACTTGTCTAGTAAATGTATCTTGAATTAAGAATATTTAGATATTTGAACTGGAAACAAGTAAGATACTAAGTAACATAAGCATTTTTTTCAGTGATAATGTTTGCTTATTCACACACAATGGTACAATAGCAGCTTACCTGTGTCTTTCACAGTGAGAGCATTAGTCTCTTCACAACTGGGCCCTGGCTCTCTTTCTGACACTAAATTAAATTGGCTACATTTATTTCTCACCACAAATATCCCCTTTTTACAAAGCTTTCAAATCAAGTCAGGTCAGTTGCATTAATGTATTGTTGAATTGTTGAATCATTAATTATCTCAGGGCATTTTTCATTGAGCAGGGCTCGTCAATACTATTAGTTCTTATGAATGACAATCCTACCTGCCCATTCTGGTGTGTTGGGCTCTTGATTGGAGCTTGGTAACGTTACTGGGCTTTGCTCTTCACTGTTAGCAGCAAATCGGACTAGAGGCGGCTGCTGCTTAAGAGCTACAAGAACAAGTTTGATACATGAACGTGGTTTGCAGACAACGTTGTTTTGCACTGTCGCTAGCAAATTGCACTGCTCCTAACTACCTTAACGTTAGCTTACTTACCGGCCTCGTCGTCTTCATTTGTTTGTTTTTTTTTAGGAAAAATGTGCTCAGCTTAGAACATTTGGCCGCGTCAGTTTCCAAAGCTTTCTTCTTTTTTAATTCTGGCCTTTTCAGCGTCGCGTTTGCTCTTCATTATCCAGTTTTATCTGACTTTTTCTTATTTTGAGCAACTTACAAGGTGCTGTGTCGGGGCGGGGCCAGGGAGTCAAAATATAATCACGTCATCATTAACCTGCGGGCTGCACTCTGCGGTAAAATAATAAATAAAAAAGTGGGGCTGCTGTGAGTGCAGGCAGCCTAGGGACAGCATCCATATTTCAACCCAGTGCCATGACAACAACGGCCCTCGCGGCTAAAAAAACTGACCGGCCCACCGGGAATTTTCCAGGTGCTCCCGATTAGCCAATCCGGGCCTGGTTCTGAATAAACACGAGTCCCAGTCACACCGACCCTGTCTTCATCATTATTACCAACTTTGTAACACATGCAAAGTACCATTACAGCTGTCGAGATGAACGAGTTAAAAGTAAGTGTTGATAATAGCATTATTTTTAAAATAAAATAAAAGCGTCAGTGACGCGCGTTGAGTACACTGCGCAAACAAAGACACAACAGCAGTAATCGAATGTAATCCAGTTTATTGTGGGGCTAGGCTGGCTAGCCCGAATATGCTCATGCTTACCCCCCGTCTGCTTAATCTCACGCCGCGTTTGGTGCCTCCGCTGTGGGCCAGATGCAGTACTGGGGGTCGGGGATGTTGAAGGCCAACGGCCAGTGCAGCCCGAGCTTCGGCGTGTGTGAGGCCGATGTTGAGCAGAAACTCATGACTGTATGCACATTTTAGAACCGGTAGACGCGACGAGGACGTACAAAAACACTGACTCACAAGATAGAAAACACGAAAACACCGTTCTGTCTGGAGAGAGAGAAGCCGCATTGTGTGCACGAATAATAAATAATTAGCTACACATCAGAAATTACTGATCACAGATCAGAAGGAACTGAAAAAAGACTTCTGTTTTCATTTGCACATCCAAACACTGAGAAACTGCCAGCATTCACACTTTCACAAGGAATGATCTCTCGAGCGTTTGCATGGGCGTGCCAGATTCTCTGGGCGGAGGAAAGGGAGGTAACCGTTCCTGCTTGGACGTCAAAACAGGAGGCTTCAGGATTGGCTCGTCTGGCCTGTCATTTTCTCAAAGGCAGAGAGAGACAGCCAGAACTCGGGTTTACACCGATCAACATTTCTATCCACTTGGGGACAATATTCAGGCTAGGGGAACTCATATTAATGTTGAAAAACCTCATAAAATGAAAATTTCATGCCATGGGACCTTTAAAGACCCCCCTGCGGTGAAAATCAAGTTTTTAATGTTGTTTATATGTCTATGTGGTGTTTTTAATATGCTTTAAGACAAACCATGTGCAAATTCATAAGTCAACACCATTGCTGACTAGCCTGGATGCCAGCCGAATTTAGCCCCGCCCACAACATTTGAGGTCGGGCAGTTCGGTCTGGACATGATCCGTTGTGGAGCAACTATGCCCGAACAGGAGCTGTTCGGACCAATGAAATTGTCAGGACGGGCTTTATATACGATGATGGACAGATGATAAACAGTAACGTAAGCATCTACATCACCAAAGAGCGCTTGGGTTGAATTTGTTCTAATCCTAAACGGAGAACTTGTTCGAATATGCATTCACCTTTACTATTTCTCTAAGAAATTATGATCGTGTTGGAAAGTACTCTGTGTATCCTTAAATAATTTTTTACAACACCGGCAAAGATCGTTTACACTCATCTTCTTCTTTTACTTCTTCCAGCGTGCGTGCAGAAAGGGTTGCCAAGTTTTCACAAAAAAAACCCCCGCCCAATTGCTATTCAAAACTAGCCCAAAACAAGCCTAATAGCTTTCCAGGGGGGTTCTCCGAAAAAAATGGCATTTGGGGGGTAAAATATGTGTTTTTTTGGCAGGGTTGCCTGCTATAATTTGCATTCCTGGGTCTAAATATCACATAATTGCTGTCACTTCAACCTGCGGACATGAAAAAACAGCCCGCGGTAAAACCACTGACTTGGCAACAATGTGTGCAGTTGAGTTCTGTTGACATTTGACAACTAACGTTATAGCGTCTAATTAGCATCACTCCGTTGCTCTGATTGGTTGTAGGTCTATCCAATTGAGGTCTTTCCTGGTCCGGTTGAAACACGCCCCATAATCACAGCCCAACAGAGCAGTACCAGACTCATATTCTGACAAGAATTGAGTATAACAACATCAGGCTAATTGCTGACTATGTTATCTTTAAAACTGCAGTGAACCAAAGACAGTCTTAAAAACACGGTTTGAAATCACCAGTGTTTCTTACGTCACAAACTACCTTGTTGTAACCAATCACATCAATGTGTGGGCGGGCTTTAGCATATCATTAACTATGCTCTGAAGCAGGGGAGTCTCAAGAGAATCCAGGTTATCCCGGTATATTTTTCTGTTGATATGAAAAATTGGGACATTTAGCAATGCAAGGGATTAATTATGTATATTACGATGTTATGATGAACTAAATGCCTTTCTCCACTGACGTTCTAAATTGTTAAGGATACTGATTTTAAGAAGGGATCTGACTGACTCTGAGGGTGCTTTCACACCTGGTTCGTTTGCCTGGACTGAACCCAAGTTCGATTGCTCCCCCCTCCCACTGCCCCTGCTGGACTGTGTTCATATTATATAATTTGGGTCCGTACCGGGGTGCGTTTCCGTCATCAAAGCAGCAGTTGTTTACCCCGTTGCTAGGTAATGACTGTGAGCGAGAAGGTGGCAATATGCATAGCGTTGCTCACCTCACTTTTATATTTTTGTTTTTGAACCGTTGGTTTTGTTACCAAAGCTTCAGTACGTAACGGCACTTGCGTCTATCTGCCGCGAATATACTGCAAATTCTCTAAAGAACGCTGAAGGCGAGCAGAAATTAGATTTACAGCTCTCTGCTTGCAGTACATCAGTCACGCTCACCAGGAAAATGAGTGAAACGCACACAAACACACATTTTTATCAAATCGTACGTCATTAATAAGGGTTTACTTCCGCGGTTTAGGAAGATTGCATTCACATCAGCAGCGAACTGTACTGGAGTTCACATGAACTGAACCCCAGACCACCTTTTTAAGTGGACACAGGTACAGTTCGCAGGTGCACACCCGAGTTCGGAAGATAGCGTTCACATCATCCAAACAAACCGAACTCTGACTTCAATCGAACCTGGGTACGTACCAAAAGTGCTAGTGTGAAAGCACCCTGAGATGGCGAACGGGAACATGGTTTGTGTAACATTAGCAACACATTAATAGCTGCTTGATAATTTAGCCAAGCAAGGGGCTAATCATATTAATTAGGGGCCAAGCACCGAAGGTGCGAAGGCACCTATTGAAACCGTTCCCGTTCCTATTATTATTATTCTTCTTCTTCTTCTTCTTCTTCTTCTTCTTCTTCTTCCGCCACGAAGTCTATGGCAGCCCATAGAACCGTATGGTAAAAAGTTATGAAATTTGGCACACTAATAGAGGACAGTCTGAAATGTCACCATAGCAAATTTTGAGTTTCTAACTCAATCCCTCTAGCGCCACCATCAGTCCAAAATTAGACTCATGTTTATGCTAATAACTTTTGAACCATAAGGGCTAGAAACGAAATTCTTTTTTCCTCTGATTCCTTGGCTCAAGACAATTCGATTGCACCCTATGACGTCATTTTCCGTCATAATAATTTTCCCGCCATTTTTAATTAACCGAAAAACCTACTTTTGCGAACTCGTCCTAGACGGTTCATCCGATTTGCACGAAAATTGAACCAGATCATCTTCAGACCATGCTGACAAAAAATCTTGCAAATCAAGTTGATTTGTCAAATCATTTGCGATAAACGCGCAAACAAATTTTACGTAGCGGTTGCAAAAGCACTCTTAAGGCAATATCTCCGCAACGCTTTATCGTATTCAAACCAAACTTGGTACATGTCATCACAAGCATGACTTGAGGCAACATGCAGTGTTTCGGCGCAGCGCCACCTACTGGTCCGGAGATACAAAAAATGGCTGTTTTTGCTTATAACTTTTGAACCATTTGTCCAAAAATCATAAAAGTTGTCTCGTTAGATTCAGGACGGCATGCCGAGTCGTCTGATATTCAATTTTACCATATCGGCCATTTTGGCTGTCGGCCATTTTGAATTATGTGCTAAAATGCTATATTTTACAAATGCATTAGTGTATTGTTACTAAACTCGGTATGTGACTTCCACTCCATGCCCTGAAGGTACTCAAAAAGTTTTGGGGCAGTGCCACCTTGTGGTCAAAAGTTATAACAAACTTGACAAAAATGCTAATAACTTTTGATTTAATTAGCTTAGTATAATGAAACTGGTCATAATACATTCATTGGCTCATGCCGATTCAATTGCATCCTATGACGTCATTTTCGGTTATGATAATTTCCCCGCCATATTTAATTTTCCAAAAAACCTACTTTTGCAAACTCGTCCTAGACGGTTTGTCCGATTTGCACGAAAATTGAACCAGATCATCTTCAGACCATGCTGACAAAAAATCTTGCAAATCAAGTTGATTCGTCAAATCGTTTTTGATAAACGTGCACACAAATTTTACGTAGCGGTTGCAAAAACACTCATAAGGCTATATCTCTACAATGCTTTATCGTGTTCAATCCAAACTTGGTACATGTCATCACAAGCATGACTTGAGGCAACAAGCAGTGTTTCGGCGCAGCGCCACCTACTGGTCCGGAGATAAAAAAATGGCTGTTTTTGCTTATAACTTTTGAACTGTTTGTCCAAAAATCATAAAAGTTGTCTCGTTAGATTCAGGACGGTATTCAGAGTTGTCTGATATTCAATTTTACCATATCGGCCATTTTGGCTCTCGGCCATTTTGAATTATGTGCTAAAATACTATATTTTACAAACGCATTAGTCGATCGTTACGAAACTTGGTATGGGTCTTCCGCACCATGCTTTGAAGGTACTCAAAAAGTTTTGGGGCAGTGCCACCTTGTGGTCAGAGGTTATAACAAAATTTATAAACATGCTAATAACTTTTGATTAAATTAGCCTAGTTTAATGAAACTGGTCATAATACATTTATTGGCTCATGCCGAGAACATAGATACTAATTTTGCCATATTTGGTCAAACATCCTGTCCTCAATGTTCTTATTTGATCAAAACCTACTTTTTCAAACTCATCCTAGACCGTTTATCCAATTTCCACCAAAATCGAATCGTATCATCTTCAGACTGTGTCAACAAAAAGTTAGGGATTTTGCATCAATAGATGAAACCGTTTTTGTAAACCGCAGCGACGAAATTGAGCCATGATGCCAAAATGACTCTTGAGGCTGTATCTCTGCAATGCTTTGACATATTGGCATCAAACTTTGCATGTGTCATTGTTCCCTTATTCTGACCACAGCACATCAATTTCGTAACTGTGCCACCTATTGGTCAAAAGTGATAAACCATTAACTTATATTATCAGTGACTCTATATATGATATTTCAGCCATTTTGCCTAATCTTCTTAAACTGTATAATTGTTAATTGTTGCAGTTGGTCTGACACTCTCAGACTACAATGCATTTTTCAGCCTTTTGCCTAAAATCATCTTAAAACGTGATTAATTGCTCATTGCTCCAGTTGATCTGACACTGCCAGCCATTTTGGCATGTCTTGTCTTCTTCTTTGCGCTTGGCCCCGGTATTGCTGCTTGCAGCTATATTTACCATTCTGATGTTGTAAAGAGCGATACCATTGTGCAGTGCTTACTACAGTAAAGAGCTACAGTAAAAAACTCACACTTTGAGCTGGTGTGAGTGAGTGGAGGCAGGGCTAATTTGCATATTCATGATTTCGAAGCAAGGGTGTAGAGTTACCATTTTAAGGCATGAATACATTTTTTCACAGGATTTTTTTTTAAAATATGTCATTTTGGTGATCAGATGAGTTTTAAGGGATAAAACGACTACAGGGGGAATTAAAAAGTTCACGCTTTATCTACTGTAGATCATTCTGCACAATCTGGAAATTCTCTTCATGAGATGCAACCTGAGATGCTTATTGAAGCACAGTATTGTAGTTGGACACTTATTGGCTGCTTTTCCTTCACTATATAGTTCAACTTATTCTTCATAAAAAATAGATACAAACAAAATTACATTAAATCGATTGTTTAGTTTAGTTTAGTTGTAATAATCAAATAAATACAATACAATAAAAGTTAAAGTAAAATAAAAGTTTAGTTTAGTTATAATGTTAATAATGTTATAATTGATTTGTAGGCACAATTTGTCAAAAACAAAATGGTTTCACGCACAAGTTTTTAGACAGAAAGTTTTAAGATCACAAGCAACACAATTTTGTCAAGTATGTCCTTTCTTTTCACTTGGCATTGTACATGAAGGTTTTGGGTACTGTTCTCCATCCAGATAAACTTAATAATATTACCTTGTACCACAGGGACTGCCAAAAGTTTATAATCGAGAGAGTAACAGGAAGAGGACAGGAAGGATTTGGGCATCATCACAGCTGAAGCAGAGAATGGGAACCCAGCCATCCATCAATCACAATGCCCAGCCCTAGCTACCAAGAGAGGATTGGCAGATTGTAAACAAGCCGAAGGGGAAGGGTGAAAGAGAAATAAAGTAATGCATATGAAAAAAGCAGGTTTTATCCACTTGCAGAATTCCAGAGTCAAACATAAACACACAGAGGATAAATCACACAAAGACTTATGGGGTAAGAAATTCACTTTGCTATAGAAATGTTTGCTGAATTTCATGAGCGGCAATGACAAAGCTGAAAGATTAGGTGAGGGAGATCGAGTGAGTGAAAGATGTGCATGAAAAAAGCTGGAGATAAAGCTGAGCTGACTGCCGTTCCCTGGCCATCCATATTCAGAGTGGCAGCGCAGTGGCAACACAAACAGGCCAGCTAAATCAATACAGTAACAACTTCAAGCATTCAGAACAGAACTGCTTTAATACACAATCAAGAAATCGGTGATCAATCATCTTTCAGACACAGACCACCTACGACACCAGCATGCAGGTCTTTCGTCTAACAAACTGCCATGTTGCTTATATATTAATAGAGCGTGGCAAGGATTGAATAATAACGTCATACTTTACAAAGTCAAACAAAGTTGTTGTTTTTTTGCATCTCTGTGTAATCATCTACAGCACAATGCATCAATAACTTGGAAAAAACAAGACATATGTACTGCATCTGGGGATGACAGCGGCTGTGTACACAAGCTTGCTGTAACTCAAGCTGAGAGGGAGGCAACATTTCATTGTGACACTTCTTTAGCACAGTATGATAGCATATTAGTTTAACTATAACAAAATCAATTTAAGCAAATCCGTCCAATCCATCCATCATGGCAGAAATAAGGTAAAGGGACATGCCATGCTTACATTTCAGTGGTACCCAAAAGGCTGAGATTTGAAAATATGGGATTTAAAATCTAATTTAAACCTGGAAATAAACTGGAGGGGTCTAATTCTATGTCATGCACGCTGACTTATTTACACTGTTAAAGAGTTGTATTCTCATGCTAAACATGGACAAAAAAAAGTATGTTGGAAGTATGACAGAGTATTTCTGTGCCACATACACTCCTTCAGGATTCAAACAAGTTTTGGAAAGTTTTTTTTAGAGCATGGCCCTATATGACTTCATAAAGGGTGGAATTGCTTGTATGGGCATGCTCATCAACTTTGACGAGAGCAAGAGCAAGCTTTGTTCGGTTATGGTAGCCATCGGCAGTGCTGTCATTTTGTTTTTAGACCACGACTCTTCGGAGATATGAAGGATGCAATACAGCTCTATAGGTACTCAAGTACTCAAGATTAACACGAGACTGGCAGAGACTGTGTGTGTTATGTACCCTTTAAGGATTTTGAAGAAATGTAATAAAATTGTATTAATCACTAGGGTCCTCTCTGGATTCGGGATGGGAGATGGAGTCCTCTCTGGACTCGTGGCTGGAGACGGATCCATCACCGGACACTGGTCGGGGGCTGGAGCCATCACCGGACTCTGGACAGGGACAGAAGACATCAACGGACTCTGGACGGGGACAGGAGATGTCAGCGGACTCTGAATGGGGACAGGAGACGTAAGCGGACTCTGGACGGGGAAACAGGAAGCATCACTGGTGCTGACCAAAAATCTATCAACCAGTGATCCTGAGGACTGATTTCCGGCAGCAGCCATCTTGGCTGAAGACTCTGGTGTCCTGGTCTCCTCCTCGCTTTCACAGATGGTGAAGGTGGAAACATTGTTGAGGACTACCCACTCCACGTACTCCATGAAAGTCCTTAGCAGCTTGTTTCCAGGCAAGCGCATTCGTGTCTCCACATTGAGGCTTGTCCAGAAAAGCACACACAGGCAGTCATCATCATACAGAACACGATGGCAAAGGCCAAGGATTGTGAGGTAAGTTTATTCTGTAAGTGTTTGTGAAAACTAAAACGCAAAAAGACTGTTTAAATATGATTCCTGGTGCAACATAAATGTCATAGACGTAAGACTGTTTAGACGAGATTTCTTTGGCCTGTTTTGGACAGATTATGAAGTGTTTACTGTAAAATTTTTGTTTCATTTTTATGTTTAAATATTATAGCCTACTGTTCTTTTTTAATTTAATCTATGTTGATTCTGAAAAGTGAACAGCAATTTAATAAATAAGAAACAAATATAGCAGACAATAGCCTATAATAGGCGCGATCATGCATTCTACGGTGCGTATAATAAATGAACCAAACCTCAAAATGATATACGAGTATTGTGTGTATTGGATAGTTTACAAAATCAAATGATTCAGACATTTTTTGCCCAAACCTGAATTAACCCTACACTATATTTGAAATCACAATTGCATTGCACTGTTTTAAATCCCAAAAATTTTACTTATAACATTCATCATTACAAATTATTCAGTTATTTGTATTTATTGAATACTGAATTGTGTTCAATGTCTCAATATTACTTAATATTACTTAGTTTTTTTTAGCATGAGACTTCTTTTAAACACCTAACGTTACAAACTTTTTAAAATCTCAACAGCGAACTTGGCATTAGTGTAAATTATTCTTTGATTAGAGCTTTTATGTATTGTTTATGTATTGTAACGTTAGGTGTTTGTCGGATAACGTTAAGTATGAATGAGCATTTAACAAACTGGTTTGCAGAGCCAAATGAGCGTTGTCATCTGTGTACTTCCTTGCTACAACGTACAATTAACAATACAAACTATTACAGGTAAACACATCGACGAAAAATAAATCATACTTACAAGTTGTGGCCCGTAAACAGCTTCTGTTTTTAAATCCATCTTTCAGGACAAGCCGTTTTTTAAGAATCCTGCACTGAACGCGTGAAGATTGTGGAAGCTTTCCTCTGTGAAATGTGCAGCGGGAGCCGCACGTGCCCGCCTGTCTCGCGCAGCTGAACCACGGCTCGTGTATTGCAAATACAGACGAATATTGTCCATTATGTCACATTTTCCGGTCTTCTCCTCCGACCCCTGTCTGTCTCGTGCTTTGATTTATGATGGGCAGCATATATCTGCTGCAAATGTGACCGTGTTCCCCTCTGTCTCATACACACATGCATATAACGTTGTTAAACGCACTGCAATGCACCCCCGTCCCTAGGAAGGCTGAACAAAGTGGACCTGCTATCCGGATGAAGATAACAGCGTTTCGTCGGCATTGGCAACAACACTCCAGCCTACTAACTAGCCTACCACAATAACGCTTCCCTGCGGCGATACAAAATGGCCTCGCCCCCCCTTATTTCATATTCTCGGAGGAGGGGTTTATGCAAATATTGGGGCTGGTGATGTCAGCAACCCTGGCGGAATGTGTAGTAGTCCCTAGTGGCAGTTTGCTGCAGTCTTTAGAAATTGATTTCTTTGAAAGCAAATATCTCCCTTTGCTTTAAACTTTGAACGTTGTAACCTTGCAGATGTTGTTTATGCTCAAACAGCAACATTACACACTAGCTAAAGTTAGAAAAGTGAAATCGTGGTTTACCACCCCTTTAAAATATAATAGGCCTTTGTACACCTAATGTACTCATTACATCATCAGAAGAATGGCATCTACACTAATGATAGTCTCTCTGTTTTATCCAGAGGTCTACTGCAGTCAGCCAGATCCGGGCCGTATCCAGATCAGATGGTGGACCTGCGCCCAGACATGACCAACGCATGACCCTGAAGTGTCTGTAGAGACTGTGTCAATTAGAATCCCCTGAAATTTCCTCATCAACACGGCATCCTCAATAAACCTGTCTCCGGCTGATGACTCCGACTGTTCGAATATTACAATTTAATAATTGTTAAATCGATATGTCATCCTCAATAAACCCGTCTCCGGCGTGATGACTCCGATCTTTTGAATATTGCAATTTATACGGCATCCTCAACAAACCCGTCTCCGGCGTGATGACTCCGATATTTCGATTATTCCTATTTAATAATTATTTAATCGACACATCATCCTCAATAAACCTGTCTCCGGCGTGCTGCCTCCGATCTTTCGAATATTCCGATCTATTATGACCTCTGACCTGCAAAGTTGCCAGAATAATAATCATACGCTGTTTGTTAATTGGCCAGAGGAGAACTGGCACCCCGACTGAGTCTGGTTTCTCCCAAGGTTTATTTTTCTCCATTAGGTCACCTGATGGGGTTTTGGTTTCCTTGCCACTGTTGCCTCTGGCTTGGCTTGCTCAGTTGGGGACACTACATTTTTCAACTAAATATCCAAATAAATCTAATTATTAAACTAAATTAACCATATAAACTAAATTACCTATCTAATTTCTGATCTAAAGCCCACACTGTCACTGTATGATAATTTAAATTAACTGATGACATCACGGTTTTCTCCGGAATGGCTATACAGCTGAATACAATTCTGTTGCATTATTTTCCTGTTTAACACTGTGAAGCTGCTTTGAAACAATCTGCATTGTTAAAAGCACTATATAAATAAAGTTGACTTGACTTGACTTTGTAATGTGCCTTTGGCTCTCACTTTATATTGTTAACTATATTCTAAATAAACTACAACAAAATATATTTATTTTGTCCTGTTCCTTAACTCCCTCTTCACATACCTGACTCAAAGGCTCATTCATTATGTGGCTCATTATGTGGTTCCTTGTTCTCTCAGGTGTAAATCACAGCATTATTCATGATAATTCACACCCCTTCGCATACAGGCTTTGTAAAAAAAAGTGTCTTACAAAATTTAAATCAATATATTGTTTTATATGAATGAGTAGAAACAATGATTCTCACATCAGTTTGAAGCAAAAACTCTAGGCAACAACACTCATTAGTCAAAAGTCTTGTGGACACATATCTATTGTGTGTTTTGTTTTTTCAAAAACCTCTCTCAAAAATACAAGCACGTACAGTACATAACATGTTGCTAACATTATGGTAGCCCAGTTTGTCCTGAATACAGTGTAAGGCAAGGCAAGGCAAGTTTATTTGTATAGCACATTTCATACACAGTGGTAATTCAAAGTGCTTTACACAGAAATTAAGTTAAAATATTCGCAGTATAACAGTTATAATAGGAATTAAAAGAAATAAAAAATAAAGAAATAAAATAAAAAGTATAATTAAAACTAAAAATAAAAACCGGGTTAAATTGAAACATAATTAAAGTGCAAGCAGTTCGGACAGAGCACAGAGCTCATTCAGTAAAAGCATAAGATAAGGTGCAATCAGTCGGATGTACAGTAGCACAGTGCTCATTCAGTAAATGCACAGCTGAACAGATGTGTTTTGAGTATGGATTTGAAAGTGGCTACTGTTGGAGCACATCTGATCTGTTCAGGAAGCTGGTTCCAGCTGTGGCTGGCATAATAGCTAAAAGCAGACTCTCCTTGCTTTGAGTGAACCCTTGGTATTTCTAATTGACTTGATCCTGATGATCTGAGTGATCTGTTGGGTTTGTATTTAATCAGCATATCTGCAATGTATTGAGGTCCTAGGTCATTGAGTGACTTATATACAAGTAATAGTACTTTAAAATCGATCCTAAATGTAACTGGAAGCCAGTGTAAAGACCTGAGGACTGGTGTGATATGGTCATATTTTCTGGTTCTGCTCAGAATCCTGGTAGCAGCGTTCTGTATGAGCTGCATCTGTCTAATGGTCTTTTTGGGAAGGCCGGTGAGAAGATCATTACAATAGTCCACCGTGCTGGTGATGAAAGCATGAACGAGTTTCTCCAAGTCTTGCCTGGAAACAAAGCATCTAATTCTTGCAATATTTTTGAGATGAAAGTAGGCTGATTTAGTTATTGCTTTGACATGACGACTGAAACTCAGGTCTGACTCCAAAATCACACCTAGATACCTGACTTGATTTTTTGTTATTAGGCCTTTAGCCTCAAGATATGCGTTCTCCTTGACAATTTCATCTTTGTTTCCAAATGTAGTGATTTCAGTTTTGTCTTTGTTTAACTGAAGAAAGTTTTGGCACATCCAACTGTTAACTTCTTCAATGCATTTGCACAGAGAGTCAATGGGGCTGTAGTCATTAGGTGATAGGGCTAAGTAGATCTGGGTGTCGTCAGCATAGCTGTGGTAAGCCATTTTGTTATTTTTCATTATTTGGCTCAGTGGGAGCATGTACAGGTTGAAAAGGAGTGGTGCAAGTATTGACCCTTGTGGGACTCCGCATGTCATGGATGTCCACTCATGGCTTATGGTCACCTATACTCACATAATAACCTCGTAAGTATGACCTGAACCATTTGAGGACCATTCCGGAAAGCCCAACCCAATTTTCTAGCCTGTCAAGAAGTATGTTGTGGTCAACAGTGTCGACTGCAGCACTGAGGTCGAGTAGTACCAGAATTTATGTTTTGCCTGTATCTGTATTGAGACGAATAACATTTATTATCTTTATGAGCGCTGTCTCTGTGCTGTGATGCGGTCGGAAACCAGATTGAAAATTGTCAAAGTATCCGTTTGAGTTCAAGAATTTGTTCAGCTGACTGAAAACAACCTTTTCAATGATCTTGCCTATGAAGGGGAGATTTGAGATTGGTCTGTAGTTGCTCAGTATGGAGTTATCCAGATTTCTCTTTTTCAGGAGAGGCTTAACTACTGCGGTTTTAAGGGAGTTTGGAAAAGTCCCAGAAAGAAGTGAGGCATTTACCACTTCTAGGAGATCTGCTTCTAAACAGTTAAACACACTTTTGAATAAAGAAGTGGGGAGTGTGTCAAGGGCGCAGGTTGATGTTTTTAGGTGCTGTACCGTTTCTTCTAAAATTTTACCATCAATTGCTTGGAAATCAGTCATAGTAACTTTCTGAGGTTGTGGTCTGATCTGACTCACCCCCGAGCAACTCAAGGATGTGCTGATCGCATTTCTGATATTATTGATTTTCTCGGAGAAGAAGAAAGCAAACTCACTACATTTGCTGTCTGAGAGCATTTCATTGTGAATGTGACTCGGAGGGTTTGTTAGTCTCTCTACAGTAGCAAAAAGAGTGCGCGTGTTGTTTATGTTTCTGTTTATAATATTTGAAAAGAAGGTCTGTCTGGCTTTGCCTAGTTCCACATTGAAAGCACGAAGACTGTCTTTATAGATGTTGTAATGGACTACAAGTTTTGTCTTTCGCCACATGCGCTCATCTTTCCTGCATTGTCTTTTCATTAATTGCACTGCTGTTGAGTTTCTCCAAGATGCTTTTTGTTTGCCACTCTTTTTTCTGACTTTCACAGGAGCAATATCATCAATTACACTCTTAATAACATTTACACTCATAACAATTACACTCTTAATAAAAATTTTTCCATTGATATGTTTATAAGCAACTGAAAAAAGCACAAATGTCAGAGCATGTCAAAAATTCTAAAGGGCCCCAAAACTGTGCTGTCCTCTAGGGCAGTGGTTCCCAACCACGGTCCTGGTGGACCCCCAACAGTGCACATTTTGGATGTGTCCTTTGTCTGACACACCCACATCAGGTCTTGGAGTAGCTACTAATGAGCTGATGACCTGAATCAGGTGTGTTTGATTGAGGAGACATGCAAAATGTGCACTGTTGGGGGTCCACCAGGACCGTGGTTGGGAACCACTGCTCTAGGGCAGTGTTTCTCAACCCTGTCCTGGGGACCTCATCCACTGCACAATTTGTATGTCTCCCTCATCAGACACACCCACTCCAGGTCCTACAGTCTCTGCTAATGAGCTGATGAGTTGGATCAGGTGTCTGATGAGGGAAACATGCAAAATGTGCAGTCGTGGGGGGTCCCCAGGACAGGGTTGAGAACCACTGCTCTAGGGGATAATAGGCAAGACACACCTGAACAGAACAAACTCGATCAGTAACCATGAAAATAAACAAGTGTGCAGCCGATGTACACACATCGGCTGCCCAAATTCACTCACTCGTTTTCATTCACTCCTTCAAGTGAACTGTATTAGTGGACTAGGGAAAAGTGAATGAAGGTTTAGGGGGCATTTTCGGATTCAGCCAGGGAGAGAACGGAGGAGAACTGAACTAATCAACAGAGGTGACAGGGATTTAGCCAACAAACACATGGGCAAACATGAAAATAATACAAATGAAAACTAATCTAAAACTCAGACATTAACTGAAAATAAACAGATTTCTAAACAAACTTAAAACGTCACACCTTTGTGCAGATGATCAGATGTTCTTGTTTCCACTGAAGGACAAAATGGTGTTTTCATCATTTTACACAGACTTATGGAATTAATGCAGCTCAAATGCTTCTTCCATTAAAGGAAAGTGGGACAAACCAAATACTGGATCCCTAATTTGTACGTCGAACGTGACCGACTGAAAGGGAAGGTTAGTTCTTTTAATCAAAAGACAATCTTTTATTTTCTACAGCAACCATGTTGTGCACTTTGTTACATTCATTTTTCATTGAGCGGAATGTCCTTCTATTACCACATGAAAGCACAGGCTAATGTGATACAGCGACAAGGAAACACTTCCTAAAATGTTAGGAAGAAAGTTAATCCGTATGTCAAGGCTTAAATGTTAGTGTATGTGTATACACTATGTGTGTACAGTCTCATTCCTACATTTTAGTACAATCTGCTTACATGCCACTAAGGGTTAGGTGATATTGGCCAATAAATAACATAATGCTTTTAAAATGTATAAATAGTTTGGTAAATAAATTCATATGCAGGTGAAACTTTAAGTTTGTCTTTAATACATTCATTTCAAGCAGTCAAACTTCTGAAAGAGTATAGAACAAAACAAAGGCGACCCCTTCCAGATGTTTTTCTCGTTTTAATGATCCTTGCAAATTTGTTTGTCAAATAATTAGGCTCATTTGATTATTTTTTCCACTACCAGTAATAGTGTAGTATTCTCAGCCTCATTTAACATTCCATTCAGCTGAATGCCACAGATTTTGAACAAAACTACCACAGAAAATGTGAAAAAAGTTGGCAAGTTCCATCTAGTCCTACCTATGAGAGCTTTCTCCATGTACATTATCTATTTACATGCATGTCATACATGCCATTAGCCAGTTCAGCTCCCTAGTCAGACACACCTAACCACACACACACACACACACACACACACACACACACACACACACACACACACACACACACACACACACACACACACACACACACACACACACACACACACACACACACACACACACACACACACACACACACACACACACACACACACACACACACACACACACACACACACACACACACACACACACTTCCATAGACTTAATGGTTTTTATACTGTATAAACTGTATATTGTCTCCCCTTACACTAGCTCTACCCACAAAACTTTCTGCATTTTGTATCATTTATAAGCTTGTTTCCTCATGGGGACCTCAATTTAGGCCCCCACGAGTCAGTGTGCATTCAGGTTGAAGTCCCCACCAGGATAGAAAAACATGAACAAACGCACACACTGCACTATTAAATGGGCAATCTGACATATGAAAGCACAGATGTGCAGGCTTTCTGTGGAGCCTAAGGGGTTTAAGCTGATCAATATTGCACAGGTGTTGGATCAGTGGAGTATGTGTGGTAATAATACATATCAAAAACTTCTGCTTTAACCTCCTGCTGTGCCCAGAGCAAAGGAGTGTGTGTGTCTCCATTGGTTTATATCACAGTGTTTGTGGATGCCTTTCCATTTAAGCACTTTTTTATTTATCTTCATATATATTTTACATGCAGCAGAAAAGAGTGAGAGTACGAGAGATATATCTTTTAGAACATAAGAGAGGCACCTCTCCATCTCTGCCTTTCTGACTTCGGCTATCTCTCCCACATACATGCACATGTTTTAAAGGCACTCTGGTAGCTTCAATATTAAATTCCCTGTGTTTGACAATACTGAAGATCTGGGGCAGATCTGTCCTCATCCAAACACTCACGCTTCACTCGTGGCTGTACTTGGAGGATAGACAAGTGGCATTCTGTCTACTCAAACTTCCACACTGAAATGAAAAAGCAACTTCCAGAGAAAAAGTATTTCTCAGATGTGACTCTTTCAAAGCTCAGGAGGCTTAATAGAGATGTTGGTTATGTTTCACTGAAGTTAATTTTGTCTTAGAAAAAAAATGGAATTGAGACAAATGTTGGCACACAGAGCTAACCAAAACTGAAAACTGTAACAAACAAAAAAATAAATAAATACATTGTAGTATGTATTAATAAAAAATGGCTCATAAAGCAAATATAGCATTTTATTATTAATAATAATAATAATAAAAGACAGGCTTGTTAAATAAATAAATAATTAAATGGTAACATTGTATTTAGATTGTCCACTTTATACATTCTACTAACAATAAGTAACTTTGCAACTACATGTCAACTACCAGTAATTAACTGTTTCCTGGCAAACACAGAATATTCTGTTATTTGTGAAAAAACGCTTCCCTGCCAAACACATCATTTCCCGTGTTTTCACTGCTATATACTAGGGGGCGCTATGACACTTCTTCTGAAAGAGTACTGAATCTCCGGATCAAAACACAAGCGAAGAAGAAGCTGAAAAAAGTGATGTAATCATATGCATATGTAAAATATAGTTATATAGTAATATATATATATGTGCGGAAGTCGCCAACTTTCTGCAGAGTCAATTGCTACAGACCTCCAAACTTAGTGTGGCCTTCAGATTAGCTCAAGAACAGTGCGTAGAGAGTTTGTAAGTTTGGTGTGGAGGAACTTGATTGGCCTGCAACTTGAGTCCTGACCTCAACCCGATAGAACACCTTTGGGGTGAATTAGAGTGGAGACTGCGAGCCAGGCCTTCTCGTTCAACATCAGTGCCTGACCTCACAAACTCCCACACTCCTAAACCTTGTAGAAAGCCTTCCCATAAAAATTGAAGCCCAAATGGTGGGCCAACTCCATATTAAACCCTACGGATTAAGAATGGGATGTCATTAAAGTTTATGTGCATGAAAAGGCAGGCATCCCAACACTTTTGGCAATATAGTGTATGCATGATGTTTGATTTGTCTTTAACAAAAACTAGATTTTCTCAGCTTTTTGCTTTGATGCTTTTTTATTAAACTTACCTATATTCAAGTGTTGATAAAAAAAAAAGAATGCATGAACCTATAATAAAACAGGTTTTTGTTTGTTTAAAAGCATAGATTCATAACATTTTTGTGAAAATGATCAGAAATGCTAGCGGTGGCTTGCAATATTTTTCTCTCTTTTTAAACACTGGCAGGGAAAGAGTTAAGTATTAGTAGACTGTCTGCTTAATATCTGCTCACACTTTATTTTGATGGTATAACAACAGACTGACTATAAGTATCTTTGTAAGAACGTCAACTTATTCTACTAAACCTAAACCCTAACCCTAACCTAACAGTCTATTACTCTAATGTGAGTTAGCTGGCATGTTGCAAATTAATGAGAGTTAGCCGACATGTAGTTAAACGGTTACTTAATAGACTGTCCAAAGTGAAATAAAGTTAAAACAAATAAATAAATAATAAATAAATACATACATAAATCATGATTACAGTAAATACACTTACAATTGATGTAAACCAGGGCAGCATTCTGGAAGGTTTAAAAGCCCAAATGTGAAAGCACTTTCATGAATTATTGAGGCAAAGCCCATTATTATCTGAGATGTAAAGTTGTCTAAATCATTAATTTTTATGTGGAACAGCTTTTCTAGGTGGATGAGCTTTTGGTTACACACTACAAATGCAATTGCTGTGGTGGAGTTTTGCTCTATGTAAACAGTTCTGTAATATTCAGATGCGTCATACCTCTTTCGGGTGTCTTTGCACATATTGTGTGAAAGTTACCAGGTTTACCAAAGCTGCATTTTCATGACAAATTTAAAAGATTGGATATAACTTTGAATGTCTCATGCTAACACATGTAAGGTTTGACTTGAGGATATACATTTGGAAAAAAAGTGTCATTTATTTCAAATGTACTGCTCGGTTATGTGTACTTCAATTTTAAGTGCCTTAACTGAAACTATGTTTTGTACTTTTAAAAAAACAGGATCATTTAAAATGACTTTCTGTAGTAATAGATATCTCATTTTCTGGAGCGAGACTACCATCATGAGTTACACAGAGACGAGAACAAAAAGGCAATAAGAGAGAAAGAGAAAGAGAAAGAGAAAGAGAAAGAGAAAGCGAGGATTTGTCAAATCTGTCTCCATCTGAAACATTACTGAGCAGAGGCTAATGGACGTCACACTCCATTAAATGTGAGTGGAAACCACTGGTGGACACATGCAAGCAGATTCATTAAAGCCTTGAAGGGGATCAATATGTCAGATCATTCAAACAGCCACCTTCTGTGTCAGGCTAATTATTATTTATTATTATATTGGCTTAATTTTATCTCCTTACAGCTCAATAAGGGTATAACAAAAAATCATCACAAGCGTGTTACAGGACTGAGGGGCTACAACTGAGGAAGCAAAATCATCCAAAATTAACACTTGCCAATTACCAAATGCAGGTAAAAAATGCATGGTCTTATGATGACTGTAACTGTAAAGTAATACATTGTTTGAAACAACTTAGAGAGTTACATAAAGATATAGAAGAATATATCTCTTATTACAGTTTATGGATACACTTTATTTCAAGGTCTCCATGTTAGTATGCAGTATGGATTTAAGTGCTTGGTATAGAATAACAGTGTTTTTCACATTTGAAATGTTCATAAGATGCTGTTTCACACTGCACAAACCCTGGGTTCCTAAACCCTGTGTTAAAGTTCTTATTTAGCATATTTGCGGTGTCAGTGTTATTGACTGGACAAACGCAGCATGTGACTTCTTTACATAAAGTTTGGCATCGCAATGTACTTAATATAGGGTTAGGGTTAAGGTTAGTTGCATGTAGTTATGCACAATTTAAAGAAATTTCTATAGTAACTACCAAACCTGCAGCACTCCTCTCAGAAACTGAAGCCTCTGTGCCTCGATCGCCTTAGGGCTGTAACGATTTGACCAAAAATAAAAACCTAGATTAATTGAACATTTTACCTCGAATACTATTAATGAACGATTATTTTGCCTTTTCTTTTTTTTTGCCTTCCATTTTTTGCCCTCATAAGGTTTTTGAGTAAGTTCCTTATAAGGTTTTTACTGTAAATATTTTCTACTATTAAAGGTGGATTTTTTTTTTCTAATGAAAAAGTGCATTTCTTTGTGATTTTAAAAAATACTTGAAGGAAACGGTTCACTTTCAGCAGTTATTGTCTATGGAGCAGATTTCTGCTTGTTGTACATCATATACAGATAAATTAACACAGTAGTAGACCTACATTACATTTATTTGAATGCATTAATGAGAGGGTGATTGTGTGTGTGAATTACTCATATCGTCTCTATTCATTATGAAGCTGTGGTTTGTACTTACTTCAAATGTATTAAACTATGCCTATAACAGTTGAGTTTCTAAGCTACTTTAGTGACTTTACTTTAGTCAAAGGACAGTGTTGACACTGCGTTTCTGCGCTGCTCTCTGCGCGCAATCTTCACGTGATGTAGGCTATGAGCTTCTGGGGTTCTGAATTTCAGTTTCGATTATATTTCGATTAATCGTACAGCCCTATGATGATTGCATTTCAAGTGTTATTTTTTTTAATTAGGTTTAGTTTTACTTAGTTAATTGATTCTATAAAAACGAGGGTGTGACGTCATGACTGACAGCTGAGATTGACAGCTTCTCTGAGTGAAGTTGTCACTGAGGCACTAACAGACTTTTTTCTGGATTTTTGGGAGGAGATTGGAGCTTTAGCTTTAATTTCTACATTTCTATAACTGTTTATTTCACACCAACATAATGAATTGTTCTGCATCTGTGAGAGTCTGGTCGGGCTTTTGATAATCGTGACTCTACTTACTGCTCTCTACTGCGCAACTCCGGACCCGAGATCACTACTGCGCAGACTCGGTCCCAAATCTGCGCAAGATGTCAGCGCCATGTGCGGCCTCCGAAAGCTTCTACTCTCGTCAGCAGAAGCCAATGAAGTCGCGTCGTCCATATTTTTTTACGTCTATGGTAACTGCATGTAATGTGTAACAAGGACACAGTAAAAATTTATTCCTTTGATGCAAAAACTGAATTTTCAGCAGACATTACTCCAGTCTTCAGTGTCGAATGATCCTTCAGAAATCATTATGCTGATTTAGTGTTCAAGAAACATTTATTATCAATGTTCAAAAAGTGATTATTTATAGATTTTTTTTGATGAATAGAAGAATGAAAAGGACAGCATTTATTTGAAATATTTTTTGTAACAATGTAAAAATCTTCACTGTCACTTAACTACTAATTTAATGAAACCTTGCTGAATAAAAGTATCAATTACCGTCCCTAAACTTCTAAACGGTAGTGTAAGCGATTAAAATCAAGACAAGAAAACTTTAACTTCAAGTACCATTTATCACTTGCACATTGCCAATGGAAAGTTTGCAATCAGAAGTATCTAGGATGCATAAAAGTGGCAGGTGCAATTTCACTGTGAGACAGCAGGTGACTCATCTTGTAAATGCTGAGTGACATGAAAAAAACAAACAAACAAACAAACAAATACTTTCATATACTGTATAAGGACAAATATAGAATTTTAGAATAATGCAAATACAGTTGTTAAAGGCCAGTATAAGACTAATATATATAGAAGGTATAGGCCCAGTTTCACAGACAGGACTTAGATTAAAGGGGACCTATTATGCGAAATTAACTTTTATAAGGTGTTTGAACACCGATGTGTGTCCACAGTGTGTGTAAACAACCAGCTTATAATGGTAAAAATCAACACAATAGTTTTTTTATAATCCTTGTCAATCATTATCAATCTCTCATAACAGGCTTTCATATTTCCCCCTACTCCTTTGTAAGAGTAGGGAAACCCTGCCCATGACTGTTGATGATCTGCCCTTTTAGCATAGACACACCCCTGAGTGAGAAGCACAGAGACCGCCATTTCTGTTTACTCACTGTATCAGCTAGCTAGAGTATTACAATAACCTGCGCCAAAAAAACATTACTAATTTTCTGTTGTTGGATGTACCAACGAATATATGAGTCTCCAAAGACTTCCGAGCCACTGAGGACACTGTGGTTGAATTTCATTTTTGAAGGAAATGTACCAAAGAATGTCAGTAAACATTTTTATATATTTGCGCATATCATTTTGCGCATGGCTGCTTCACTAACGAGGGTCAGTACAGCGCTGGATTTGCGGAAAAGTTGTTTCTGAAGGATGGGTCAAAACCAATGCTTCGTGCTTTAACTTCATATCCAGAACAAGTAAGAACACAAAAGGAATATTTTGTGAATGTTTGCAAATTTTCTTTCTGAATGATCTTTCTAGAATGCTGTACAGCTTATATGGCTAAAGTTACCATATCTAGTCTTTCACAGAGACTAGAGCTATATCGTTTTATCCCAAAAATGCTCAGCATCTGCATAATTTCATAAACGCACATTTATTATGCATTGTATAGTCAAGTGATGGACGTTATCCTACATAAATGTATCCACTAACCATTCAGAAACATCCAGGTGCAGTCTAAAAGTTCCTATTCCTGAGTCTCTCCATCTGTGTCCAACTCCAGCAAGGCTGTACTCCACAACTGGTTATTTCTGACATTTTGTGAGATTTGCCTGTTTTGTTGTTGATGGAGTATCCGAAGCTTGTGTAAAGGATCCTCCCTCTTCTGGAAGGGGAGTGGGGAGCAGAAGCTCATTTGCATTTAAAGGGACACACAAAAACTGTGCTTTTTTGCTCACACCCAAATAGGGGCAAATTGGACAACCTATAATAAATGATATGGGGGATATTTTGAGCTGACACTTCACAGAAACATTCTGGGGACACCAGAGATTTATATTACATCGTGAAAAGGGGGATAATATGTCCCCTTTAAACCAGGATAAAGCCTTAGTTCAATCAGGACAGTTTTTATAAACGCACCATAGAAAAACATTACTGGCGTGCATCTTGAGACAAAACTATGGCACTGACATATGACAGTGCAAGTTGCTTTCAGTTAAAACAGCTAAAAGGTTTAAGCCTTGTCTGTGAAACCAGGGAAAAGTTTCTGAATTCACCCAGGTGTGGCAAAAAGTTCATTTTGGGCCCTAATCTTCTGTCAACAGCTGTGAAAGATGGAGACAATTGAATTTAGGGTGAACAAGTTTCAAAGCCTTAACCTTAAACTGCAAAAACTATTTTTACATTTACCCCAAACAGAACACCATGCAAGCACAATGCCATAACAAAACATAATTTGCTGAAAGACTTGAAAATCAATTCATATTCAATGGTGTGCGGGTGCCATTCGGAATAAGCTAGGCGCATTTAAATAAGCCAGACCTATTTTCCTTGGTATTTCTCGCCACGCTTTCCTGCTTCTATCACTTGACATATTCTCTCTAATTTCTATTCCTCTTTTATAAGTGAGAGAGTGAGTGAGTTGTTCAACAAAGCTTGGGCATCTCACGTTCACTCACGTATTTCAACACTTCTGTGTGAAAATCCCTGCTGAAGTTAACAGCATTTGATCCGTCTGCTTCTGTTGGCAAAATTTACCAAGAAGGCATTTCCATTGCTCGTATATAGAGTTTCAAACAATATATTTCCAATCAAATATTTAGTCAGAATGGAATGATGAAATCCCACATCAAAGCAGCTTGTCACTTTTCATGTGTGCTCACGTTCGGGCTTCTTTTCCCAATGGGAAGCAGAGAATCGTAATCAAGAGCCGGCATAGGTTTTGAAAATAAACAAACCCTGACTCCAGGAAATTTTCTATTACAGTTAACCACTTGAAGTTGCATCCCTTTTGGCCACCAGTCAGAAATGGCAGTTAGCCAAAACCCACAAATAGGGGAAAGAATACGCCTGGAACAGAGAACCGACTGTGTTATTTTTTACATGTTCCACATAGAGCACTGTGGGCATAAAAGTCATAAAGAAACACAGTGCCTTCTGACAGACTCTCCAATACGCTCTTAATAAAGCTCCAGAGAATTTAAGCGGGAAAACTAGCTCTTCAAACACGAGAGTAGAGAGTAAAATTATCAGATAAAGTTTCAGTCAAAAGTTTGCTGTAATTGGCTGATTTTTTTTGTGATCTTTAATATCAAAATAGATATATAATTTGACTAGGGATGCAACGATTTTTGGGGCTGATACCGATTTTAACGAACAATTATTGGCCTATTCCGATATCGATATCCGCCCTCTTATTTGAAATTTTGTCATTAAAATAGATAGTGTTTTGATCATGTTTTAAATCAGCAAAGTAAAAAACAAAACAAAAAACACATACATTAACTTATAGCCTACTAGCTAGTTTATTGCTGTATTATCAAATAATTTCTAATGAACATAGACTGGATCCATTTAACATTCAGCGGGCCAACATAAATACAACAGAACAAGATACATATGAAATAAACAATGCTTTTTAGGTAGGTTTAACAGTTTCCAGGTACAGAAGTAAAGTAAACAAATGTTAAATAATACTGCATATTCTTCACTGTATGAATGATATACATATATTATTATTACATTGAGACAATGAAATGCCATGGTTCTGTGGAATTTGCATAGTGTAGCTCTGCCCCACCTCGTGGGTATATAAGGAAGGACACTAGCAATCTTGCATTATGTTTCTGCTTTGAAGCCAAGAGCCTCTCTTCACTCCTCAAGCCTGATACTGAGTAAAGTCAGTTCTTCTAGACGAGCGACTTTCCAGTCTGTGTTGGTGTGACGGTGCGTTCCAGCGATCGCACATTGCCTGTCAATTGCCTCGAGTTGCTTGCAGTATATTTTGCTCTGCACCACTTCCTGGCGTTGCTCAAGGGCCAACATGTACTAGCCCGAACAGACAACACGGCCACAGTAGCGTACATCAACCGACAAGGTGGTCTACCCTCTCGCTGTATGTCGCAAATCGCCTGCCATCTCCTCATATGGAGTTAGAAGCATCTGAGGTCGCTTCGTGCCATTTACATCCCAGGAGACCTGAACCGTGCAGTCAACAAGCTCTCACAGTTTCAGCCACTTCCTGGAGAATGGAGACTCCATCCCCAGACGGTCCAGCTGATTTGGGAACAGTTCGGCAAAGCACAGGTAGATCTGTTTGCCTCCCTCGACTCTTCCCATTGCCGCTTGTTTTACTCCCTGACCGAGGGAACCCTTGGCACGGATGCACTAGTGTCTCCACAGCTGGCCGCAAGACCTCTGCAAATATGCATTTCCTCCGGTCAGCCTTCTCGCACAGACACTTTGCAAGATCGATGAGGACAAGGAGCAGGTCCTTTTGGTCGCCCCATATTGGCCCGGCCGGACCTGGTTCTCCGAACTCATTCTCCTTGAAACAGCCCCTCCCTGGTCGATTGGACTGAGGAAGGACCTCCTTTCCCAGAGATGGGGCACCCTCTGGAACCCGCGTCCCGATCTCTGGAACCTACACGTGTGGGTCCTGGACGGGACGTGGTAGGTTTTAGTACCCTAACACCACATGTGGTGCTACCATCACTCCCGCTAGGGCTGTGTCCACAAGACAAGCCTATGTGTTGAAGTGGAACCTCTTCGTCACATGGTGTTCTTCTCGCCGAGAAGACCCCTGAAAATGCCCAATTTGGTCAGTGCTCTCCTTTCTCAAAGAAGGGTTGAAGCTGAAGGTTTATGTGGCCGCTATCTCGCTAGTCGAAATCAGTCGGTCAGCACGACCTGGTCATCAGGTTCCTGAGGGGGGCTAGGAGACTAAATCCTCCTTGCTCTCCCCTCATACCCTCTTGGGACCTCGCAGTGGTCTTATTTGCCCTGCAGAAGTCTCTCTTTGAGCCTTTGCAATCAGTAGAGCTTAAGTTTCTGTCTATGAAGACAGCACTTCTGATCACTTTGGCCTCCATCAAGAGGGTAGGGGACCTGCAGGCATTTTCGGTTGACGAAGTGTGCCTGGAATTCGGGCCTGGATACGTGCCCAAGGTTCCCACCACTCCTTTCAGAGATCAGGTGGTGAACCTGCAAGCACTGCCTTTGGAGGAGGCAGACCCAGCCTGGGCACTGCTCTGTCCAGTACGCGCCCTCTGTGCTTACGTAGACAAAACGCAGTGTTTCAGGACCTCTGACAAGCTCTTTGTCTGTTATGGTGGGAAGCTGAAGGGAAAGGCTCTCTCCAAGCAAAGGTAGTCACACTGGATAGTGGATGCCATTGTGTTGGCTTACCAGACGCAGGATCGTCCATGCCCCCTAGGGGTGAGGGCACACTCCACCAGGAGTCTGGCTTCCTCCTGGGCTCTAGCGCATGGCACCTCGCTAACAGACATTTGCAGAGCTGCAGGCTGGGTGACACACAACACATTTGCCAGATTTTATAATCTCCGAGTGGAGGCAGTGTCCTCCTGTGTACTCGCTTCAAACAGTAGCCAGTAACTAGGACTGGCTTGGTGTCTTCGCTTGCTCGCCAATCCACTCCACGGACTGGATACGTGCAATATTTCCTCAGGTGAGTTTCCCCTGAAGCCCTGAGTTCCTCCAGCACTGTTGATGCCGACACCAGAGTAAATGCCCGGTCAGTCAACCCTTGTGTTAGGCTAGGTGCCTCCATGTGCATGGTTCCCCCTCTGGGCAACCCCCACATGTGTATTTCCACTGTAAGCCTCGCTGAGCAGGTGCCTTTCCCTTGGCAAGCCCCTTGCCACCCCTGGGGTTGAAACATTCCACCTTCGGCTGGATACCCCAGTGTTTCTCCATATGCAGCCCATACGTGGGTCATATATATATATATATATATTTTCATTGTTGCAACTTCCTGGACTTCCGGAGCGAACGCTGGCGCTGTTAGCAGCCGCTGTTCTGTGAAGGTTTTTATTTGTATTTTATCGTGTTTTATTCACCTGCATGGACTATTTATAAAACATGTTTTGACGAGTTTTGGTGCAACCTGGGGATCGTGATTGGTGCAACCTAAGGAGATTGTTTGTGGCATTGCTGGACTATAGCTCACCTGGAATATCTGTATCGGGGCCTATCTGACTGCTTCTCTTCTCTATCATCCTGCTTAGCTGCAGTTATGATGTTTGTCGAACTGCCTATATGGCTTGCAGTTGTGTGGATTATCTTTTGCTCAATTTTCCATCCTGTGTTTTCGCTCCATCAATATTCGGCAGCGGAACTGTTGCAGCTACGTGTGCATTATGGTGAGCCCCCTTCTGCATTGTACCTGCACCAAGACATTGTTTACATACCACGCCGCAAATATGTCCACCGTGGATCTCGCAGGAGTTTTAGAATGGTTTCTGCAAGTGAAATTCCATCTTTTTGGTCCTCGAGTCCTCGTCCTCCAAGGAAACATACCCGGACTGTCAACCACAGTATGTTAGCCAAGCTGACCAAGGCGACTAACACTAATAACGGTAAGAACGATCTTGCATTTGGACTTTGGAATATTCAATCAATTTCCGATAAAGGTCCTTTCATCTATGACATGCTACTTGATCGCAAGTTCGATTTTCTTTGTCTAACTGAGACCTGGCAAAGAAGCAATGACTTTTTCCATTTTAATCATTCGGTTCCTCCTGGATATGCTTTTATCTGCAAACCACGTATTGCTGGTCGGGGTGGGGGGCTTGCCATTCTCTACAAGGACAAATGGAAAATGACAACTCTCCCTGTTACGGAATATACCTCATTTGAATCTGTAGCATTGCAAATTAATGGTTCTGTTCCTACGATTCTAGCTACTGTTTATAGGCCTCCAAAGGCCAATTCTATATTCCTACAGGAATTCGCCACATTTTTTACTTCTCTCTGTGCCTTATCCCCCAATGTGGTTTTGGTTGGTGATTTTAATATTCATGTAGACAATGCAGAGAATTTAACCTCAAAGGAGTTTTTATCATGTTTAGATAGTTTTGGATTACAGCAATTTGTTAATGTTCCAACTCATTCGAAAGGTCATACTCTTGATCTGGTCTGCTGCTCGGGTGTGATTCCTGGAAATTGCACCGCCTCTGATTTATCACTGTCTGACCATTTGCTGGTGTCTTTCAATGTTTTTCTACCTGTGCATAAGCCTAAATCGAGTCGTACTATTACATTTCGTAACATTAAGAACGTTGATGTCTCATTTTTCAGTGAATGTCTTTCCACACTTCCAGATAAAGAAAATTTGTCGACTGTTGATGATTTAGTCAAACATTATAATGATAGTCTTCAAATGATCCTTGATGCTTGTGCTCCACTGAAAACCAGGACTGTTTCGTTTGTCAACACTGCACCCTGGTTTACATCTGAACTCCGTCAGCTAAAAATCAAGGGTCGTCGACTTGAACGACCAAGTCTGGACTTCAAGTTCATAAAGATATGTATGCTGATCACATGCAAGTTTATAAGACTGCGCTTTCCACTGCGAAATCAGATTATTATGCAAGTTTAATTGGGTCTGGTGTGGGAAACACAAAATCCCTTTTCTCTGTGGTTAACACTATTTTAAAGTCACCTGATTGTTCTAACTCTGATATGTATTCTACAGAGTTGTGTGAAGCCTTCATGCTCTCTTTTAACAAGAGAGTAGAACATATCCATCAGCAATTGGTTCCATATATTAGTAATTGCAACACATTTAATTTAAGTCCCATGCCATTTTCATTTTCTTCATTTTCTATTCCAACGGCCGAGGAAATTTGTTTTATTATTCAAAAATCTAAACCTGTTACATGCATACTGGATCCATTACCACTCATTTGGTTAAAGTTGGTTTACCTTTTCTTTCCTCCTTAATTATTGATATCTTACATACTTCAATTATTTCTGGTACTGTCCCTACTGCATTTAAAACTGCTGTGACCCATTCTTAAGAAATCTGGGACAGACCCAAAGAATCTTGAAAATTATCGCCCTAATTCTAATTTGCCGTTTTTGTCAAAAATTCTAGAAAAAATTGTGGCTCTCCATCTCCATGAACACCTATCTTCTCATGATCTATATGAACAGTTCCAATCAGTTTATCGTTCTCATCATAGCGTTGAGACTGCACTTGTAAAGATCTCCAATGATCTATTACTAGCTGCTGATTCTGGTCTTTTATCGATACTTGTACTTTATCTTAGTGCAGCATTCGATACCATTTCCCACAAAATTATTTTAGGTAGATTGGAATCTATCTAGATTGGTATCACTGGTATGGCTTTAAGTTGGTTTTGTTCTTATCTTAACGACCGCATTCAATTTGTACAACTTAAACAGTTTAAATCAAAACCCACTTATGTTTCTTCTGGTGTGCCTCAGGGTTCTGTTTTGGGACCTCTTTTGTTTATCATTTATCTTTTACCAATTGGCACTATTTTCAGGAAATATGGCATTCAATTTCATTGTTATGCTGATGACACCCAGCTTTATCTGTCCTCGAAACCTTCCTTAAAGTTTCCTCCATCTGCTCTTTTGGAATGTTTGGACAAATAAATTTTTTTTTTTTTTTTTCTCAAGTTGAATAATAGTAAAACAGAGATTCTACTCATTGGATCAAAACATTCAATAGCTAAGTCAAACATTTCATCCTTTACAATAAATAACTGCTCTGTTTCTCTTTCTAATCAAGTAAAAAGTTTGGGTGTCATCTTTGACAGTACTCTGTCTTTTGAAGCACATATTAACAGTGTTACTCGTTCTGCATTCCATCATATTAGGAATATTAATCGGTTGCATCCTGTTCTCTCACTCAAGAGTACTGCTACTCTTGTGCATGCTCTTGTAACATCACGAATTGACTACTGTAATGCCTTGTTTTATGGGCTTCCTTCAAAATCTTTTTATAAATTACAGTTAGTACAAAATGCAGCTGCTCAAGTTATTTCCAAAACATAATATCAGAACATATTACTCCTGTTTTACAAAATTTGCATTGGCTTCCAGTTAAAGTTTGTGTAAATTTCAAAATTTTACTTTTAACTTATAAAGCACTTAATAATTTGGCTCCTCCATATCTTCTTGATCTTCTGCATCTATACATACCTTCTCGTATTCTAAGATCTGCTTCTGCACTTACACTTATTCTTCCACGCACTAGGACAACTACCATGGGGTCACAAGCTTTTAGTTATGCGGCTCCTCATTTATGGAACTTGCTTCCTGTAGAAGTTCGTAATAGTACAAGTCTTCAGGTTTTCAAAACTCGTCTTAAAACTCGACTGCTGAGATCGAACCAGCTTCCTTCTGTGTATCAGTTCAGTGGTTTAGCCCACTATACCACCATCTCCACCATATAGCATAGCAACTTTAATGTAAGCTTTTAACATGCCGTCAAGCCAGTTGCATTTTTTTTACGTGGCCAAGAACGCATATACTGTGGATCAATCAAACCATCCGTCGATCCATCCATCTTCTTCCGCTTTATCCGGGGCCGGGTCGCGGGGGCAGCAGTCTAAGCATAGATGCCCAGACTTCCCTCTCCCTAGACACTTCCTCTAGCTCTTCCGGGGGGACACCGAGGCGTTCCCAGGCCAGCCGGGAGACATAGTCCCTCCAGCGTGTCCTTGGTCTTCCCCGGGGCCTCCTCCCGGTTGGACATGCCCGAAACACCTTCCCGGGAAGGCGTTCAGGAGGCATCCGGAACAGATGCCCGAGCCACTTCAGCTGTCCCCTCTCGATGTGGAGGAGCAGCGGCTCTACTCCGAGTTCCTCCTGAGTGACTGAGCTTCTCACCCTATCTCTAAGGGAGCGCCCAGCCATCCTGCGGAGAAAGCTCATTTCGGCCGCCTGTATCCGGGATCTTGTCCTTTCGGTCATGACCCAAAGCTCATGACCATAGGTGAGAGTAGGAACGTAGATTGACCAGTAAATCGAGAGCTTCGCCTTACGGCTTAGCTCTTTCTTCACCACTACAGACCGGTACATCGACCGCATTACTGAAAAAGCTGCACCGATCCGTCTGTCAATCTCCCGTTCCATCCTCCCCTCACTCGTGAACAAGACCCCTTGATACTTGAACTCCTCCACTTGAGGCAGGAACTCTCCACCAACCTGAAGTGGGCAAGCCACCCTTTTCCGACTGAGGACCATGGCCTCGGATTTGGAGGTGCTGATCCCCATCCCAGCCGCTTCACACTCTGCTGCAAACCGTCCCAGTGCATGCTGAAGGTCCTGGTTAGAAGGGGCCAACACGACAACGTCATCCGCAAAGAGCAGAGACGAAATCGTGTGCTCCCCAAACCTGACACCCTCCAGCCCTTGGCTGCGCCTAGAAATTCTATCCATGAAAATTATGAACAGAACCGGCGACAAAGGGCACTTGAGAGGAGAATTCGGCCGATAGTGGAACCTCGGATTCAGGAGGAACAGTGTGGTTTTCGTCCCGGTCGTGGAACACTGGACCAGCTCTATACCCTCTACAGGGTGCTGGAGGGTTCATGGGAGTTTGCCCAACCAGTCCACATTTGTTTTGTGGATTTGGAGAAGGCATTTGACTGTGTCCCTCACGGCGTCCTGTGGAGGGTGCTCTGGGAATATGGGGTCCGGGGTCCTTTGCTGAGGGCTGTCCGGTCCCTGTATGACCGAAGCAGGAGTTTGGTCCGTATTGCCGAAAGTAAGTCAGACTTGTTCCCGGTGCATGTTGGACTCCAGCAGGATCAATCAAACCAAAAAAAGTTATTCATTCTGGTTTCAGAGTTCAATAATATCAAATCAATCAAAAACATCAAACCGCTGCTGATTTTTTTCTCTCATATATGCAGCTGTATCCTAAACATTTTATTTGTGTAGGCCTATTTTTAACTTTTGTTAAATGGTCTATGCTGTCTTAACATTCTAACATTTGTATAGAGCTTTTTGGATTCAACCATGCTAATGATTGAAAAAAGAGATTGACAGTCATGTTTAGCTCTTCCATTTTCTAATGATTGCTCCAACAGTGGACCTTTTTTCACCAAGCTGCTTGGAAATTTCCCCGTAGCCCTTTCCAGCCTTGTGGAGGTGTACAATTTTGTCTCTAGTGTCTTTGGACAGCTCTTTGGTCTTGGCCATGTTAGTAGTTGGATTCTTACTGATTGTATGGGGTGGACAGGTGTCTTTATGCAGCTAACAACCTCAAACAGGTGCATCTAATTTAGGATAATAAATGGAGTGAAGGTGGACATTTTAAAGGCAGACTAACAGGTCTTTGAGGGTCAGAATTCTAGCTGATAGACAGGTGTTCAAATACTTATTTGCAGCTGTATCATACCAATAAATAGTTAAAAAATCATATATTGTGATTTCTGGATTGTGATTATGTCTCTCACAGTGGACATGCACCTACGATGACAATTTCAGACCCCTCTATGATTTCCAAGTGGGAGAACTTGCAAAATAGCAGGGTGTTCAAATACTTATTTTCCTCACTGTATATACATAGACAGACAGAGAGAGAGAGAGAGAGAGAGAGAGAGAGAGAGAGAGAGAGAGAGAGAGAGAGAGAGAGAGAGAGAGAGAGAGAGAGAGAGAGAGAGAGAGAGAGAGAGAGAGAGAGAGAGAGAGAGAGAGAGAGAGAGAGAGAGAGAGAGAGAGAGAGAGAGATTTTGATTTTTGGAAAAAACTTTAATCACAAGTAGCCAAAAATACACTAATTCACATTTTCATTCATTCATTTTTTTTTTTTTTTTTTTTTTTTTTTTTTTAAATAGACAGCTTCAAAATCAAAAACAAAAGATTAGATCATCTTCAATTATTGTACACAACACGTCATGACTGCACCATTTCATTTTAAAAGTGGAAAGATCATTCATAGCATTATAAAAACTGAAATCAATCAGCATCCTTGCTTTGATTAAGGACCTAAAAACCACAATCACATCATCATTACACCTTTGTTCTATTTTGCTTTTTCTACTTGTATAAATCGCCAATTTAGCTTGGCCAAGAATAAAATTCAGTAATTGAAACTTGATACGTTTTTTCTGCACATACTTGAAACCAAAAATAAAAGTTTCTGAATAAAAATTCTCATTGAACTTGTCACACATTTCTTGAATCAACACAAATAAAGGTTTAAGCCTAAAACAGTACATAAAAGCATGAAAGACAGTCTCTTTTTGAAAACAAAAAGGACAACCTGAGTTGCTCTCAGAATCCAAAACAGAAATAAAAGAATTTACCGCAATGGCCCCCATGAAGAATTCTCCATTGCAAATCTCCCGTCTTTTTTACTAATGGTGGTTTATATAAAACTCTCCATTCAGGTTTTACATCATCTCCTACTTTAAAAACTGAACGCCATGGGGTATCAGTTCTTTTGTCAAGCATTTTCTTGTTAAGGATAAGTACACACATTTTATACAGGTCTTTTCCTATACAGGAAAAAAAATCAACTGAAAGGAATTTTCCTTGATTTAATAAAATACCCGTACACTCTTCAAAATTCGGCTGGATTAATAAACAAGGAAAAGGGTCCTCACTATCAGGGAAACTGTTCCCTGAAAAAAAGTCCTCCAAAATAAGTTTTTCTTCAGTTGTCAAGGTTTCCATCAGCTTGTTTACAAAACGAGTGGTCGAGCGAATAGATCTTAGTCCCATTTTTTTGGTAACAGCCTCGGTGTCTTTAAAATGAGGTCCTGTTAAAGACAGTAAATGACTTAACACAAACACTCCTGAATTTTGTAGCACCTTGCTGAATCCCTGTAGAAAAGTGGGAGATGAAATGTCCAATCTTGCCTTGAGAATCAAAGGTTCATTCAATAACCAGTAAATGGAATGAAAGTTCTCAGTCTTTTGGATGTGGAAAAAAACTCCAAACTTTAAAAAGATTCTGATAAAAAGGGGACAACTGTGAGAGGTTCAGACTTTTGGGGTCCATCAAAAAAAGAGTTTTGTCCAGGGAAAAACCTCCAACAGTCCGTAGTAGAGCGCAACTAATAGCTCTCCAGCTTACATCCACTGGGCCATCTAGAAGTCTTTGTAGAAAAATTAACCGAAAAGTTGTAATTCTGCTTTGTAAATGAATTAACCCTTGACCACCTTCTTCTTTAGGTAGATACAATATGCTCTGTGGGATCCAATGAAGTTTATCCCAAAAGAAATCAACAAAAACAGCTTGAATTTCAGCCATCAGTTTTGCAGGGGGGTCAATACATGCCAGTCTATGCCATAAAAGTGATGCAACCAAATTATTGACAATAAGTGTTCTTCCTCTATACGACATATTAGGTAGAAGCCATTTCCATTTGTCTAGACGACCTCTGACTTTTTGTAACATTCCATCCCAATTTTTTTGAACAACATTATCATCTCCCAAAAACACCCCAAGATATTTTAAACCCCATCTATTCCAACATAAATTTTCAGGAAGAGTTGGTTTTCCATCATTCCAATCTCCTAATAAAAAAGCATCACTCTTTTTCCAATTTACCTTTGCTGAGGAGCATTTTTCAAAATCTTTTAATAATTTTGATAAAACATGTATATCTCTTTGACTATTGATTAAAATGATAAGATCATCAGCATAAGCTGATAAACAAAAATTTAAATCACAATGTGGTATTCTTAACCCCTCCAATTTCTTCCTAATTTGTTGGAGTAATGGTTCAATTGCGAGAGAATATAGCATTCCTGACAATGAGCATCCTTGTCTGATTCCTCTAGTAACCTTGAATGGAGAACATAAAACACCATTAATCTTAATTACACTTTCAATGTCACTATAAAGATTTTTTACCATGCCTAAAAAATTCTCATGGAAACCAAAAGCTTCCAAGGTATTCCATAAATATGAATGTTCAACTCGATCGAATGCTTTTTCTTGATCTAATGACAACAAACCGCAATTGATATTAAATACTCCAGAAACCTGTATAATATCCCTAATCAAAGAAATATTGTCAAAAATTGACCTTCTCGGCACACAGTAAGACTGATCAGCATGGATCACCTGTCCCATTACTTTAGTCAATCTACTTGCCAATGTTTTTGAAAGTAACTTATAGTCACTGCATAAGAGTGAGACCGGCCTCCAATTTTTAATCTCAGTGAGATCTCCTTTTTTTGGAAGAAGAGTCACCACTGCTCTTCGGCAGCTCAACGGCAGCCCGCCCTTCAACAAGCCGTCATTGAACACCTCCAGCAGATCAACTCCAATCTCAGTCCAAAACGTTTTCAAAAACTCAACCGGTATCCCATCTATACCAGGAGTTTTTCCAGACTCCATACCCTGGAGTTCACCATGGAGTTCCCCTAAAGTTAGGGAATTCTCCAGCTCATTGTTGGATTCCACTGAGATCTTAGGTAGGTTTTCTAAAAAACAACTCTCTCCACTACCTTTAAGCACACACTCACTTCTATACAGAGACTGATAAAAACGCATTGCCTCCTCACGAATCTCTCTAGGATTAGATAATAAATTACCATCCTCAGACCGTAAGGCGTGAATTATGCGCTTTTGCCCATTTTTTCTTTCATGGCCAAAAAAGTATTTAGAAGGTGCGTCCATCTGATCAATATTCAAAAATTTTGCACGGACCAGTGCCCCTTGTGTTTTATAATCTATCAAGTCTTTGAGTTCAGCTTTTTTTCTTAAAAAGGTTTCTAAAAATGTAATATCACTTGAGGTTTGGGTCAATTTCTGTAAATCCATTATCTGTTTTTCAAGAACTTCTAGTGAGCGGGTTAAATCTTTTGTGACATTTCTAGTGTATTGTTGTGTAAACTGTTTTATTTGCACCTTGCCATAATCCCACCATTGTTGTAAGGAATTAAAAGAAGACTTTGTCTTTTTAAACTCTTTCCAAAAAAACCCAAAAGATTCTATAAAAAACGTATCATTTAGAAGGTTCGTGTTAAAGTGCCAATATGCACTTTTAAATTTCACTGTATTTAAAATAAATTTACAACTCACCAAATGGTGATCAGAAAACGATACTGGTGTGATGTAGCATTTATTAAACATATTCAAGTGATGCTTAAAAACATACAACCTGTCAAGCCTAGCTAAAGCTAAATAATTATCCCGTGTATGAGCCCAAGTATATTGTCTTTCATTTCCATTCAGAGCTCTCCAAACATCACACAAATCATATTTTTCAATTAAATGAATTAGACGTTTTCGTGAGACCATATGCGGTTCAACATGATTTCTGTCTCTATCAAGTTCAGTGCAATTAAAATCACCACCTACAAACAGTAACTCTTCTGTGCAGCAATTTTGTAAGGTTGAACAAAGAGTGTCTAAAAACACTAATCTTTCCACCGGTGCAGTCGGGACATAAATACAAATCAAAACAAAAACAAAACTTTCATAAGTAGCTCTAACTTTTAACATCCTACCTTTAATAATTTCATCTACATCATACGAAATTGGTTTAAAATTCTTACTAAATAAAATGGCAACTCCGCCACTTAAATTAGAGTTGTGACTTAAAACAGGTATTCCATTGAATTCTTTCATCCAATCAATAACATTATCTGAGCTACTATGTGTCTCTTGTAAAAAAGCTATATCTATACCTTTCTGTTTATTTTCATCAAAAATGTTTGCTCTTTTCTTAAAATTCCTTGCACCATTAACATTTAAAGAAGCGAGATGCACTTCACTCATAAGGAAAAGAAAAAAAAGATACAATCTACAAGACCAAAGAATAGAGCTATCTTTATTCTTTATATTAAATAGCATCATTATTAAGGGCATTGTTGGTGTTCCTCACAATTTTTTTCAATCTATAAACTTCTTTGTTGGTGAAGCAATCTCCATCCATCAAACTTTTTGCTTTATCAGCAAACTGTTTCATATCAGGGAAGTAATCTTGTACCCTCACTCCTCTCTTGTTTTTCGTTGATCTTAGGAACAATTTTATATCCTCAAGTTCATATGTACGATCCACAGATTCGCTCTGTGAAAAACTCGCGCTACATTCTGAGGAATCACTGTCACTCTCGGTGTCTTGCGTATCTTTCAAGTCATCAGTCTTACATATTTTTGCATCTAGAGACTTATTTTTCATTTTTCTTTTTTGAGGTATCTTAAAAAGGAGCTGCTCTTGCTCTGATGTTAACTGTACCTCACACGTTTCACTTACAGATGTTACAATCTGTTCATTTGTTATCGGTCTACTTTCTTTTTTATTACCGGCTAAAGAAGCCAAACTCATCGACTCGCTAGAAACCGTAGCTACGGATGCGTCATTAAGCGTTGACTCTGTTTGTTCACGCCGAGATGGGGCTAACTCAGCTTCCAACTCACCGGGAGGATTTTCAAAACTCTCCGTCACAACCGAGCCTCCAACCGGCACCGTCAAATCAGCCTCCACTTCCCCGTTACCTTCACCATTCTGTTCAACATTTCTATTCTCGTTTCCTTTCTCCACTACATTGCTTTTGGTCGGGCAATTTCGAATCAAATGTCCCGTTTTTCCACATCCGAAACACTTAGTCTTTCCAGTAGTAACAAAAATAGTGTAACTAAAATCCTCAATCCGAAAATTAAGCGTTAGATCTAGATCAGCGTCATCTGGAATGATCATGTAGGCGAATCGCCTAAAGGAAACTATATGTTTTAATAAAGGTGATTCACTACTAATCGGTATCTTTTTGATTGGAGACACCAATTTACCATAACGTGACAACGCTTGCGTTAAAATCTCGTCACTCACAAAAGGTGGCACGTTAGACAGAGTGACTCTTTTGGCAGGCAAGGAAAGAGGAAGAACTGAAACAAATTCTCCACTAATTACGATTCCCCGCTCAACCAACTCATTAGCTTTTTCCACGCTATCCAAAAAAACCACTAAAGCATTATTCATCCTGGAAGCTGATAAAACACCGAGTGTCCAACCACTTCCCCAACAGCCAAGCAACAGTCCTCTATGTTCACCCCCGACGTCACCTTAGAGAGAGAGAGAGAATATTTCTATACATTCTAAGTTATATTTAAATAGTATTTCATATAATATGATATGGGAATTTTGCAACAATTAATATATATCACATTTGGTAACTTTTGTGGTAATAATAAAGAATGTGTCAAAACTTTTGACTGATACTTAACAAAAAAGTCGTTTGATGGGTTCTATCTGTGGTGGAACACCAATGCACTTCTAGAACAGCTGTTGCGGTCAGACACATCATTGTGGTGGAGATTCATTCGCGCGCACACACACACACACACACACACACACACACACACACACACACACACACACACACACACACACACACACACACACACACACACACACACACACACACACACACACAAAGCCTGGAAGCGTTCTGTCTGAGACAGACCTGAAGAATGGTGGCAACTGGGGCTGAGTGTTGACAGGAGAATATGTGTATTCATAGACACGAACAAATGCCTAGGAAGATATGAAAAGTTGCAGTCAACTTTAACTTTCTGTTTGCACGCCGTCTTCTGCATTAGACTGACAAATGTCACAGTTTGATAAATACTGAATGCACAATGTAATAAGATATCATGTTTTGTTACTTGTTTACTCTCCATCAACCAAGGAAGCGTTTACTTTTACTTGAATAACTCACAGAAATACATTTTGGGAGAACTGTATGAAAACATTTGCACCGCTAAATCAGTCTTTGGGGAATCGAGAGACAATCTAAAAAGTAGACAATTGATTGCATTTCCGTTCTTGTAATAATATCTCAGCTTATCCCAAAACAAACACACACAGTTGAATAAGGTGACTGAGTTAGGAAGGCGTAAAAATAGCTTTTGTGTCCTTGTCAGAATCAGTGAATCAATTTTTGCAGGATGCTCTGAACCAGATGAAATAAGATGTCTACTTCTTCTGTATATCATGCAGCAAGAGGGGGCAAGCTTTTTTGTGGATGAGCCAGTGCTATCAGGGAAGGTCTGTTATATCATTAGAGAGGCCACAACAAAATATGAAGTCCTATCCACCCTTATGTTTCAAATCAGCCCAGGGCCCTGAGCTATTAACAACTGCAAATTAGCTCATAATTCCTATCTTTTCTGGGGCCAGACTCATGAGTCCTGTGACGCAAACATTGGGCCTCGCTGCAGGGCACTTCAACAAAGCAGAACCACTGATGCTCACTTTGAAGCAGATAAATGTGCAGAACAGAAGCACACAGGTGATTGATGAGAAGGCCACCTTGAAAATTAACGTGTTCTCTAACGGCGCTTTTGTCAACCAGATAAGTCCCGACCAAAGAAGGTCAGCTCTACAGTAAATTCAGTTTATGAACCCCAAAGGTTCTGTTGGGTAATGAAAAATTGAAAACTGAAAACAAGAGTCTGTGACTTTACAATGCAAGTCATTACAGTGTTTAAATGTCAACAAATACATCAACATCTACAAAACATGAGAAAGGGCAAAATTATATTTGATTGTTTTCAGGGACTAGTATCTAGTAAGTTAGCTTTCACACTTCTTACTTCAGTGAACTTTTCTCAGGGTAATTCATTTTTGAAAGTCAATTTCTGCACATACCTATGGAAGCCTTTTCCTGCCAGTAAAAAAGTCTTATTCTATTAAGTTACATATAAGAAATTAAGTTGCAATTTGAGGAAATACAGTGTAGCGAATTAGCTCTGAGGGGAAATATTAATAATTATTCATAACTCATTATGATTATTCATTATGATTAATTATGAATATTTGAATCAGTTAACTAGATGAACTTGATGTAGCTACATTTACATTACAATCATTCAATCAGTTTGTCCTAAAGACGTTCAGTATTGATTATTAATTTAATTCTTAGGAAAAAATTATTTCTTTGCATTTACCTAAGCGCTTAGAGCGCATAGCAAGATCGATCATTTAAGGGACAATTTGTTTGCAGGCAGGAAGTCAGGACCAAACATATATTGTGCACAAACTTTAATAACTAAATCATGGAACAAGACTACAACTAACATTAAACATAAGGACATAATACATACATAACACGATACATACATAAAAAGAAGTAAGGTTAAAGTGGTTGGAGGGAAAAGGGTCAGAACAGATTGATGGAGTTATGCAGAAAGTCTAGAACCTTTGTGAAGAACCATAGTGAGATATAAAGTTACAATTATGAGAAACTGTCACAATTATAAGAAATTGTTAATGTTATGATAATGTTATTGTTTTACTCTGCGGCAGAAACATGGTTTCATACATATTGTAAAGTTTTTGCTATAAAAGAAAAGCTATTGCACATTGTATTATTGGACAAGAAACAAAACTTTCAGTAAATTAAAAAAGTAGATTATTAAAGACTGCTTAACTCTCATCTTCATCTTCGTGTGTGCACAACCTGAGCGTGACATTGTCAATGATATATGTGGTAAGTTGTCACAATGGAACCTGCCCTATTATTGGCATTTCAACAAAATGTAAACATTTATAACATTTAAAAACATTTGAGCTGACATTTATGAAAATTATATAGTAATTCCAATTTGTTGAATGCATTAAAAAACGGGATTTTGACCTTACAAGACCACTGCTGGAGAGAAAACACATTTGTCTAATTAAAAAACTTCTAGTTACAGCCCTTGTGACAACTGTGTCATGGTCTCCTCTGTCTTTAGATTCAGTTTATATCTCATGTACTGTTGTGGCATTGAGTTACCTTCCAATATTTACAAAGATAACTATCAACAAACTAAAGGATTTGTTTTATACTTATCTGTGGAAACCGAATGGGCACAAAGAGCAATAAAACTGTCACTGAGCACGGTACAAAGATCGCTGGCAGAAGATTTCTGACCTTCTAAATGAAAAGAAAAAATTGATATTGTCTGAGAAAATAGAAATTGTCTGCTGACTATACCTACAGCGTCAGCCATGCTTTGATATTGCCTTTGTAAAGTATCAATACAACAGACTCTCTCTTATAACTTGCAATTTGCACAATAGATTTCTTTAGTATGAGTAATGTGTTGGCACTAAGTTCTCAAAAGTCATCAGTTCTTACCAAAGACTTTAGATATACAAAGATGTGCACTCATAATATTATGAATGAGAGAAAGTGCAACGCGCTATATTGCGGAATAAGGCCCCATTTACACTGCATGATGACCCAATTCTGATTTTTTTCCTCCATTGTGGCACAGATCGGATATGACCCACGAATGTGTAAGCAGGAAAAAAAGCACATGGATTCTGATATTCTCAGATCGGTGTTAGGCCTCATTCCTATGTGGAAATAAATCTGATATGACCTGGAGACGTGTATTTGTGCCTGCTGTGTAAGCGGAGAGATCGGATATTCCCGTTAATACGAGTCATCCGTCATTGAAAAAAGCATTTCACGGTACAGATATATCTATAACAACTCACAGCCCTTGACTGGATCGGATGTTAACTTTCTAATAGAAAACAGAGATTATTTTATAATGGATCTTTTTCTGAGGCCAAAAATACTTACTGTGGTGTTCCACAAGAAAGTTGTTTAGATCCACTTTTATTTTCTATTTTTATAAATATATACATGTGATTGATAATGCTAATATAGTTATGTATGCAGATGATTCTACAATGTTTTCTTCAGAGGAATTTTAGTGGGGAGCTGCAAACAATTAATAACTGGTTTAGAACTGATAAATTAATTTTAAACATAGAAAGAAAAGAAAAAAGTATCATTTTTAGTAACAAAAATAATATCACTAAGGTTGCTGACTTGAATTTATTTATTGACGGGAATCCAGTGGAACAAGTAACAAATGTTAAGTTGCTGGGTGTGAAACTTGACAGTATGCTGTCTTGGTCTGAACATATAGATCATAAGCATAATGGGAAAAGGTATAGCTGTGGCCAGGAAATGTTCTGCATTTCTTCCATCTTTGGTTTTAAAAGATGTTGTGCAATCGTTAGTTTTATCACATCTTGAGTACTGCCCAATGATATGGTCAAATGGATCCGAGGAACACTTAGCTAGGTTAACACAGCTAAGCTAGAGCTTCATTATCCATTTCAGGCTAATGTTATGGATATGCATAGAAAATTATCATGGCTGTTAGTGAGGGATAAATTACATTTACGACTGCTGGTATTTTTTTTTTATAAGGTGATCAAGTATCACACACCAAGTCCGTCTGATGTTTTTCTTTAAAATAAGCATTTTTGTCAGGCTTCTATGTATAGGTTTCTACCTAAGTACCGGTACTTTTGAATGGACTGAGGCTGGGATTTAGTTGGTTTGAAGTGGAAGTATTTTATGAACGTATACTATATGCGGAGAACATTCACTTAGTATCGTTATCTCATTTTTGACCGAAGTGGCTTTTAGAGGCTTTTGCATCTGAACTCTTCAATTGTATTTTTGTTTTTATTTGATTTTATTTGTATTGCTTTCTGTTTTGCATTGCTTTGTGGACCATAGGAAGATTAGCAAACACTCTGTGGAAGTTAATTGGGATCCAAATAAAGAATAAAGCTTCCATTCCTTCATTCTTTTCCATTTCATTCCTTTGTTAGCTTTGAAGCAATTTATATCCTGAACTAACAAGCAGATGTTTTTTAAAGGTAAAATGAAGCAAAAATATTGGTGACCTATGCTGCCTTCACGTGCTGTCAGAATTATCGTAAATATTAGTTTCCTTGTAATCACAACTTCAGAAGTGGGAAGTACGAAATTTCCAATAGCACGTGAAGGCAGCATTATACAGCACTATACAGCTTTTTGTCCAATCAGATGCTCTCTTGAATGACAACATCCCACCCTCTAATACCACCTGATCATGGATCATTAGCAATGCATTTCTAGTGTGCACACTAGTTGCAGATGTGAACATTGTTTGCAAGACTCAGTCTAGGTGCGTCAATTACAAGATCATTCTTCCTAACTACCAACAATACCACAACATCTAACACAAACTGATGCACAAAGTAACAGGAGACTATTCTTGACAATGTCATGAAACAACATGGAGGAAAAACTTTGCGGTTGTTTCTACCCTGATTTTCAAAGAACAGAAAAAAGCATGTCAGCCAAAACTTGGTTTAGTTACTCCCCAACACTGTTAAGAAGTAATATATTCACCTTAGCTTGGATGCTGTGAACTTTAATTTTTATTTGGCGCTATGTGTGTTCTGTATTTCATCTCCCTGAGATGCTAAGAACAGAAATTATCATAAAAGCACACTTAAAACTGCTATTTTCCCCTCCCGACAGACCCATTGACCCAACTACTCATCGCAGCAATCCAAATGAGAAAAGAAATTCTGAAAAATTGCCCAAAGGCCCTCGTTTAGCAACTGAGAGACATTAACATGACAAACAAGTAGTCCAAAAAGGTTTATAACAGCCACAAGAGGCTCCTGATAAACAAACAAACAAACAGAAAAATTTGATAATTTGCTTCCTTGGCTACTAATGGTACTGAATCATATCCATTAATGATTCTACCTCATTGTAGGGCTCTGCAGGGATTACAGAATTCCTTTTGAGACATGCAAATTTCATGACAAATAATACAAGTGACTTAGCTAGTAGGGACAGACATGGATGTGTGCCTCCTGAATCCTTTCCTTTTTTGTCTACCTCCGCCATCTGTTGTATACCATCATAGCGAAGCTGCTGCAAGATGATGTGGGCATCATCCATATTTTGAACATATGCTGGATTCATTCTATACATTATTTCATCTGATCTTTGTAGTGATCGTTAAATGACATGATGGTGAACATTTTCTCATCCAGCCTAAAGTTCACTACTGTCCACTACTGTCTTCAGGATCCTTAGGGCAAGTTATGCAATACACACTTAATAGCAAAGATTCCAGCATGCAGTCCTGACTCATCTGGACTCATCAGTGACTCATCATTAAATTAAGATAGAATAAAGTTTCAGCAGAAACCCCTACAGCAGTTCCCTGTTCCCCATTTCAAATGTTGTGGAAAGGTCAACCAAGGGCCAAAAAGGTTTATATATAGTTCTTAACACTTCTCCTGGAGTTATTGTGCCATGAAAATCATAAATACACTGTAAAAACGTTCACTTCTGCCATGATACCGCCAGTGCCTTTTATTGTACTTAAAACATTTACATATTTTAAAAAATGTCTGGGATTGTGCACCCGCCTATATGCGCATATTACTAACGCGCCCTTTAAAGAAATACTTTTTCGGGCTCATTGTTGGCGCGTTGCTGTTTTGAGGCAACTGAAACCCACTGCGCCATTGACCAACAAAAACATGGTCTAATCTAAAGTCTATGGCGCAGTGGGTTTCAGTTGCCTCAAAACAGCAACGCGCCAACAATGAGCCCGAATACACCTTGTTCTCTTTCTAACATCCGTTCGGTATCTCACTGAGAGAACGCCTCCAGGCGTGACTGACTGCGTAAGCACCAATTACACCAAGTCTGTCAGACTGACAGACCAATCGCCACAGCGATCAGGGAGTCCCACCTCCCTGGTATATATCTCGCTTTTTTCCCCGTGAAGATTGTGGAAGCTGTACTCACTGACACATTATCAGATTTACCGCTGAACAGTTTACAGACGAAGCTGGCCGGTGACGTCGCAAACGCGGCAAATCTTAATTTTGCTGTTAAGGAGTACTTTGTTAGGGAAACCTCCGCGTTAAGGCGAGTTTTCCTACTAAAACCCGTGAAAGGAGACTCAGGGTTGCAGTGGCAGGAAATAAGGACCATTGCTTCTCCTCTCAGACTCAACCCAGAGAGGAGACAGCTAAGCAAACGTTGGACCCTACTAGCTGGAGTGAGATCATGGATGTGGAATCCCCTAACCTCCCCCCTCTCTTTGATGATGCCCTTGTGGGTATAACAGGGGAAGAGGATGATGAAGATGAGGAATTATCCCCCCATCTTCTGGAAGATGATGATGATGATGAGGATGATGATGATGATGAGAAGGACGATGCCATCCTCCCACCTAATCTGTCTCGTCCACCCAGTAACCAGAGTGGAGACCCCCTCTCCTCCCCAGTGGTATAATTAGGCCATATGGAAGTCTGTCGCAGAGCCGTAAAACCACGAGTTTCAATGGAGTGATTATGTCAACAGTACAAGGGGAATCGGCTCAGATTCTAGAGGAGGAAATCTCTTCTCTTCTGAGAAAAGGGGTAATAAGAATGTTGCCGCGAGAGGAATGCCATCAGGGCTTCTACTCTCGATATTTTGTGATTCCAAAGAAAGGTGGGGGTCTCCACCCTATTTTAAATCTGCGGACCCTGAAACGCCTCAGGAAATACAAGTTCAAAATGCTCGGATTACTATCCCTGTCCCAAACGTTGCATCACAGAGATTGGTTCACATCAATAGATCTCAAGGAAGCGTCTTTTCATATAGAGATTTTTCCTGCACACAAGAAATTTCTCAGGTTTGCTTATCAGGGCAAAGCATACGAATATGTGAGGACTCCCTTTGGTCTGTCCCTCGCACCTCGTCTTTTCGGCAAATGTTTGGAGGTGGCTCTGGAATCAGAGTTTCAGCATATTTAGACGATCTCTTGCTGTGCACACAAACGCAGCAACAGGCAGCGAGTGATACACACATTCTGGTGGCACATTTGACAGACCTAGGCTTCAAAGTGAACCACGAGAAAAGCTGCTTGCTCCCCACACAAGAAATAAACTATCTGGGTCTCAGGTTGAATTCAGTGCTGTATCGAGCGTTTTTATCAGAGGAACGCGTCAAGTCATTCCGCAGTTGCATCTCTCTTTTTCAGAAAGGGAGATCAATTCCCCTCAGGATATGTCTGAGGTTATTGGGGCTGATGGCATCTACGGGACTGCTGAGAATGAGAGAATTTCAGAGCTGGACAGCGTCTCAGAGCACGCGCCTCGGACGCAAGCTCAGCCGCAGAGTGATCATCTCGGAGGAATGTGTGAGGGCTTTGCGTCACTGGAAAGCCCCTAATTTCCTCAGAGAAGGGACTGTATTAGGTCCAATCACTCTAAGAAAAGTGGTGACGACGGATGCATCACTCACAGGCTAGGGAGCTGTGCTCGTGGGCAGAACGGTGCGAGGGGTGTGGTCTCCATCTCAAAGGGAGAAACACATAAATTACCTAGAGCTGCTTACAGTGTTACTAGTACTAAATCACTTTATTCAGCTCCTTCAGGAACACCATGTGTTGGTCAGAATGGACAACACATTGGTGGTAGCTTACATAAACAGACAGGGAGGTGTACGCTCTCACCAGCTACACAGTCTGGCTCAGAGTTTGTTGGTGTGGGGCAGCACTCGGTTCCTGTCGTTACAAGCAACACATGTACCAGGGATAATGAACAGAGGGGCGGATCTGTTGTCCAGGGGAAATCCCATGTACGGAGAGTGGACACTCCACCCACAGGTGGTGAATCAGCTGTGGCTGAGATATGGTCAGGCTGCCGTAGATCTCTTCGCATCGCGCGAAAACGCACAGTGCCCTCTGTTCTTCTCCCTGGTGGGAGAAATTGCACCGCTGGGTGTGGATGCTCTAGCCCACCCATGGCCAAACGTGTTGTTGTACGCGTTTCCCCCGTTGAGCCTCATCGGGCCAACGTTACAGAGAGTGCGGGAATTCAGACATGCACTGATTCTAATTGCGCCGTGGTGGCCGGGGAAGTTATGGGTGGCAGAGATAATCCCACTCTTGTACGACCAACCCTCTCCTCTCCCGTTGCGCAGAGACCTTCTTTCTCAGGCCAACGGGGAGATTTTTCACCCAGCGCCGCACAAGATAGCTCTTTGGGCTTGGCCCGTGAGAGGATGAATTTAAATGCCATAGGGTTACCCCCGAAGGTGATTGAAATGATTCAGTGAGACTGCGAGAGCAGTCTCTACGCATTCTCTGTATGATCATAAGTGGAGAGTTTTTGAACGATGGTGTGCCGAGAGACGAATCATCTCGTTCTTATGCTCAGTGTCGGATGTTCTCTGTTTCCTACAGGAACTATTAGACAAAGGTAGAGCTTTTTTGACAGTAAAGGTCTATCGTTCTGCCATATCAGCATGTCACGTGGGGCTGGACTCAGGTACGATAGGCCAGCACCCCTTGGTATGTCGATTCATGAGAGGGGCGAGACCAAGTCTGGTCACCAAGTCTCTTATTCCGCCCTGGGACTTATCGATAGTTCTGGACGCGCTCTCCCAGCCCCCTTTTGAACCATTGGAGAGTATTGATTTGCAGCGTCTTTCTTTTAAGACAGTGCTTTTACTTGCTCTCACTACAGCAAAGCAAGTGAGTGAGTTACATGCTTTGTCTGTACATTATTCCTGTATGCAGTTTGCAACAGGTGAATCGAAAGTTACGCTGAGAACTAACCCGGCATTTGTTCCTAAGGTTAGGGAGACATTAGGAGAAAACCGACCTGTGGAATTATTGGCGTTCTTCCCACCCCCTTTTTCTTCATCAGAGGAGGAGCGGTTACATTGTCTTTGCCCAGTGTGCGCTCTATACACTTTCGTGCAGAGAACTAAAGCGCTACGAAAGAGCAATCTGTTACATATCTGTGTTTCTGTCGTGTTGTTTGCTTTGATCACATGTTCCTTTGTCTATGTTTCTCGCCACTTTCTCTGTTTCCTTGGTTACCCTCGTTAGTCTAGTTCTGTTCAGCTGTGTTTTGTTATCCTCATCTGTATCACCTGTGCCCCTCGTTAGTAAGTCATCAGTGTCTGTATTTAGTTCCCTCTTGTTCACTCTTGCTTTGTCCGATCTACGTTATGTTAGTGCTGTTTGGTGTTCTGTTCTACGTTTACTCTGAATAAAGCCATTCTTTGTGGAAGTCCCGAATCGCCTCTTCTCTGCTGCACCAGACATCCGTAACACAATCAGCTTTTTGTTTCGTGGGCTGATAATTGTAACCTCACGCCAACGGCTTTCTCATTGGGTGGTAAATGCAATTGTAATGTGTTACAAAGATGCAGAATTAAAGTCTCCACCAGAGCTTCGAGCTCACTCCACTAGAGGAATGGCTACTTCCTGGGCTCTGTTCAGGGGTGTTTCCATTCAGAATATTTGTGCTGTGGCCAGCTGGGCTTCACCGCATACTTTTGTCAGACATTATAGACTGGATGTGACCGAGCCGTCTTTGGCCCATACAGTGCTCGGTGTGGGAGTTGTACGTGATACGTCATAGCTTTTCCTACAGACAGTCACCGGGTGTGGGTCCCGGTCCACTAGGGTTTTTTTCTTGACACATTAGTGCATAGGGCTTCACTTTAGTGTCAGAGCCATGATCACTAGTTGCCACATTTCTGTTGCATCTGTTCCTACTGCATATCTGCAATACGGGAGTGGTCCATATCCCTCAGTGAGATACCGAACGGATGTTAGAAAGAGAATACTAGGTTGCGTAACCCCGGTTCTCTGATAACGGAAGTGAGGTATCTCACCTCACCGCCCTTCTTGCAGTCTACACGGTGAAGAAGATATGCGAAGAATGATGCGGCAGCGAGCTGCAGCGAGTTATATACCAGGGAGGCGGGACTCCCTGATCACTGTGGCGATTGGTCTGTCAGTCTGACAGACGTGGTGTAATTGGTGCTTCCGCAGTCGGTCACGCCTGGAGGCGTTCCCTCAATGAGATACCTCACTTCTGTTATCAGAGAACCAGGGTTACGCAAGTAACCTAATGTTTTCCGACCAGCACGCCCATGGCCGAACAGATAGACGCGAGTGCATTTGCTATTTAAAAAAATGGTGTCCACATTTGTGGACAGTTAATTTAACTCTATTTAGGGTTCATTTATCTTGATAATTTTCTCCAAACCACTTGAGGGCAGTGTCAGTAGATTGACAGCAATATTGTAACAGTAGCTACTGTCTTGTAATCCAAGATGGCTGACAGCGATAGCCATGTGCCAAATGCCCCAGGCATATCTATGAAAAACTTTTATATGAGGTCAATTGAGCTAAAAAAAAATAGTATATGGGTCAAAGACGAAACAGGGGTTTTCAAGCATCAAAAAAATAAATGTGTAATACAGCTTTAAATTTGGTTTTTTCCTGTACATTAGAATGTGTCCTATTTAATTTTAAATTTTCTGAGCAAAAAATAATGACTATCACACATTTTTTTACCATGATTTACAGAAGACACCCACTAAAATGTCATTCAGTGTAACAATATTTATGTATCAGAAAATCTTATTAGGCATATTTAAAACAGGAATCATTTGATGACATATTAAAATACTCTATTTTAAGTATCAAAGTGCAGCCCACAAATACTAATTCATTGTAATTTTTAAATCTTTATACTTTGCCACTATCCTTCAAACCACTAGGTTTACCCATTTGCCAGCGAGAAGTTTTTGTAAGGAAGTGAAAATAATTTAAAATAAAATAAAAATTAGTATAATCACATATTATTTTATATATTTTAATGATTACAGGTTAGAATAAGTATATTGTTTAATTTTTACATAAATATATCTGTTACACTGAATGACCATGGTTTGTTACTCTGAATGACATTTTGACAAAAAGGGAGATAATATGTCCATTGTTCCCATAATTGCAATGTATTTAGTATTAGTCTGTATTATTAAATTAGTTTTAATAATATTCCTGAGTAAATGATGGCAGAAGCAGGTGTTGAAAAATAATAAGCATTTTATTCTACTGTTCTGATGCTCTCTGCCATGCTTGCTTAGCTTGTCACTTTGTTTCTGACTTGCTCCAAAAGTGACTCCTTGCAGCTATATTTATGAATACTTTTTATTTTCCAACATAAATTATGTAATCAGGATAGGTATTTTGGGTGGAAAATTTAAAGCAGCAGACGACAAAACTGCAGTACATGCTTAGAATGAACTGTGTTATTGTTTAGATGCTGATATGGTCACATTATAATTATCATAATAGTTATTGTTCTTGATGTGAATGAGCTTTAAGAGTGTGATAATAGCTACTGGGTCTGCATTTACTTTTTGGGTTTTTGGCATTTTACAGTGCCTTTCAACTCTCTCTGGTCATGGGCATCTAAAATGAATCAATAATTGATTAAACTACTGATTAACAATACAAAAATGAATTAAAATATTCATATTTATTAAGTTTAACACATATTTGTCCATGCTAAACATTCCTCATTTATCTGTAATATAAATAAGATGCTAAAATCTTTATTTATACAGTGATACTGTCATTCAGTGTAATGGATGACACTGTGGTGTAACAGAGAATTTGCATTACACTGAATGGAAAAAGCATTACCCTGAATGACGAAACTTCTACTTCTGCTTATATTGCAGGCCATCAACTGGCCACCTGTGTCAAACAGTGAGCTTGACCAGTAAAGTTAATCACAATTATTCACATCATCTACTTATTTTTCAAAAAATCTAACAATATAAATGTTTTTTGGCATTTCACTGAATGACATGCGGTTTTGTATCTTAGAATACCACACCATGAAAAGGTGGAATTATCAAATATTTAAGAGCAATGAATTCACTTTTCTGCAGTACCAAATGGTCTTCAGGGTGCCTTTTGATGATGTCACAGACTGTCGAATGACTATTTGTTTTTTTATATGATTTCAGAAGGGTTTCTTGATCCTGTTACACTGAATGATCTCTTACAAACTGGATTTTTGGGACAGAAGTCCCCTGGTTATTTAAATACTTAAAAAAATAAATAAGACATAGTCCTTTTAATATAACACAGCCAACACATATTTGAAAATGCCAAGAAAACAAATATGTTTTTTTACTTGTTATTTTATACATTTATTTAAAGATGTAATGGCAAAATCAAAGTCCGGACCATTACGCTGAATGACAATTTTACACTTTGGAACATTATTTCCCCTAAATGTTGACATTTTATTTTGACAAAAGTTATTGGAAATAGTAAAGTAGACACTTTACTTGCTTTTTAACATGCTTTTTTATGTATATAAAATGACTTTGTAAACATAATTTGATGCGGACACCAAAATTGTGACGTCTCGTCTTTGACCCATGTACAGTAAAGTATGATGAATATTTTAGTATTTTATAAACTAAAATTTTGAGTAAAATGTAGTTTTTATACACCAAAAACTAACTGTCCACTTATGTGGACGTCATGCAACAGTGGAGTCAGATTGCATAAAGTGTGATTTCTGTAACCTGCTAGTATATCTGTTGCAAATATGTTTTGAATTGTCTTATATTGTAATAAAACAGACATTTAACAAATATATCAACATAAATACAACACAAACTAGCGCACAACATCAACGTCATCGTTCTCAGCCACTCCCTCTGTTCGCTGATTGGACCGGTAAAAACTTGTTTGGAGAAAACCTAAGCATATATAGCAGTCCCAGACGGAGTACTGAAGGAAAATGAAAATTGAGCGGAAGTACGTAGGAGGGAGGAGCCAGGCTAGTTCTACTCAACTATGATGGCTGAATTCAACTAAAGAGTGGTAATAAATGACATTTGAAGGTGATCATTTTTATATAACATACATGCATTCAACTTACAGCTGTGTTCAAATAATGAAGGTTGAGTAGTAAAGTGGTTACTTAGCTTGTATCCTAAAAAGACTGTACAGTATATTTATTAATTCCTCCTTGAGCCTTGCTCAAGGGCACATGATGATGGATCAAGCCTCACTCCTTGCTACATCACCCGGCACTGTCGTAAATAGATTGTACTAATATAAAATAAATGCTGTGTAAGTTTATCTAGGTAACTTAAAAAAATAAATAAAAAAAATTTAAGTTCTGCCCGTGCTCCTTTCCTGATCGTTACTTTCCTTTCAATTGTCCTGTCAAAATGTAGACAAAACCCCTAAAAACACTCCACTTAATAAAAATGTGTTACTTTGAAGCAGTGTTAATTTTGACAGCAAATTTTGATTTAGTTTTAGTCATAGTCTTTTGACTAAAATGCCATTTAGTTTTAGTCATATTTTAGTCACCTGAATTGTTTTTAGTCGGCTAAATCTACAGTAGATTTAGTCTCCTAAAATCTAATGAGTTTAGTTAAATTGTAATACATTAAGCATTTAAGCATTACATAACCGACTGTCACTTGAACTGACATTTTGACATAATTTTGTTTTTGACATTAAAAATACACGAAAGAGCTCAATTCACTTTTTGTTCGTTTTTTAAAAACATCTATATAGTTTTTATAACTCTGTACTTCTGTTTTAGTTAGTAGGCCATGTCAGGTTAAGCTAAAGCTTCAAATAAGTTTGTTTATTTTTATTTTTATTTTTTTCAGTTAACATTTATTTAATTTCAAGTAATTAAGTTTTTTTTATGGTTTTAGTTAACTATTATAACCCTGATACTTTATTGAATATGTGTCAAATACTGGTCTTTCCTCCTGAATATGAATTAAATGGGAATTAAATTAAATACAGTTTATTGTGTAACCAAAAACAAATTTATAATGCATGACTTTTAATGATAAACAAGCTCGAAATACACCCGGACTCTTATTTTGAAATGTCTGCGCCTCTGTTGCAGTGGCAGCTGCTCATTCAAGTTCAGATGAGGAGATAAAATATGCATTGTTACAACCGTCTAAAACATATTACTATATAAACATCGTAAAGTAAACATTGTCATTATTCATCAGCATTAGTTCATAAACAATTGCCTGGCATAAATATGCGCTATTCATTGATTGTGAGCCGCTCTGGAGCGCTGTATTGGGGATGCGTGAGCCTGTAGAATGCGCAACAGCGCCATGTTCTCCAGCGGTTAGATCAGCACGTCCAAATCAAATGTGCGCATCTGTTACACAGGACATCAGTTCTGACTGGATCTCTTCCCTAATCGTCCCTCCCTAACATTTTCGTCTCGTTTTTATTTGTTGACGAAAATGACAGTTGATTTTCATTATAGTTTTTATCATCCAACACTAGTTTTTATTTAGTTATCGTCTCGTTTTCGTCAGTGAAAAAAGGTCGTTGACGAAAATTATGACGAAAATTATTCGTCAACGAAATTAACACTGCTTTGAAGGATGGCAATAGCCTACAATGTGTTACAGCAAAACTTGCATGAGAGAGTGTCACTTTCACAAACCCTTGGGTATCCCCATTGAAATCAATAAATCATGGTGTGTCGGCACCCTACCTCATTTTCTCCATGAAAATGTGTGTATTCATGAGATAATTTAAATGAAAGCCTCATTTATTACATCTAACAATGCTGATATTTCATTCTTTTAACTGTGGAAAAATTCAAATGCCGCGGCAACTCGTCAATTTTTGGTGAAACAAGAGAAAATACCTTATTATACTGCCTCTCTTATCTATTTGACCATGGCGAGGTCATGCATCTTGAATCTCTCTAAACCTTCAGGTTTTATGTCCAAGTATATCTAACCAGAAAAGCCTTGCTACTGGCTCAAACACACTTTTCTTTCTCTCTGCCATTTTCATGGGGACAAGACAGGGAAGGAGCCGTGTCATTTAAACTTTACAGTATCTTGATTTTTTTTCCCCCGCACATCAAAAGCCTTTGCTCTTGCAAAATGATTTCTTTACATCCGAGGAGGCCTTTCTTCCACCCTACCCTGAGCTCGCTCTGTCATCTCGTTAGGAACTGAAAAAATGCAAATGAGAGACAAACCACAGGAGCACCTGCTGCGTGCCTCTGAAGACCTGGAAAATGAACAGACTTAGAAGAGACCATAATGGGTTTGTCACCAAAATCTACATGGGGCTTTTTGGACTTCTGCCGTCGAGTTTATGGTGGGGATGGATGTTGAGCTAAGTAAAGAAAAACAACTCTCTTACAAACTTCACAGCAACTGTTTAAACAATTCTGCAAGCAATTTAAGACAAGCTCTGTTGTTGCTGGGGTTTTTTGATGGTGCTTTATGGTGGCTTTGAGCTGCAAAGGAGCACGCCAACCCAACACAAAACCATCATAATTATAAGAGCCAGTTGGTTGTTTGGACAACCATAGCATAAACACCCTTGATCTCAGCCTGTCTGGGGAGGATAGGGGTACCCCTTGGCTAAAATAAGACCATGGTTGCACATGGAGTTGATTTTTGGTTTTCTTTAGAGAGATTTCGACTGGAGCATTAATTCTGAAGTGCTGCAGTCAGTGTGATCCAATGGAAAGCACGTAATATTGCGTGCAGCTACAGTGTGTCCTTCTTACTTCCTTTACCACACAGTTTGATCTGTTACTACTGTTGGCGTAGGGTCCTGCTCTTTTCATTCCCTCATGCATTTAACTTATTACAGGGCACTATGTTTCCTGAGGTTTATCCATTGAGGCTTTCAGTATAATCACTACCCTGGCCGGCAATGTTCAGAGGGCTGATACCAAAAATACATAATTACCGTGCATAGAGGACTAGCTAGTTTTTGCCAGTGTACATGTTGAACATGTTGCTTGCACACTTCAGTATACATATTTCGGTAACACTTTACATTAAGGTTCCCTTTGTAAAGGGTTTATAAAGGTGTTTGTTAATGACTAATAACTCATTTACAAATGCATGGTAAATCGTTGCTAAGCAGTTATAACTGCATGAATAAAAAGGGTGACTTTAACCTGCAATGCCTGCCAAATAGTGAGCCATTTTTAACTTGCATGTTATAACTACTTAATAAATGTATTTATTCACACTTATTTAACTCAATACCAGATTCCTGATTCCTGAAGTGAACAGGTTCACAAGTTTTTCACTTTCCATTAAGGTTCACTTTCACAGGTTATAAATGTTTGTAACTCATTATTAAATGGTTTGCAAGTGTCCACCCTATATTAAAGGGTTAGTTCACCCAAAAATGAAAATTCTGTCATTAATTACTTACCCTCATGTTGTTCAACACCCGTAAAACCTCCGTTCATCTTCGGAACACAAATTAAGATATTTTAGTTGAAATCCGATGGCTCAGAAACGCCTCCATTGGCACAATGCACTGTACACTCTCAAGACCCATAAAAGGTACTAAAGACATTGTTACAAAGTCCATCTCACTACAGTGGTTCTACAATAAATTTTTAAAGCGACTTTAGTTTTTGTGTGCAAAAAAACCCTAAATAACGACTTATATAGTGATGACCGATTTCAAAACACAGCATCATGAAGCTTCAAAACGTTATGAATCAGTGAGTCGATTCAGCGGTTTGAATCGCCAAAGTCACGTGATTTCAGCAGTTTGACATGCGATCCGAATCATGATTCGATTCGCTGATTCATAACGCTTCGAAACTTCATGATGCGTGTTTTGAAACCGGTCATCACTATAAGTCATTATTTAGGTTTTTTTTGCACACAAAAACTATTCTCGCCGCTTTATAAAGTTATTGTAGAACCACTGTAGTGAGATGGACTTTGTAACGACGTCTTTAGTACCTTTTATGGGTCTTGAGAGTGTACAGTGCATTGTGCCAATGGAGGCCTTTCTGAGCCATCGGATTTCAACTAAAATATCTTCATTTGTGTTCCGAAGATGAACAGGGTGTCTTACGGGTGTCGAACGACATGAGGATAAGCAATTAATGACAGAATTTTCATTTTTGGGTGAACTAACCCTTTAAGGTTCACAAGGAACTAATATTGGAATTAAAATATTCATAATTAATATCTCATCAAGTTGTGCTCTTGTGTGTTTTTTGTTTTTTCAAAATAAAGTTAGATAATTTCATCTTTATAAACAGTTTTTATACACTGCTGTGGAGGCATCATGAGCTTTTTATGGGATATCATGGGTAAGACGGTAACTTTTGTTAAGGAACATTTTAAGAAAAGTGGCAATGAGAAATTAATGAGAAAACCACAAATACAACACCCTTCAGTCTCACTATGATAGTCTATTTGCTGCATCATGAAATAAATCAGGAATCTGGAGTTAAATAAGTGTGAATAAATACATTTATTAAGCATTTATAACATGCAAGTTGAAAATGGCTCACTATTTGGCAGGCATTGCGTTAAAGTCACTCTTTTTATTCATGCAGTTATAGCTGTTAATCAACCATTTATAGTTATTAGTCATTAACAAACACCTTTATAAACCCTTTACAAAGGGAACCTTAATGTAAAGTGTTACCCATATTTCAATATGCATTCATTATATCAGGCAGAAATGCATACAATATATTATTTATATATTATATATTACATCTACAGGGTAGTTAATATAAATGTTTGCTATGCCCCTGTTCAAAGTAAGGGTGTGTTCACACTTGGCATGTTTGGTTTGATTAAAACGAACCCTGGTGCGATTGCTCTATAAGTGCAGTTCATTTGAATAAGTGTGAACACGGCCATCTGAACCCTGGTGCGCACCAAACAAGCGGACGAGGCCGTTAAAAAGATGGATCAGCTTCCAAACGAACTCAGGTGCGGTTCGAATGAAATATGAATGCAACACAGACCAAAGACATGTAAACGAACCCAAAACGAGACGTGATGTTACATGATGCAACCTTGAAAAAGGACAGAATGCTCAAGCATACCTGTTTTTTCTCGCTATAGTTACGAGTTTGCCCATCAGAGTTCGGTACAGGCGTCAGAACCGTATCTCCTCGCAGTCAATCGTGTTTGACGGAGGGATTCCTGCCCGTTTTGACTCCTTTACACATTTTATAAGCTCTTCATGAGTTCAAAATATCATCATATGTAGGCTACACACATTCAACAAGGACATTTAGCCTAACACACAGCATTGTTTTGGATGTTCGGTAAGTTCAGTCACGAAATATACGAGATAAAAGCTGACCAATCAGGTTGTGAACAGTGTATATACCTACGCCTTTAGGTTCAGTATCTTTAGATTCAGTGATCAAATGCCACTGTGAACGCTAAGTGAACCAGGACCAAATGTTTTTGTTTTTTGGTCTGGACCAAACGAACCAAGCAAATCGAACTACAAGTGTGAACACACCATAAGGACAATGTATACAAGCTTTTACAAAAGCCATTTGGATTACACATGTTTGCCACCAGGGATGGATCTCATTACAGAGCACTAACCATGTGCCTGACCCTGCATCCAGATAGTCGACAGGGTCAGGATAAAGCAAAAGCCCTGCAAGGTATTTGTCTCAGATAGATGAGCCGTGCTGGGTGCCAATGAGAAAAAGCATCTGAGGCTCCTTAAAGGTCCGTCTATCTGACACTCTATATATCTAGAGACACCATCCAGGGATTATTTCGAATGGGTTACAATATAGGAGTGTGAAGAGAGTTATGAGCCTCCATCTTTTTCTATTTCTCCCTGTTGTTTTTCTCTACTCTGGGCTGGACACAATCAAAAACAGTGTGATAGCTTGGGATAAAGATTCATCAGTGTTATTGCTGCTTTGACTCCAAAACTTTCAACTAGATTTCCTGCTGCACTGTGCACCGTGACTTCTAGGTTGTGAGAAAATCTAACTACGCGACATTCAAAAATAGGACTATATAGACAGAAACAAATCTTTAGCAGGTGCTTAATTCTATACATCGTACTCTCCTGCCTCGATGTGCCAAATCTATTCTCATCAACACCTCCGCCACCTCTCCACAGACCTTGTTCCTGAAATCTCCTCGTCCCAAATTCCAAACTCCGGATGCCTAGCAATGGACTCGAGGTCATTAGAATGAACGACAGCCAAAACTAGGACACCAAACCACAGGCCCTGAACAGATACTACATCCTGTTGCATTGTTATATCTCTGTCTTAGCCGCATGAGGGAATGCACAAGGGAGCCGATTCCGACTGACAGTTACAATTAATGGGAGTTTTTTCCAGGAAAATCACCTGATCTACTAAAGCTGCAAATCAATCCACAGTACATTATTCCAGAGATCTATCTTAGCCAAAGAGAAATGCTATCGATTTAATGTTTACCAGTTCTCTAAATGCTGTCGCCCTTTTTAGTCTCCAAGGCTGTGCTCTTATACTCATCCCTTTCTCTTGATTACTCGTGCAGTGGACCTGTGTTGGCCCTCAGCCACCTTGCTTTGGATGTCAATCGTTGGCCCTCCCCACTCATGCTTATGTCTTTCTGGGTAATTAGAAGTGAGAGCCAAAGCTCATTGGTCAGAATGACAATGTTGATGATGGACAAGCTCATGACAGCAAAGTTGGCTGACTCTCTTTGACTGCACTATAATGAGTATAGCATGGGTGAGGGTGCCAGGCAGTGGAGCTCATGCGCTGCTACGTGCATCTGTTGATGTGTCCAGCTGGTGCTCTCATTAAAGACCAGTAGTTTGACCAGTCATTGTTTGGCAAGAGATCTTATTATTGGGAGATACAAGGGTCTGTGACTCTACCAGTGGAAAAAAGCATCTAACTTGGATCACACGTGCCTCGATAACCAATCACATTACAGCCTTGATGTCATTGAAGTTGTGCGGCAGTCGATCGCTGTTTGAGGATACCATAGAAATGAATGAGAAGTGCCGTAAACTGAATCATACCTGTCGCACAATTATCTGTGATTTCTCTTATAAAATAGCATTTTTAGTCTGTGTAAACTTTAAAAATAGATCAATCCAAAACAAAAGTATAAGAGCAAACATGTTGAAGATTAGCCAATGGGCTGTTGATTCATTAAATGATAAGCCGTTTTCCTACAAAAGGAGTTTATTCAGTGTAGTAAAGCTTCTTCCATTGACATCCATTAAAAAAACGCCTCTGGTCTCCTTCCCTGCGTACCACAGCATTAGCAGGTGTTACGAGCTTGCCTTCAAGTGGCTTGGGTTTGACTCAGAGGATTTTAAAACTGAATGTAACCTGTAATGCAGAATAAAAAAGCAAGAAAAAACATATTTGCAGCATCTTACACAAACTTATAAAAAAGAAGGGAGAATTGTCATGCACACCACATAGAAGCTTACTGATTTGACCAAAGGTGGACATTTCACATCAATCAATCAATAAAATAAAAGAATATATATTTTGCACAAAACATATGTTTCTCCCTTTAAGGTTTTTTGTTGTTGTTGCATTGTAACACTATTTTCTGGAAAAATAAGCATGTTACCCTTCAATTCCCATTACTGCAAAGGAGAAAAAATATATGATTAATAAGATATGAATTATGTTTATATATTTATACAGGGTCATATTTAGATATGTACACAGTAGAATTTGTTGTACTGTATTTAATTATTCAAAAATGATTTAGTTTAATTCTAAAAACTCTTAAAAACAAGAAAATGTGTGACCTATAATACAGTAAATACAGTAATGAGAACTGGCAGATAAAGTGTGCTTAAATATAGTGTTACCATGCAAAAATATGCAAAAATATCCTAATAGTAGATTACATTTTCTTCATGCAAAATGAGTTAACATTTTTATAATTATGTTGAGGTTCTAAGAGATGCATTGTTCAAGGGGATGGATGCTGACAGAGGTCCACTGTGTCACATGGGGTTTGAGGTCACCATTGACCCATTCTCTACAGTCCGAGCAACAGTCTTAAAAAACAATCATCAGCCACATGCCCATCTGCTCTATGCCAACGCCCTTACTTAACACCCGTCCACTCCAGCACAACAATACTCCGCCATCTGTGCCATCACCCATGGCTTTTAGATCTCTAAAAGCATTGTCTGTGCCTGTTAGGTGTTGCTGTGCCAATAGCACACACAGACAGAGCCACGCAGCCTCCCTGGAAGTGGACGTGACTCCTTAAGTCTTCATTCAAGCATGAGTGGTCTGGGGTGCCAAGTTAATAACAAGATTGTGGTTTCGTCATATGGACGCCGCAATATGGGAGATGTCATCTGGACGAAGTGTCTTTCTGTAAGTGTCATGTTATAATCAGCTGCTGTCACAGAGAGATGTAACCCATCAAAGATCCTTTGCAGAGTGTCTATGCCACATTTAATGATCAGAGGTTTGATGACATGCACTGTCACATGCTGGCAGACATCAACAGCTTTATTATATGCACGGACCAACTGCTCAGTAGCGTCACATTTGATTTGTGAGGGTCATTGAAAAAGGTGGTTCTTACAGAGCCTTTAAACTCACTGCCATTCATTTGCAAGTTTAAATGAAAAACTTATTGGACACAGCTGAAAGTTTCTACTACAAGGGGTTATTAAAATAAAGGGATATCTGACCACATGTGATCATGTTTATTGATCACTTTTTCAAATTCTCAAATTTCCCTTTATTTAAATAAACTTTCAGCAGCATCTTTATGAACACTATGTTCATGCCAAGAAAGCTTCTTAGAAAGTTACTGGGTATGAAAGATAAAAGGATATTGATCCTATAAAATCAATTTATTTGAAAAGAAAATCAAATATACAACTTTACAAGCGAGTATTGGTATACTATTGTTAAATAAAATCACATGCATTTGTTGTTACAGTAATGTACATTCGCACACAAGTATGAATGTCAGATCACAACCTCATGCCCATTCAAAGGCAGGGATACAGAACACCTGGGATTTTTGAGCCAAAATAATTTTGGAAACTTAAAGAAGAGTTTATTTAGGATATCTATTAATGTCCTAATCTATGCACATGACTAAATAAGGTCAAACTGCACAGTCTTCAGACTATTCTTTATTTAATTGCTCAGATTTCCCCCCTGCAGGAAATCAATCCGGCAAGTTTGCAACCCATTTTTTGAACCCAGATCTTTCTGCACACAAAATGAAAACTGTACCACTAGAATATTATATCATACACAGACAGAACTACTTCGTTGTTAAACTTTTTTTTTGTGTGTTGCTTTTCTATAGTACACAAAGTTTTCTTTTTGCATTCTTACAAAACAAAACAGGTTTCATAGATGAATATGTGGATAAAAGGATGAAAAAGTTAAAGTGACAGTATGATTGCTACTATAAAACTTAAAAGTAAGCAACTTCTTTTTCCCCCGTGTGTCAGTGTCTGACCTCATTGCTATTTAACATTTTTGAAGGAACTGCCAGTGTGATAGCTACAACAAAAAATACAAATAAATGCTTTAATATAGTTGAGCAGTGGCCAAATTAGCTGATCACCCAACATCTCGTATACAATAAACGACAATTTCTACATTAGTCAAATTCTATATCAAACAAACAGATGTGCACACAGTTCACGCGCTCTCCAAAGCTTAGTGCGCGTAAGATGCCAGGTCAACATTAGTTCTGACTCCTGAGACCGCGCGAAGCATTTGAATAAATATGTAGCCTATCTAAAAAGAGGTTGATTATGGTTCCAAAAACAGACAAACACAAAAATAGTGTCTAACATGCGCTACAATCTGGCATCTGGGTAGACAAAGTTTTAACATACAGGCATTCTCCAGTTAGTATTGCGTAAACATACAAAATACGTTTTGCAGAAATACAACCAGGACCCTTCTCGTCGGTCTTATTGAGGAATATAGATGAGCGTGCGTGTGTGAATGAGACACACGGTGTTTATGTAGGTTAGACCACACACACTAGGGTAACGAATGTAAAAATAAACCACAAGTGAGGGGCTCGATATTTAAAGGGATAGTTCGCCCATTCTGTCATCATTCATTCAGCCTCGTATTATTCCAAACCAGTGTGACTTTTTTTTTCAGCGGTAGGCTACATGACAGTCTCAGAATCACTATACAATCTCATTGTATGGGAAGAAAAAAATGAAATGAAAGCGAATGGTGACCGAGGGCGTCAGTCTTCTGTGTGTGACAGAAAGTCACACAGGTCTGGAACAAAATGATGGGGAGTTAACGATGACAGGATTTTAATTTGTGCCTGAACTATTTCTTTAAAACTCTCACGCACGACTTGGTTCTACTGAATCGGTGCGGGTTAAACTTGACTTCTGTGAAGACATTAATGTCTTAAATGAAGTAAATCCGTTATGCGTGTCCATTCAGACGCGTGGGAGTGTAAGTGCGAATACATTTCCGATTTCATAGACGTGTCTAAATCTATAGGCTATCCACAGGCCACAGGTTTTTCTTTCACGCTTTCCCCCCAAACGATAATTATTAATAAAGACATGCTTGAAAGAGCACCTACCACCCCCATATCCATCTGCTCGGCTGTTATAGACGGGGCCGCCCGAGTTTGAGATAAAAACCAAAGAACTGGAAAAAGAATCATCTCTGGGTAAATAATCCAAATGGTCCGGGCGGAATTCCACTTTCTGAGAGACTTCATATTGTCCCCGCTCCCGGAGATCACAGAACGGTCTTTCTTTCCGCCGCATCCACCGTATAGATCACCCAAAGCCGGATCCCGGGCATGTAACGGTCCGTGGGAACGCGTGTCAGTCAAACTACCTCACTGTGGTGCGCAAACACGTGAAACACATATCACATACAACAGAGTGCAGGACAGTTCATTTCCTCAGGGATCTCCGTCTCCAAGCGAAATGTCATTCACAGTGGTCATCACGATTTACCAAAGCTGCCTGAAATATGAGCCGTGTAACAATTCACTCCCACAAGACCAAAAGTCAAACGCCTTTCGTTCAGTCCTAATCCGAAGCCCTTTGAGATGTGTGCGTGTTCTGTCAGTAAAGAGGTGCCGCGCTCTCGTCGCTGAACACAGCGGACTGATGCGCGGTAAGCGCGAGGAGAACTTATATACTTCCCTGGTTTTGGGGGGTGGGGGTGGAGGGGGGCTCTTTTGCGGGGGCACTGTCGTCCTGAGACCTTTGCCTTTTTATGTTTAAAAAAAAAACAAAAACTTTTTGTTACTATAAATCTCATTAAAGTAATAATAAAAACGTCAATTTACTTTAAATAAAAAATATCACTTTGGTTTTAAAAAAGAGGTATGACAGGTAAGGGTTCACAGACCTTCTAGTTTGGCTTTAACGTCACCAAATTAAGTAATAATTAAGTTAGACCTCTTATAATAATTAACTTAATAATAATTAAGTTACGCGCGCCAATAATTTAGCATGATCTTTTAATGTTTTGAGATGCAATTAACTTGTGACAGATTTAGGATGTATCGAACCTCTACATCTGCAGTCAGTTTGGAGGTCAAATGTCCTACGATAACGATTGATCTGAAGAAACCAAATTTGCACTTGCATTGGCTAGTAAACAACAGACTATCCAGATACACCAGTAAGTAAGCAGAAATATATTTTGAGAGACTTCTTTGTGTGTGTTCATGTTTTTCTATCCTGGTGGGGACTTCATCCTGAATCCACACAGACGCATGGGGACTTAAATTGAGGTCCCCATGAGGAAACAAGCTTATAAATAATACAGAAAGGATTTTTTTGTATTGTATGATGGGTAGGTTTAGGGGTAGGGTTATAGTGTAATGGGATATAATATACAGTTTGTACAGTATAAAAACCAAGTCCCCATAGAGATAGTAAACCAGACATGAGTGTGTGTGTCTATACAATGGCCACCAAAACTGTTTGTTACCACCATTCAAAATATCTTCTATTGTGTTCCAGAGTCAGAGGCTTGGAAAGACACGAAGGTGAGTAAGTCATGACAGAATTGTAATTTTTGCATGAACTGTCTGTTTAACACCCTTAAAGAGCACAGTATTAAAAATAACACATTTCAGAGCTATATTGCCAGTGAATACAACACACACGTACAAAATAAAACTTAAGATACATTGCTTATAAACAACATTAGCTGTGTCTAAAAGTGTCTGGCCCATCCCTACTGTAAATAATGCTTAGGGGCCAATAAGCAACAACCTAACAAGTAAGCACCTAGTGTAGTAGCAACCAACTCGCAATGCCCCCTGGAAAATAAATGTTAAAAACACCCTGGTAACCTCCTACAACAACTTAAAACATTTTTTTTAAAGTGAAGTGAAAAAAGTGAAAGTGCATGTTAATGCCAAGTATAGTAACCCATTCTCTGAATTTGTCCTCTGTATTTAACCCATCCAAGTTAATGCACACACATTAGGAGCAACACACATACACTGCAAACTGTGGACACACACACTCAGAGCAGTGGGCAGCCATTTTTGTGTCCGGGGAGCAAATGGGGGTTAGGTGCCTTGCTCAAAAATCTCTAACCATTAGGACACACAATTGTAATGTAAGTGTGACCTTTAATTCTTTTCAGTTATTAAACTGTGTGCCTTCTCTAAATATCACAATTTGTGTGTTTAAAGTACAAAACTTTTTTGTAGTGTACAAAGAACAGTGCTGCCAAAAAATCTGTCCATGAGTGAATAATCTTAGGGGAGCTGAGGGTATAACATGTATCATAAGAAATGGCACAGACTCTAGAGCTCTTATCACTTAATCACAAGTCTGCACATTACAGAGTTATGACTTTAAGCTTAATGCACATTTCAAGGGACCCAACCCTGAAAAGTAATGCAAAAATATATGAAATATTAGGCACTGGCCTCAGGTAATGAAGGACAGGAGCAAATCTGTGTAGTGAAAAACACCATGTAACGGAGACTTGGCATGTGGGGACGTAATGCATAAAAAAAGGACTGAAAGAAAGAGAGAGAGGACGGAGGATACCTGGTGTCAAGTGCGTGACAGCTTCTCCTCCGCATGTGGATAATCAAATGCATGGTCGGAATCGAGCCACAAACAAAACATCTGTCAAAAAAAAAATCCAGATACATCAGTGTGAAGATTATCAAGGGTTCTTATTCAGATGAATAACTTCCCTTTACGCTGGTGTCCAATGATAACCAGCTTTAGATTTGACGTTTTGAAAAGACTGCTGAGCCTACACTTTAGGGAAAAAGTTAACTTAGCGTACTTAATTCTGTTAACATCAGCTTTAATGACACATCTTAACAGCTGCATTTATATTGCTTACAAAGAGAGAAACAGTGTTGGACGTATCTGATTTTGCACAATTTAAATTTAGAATACCTAATTGTCTTTCTGAGGTATGTAATAAATTACATTTTGCTGTTCACGGTTGCATGGTCCTGTAACAAGAGGGTCTCTTTGGGCCTGAGGATGTCTAGGGCCCTGTGAATTTAAGCAATGGCTCACTATTATACCACCCTTTGTCAATGTGACAAGTCAGAGTTAAATGAAAGGTATACATCAAATCACATTAGATTCTAGTCATATTGAAGCTAAACATATGATACAATAAAGCTCATTTTGATTCTGATGACGAACGGATGATGGGTTAGATAAGGTTATCTTTTCAAAGAGGGGTCACAAATACGTCTTCACTGCTTAATAGGATCATTAAAATTCTACAAGAGCCCTTTTAGACTGCTGTCATGAGAAAAGAAACTAATCAACATTCATGATACATGTGAGTTGAAGATGGATACAAGTTGAATGCAAAGATTAGATTTCATATTGACACTGTAGAAGCAATATAGTTTCAAAAATGCTATTGCTACTCTAACTAAACATGCAAAGTCAGTCAATCAATATATTATCTTTCAATCAATTGGCCTAACAATCAATGAACTATTAACCAAGTTTACTGAGTAGTGCGCAAATACATTTGATTACCTTTGTCAACAGGCAACAGCAACAGGATTAAATTCCACTAGTTCATTCAGAGGAGGAGATTGACAGCTTATTAAACATACATAGACCATAATTTTGCCTCAAGCTAACTCCTTGGACTGCAAAGTCTGTACCTCTAAAATATAAAGCTGTTTTTTTTTCTCCCAAGCTCATTATAATTCAATTTCAAATGACAGCACAACAAGCACATCAGCATTTCAAAGGCATGATCATCCCAACTGTACCAATCTAAAGTACTTACAATTCAACATGTCTATCTCACAGCTTAAATATTGTATAATTGTTGTACACTTTGCCAAATGAAAAGGCAAATGAAAAACTATGTTTCAGATAGAATGAGCAAGATATGTACCCCATTATAATGAGAACAATGGATCCCTGCACGCTTTGTGGTGGTTATTTTGTGGTTATACCAGTGATTTGAACCTTTTAATTCTGTTAACCAAAACAGTTAGTTATTTTCAGTAGTTACACCCAACCAGGGAAAGTCTTTAAAGACCCTTAAAGTCTGATTAAAGGGTTAGTTCACCCAAAAATTATTTCATTAAATACTCACCCTCATGCCGTTCCAAACCAGTAAGACAATTGTTCATCTTTGGAACACAAATTAAGATAAGATAGCTCCATAGACAGCAATTTAATTAACACCTTCCAGACCCAGAAAGGTAGTAAAAACATACGAAGCGATGAGAATGAGAAAAAAAATAATTTATTCAACAATCACAGTCTGTGCCAGTCTCCTATGCTTGACATAGTAAATACAGCGCAGCACTTTCGTAGGAGTCTGCCTAGGAGTCTGACACAGACCAGAAGAAATTGTTGAATAAAGTCGTTATTTTTGTTTGCTTTTGCACACAAAAAGTATTCTTGCCACTTCATAAAATTAAGGTTGAACCTCTGTAGTCACATGGACTATTTTAAATAATGTCTTTACTAATTTTAGCATACTGCTCTGAGACAGAAGGTCTGAGAATCCAAACGCAGCTTTATTAAAGGATAATCCACAATCGTAGTCAAGAAACAGGCAAAAGGTCATACACATGCAAGCAGTCCAAACAGGCAATCAAGACAGGAGAGACAGGCAAAAGGGTAATCCATGGAACAGGCAAGTAATTCAAAACCAAGAGACAAGAAACCAGGGAAAACGCTCAGAAATGCAGTATTACAACAAACAAGACTTCGCAGTGAATGACAGAGTGAACATGGTATATATAGGCAGAGGTAATGAGGTAATGAGACAGGCAATGAGTCCAAGCAAAGGATTATGGGAAATGTAGTTTGTGATGGAGTGACAGTCCGGGGTGAAGTGCCCTCTGGTGGTAAATCACAGGCACTCACACTGGTGAATTGTGACATAGCCCCCCCCTCAAAGGAGTGGCTTCCAGACACTCTTAAACTGTCCAGGAGGGAGGTGAGGCAGAGGCGGAACTGGGGGTCGGATGGAGGGCCTGAGGCAGAGCCGTAGGCCAGGAAGGAGCAGGCTGGACAGATGACCAGGGTAGTGCAGGCCAGACAGATGACCATGGTGGTGCAGGCCGGACAGATGACCAGGGTAGTGCAGGCCAGACAGATGACCATGGTGGTGCAGGCCGGACAGATGACCAGGGTGGTGCTGGCAACCAGGGCGGAGCAGGCCGGGCAGATGACCAGGCTGGCGTAGGCAGGGTAGGTGGCCAGGATGGAGTAGGCGGCCAGGACGGAGCAGGCTGGGCAGATGATCAGGGTGGCTCAGGCAGCCAGGGCGGAGCAGACGACCACCACAGCAGCACAAATGAGATTGAAGACCCCCACGGTGGAGCAGGCGACCACCACAGCAGTGCAGACTGTCTTGAAGAACCCCACGGCAGAGTAGACTGAGCAGGTGGCCCGGTCGGAGTCCTCTCTGGCCTCGGGACAGGAGGCAGAGTCCTCTATGGACTCGTGACAGGGGTCGGAGTCCTCTCTGGGCTCGTGACAGGGGTTGGAGTCCTCTCTGGGCTCGTGACAGGGGTCGGAGTCCTCTCTGGGCTCGTGACAGGGGTTGGAGTCCTTCTCTGGACTTGTGACAGGGGTCGGAGTCCTCTCTGGGCTTGTGACAGGGGTCAGAGTCATCTCTGGACTCGTGACAGGGGTTGGAGTCCTCTCTGGGCTCGTGACAGGGGTCGGAGTCCACTCTGGGCTCGTGACACGGGTCGGAGTCCCCTCTGGACTCGTGACAGGGGTCGGAGTCTGGACCACCGGAACTGCGAACACCGGAACTGGGTACACCGGAACTGGGACTAGAGTCTGAAATGGCGGGTACTTTGGGAGTGCAGTGTTCCTCTTCCACAACACCCACAGTAAATGCGGAACCGCTCAGTTGTAGAGCAATGTCTATATAATGTTTTAAAGTCCAATTAGGGTCATGCAAGGGCATGAGCGAACTGAGCGGCTCAGATAATCCCCCTCGAAAAAATATCATAAGGCATAGCGTGTCCATTGAAGTGAGGTGTGCCAGTTCAACAAAGTCTCTTACATAATCCTCGACAGAACGATCTTCTTGATGGAGACACAAGAATCTCGCTGCTGGATTCATTGTTGACGAAGTCTTCTGTAACGTACTGCTCTGGGCCAGAAGGTCTGAGAATCCAAATGCAGCTTTATTAAAGAATAATCCACAATCGTAGTCAAGAAACAGGCAAAAGGTCATACACATGTAAGCAGTCCAAACAGGCAATCAAGACAGGAGAGACAGGCAAAAGGGTAATCCACGGAATAGACAAGTAATCCAAAACCAAGAGACAAGAAACCAGGGAAAATGCTCAGAAATGCAGTATTTGTCACATGCCTGTCCTGTCTCATGTAGCACATGTGGTGTTTTGTAATTTTCCTGTCTCTGTCTAGATCCCACCCCCTTGTTATCTCGTTATTGGTTTTATTTGCCCCACCTGTGTTCCCTCATTTCCCTGCTTGATTTGTCCCCTTTATAAGTTCCTTTGTGTGTTCAGTCTTCGTAGGATCGTTGTTCTGTCTACGTCTCCCTTCCCTGTGATCTCCTGGTATGTTCTGTTTTGAGTTATGTTATGTTTTTCCCCTTTGTGGGTTTTTGGTTGTGTTTATGTTTATTTTATAATAAATTCATTCTTTGTGCACATGAGTCCTCACTTTAGTTTTCTTTAAGTTTCACGTCACATAACGATCCGACCATGTCAAGGATTCAGAGCAAGATTTCACCTCACCCACCAGCACCCACTGTCTCGTGCCCTCACTACGATTGCATTCTCCGATTTCAGTCTCTAGCTTCCCTCCGCCAACAAGGGGCGAATTTGAGGAGCTTTGCAGCCGAATTCCTGAGAGTGGCGGAGGGATTGAGACTGAATGAAGGGCCTCTTAAAGACTTGTTCTTTTATGCTCTCGATGAGCCTATGGACTGGCTGCTCAGGAGTGCGTATGAGGGGGTTACCTTCGAGACGATGGTGGAGGGTCTCGCTGGCCTGCAGGAACGAGATGCTAGGGAGAGGAAGACTGTTCCGATGGTCCCAGTTCCGGTGGTTCCTGTTCCGGTGGTTCCTGTCCCGGTGGTTCCTGTCCCGGTGGTTCCGGTTCCGGTGGACCCAGTTCCAGTGGTCTTGAGTTCAATGGATTTGAAGCGGAGGAAGAGGCGAAAGACTCCCTCTGCGACCGTTCCAGTGGTCCCAGTTCTGGTGGTCCCAGTTCCAGTGGTCCCAGTTCCGGTGGACTCTGTTCCGGTGGTCTCAGTTCCGGTGGACTCTGTTCCGGCGGACTCTCAACTCTGCGGGCCGCCCTGGCCGCCTGAACTCTGCGGGTTAACTGAACCCTGCGGGCCACCCTGGCCGCCTGAAGTTTGTTTCCTCCGTCCCTCCCTGGTCTGTCCCTTTTGTTCCTCCCTGGTTTGTTCCTCCCGTCCAGCCCTGGTCTGTCCCTCCTGTCCCGCCCTGGTCTGTCCCTCCCGTTCCGCCCTGGTCTGTCCCTCCTGTCGCGTCCGGGTCTGTCCCGTCTGGGTCTGTTCCTCCCGTCCCAGCCTGGTTTGTTCCTCCCGTCCCTCCTTGGTCTGTCCCTCCCGTTCCTAGTGGAGCGTCTGGTAGCCACTCCTTTAGGAAGGGGTAATTTCACATGCTTGTCCTGTTTCATGTAGCACATGTGGTAAGTTCCTTTGTGTGTTCAGTCTTCGTCGGATCGTTGTTCTGTCTACGTCTCCCTTCCCTGTGATCTCCTGGTATGTTCTGTTTTGAGTTATGTTATGTTTTTCCCCCTCGTGGGTTTTTGTTGTGTTTATGTTTATTTTATAACAAATTCATTCTTTTCGCACATGAGTCCTCACTTTAGTTTTCTTTAAGTTTCACGTCACAGTATTACAACAAACAAGACTTTGCAGTGAATGACAGTGAGAACATGGTGTATATATAGGCAGAGGTAATGAGGTAATGAGACACAGGTGTAAACAGTGAGTGCTAAGGAGTCCAGGCAAAGGATTATGGGAAATGAAGTTTGTGATGGAGTGACAGTCCGGGGTGGAGTGCCCTCTGGTGGTAATCACGGGCACTCACACTGGTGAATTATGACATAGCCCCCCCTCAAAGGAGTGGCTTCCAGACACTCTTATACTGTCCAGGAGGGAGGTGAGGTGGAGACGGAACTGGACCTTGAAAGTTTTAATTAAATTGCTGTCTATGGAGGGGTCAGAGAGCTCTCGGATTTCATCAAAAATATCTTAATTTGTGTTCCGAAGATGAACGAAGGTCTTACAGGTTTGGAACGACATGAGGGTGAGTAATTAATGATCGAAATTATATTTTTGGTTGAACTAACCCTTTAACTCAAAACAGTGATTTACTGAACAAATGACTTTATGGCTGCGTCCGAAACCTGGAGGCACGTCAAGGCACGTTTGAATCTAATGTTAGCTTCACTTCCCGTCTCCTGAAATACCTTTCATCTGATCGATTTTTGAAGGCAGCATATATGTATCCTTCACTGCTTTTGATATCCCACAATCCTGTGCATTCCATTCTGTGACAGTTGAGCTGGGGAAAAAAGATGGTGTCCGAAAGTTGTGTTTGCTGGTCAGTTTGTGTGTAAATGTACTTTTTTTTTTTTTTTTTACCAACATTTTCCACTTTTGATGTCATTTCTAGCAAGAAATGACTAATGTAGTATATGTGTTTAGTTCTCATCAAAGCTCTCTCTATTTAGCTGTAGATCATTAAACTGTTACACTGCCTTAGAAGTCTGTACGAAATTAGTTTTGTGAGGTGCCTTCATGCACAAAATGCTGCCTGCAGAGTCATTGCCTGATAAGGCAGCGAGGCAACGAGTCTGCTGCCTAGGTTTTCGGACGCAGCCTGTCTTTATGAGTGAGTCACTGAATCAATCACTCAAGAATCATTCACTCATACTCATTCAATCATTCACTCATACCGAATCATTCACTGAATCATTCACTCACTGAATCATTCACTCAACTAGGCTCTATCCTCCAATTTGTCATGTTCTGGGAATGATTTTAAGCTATAGAAAAAAGGCAACAATAGCTTAAATAAATGCATTATGAGTCAATAATGTCTATTCATCATTGTAATAGTGTATATTGTCATCCGTCATTTTTACACTATCCTTGTGCAATTGACAATTGTGCCAAACTGAGTGAACAACATGGCTCCTTTTCTTCAGTCACTGTCAGTCAAAAGATCCTCATTCCAAAATTCCCCCAGTTTGTTTAGTTCATTCATAATCCTAGACATCAAAACTGTTTGTTTAAATCCTATTTATCTGTGCTATATAGCCTAAAAGATATTTAAAACATTCTCAGGAAGAATAGATAGTGAATGAGAAGGATTCATATTTGTTCATGACAAGCTGGGCTGGGCCTTGTGTTGGAAAAATGTCACAGTAACAGATGACTAGCAATTGCCCCATCTGCTTGGCGGCTGTCCTTGCTAATAATTAAACCAAAATATCAATGCAAACAATAGCCTTGGATAAACAAACAATCTAGTAAATGTCAAATAAATCACAAAGGGAACTACAAAATAGCCATTGCTACATGTTACATAGCTTCTTGAAATCAGGTGAAAGTTAAACAGACTGTCAAGAATCTGATATCTTCAGTGAAAGACAGATACAGAAGAAAAGTAACACTGTTTTCTATTCCAAACAAAGACGGTATTAAGTTATTGGCGCAAGCAATATGCAGGACTTAAAATGCATAGTCAGAGACCTTTCTGAAACTCTATTGAAAGTTTCTTAATGTTATGCACTGCTGGAGTTTGATTTGGCTGAGGAGAGAAAGAGAAAGAGAGAGACCATATTCAATCTGTGTTCTCTAGTAAGACAAAAAAGTTGCATAGATAACAAAAGCTTACAGTAACTGAACAGTTGCACATAAAGACTGACAGTTAATCGCAAAAGAGGACATCAAACAGGAGGACACACCATGTGGATTCCAGGCAATAAATCAATGACAAAGCAGCCATATTCACTTAAATCTAAATGCCGTTGCTCCTGGAGAAAACTGCCTGGAATCCATCTTATATTTGATATACATCTATCCTAATATAAAATTCTAATTCTGAGCTTTGAATGCAGCACTGCACATAGTTGTAAGAAACTCATCTCGGTTTGCTTCATATTTTCCATGCACAGCATTTTCATCCTGAAGCACAGAGAGCCAAATCCGCAGCTCTAGTAGAGGCCTAATGGGCATTCCCGTTGGACAGGTTAAGATTACAGTGTAAAAAAACACAAACAAACAGACAGAAATGTCAGCTGGGCATTAATTAATCTCTTCCTGTGGCCGAATGGGCGTTGAGATGGAGCGAGAGAGAGAATTGAGCGCTAAAGCAAACAGCTCAAGGACAAAGGGATGTTATTTTGGCATAGAAAATAAATCGAAACTGCTCTATGAAAGTAAAAAATAACCACATACTACAGACTTAAAGAGACAGCCCGCCGGCCTCATTGATCAATAATATGGCCACTCTTCCCATTCCAACACTGTCAACAAATGAGAAAACGGCATCATTTTAGATAATAATTCAGAAGATAAGCATCACTTATACAAAGAAATTGCTTCTTTATTATATTACTGGGAGATACTTTATCATGTGCCCCATAAAGTAAAGGGGTTAGAAAAGGGATTTTAAAAGGTTTAAGATTTTGAAAAACTGCACTAATTCTGTTTTTAGCTTCAGCTGACCTAATCTGGAGACCAGGGCTGTGCAGAGAGTTCTTCAGCGGCAGGGGCTCAAATGTAAGAAAGGGGCAATATGTATATGTATATATATATATATATATATATATATATATATATATATATATATATATATATATATATAAAATCCTTATGCTCATCAAGCCTGCATTTATTGAATCAAAAATACAGAAAAGACAGTAGCCTAATATTGTGAAATATTATTACATTATGTTCTTTTTAACTTTTTATTAATCAAAGAATCTTGAAAAGAGTATCACAGTTTCCATCATTGACATTAAATCCTCATATTAGAAGGATTTCTGAATGATCATGTGACACTGAAGAGTGGATTAATGATGCTGAAAATACAGCTGTGATCACAGGAATAAATTATATTTTAAATTATAAAACCATTATTTTAATAATATTTCACAATATTGATGTTTTTTATCAAATAAATGCATGCTTGATGAACATAAGAGACTTCTTTCATAATGCTGCATAATATTCAAAAATGGTAATATAATAAAGTCCTTTCACGTAACCATTTCGCCAGCTTACACTTCACATAATAGGCCTGTAGGTGCCGTTGGCCCTTGGGTTTTGTTAACTTTGATAGTTTCATGAAATAGTAAACGGTGTATCAATACACATAAATACAAGTGAATTTAACACTTACCATTAATGTGACTTTTGCTGCTGCATGGTTTTGTGCAGGGATTTGTTTGTTGTCGGGTTAAAATCCATTTTGTCAGTGATGCAATTTATAAAATGAGACAAACCGCAGGAAATCGTTCCACAAACGTTAGTTCGTTGAATAAGACGATTTATGAATAAGAACGTCTCGGTTACGTATGTAACCCTCGTTCCCTGAGGAGGGAACGGAGACGTAACGTAAGTGACTAACGAATGGGGGTTCCGCTTAGAAGCCAATTACCTTCGAGAATTTAACAGCGCCCAATGGCAGTGCCAATGCCATGAGCATGCGGAATTTGCATGCGTAACTCCGCCCCACCTCGTGGGTATATAAGGAAGTACGCTGGCAACATTGCATTATGTTAATGCTGCGGAGCCAAGACTGAACTCCGCGTTCCAGCAGCACAGCGGAGGTGGCAAAGGGACGTTACGTCTCCGTTCCCTCCTCAGGGAACGAGGGTACCACATTTGTGGACATCACTTGACCCAGGGAGCGTGCGGTCACCTTCGTCGCCCAGAGGGCAACTCCACCCTCGTGCATGTCCCTGAGGATCCTGGCCTGGTAGACCTGGAGGATCGCCATGGCATGCAAAGAGGCGACAGCCTGCCCCGGTTGATGTGAATCGACAGGCTTTGGAGGGGTGCTTAGGATCACCACGCCAAGTTGAAGTGCTCTGAGGACACAGTTGCATCGCAACAGAACGTTCAACTGGGGTTCAACCCCAGTGTACCCGTTGGCCACGGCCCCATCGAGAGTGGAGAAGGCGGAGGAAGTCGCTGAACGGTTGCGGGAAGACAACGGGGACTTCCAGGACCGCGCAACTTCCTCATGCAGCTCGGGAAAGAAAGGTATTGAAAAACCAATCATCGAGCCACGAGCGCTCGGGACAGGGCGTAGGGTTCCACTCTATCCCAAGACTCGCGGTTTCCCGAGACAGCATGGCTGTCAGCTCTGGGTCTGACTCGGGCAATGCTGGTGCGCCCGAAGGCGGCAGCACAGCCGAGTCATCATCCTCAGAGGACTCGAGCCCACCTTGTGATGCGGTGACCGACATTGCATCATCCTCCGGAGCGCCAAACGAGATACGCGGGGGGGCTGGGGGGGGCGGAGCAGGCCCCGTGATCTCTGTCTGGACACTCACGGGTTGCGGAGCGCTAGAGGGGGGTGTGGCCCGAGGCATGAGCATCGGGGCTTTGTTCCACACCGTCACCCTCAGGTCACCCTGACCACCAGCCAAAATACTGCCTCTCGTGGAGACGGTAGATTGGGGTGTGGTAGAGGGGACTCTCACTTCTTTACGAAGATCCATGAGTCTCGACCGCAGCACCGCGATGGTCATGTTCCGGCAGTGGGAACATGACGCATCCACAAACGCTGCTTGAGCATGCTGAATGCCCAAGCATACCAAGCAGTGATTGTGCCCATCGGAAGATGACAGCAACCGGCCACACCCAGAAGTACACGGGCGAGACATCCTGAAATGGACGTGCCACGTGCAAGCTCTTTTGTGAGAGGAAGCTTCGCAGAGAACGCCGAAGCGCCCAGGGACCACACACCAGCTGTCTAGCAGACCACTGCGCAGATCAGCAGGCAGGCAGTATGCGATCACTGGAACACGCCGTAGACACCAACACCTCTGGAAAGCTGCTCGTCTCGAAGGCTGACAAAGATTCAGTTAGCAGGCTTGAAGGAGTGAAGAGATACTCTTGGCTCCAAAGCAGAAACATAATGCGATGTTGCCAGAGTACTTCCTTATATACCCACGAGGTGGGGCGGAGTTACGCATGCAATTTCCGCATGCCCATGGCATTGGCACTGCCATTGGGCACTGTTAAATTCTCAAAGGTAATTGGCTTCTAAGCGAAACCCCCATTCGTTAGTCACTAACGTTACGTCGTAGTGACTGAACGAAAGGGAACAGAAAATTACCGCTCCACTTCACATCGCATAATGTAATTTGAAATTGCTTTGCCAGATCACGATTGGTTGGTGTATATACGTGACAAACGGGCATTGGTGAATTGTGTAATACTTTAAAATATATAATATATAGATTTGTAATTAAATCAACACATTAGCTCTGATTATGGATGAAATATAAAATATTGGTTTACTTTTTTCCCGTGAGGCCACTCTCTGAAAGGACCAAATTTGGCTCGAGAGCTGTTTCCGAAGAGTGGAAAATCAGCAGTCAATCAAAACGCACGAAACCCATAGCAACGCCTCAACAGAAATTGTCCGACTTTTGAGCCGTTCGTTACTATTGTATACATTGTCATGTTATAATAATCACATTTATTTCATTTTATTGACCACGATATTATCATTGATATTTGTCTGAGAGGGGCACTTTTGATTCATTTTGAAAAAGGGCATGGGCTCGAGCACCCAAAGCCCCCTCCTCTGCACATGCCTGCTGGAGACCATCTTGCCAAAGCACCTTCTATTAAACATATTTAGAGCATAAATATCTGCATTAATAAGGTTATACTTTTATCTAGATATAAAAATTCTGATATTTAAAGTCTAAATGAAATTTAAAAAAATCTTTATAAAAACGATTTATATAAATACTACCCTATTTTCTATGTATTTAATTTTTTTTTGCAAAATGCAGCTGAAATGAATTTACTGTTCGAATAACATCACCGATCCCTTTTACTTTAACTTCTCCCCTCCAAACATGTCCCATATCACTTTTCACAATCTAATCGATTGCTGATGTATAAAATATTCAAGAAATACATTACATTAAAGGTCCCGTTCTTCGTGTCTTTTTGAAGCTTTGATTGTGTTTACAGTGTGCAATATAACATGTGTTCATGTTTCGCGTGTAAAAAAAACAGTATTTTTAACACAATTTACTTATCTGTACACCGCTGTTTTCACTGTCCTGAAAACGGCTGATGACTTCCTTTATTCTATGAAGTCCCTCCTTCAGAAATACGTAACGAGTTCTGATTGTTCCAGCGGTTCCCGTGTTGTGATTTGACAGCAGCTTAGCGAACGTGGCCCGGTTCCTGTGTTGTGATTCGACAGCAGCTTAGCGCATGTGGAAAGGTCACGCCTCTTAACGGGAGATATATATGCGCTTAATGATCTCTACAGCGTCCCTGGGAAAGCCAAACAAAGGTGATTTGACTCCGGGATGAAAATAACAGCGTCTCGACGACATGGCGACAAACACACTCAAACGCAGCACTTTTCTCCACGCGACACGTCCTCTTCTCCACATGGGACAGCAACAAGACCACGCCCCCTTTTTTCACGTAGTCTTGTAGGCGGAGGTTAGTCTGTTCTACTGTTCTACTGACGTCATTTATGTAGGAAGTACCAGGATGTAGTCCAAGCCAGCCGTTCGCTGTAGGCTTTGAAAGGGAACTTCTGTTAAATAAAATATCTCGCTTGGCATTGAACTTTGAGCTTTATAATTTTACAGGTATTATTTATGCTCTAACAGCAACATTACACACTAACAAAAGTTTGAACAATGGGATCACGAAGAACGGGACCTTTAAAGGGATAGTTGAAAAACGATGATTCACTGAAAAAGGCCTTGACAGGTAACAATACTTTCTTTCAAACTGCTGTGTGTCCCAAAAAAATCTAATTGAAAGGATGAGAGCGAGGGGTTTTAAGATAAGGTAAAAAAACAACATCACTGGACAAAACGTGAATGGCAGAGGAGATGTTGTGCTGAATTAAAGAAGGCATTGGGACACTCCAAAACGACAGCCGGTGAAAAAATGGCAATCCAACTACTAGAGCATCAATTTAATTTGAGTCAGATGTGAGTTCAAAAACTGGAGGAGACAACATCAATCACCTGTTGAAAAAGTGTTTCAGTTCTTCCAAGTCAACAGGAATGTTGAATGTTTCACTGCCTTAAAGGTATAGTGAAAATTACCCCATGATTTACTCACCCTCAAGCCATCCTAGGTGTATATATTATTCTTCTTTCAGACAAATATCACAGTCATGTGATCCTGCCATGTGCTCCATTGTCATGTGATTCCCTTCCTCATGTGTTATGTTAGGTGTGTTCGACATCGGCTGCGGCCGCAGCTGCGGCTAGATGCAACTGATCAGCGAGAGTAGCCGCGTGCAGGCGGGGAGGAGCTGCAAACGGAGACGTGAAGTCGGACACTTTCTGCTTCCCGCAGTGACGCTCACGCTGTGTTTGCATACTTTATCAGCTGAAGTGAAATAAATGCAATATTTGGCAATACACAGATGTTTCAGAGACATTATTGTCATGTAATACTTTATATACTGCTTAATACAGTGTGTGTTTGTACAAGAATAAAGTTCAACATATAATCCTACACTATCAATGAAGTGGGGTCTACATTTTTTATCAGTTTTATTTTGATAAACATGACAACATAACATCGCGACTACATAAAAGGAGGTTTTACTGTTATAAAAAACAGATTTGTATGCATTAGTGGAGCTGAAGGTTTTAGAATAAACACGAAACACGTGTGATCGCTGTCATGCGGTGAATCTGGCCAATCGTGGAACAGCTGTGTCGTCATCAGAGTCCGTCCAGCCTCGTGCAGCTGCTCTGGAGAAACTGCACTGGCTGTATTAGCCGACTGCTCTCGAATCGCTCTCGCTGCACTTTGTTGACATACGTCACTGTCACGTGGCGTCAGCGCTGCCTTAAGTCGGACAAAATTTCTAACTGGCATGCACTGCTTCAAGTAAGCCGCCGATCGGTCTGCGCATTGCTGGGTGAAGTCGAACAAGCCTGTTCTCATGGGTTGTTTTTGTCATGTGTTCATCAGTTCTGTTTTGTCATTGGCTCATTGTCTTGGTGGTTCACAGGTGTGTCTTGTTTAGTCATTTAGTCCTTGTGTTAAACTGTTGTTGGTGAGGTCTTGTCAAGTCAAGTCAAGTCATTGTTACTGTTTGCTCACTTTGGATTATTGGCAATAAAACGGCTCGGGTTACGTCTGTAACCCTTGTTCCCTGAGAAGGGAACGAGCACTGCGTCGGAACGACACTTTGGGGATACTCCCTAAGCACTAGCGAATCTGAAGTCCGTATAGAAACTAGCCCAATCTGATTGGCGTGCGTGATGACGTCATCGTGACGGCGTACCCGGAAGTATAAAGCGGGAGCCGGCGCATTGAAACGGCAGCTATTGCTCTTCAGCATAGCGCTCCAGGCGTGCCGAGGTGTGGTGACGCGACGCAGAGCTCGTTCCCTTCTCAGGGAACAAGGGTTACAGACGTAACCCGAGCCGTTCCCTTTCGAGGGAACTCTCACTGTGTCGGAACGACACTTTGGGGAACGAGTACCCACTAGCCCACACCAAGGGTAGCGCCTGCCCTAGTGTGAAGCCGGAGGCCGGGCACTCTAGGGGAAAACCCCTTGGTTTCCAACCACCACTGTAGAGGTCTCACGTGCAGCAGGTCAAAAGGTATCACCTTGGACACTGCTGCCATGTCCCTCAGCACTCCTCAAAGTGCTTCCCAGTGAAGGTTCATCCGCCGTCACGTGAGGCGAAGGATGAAAAACCCGTAGAACCAAACAGATATGACCACCCCTGGTGACACTACGGGCACCTAGCCCTGCCCAGGGTGACAGATAGCCTTAACTCCCACGGAGGAACTCCAGGCAAGTCGGCCTTGTAGCCGAGGCCTAAAGGTCCCCCACTCTTTTCTTTTTAGCGATGTAATCGCTAGGAGAAAGGCCACCCTAGGGTCAAGCTCTTCGGTTCATCCGACTCCAATGAGCCAAAGGAGGCCTCAGCCAGCCTTCGACAACCACTGCCAGATCCCAGGTTGGGAGTCTGGAACGAGTCACAGGTCTCATCCTCCGAACCCCACGGAGGAACTGTACATCCAGCTGGTGCCTACCCCAGACCCTCACCCAAAGGAGTGTGGAAAGCCTTATGGCAGCCACGGACACCCTGAGTGTGGACGGGGTTAGACCCGCAGAGAAGCGATCTTGGAGGAACTCCAGCACTGAAGCCACCGGCCAGTTAACTGGGTCCACCTCACGCTCCCTGCACCAAGTGGCTCACCAGGGTCAGACCCAAAGACTCCAAATCTCAGGCCGGGGGTGAAATATTGTGCCCCCTGCCTGAGATAGGAGATCCCTCCTCAGAGGAATCTGCCCTGGAGGACCTGCCAGCAGAGCTATGATATCCGAGAACCAACCTCGCATCAGGCAACGGGGTGCTACTAAAAGTAGGCTGACCCCCTGTTGGCGGACCCTCTCCAGAACTCCCGGGAGCAGAGCAATCGGGGGAAATGCGTATCCATGGCATCCAACCCCAGCGGGGCTGGATGGGTGAGGGAACACCACAACGGGCAGTGGGACGTCTCTCGAGACGCCACCAAGTCCACTTCCAATGGGCCGAACCTCTCACACATGGCCCCCACCTGGGTGGAGTCGCTCCCTGGGCCTCAGCCCCTGCCTCGACAAGATGTCTGCTCCCTGATTTTGGTCCCCCGGGACATACATTGCCCTGATGGACAACAGTTTCCCTAGGGTCCACAGGAGAATTTGATGCGCCAGTCTGCATAGAGGGCGTGACCTCAAACTCCCCTGCTCCGAGCCCCAACCAGTGAGGGAGGCGCCTGTTGAAACGGATTCCCGGCAACAGAACGCTCCCAATACTGGCCCCTGGGACAGAAACCAAGGTTTCTTCCATATGACTAGGGAACGAAAGCATCCGCGCGTTACCCTGATCATACAGAAAGGATTCCCTCTGGGGGAAAACCCCTTGGTTTTCAGCCACCACTGTAGGGGTCTTATGTGCAGCAGGCCAAAAGGTATCACGTTGGATGCTGCTGCTCTGTGCCCCAGCTGGCGTCGGGTGCTACACGAGCCTCGTCCCCAACCCCCTGAAGCGGATGACCGGCAGGAAGTGGTTGGGAACGATTATCTGCGTGCGGACGCGCGAGCTGCCCAGCCGCAAGTCTTTCCAGAGGCGGCTGTAGCAGCATGCATTCGCGGGAAATTGATGTGGCCCGAAGCGTCATAGACGGCGGGATTACCACATCGATTTCCCCCAGAGCGCAGCAGAGGAAACAACCTCGGTTGGTCCTCTGTGGGGGGGACCGCTCTTGTAAGTCCAGCCGAAGCTAGGACTTCTTCCCAGCAGCCTTCCGCCCTGGAGTACGTTCCTCAGATCGCCTCCAGGAGCGAAAGACCGCTGCTGGGACTGTTGGTGAGAACGCCGCCTCTGTTGCCAGGCTCCTGGAGGAGGGGCTCTAGAGGCGACGCTCTCTTTCTGCACCTGCCGGTGCGAGGAGCTAGCAGAGGCCCCTAGGGGCCGCCTCCCCAGGCTCTGAGTGGCGAGGGAGGTACTGGCGGAAGGCTGCTGACTGCTTCTTTGCCTCCTGGTAACCGGCGACAACGGTCTCAACCGCGTCACCAAATAGACCAGAAGGCGAAATCGGGGAGTCTAGGAGGAAGGACTTATCCTTCTCCCTCATCCCCGACAGATTCAGCCAGAGATGCCTCTCCACCATCACCATAGAAGCCATGGCCCGGCCGATAGCACGGGCCATCTCCCTGGTGATGCGGAGAGACAAATCTGCAGCCCTCCGTAGTTCCAGCACATCCTCCGAAGAGGGACCGTCGCCCTCATTGAGCTCTATCAGGAGGTCAGCCTGGTAGGCCTGCAAGACAGATAATGTGTGCAGGGAACTACCAGCCCGCCCAGCCGCCATATAAGCTTCGCCCACCAACGATGAGGTGTCCCGACAGGGTTTGGTGGGCAGCTCCGCGGTTTTAAGGGACGACACAGAATCGGGGAAAAGATAACTCGTGAGAGCCTCTTCCACCCGAGGCATCGTCCCATAGCCCGCCTCGCGCGCCCCCAGAACATTGGAATAATCCAATACTGGAGGAATACGCGAGGAATAGGGCTTCCTCCACGACCGTGTAGGTCCGGGAAAAAAGGTAAACCCCGGCGAGGTGTTTGGACCCGGCGAGAAAGAAACCGGTCGTCCAGCCTACTAGGTGGCTGAATTTCCGACACTTCCTGTGGTCAATTGATATTCAATTTGGCCACTGCACGAGTCAAAACCTCAATTAGCTCCTCCTGGGCGAGTGGATGAAGCAATGAAACATTTCCTGCTTCTCCACCCGCCCTGATGCAAAACTCATCCGGCTCCTCGGAACCGGAGAGAATAAGCATCAGATCCTCAACCCCGGGGGAAGAAGCCGCAGCGCGGGCTTCCACACGGGGAGGAAGATCTTTAGAACTGTCATACAAGGATTGGGAAAGTGCCGCAGCAGTCCCAGATCCTGCTGACAAGTCCTTCTGTGAACCCCATGGTCTGTGACACCGAGACGCCTCAGCGATCACGGGTCCAGAACCATGGGGCTCACGAAGCTGGACGGCCTCATCGAACACGGCCAGCCGAGAGCGGAGCAGTCTGAGTGTGAGCAGCTTTACAATGCTGACAGGCAGCTCCCTCGAGAGCTGCCCGAGCAAGCTCAACACCCAGACACTGCACACAAAGCAGGTATGCATCTGAGCCCGAAATGAAGCGGGGACACGGATGCACACACTGCTTAAACTCTCTCACATTCTTTTCCATCATTCACACACTTTTGTAACTGTGACAAACAACAGTAAATAGACAGACAATTTCAACAGAGAGCGCTATGCTGAAGAGCAATAACTGCCGTTTCAATGCGCCGGCTCCCGCTTTATACTTCCGGGTACGCCGTCACGATGACGTCATCACGCACGCCAATCAGATTGGGCTAGTTTCTATACAGACTTCAGATTCGCTAGTGCTTAGGGAGTATCCCCAAAGTGTCGTTCCAACGCAGTGAGAGTTCCCTCGAAAGGGAACTGCACTTGGTTCTTTAACACTTGCCTCCAGTGGACTCAATCGTTACTGAATAATCGACTTTCACTATGGACCCAGCAGTTTGCCTTCTGTATTTCAATCGTTACTGAATAATCGACTTTCACTATGGACCCAGCAGTTTGCCTTCTGTATATACGCCAGGGGAAACGTCCCCTGGAAAATTAGGTCAAGGAGTTTTGTGGACTTTGTGATAAAGTGGATTTTAATGATAAGGCACTCAAGGACATTTTCCATTTTGGGCTTAATGAGCACCTAGCTTATTTAATGCATGAGAGCACTGTGCCGTGGACTCTGACCCAGTATATTGACCATCCCCTTCTATTAGGCGGCTCACCATTCACTGTGGATTTTGTGGGCACGGAGCCCCACAATCCCACAGTGCCTGCCACTCCGGCGACATCTCCTGTCCACATCCAGAGTCCAGCAACGTCTCCTGTCCACGTCCAGAGCCCAGCGATGTCTCCAGCCCGTGTCCAGAGCCCAACGACGCCTCCAGCCCGTGACCAGAGCCCAGCGACGGCTCCAACATTCAAGATCCGCTCCAGGCCAGTAGGTAGTAGCAGGAGGTACCTGAATGGTCCCCTCAACTTCCTGCACCAATTAAATTAAATTAAATTCACATTTATTTTTTTGTAAAAAAAATGTGTACCTTGAATGAAATGTAAGTCGCTTTGGATAAAAGCGTCTGCCAAATGCATAAATGTAAATGTAATGTAAATGTTATTTGTATAACGCTTTTCACAATACATATCGTTTCAAAGCAGCTTCAAAAGAAATAGAAAATGCATGCGTCTACATTACAATTTAAAGTGATTTGTCCATGTTAAGTATTTCAGAAACACATATACAAAGCACACAGATTAGCTAACAATCTATTATTAATCAATTTAATAATTAAGGCACAGAAATAAGTGGAATAAGAATACATGTTGTTAATGAATAAGGAATATAGAGATGAGCATGGGTGCGTGTTGATGCAGAGCTGCGTCATCTGAAGTCCTCGGAGGAGTTGAGTCGTCTCTTCACAGGTGTTGGTCATCTGAAGTCTTTACGAGAAGCTCAATCCAGTCTGGAGCTGACGGACTCTCTAGTTACCTCAGGGTGGCTGTCCCGAGATAAAACAGAACAGAAAAATAATTAGCGTAGCTGCTGTTCAAAGCATTAAGCAAAAACAATCATGTGCACTGATATAACTGGAGTACAAGGTTATGAGATGCATCATGTGAATGCCTGGCTAAAGAGATGCGTCTTTAATCTAGATTTAAACTGGAGGAGTGAGTCTGAGCCCTGAACATTCTTAGGAAGGCTATTCCATAGTTTAGGTGCCAAATATGAAAACGTTCTTCCTCCTTTAGTGGACTTAGATATTCTAGGTATTACCAGAAGCCCACCACCATGGCTTCCTAAACTTCCTGCACCACCATGGCCCTCTGAACTTCCTGCATCACCTTGGCTTCCTGAACTTCCTGCACCGCCATGGTCCCTTGAACTTCCTGCTCTCCATGGCTTCCTGAACTACCAGGTCTGCCTATGCTCCACGGCCCAACTCACCCCTGTTGGTGAGTTCTTTGTTTTGTCAAGTCAGTTCAAGTCAAGTCATTGTTTCTGTTTGCTCACTTTGCATTATTGGCAATATAACTGCACTTGAGTTCTTCAACACTTGTCATCAGTGGACTCAATTGTTACACAATGCCTTTTTTAATGCCTTTTTTATTCAGAGACTAAAACCCCCATGATGCTCTAGTTGGATTGCCATTTTCTCACCCACTGTCGTTTTAGAGTGTCCCAATGCCTTCTTTTATTCAGCACAACATCTCCTCTGCCATTCACGCTTTGTATAGTGATGTTGTTTAAAAAAAAAAAAACACCTTATCTTAAAAACCCTCAATCTCGTCCTTTGAGTTAGATTTTTTTGGGACACACAGCAGTTTGAAAGAAAGTATTATCAACCTGTCAAGGCCTTTTTCAGTTTAGGGACATGTTCTAATGTCACAGAGAGAGAGAGAGAGAGAGAGAGAGAGAGAGAGAGAGAGAGAGAGAGAGAGAGAGAGAGAGAGAGAGAGAGAGAGAGAGAGAGAGAGAGAGAGAGAGAGAGAGAGAGAGAGAGAGAGAGAGAGAGAGAGAGAGAGAGAGAGAGAGAGAGAGAGAGAGAGAGAGAGAGAAGACATACTGGCAGTAAAGGAAGAAAATACCTTATGAAAATGGACCAGACCTTTACTTGCAGGAACAACTTCTTGAACATGTAAAGGCATACAACGAGATTGAGTTTGGGAATACTCCAAAATACATCACATATAGGCTGCAAATGCTCATGTTGAATTGGAAGAACAGAAATATTTTTTCAATGTTGTCTCCTGCACTTTGCAAACTCACATCTGACTCAAATTAAAAACTTTGCGACCGAAATGAGAAATTACAAGCAACCTACAAATTGGCGTCATGACTGGGCAGCGTTATAAATTTATTAAATCAAATTGTCAACTTGGCTATCTGGCGATTACACAGAGAGAAAAAAAGGTGTCAAAATTGTACCTTTAGGGGTACAACAGCTTGTGACTGGGGCAGTACCCGTATACCACAAAAAGGTTCATAGTAGTACCTTACGGTACATATTTGTACTCTAAGGTTCTAATATGCACCTTTTAGGAGTAAAAAAACGTACAAAGATCTCCTTTTAAGGGTACTGCCCCACTGACAAGCTGTTGTACCCCTAAAGGTAAAATTTTGACACCTTTTTTAAGGCGTCAACATTACCTTTCAGTTTTATTTAGTGACTGTTATTTCTTTTTACAGTAACATTAACTATAAAACTCATTACAATTCAGAAAGAACACAAAACCAGCCATAGACCACACATCAATGTTCAACCGAGTCATTTTGGATACGGAGCGTTTTACCTTAATTGCTGTCATTTATGAGCCATTTTCAAGCTCCTTCTATCTTGATGAGATTGTGTATTTCAATCAAAGAAAGGAAATTAAAAGGGCTTGAGCATGTCAACTTGAAGCAGATTCGATCAGACACGTTTGTCTTCGCAGCACCGGCTTAGAGATGATGTGGGGAGGGTGTGTTAAACTGTGCCAGACAGCCTCCTGATTTATGGTTGCTTAGACCTCTTCTATTCTCCTCTATATGTCACCCTGTAGCTCACCTCCGATAACAGGCCTAGTGGCTAGTACATTACATCAGGAACAATTGTTCAAAGCAGAATGGATACCTAGAATGATTGCAGTAAAGGGCCAGCAAAGCTATTGTTTTTGCATCAACAGCAGAAAGGCATGTGACATATTCAAAGAATCCCATTACAAATATATTTAAGCAAAGTACTTAACCCCAGAGTCTCAAGGAGACTGTATGGTTAGTGTATTGTAAGTAGCTTTCTAAATGGCATGCAACATAGAAGTCATAAAATCAATACTGATCTGCACTATAACGGGACAGATGGGGTCAAATATGTCATTATGTTGCTAGCTGGTTTTGACCCCTCTTACTGTCATTTTTAAGTCACCATCAAGACTACAGCTGTCTGATGTTCAGGTCTTCTTCTGACATAAGTGATTTTCTCTCAAACATGCATAACTGAAAAATGAGCTGCATTTCACAATTATTCTATCTTTAAATTTCCTTTCCAGCTAATATTATAACAGAAAAAGTAAAGATCCTTAATAATTATGAAAAAGTTAAATTATCTCACTCACACAATAACAAATCAGACCTCATATTGAAAGAAATCTACTTGAATAGAAAAACAAAATTAGGATATTAAAAATGATACTGCATTAAGAAAGCTATGCATTGATTGCGTGAAAAACTAATTGTTTGAAAGATTAATTCAATCCGCCAAATGAAGCTCTCACTGATTGTTGTTGATTAATAATCTAATTAATCATTTTAAACTGCAGGCATTTTTGTTGAATTGTGAACATTAGGTATGATGAATGGAGAGGCAATGTGCTGTGACCACAGATTCAGTTCCACGTTTTGAGGAAAACCTGAGGCTCGTAATAATCTATACAACCCTGAATTAATAAGGTTTCGTTAAAGAGAGTTGCTCTTCGATTTGAATGTATATAACCCCTTTTTTTGTGACTTGTGGCTCATAAAAGGTTGACCAGTACAATCTTGTAAAATAAAATGGCTGGTTGTCTGATTAAACTGCAGGGCAATCTTGCATACTGAAATCTGACAAGCCAACTGCAGTGATTTGAGATCGCAGGCATGCAAATTGGGAGCAGATAGGCCCATATTTTGCATATGTGATGCTTTGGAATATTTAAAACAGAGGGACATCAAGAAAGCAACCAAGAGACCATTTTCATATCTAGTCTAGTGTAATATCTTCAGCTGCCACTTCACAGCCAGAATCATCAAGTGGATCAGTTGTCGCTCTTCACCGACATCCATCTGAGGTGTAATCTCATTCTGGGCGCATGCTACAATTCCTCATAGGATTCTTATGGGATAAGCACAGATTGTTTCAGAACCGTGAGATTTGTATGCATGTGCATTGAACGTGAGGTGCTTAACAGTGCTCTGGCTCTACAGAAGATATAACAAACCGGCTCACCACAGGGGAGCAGGGAAATAAATGCGTCTTGGGAATTGATGGTAAAGTCCGCGCCATTCACCACCCCACATCCCGAAACACATGCCGCAATTTCAGCCGTCGATGTCGCATCATTACCAGAACTCATCAGCGGGGCGATGCCTGTGAGTGAGACATAAATACACGACTTACTCAATCTGTATTTGTAAACATTCCTTTTACAGTGAACATAATGGCTCGGGGGTTAGAATGTGGCCACAAAGCGAACAGCCTAATAATAATTAATAGCACACCAATTAACCTAATCTAATATTAGGGCCCAATGCTTTGAAAAAGCTTGTGGGGTTAAAAGCATTTTAGCGGCTCGACTAATTGCTGCTATTTAGCCTCCTTAGTTTGACACTATAATGAAAAGAGTGGAAAAAGCAAGCAGGGAGGTGGGCGCTGGGAGGAGATGGGTGAGGAGGTGGCTAATTATATCAGTTTTGGCACAGAGTCTGGAAGAAGGACGGACTCTACTAATTCAAACCATTATTACCTTCTCCTCCTTGCTGCTCACATTTCTTTTATATGCTAGCCATCAACCTGCTTCTGTAAGGTTGCTCTAAGCTCGTTAAAACAGCATTGGCCCTGTCACTTGCTTACGGATTATTTTATTCCCAGTGCGGTGTGAGGGTGACAGGAGCATTGGCAGTGTGCCGACCCCTATCTTATACCGTGCTGGTGTGGCGCTCGTCCCACTCTGCCGACAAATCACCTGGGACCGTTTTTTTACCATCCTAACACACCCCTTATTGTCCTGCGAGTTACACATTTAGAAAGGCAGGCTGGCTGGCTCTGGTCACAGCGCTCTGGAAGCGACAATTATTTTCAATAATGAACCAGCGGCTGGAGCTACATTTAATATCACTGCCACATACTGGCCACCCTAATTAAAACTTCAGTGCACAACGGTTTTAATTAATTAGAAGTTTCCAGTCAAAGTAATCAGGAACAGTGCACAAATTAAGATGCCTGACCAGTGTTGTCTGTCGTCTCGTTTGAAAATAGCGAATATATGAGAGCAGTGTGTACTTGTTCACATTGAATAGATACAGTAATTACCACTAACCCCAGGAGTCTTAATTAAAACAACAATATCAAACTATATCCATCTCAGATTGCATGCTATGCAATTCCTGAGATTATTATGATCCAAATGCATCTTTCCCAACAAAGTGGTGGTCAAGATAGACAGATGTATAAAGTGTTTTATGCAAATGTATAAAACCACATAAAATATTCAGCTAAATAGTAATAGTGAGCTTACCATGCATGCCCCTATATGACAAATTATTGCGTTCACAAAGCAACCAACACAACCTGAGACTTCAAATTAGTTTGCCAGTACCATTTGAACTGAATGACTTCATGTATAAACTCTGATTTCATTCCCTGAGGGTCTGAACTACAAAACAGACTTTAGCTACAAATGTTTCCTGGGAACCAAAGCACTTCCCATCAAAGTCTGGAAACATTAGAAACAGTGAAGCACCAACACTATCTATGGTGGCAGAATCTCAAATAGGCACAAATGAAGATATGTTTCAGTCCAGGCTAAATATGCTGATGAGCTTGTAATAGCAGAAACTCTCCTGCAAATTTTGCAAGTCTGAGGCTTTGAAGACATGGTAGCATGGCCGGCTGATCAAAGCTCCTGGTCGCAGACACTGAATTTCATGGCTTTCTTCAAGGGAGACTTGGACCAGTCTCCAGTTGCAGTTTAACAAAACAATTACAGTGTCAGTGAGCGGGAGCTTAGAGATATCAGGCAGCACAGAGAAACTGAGAGATTCTCATTATAAAAACAAAATTCTGGCTCATGTAATGGAGTGAAATTCATTGAAATGTGGGTCACTCGGCTGGGTCTGGAATCATCTGTGTTTATCACAATGTCATATTTCTGGAAAACTCTCCATATTGGTGGCGAGTGTGTATAAACAAACAGAGGCCACTAGAGCCTTTTTAGGCTCCACTCTGAGACTCAGTATACAAGTGTGTCCTCATTACGTCCAACAGCACATCTGGAAAATTGTTCCGAAATTAATTACACCAATGTAGAAGTGTTGAACAATGTTTTTACAAGTTTAAAACATTGGCACGCAACTCACACTGTGCCGTTTGTGCTACAGACTTGAATAATACCTCAAATCATGTGGCTTATTGAAGAAAGCTGTACTATTACTTTTCTAAGTAATTGGATTTAGGGTTTTTAGGGGTTTTTTTGAGCAAAAAAATTATATAAAAGAGACTTGAGGCTGGGATCTTTTGACTTGTGCTAGTAAGCAACTTCCTTGCAACCACTCAAAACACCCAACAAAATATACAGCAATGCTCTAACAACCACTTAGCAATGCGCTTTCAACTAAATGGAAGCTCTAGTTTAAGATCAATTTAAAATGCCCTATTACAGCTCTCTACCCATAAAAAAAAACAAACAAAAAAAATTCCACTTATTCACAAGACATGGGACATTATGGTGTCAAACTGTTGGAAATAGGACTTCTGGACATTTTGACACACACACACTATTTATTTGAACAACCATTGCCCTGTCCTCAAAACCTTTCGACAAACAAATCAACCTTTAAGAAATGGCACCATAAGAGTGTATTTCTAAGGACAGTGAGTAAGACCACAATATTTGAAGCTCACAGAAATAAACCTGAGCTTAAATGTCAAAGGCAATAGATGTCCTTCCAGACCTTTCCTCTTCTCAGTGAGACAGCCATTTAGAAATTACAACCTACTTTCTCAGTCATCACTGCGCAATTACTTCAATAACTTGATATTCCACAGTAAAGTAGTATTAGATGTTAAAGAACAAAACCATTATTTGTAATGCAAACCATTACATTATTGGGAATTGATGGTAAAGTCCGCGTCATTCACCACCCCACATCCCGAAATACATGGCGCAGTTTCTGCCGCTGATGTCGCATTATTACTTGAACTCATCAGCGGAGCCTGTAAGTGATATATACAGTAAATACATGATGAAATAATGTATTGTATATGCATAGGACTAATTTCTTACGCATCTCATCCCAATGTCCGTTGAGATTCACAACACATTTCTGTGTCCGTACTGTATGTGTGTGCGTTTGAGTAGGAGAGAGTTGGAGAAAGTGAGTGTGTGCTTTCTGTATAATAAAATGTAAATTTGTGGGGGGTAAAAACATGGAAATTTGTTGTTTTTATCCTGTTGTTTACTATATTTATTTGCTTGGTTGTGGGATTTGGTTCTTTTGCTGTTGTAGACTGTAATTGAAGGGCCTTTAAAATAACTGAAATAATTTGGCGAGATGATATGGAACTGTAATGCGGTCAAGATCTGTCTGGAACTACTTTAGCTGTGCGTTTCCCTGAAAATAAATGTACACTTTAGAATGTTCATTGGATCATCAGATTCAAGCATTCAACTGTCCCATAGTATAAAATAATGTGGCAGCGGCTATTTGCACCAAGTGTAAATAGCAACTAGATTCGATTTACACTAAGTGAAAATAGCATATTTTATTAGCGATAATTGCTATTTACACTAAGTGCAAATAGCGATAGATGCTATTTACAGCAAGTGTAAATAGCAATTATCGCTAAGAAAATACTATTTTCACTTAGTGTAAATTTCTACGTTTCACGCAAAGTGCAACTAGCTGTAGATGTTATTTAGTGAAATAGCATAGTGAAAATAGTGATATATTCTATTTACACCATGTAAAAGTAGCAGTTCTTTGCAATATGTGTAAATAGTAATTACATGCAATTTATACTTTATTTTGACAGATACATACATGTATTAAAATTATTAAATGGATGCTGTCTTAATGGGAAAATAAAAGTCCTACCTACACCTACTCCTAACCAATAAATGATTTTATTATTATGAAATATTTCGTTAGCACTTTATTTTCACTTTTAGAACATTTTCTTATTTTGAAAGTAAATGCCTTTCCGATGTGATATGTGATGGGAAAAGGGAGAAGAGCGAGCTCGGCAAAAGGCGGATTCGAACCTGGGTCGATCACGTCAAAACCTTGTTCCACAAGCCTTACACTTTATTGAATGTACCACTGAAGATATTAAAATATCTGCATTTTTTTATATTGTTTTGCACAAACAGGCATTGTTAGGCGGAGCTAGTGCGAATAGCACTTGCAAACAAGGCACGCTATTTGCACTTGCTGTGAATAGACACTCCGTAATATAGGGCATTAATAGCACACCAGTTAACCTAATCTAATATTAGGCCCAATGCTTTGAGAAAGCATGTCGGGTTAAAAGCATTTTAGCGGCTTGACTAATAGTTGCTTGACTTAGTGTGAAACGAATCAGAAGAAAGTGAGTAAAAATATTTCTAAAAATATTTTTTAAAATATAAAAAATATATATTTCTAAAACAATGTGTGTTATAAATGTACAAATCAAAGACTCAAGAAAAAAAGAGGCCAATATTTGATAGGCAGATGCTGTATCTATCATATAGAGGCAAAAAACATGCCCAATTAAAAAGTAGAGGCAAATAACATATAAATGGCAAATATTTTTTATATAATATTATGATGAATGTTCTACCAGTACCTGGTTTTTTGGAGGCTCAGCATCATCCCCAGTGAAGGGATTGGGATTGTGTGTTCTTGCGGTGCCCGTCATTAGTCATTAGTTGCATTTACAGCTCAGGTGATTGGCTTGAAAACAAACCAGGATGTGGAACTCAATACTTCCTGAAAAAAAGGATGGCAGATATCAAGAGCTGCTCAACCACCTTAGAGATGAATGAGAACGCAAAAGGGTAACTTTCACCATCTGAAAAGAAAAAAAGATTAAGACAACTAAAGTGAGAGAGACAGAAAGAAATACAGACTGAGATGTTTAAGTATAACACTTGTAGAGTGAAACAGAGATGATTTCTTTCCAAACACAGTGTTTAAATCCATCCCGGGCAACCTACAGAATTTCAGTATTTCCTTGTGCGAAAGGTGTTGTGCAGTGATCTTCTCTAAAGAAGATTATGTCCCAGGGAGGGCCGGGGTGTAAGTGAGAGGGGTAGATTTATGGCAAGCTCCATCCTGCCGTTTAGAGCCACAACCAGCAAGAAAAGAGACAGATATTTCTGCAAATCATCTCAGGTTTCTAATCACACACCTTGCCAGAAATGACACCCACAATTTAGGGACACCAGCCACATGTCAAAGTTGGAGACTTTAACAAGTGCATCGATATCGTCACTGTTTTTCCACTGAGGTTTATTCTTATAGTAGAGGGCACCATACAGGTCTTTCATTTAGTAGGCAGAGCTCTGCCTGTGGGATGTGACCATTTTTGAGGTAATAACCCCCTTTACATACCAATAGTGCTGGTTTTCAAAACCAGCCAGTGTTACCACTGATATAATGCTTACTATGTTACCACTTAACCTGCCCACCAATAAATATGTCACATCACAGTCTTTGTTCACAAATCATACACATTTTGAGAACACATTCTAACATCCAAATTAATTTACACTACCCTTCAAAAGTTTGGGAGGGTTTTTTTTTTATGGTTAAAAAAGTCTCTTATGCTCACAAAGATTGCATTTATTTGATCAAAAATATAGTAACAATCAGTAATATTGTTCACTTTAAAATAATTCATAATAACTTTATTTTAATATAATTTAAAATGTAATTTATTGCTGTGATGACAGACAAATTTTCAGCAGCCATTATGTTCAGCAACTCTTTACAGTCTGCAGTGTCACATGAATGTTGCTCAAAGAACAATTTTGTATATGCTCAAGAAACATTTCTAATTATTATTAGTGTTAAAGCTGCTTCAAAAGCTATGGATCTATATATTTGTGACCCTGGACCACAAAACCAGTCATAAGTCGCACGGGTATAATTGTGGCAATAGCCAACAATACATTGTATGGGTCAAAATTATAGATTTTTATTTTATGCCAAAAATCATTAGGATATTAAGTAAAGAGCATGTTCCATGACGATATTTTGTAAATTTCCAACCGTAAATATATATAAAAATGTATTATTATTAGTAATATACCCCGACTGAGTTTTTATTTTTCTCCATTAGGTCACATGATGGGGTTTTGGTTTCCTTGCCACTGTTGCCTCTGGCTTGGCTTGCTCAGTTGGGGACACTAAATTGTTCTAAATTTGTCAACTAAATATCCAAATAAATCTAATTATTAAACTAAATTAACCATATAAACTATAATCTAATTACTGATCTAAAGCCCACACTGTCACTGTATGATAATTTAAATGAACTGATGACATCACTGTTTTCTCCGGAATGGCTATACGGCTGAATAAAATTGTGTTGCATTATTTTCCTGTTTAACACTGTAAAGCTGCTTTGAAGCAATCTGCATTGTTAAAAGCGCTATATAAATAAGGTTGACTTGACTTGACTAATATGCGCTGCATATTAGACCCTTATGACTGGTTTTAAATAAAAGACCCTTATGACTTTGTGGTACAGGGTCACATATATATATATATATATATATATATATATATATATATATATATATATATATATATATATATATATATATATATATATATATATATATATATATATATATATATATATATATAATCAAATCTTTTAAAAACAAAACTGTCAAAATTCTTGGAAATTAATTTTGTATTTTCTAGTTAAAAGTTATGGTTTGTGCATTTGTGCAATTGTGCAATTGTGCATGCTGTTCGCTACCTTATTTCAAATTCAGGAGTTTAATTGAAATTGAACAAGCATTTTCAGTTCAGTTCTGTGCATAACCCTGGGAAGAAGTGCATGGAATGCTTCCAGATCGGGGACACTTGTAGTGGGAAAAGGGCAACAGAGTCTCAGTGTGGGTGGTATACAGAGTTGAAAGGTTGAAAGATCCCTCAGTGGGAAGCTCTCAACATGCCATGCCCCAGTTGGTGTGAAACTAGACAAAGGCTAGTCACCGTGCCAGATCAGTGAGCTCATTCCAGTGATCCCATTAAACACCCAGTGGACAACACTCTGAGGTATGAAATATGCACCTATACTTAGCCAGCTATGAGCACATGACCCTTCCTATTTTTAAAGGGTTTCAAAAGGGATACTGGTTTAGGCAAAGCGACAAAACATTCTGTCGTTATCGCAAGTGCATCTGGTGGCTTTGCAGGAGCTTTAAAAATATCAATCCTAATCACTTTAACCATTAGTGCACATGGATCTACCGATGGATTAATGTAGACAAATGGAGATTCATTGACATTCACATTTCTCATTTTAACTGGATTATCTCTCTTACTTCAATGACTTGCTGAGGCCACCACTTCAGTGATGTACAGTACATTGGATTTTTTTGGTTCCTTTTTTCCCCTCTTCAGTGTTGGAAACACTTTGCTGACCTTCCCTGAGTAATGAAGGCCAGAGAGAGCATAACTGTCCACTCTGAAGTCTTCTCGTCTTCTTTGGGCTTTCTTTTCTTTGTGTCCAGACGTCCTTCGTTCTCTAACTACATCCATTTTGCTAATGGGTTTGGGCTCAAATGCGCCTCATGCGTAGTTCTATGTGAATGAGTGACAAGTTTAGGGTGTGCCGGCCTCTTTGCATCCATCCTGACATTGGATTTATAAGGAAAGTGTGCGGGAGAAAATTCTGATTTATGGATCCCTATGGGCTAACAGCTATCCCTTTCAAAGTACTTCATTAATTAGCCACTGGATCTTTGCAGGAAAGGGGCTTGGTGCTTTTCCCTTGATTACTGAGTCACTGTCTCCTTTGGGATTAAAAAACAGGAGAAGGGAAGGGCCTCGGGTCTGTCTTATCTTTAGAAAGCCACCAAGTTCTGCAATCACTTTGGCATGCCGATGTGCACGTTTGTACATAAAACCTGTGTGCAAACACAAAAAGCACGATTCAATGATAAGTTTAAACAGTGTAGAATAAAACTGCGAACTGAAGCCATATCTACAGAAAAAAACACCCATTATTGCTGGCCTTCGAATGTTGTTAAAAAAAAAACAAGGACTTTTCTATGTACATGAGTAACTTGTATACAGTGCCTTGCGAAAGTATTCAAAGCCCTTCATTTTTTTTTACATTTTTGTTATGTTGCTTCCATATGTTAAACTACTTTTAATTACTTTTACTTTTTTCACATCAATCTACACGCCATACACCATTATGACGAAGCAAAAAAAAAAAAAGATCTGAAATGTATTAAACTGAAATAAGTACATCACATAAGTATTCAAACCCTTAACTCAGGACTTAGTTTAAGCACCTTTAAGTATTTTGAGGTATGATGTGACAATCTGCATTTGGTGATTTTCTGCCATTCTTCTTCTCAGATCCTCTCAAGCTCTGTCAGGTTGGATGGGGACTGTTGGTGGACAGACATTTTAAGGTTTCTCCATATTGGATTGGGTTCAAGGCAAGCCCAGGGCCACTCAAGGACATTCACAAAGTTGTCCATAAGCCACTCTTGCATTAATTGTCTTAACTGTGTGCTTAGGGTCATTGTCCTGTTGGAAGGTGAACCTGTCTGAGGTTCTGAATGCTCTGAACTAGGTTTTCATTAAGGATAACCCATTGCTGCATTGAGCTTTCCTTCTACTCTGACAAGTAACCCAGTCCCTGACACTGAACACCCCCACATCATGCTGTTGCTACCAACACACTTTACTGTTGGGATGGTATTGTACAGGTGATGAGCAGTGCCTGGTTTCCTCCATACATGATGCTTAAATCTGAGGTTCATTAGACCAGTTCATCTTGTTTCTCCCAGTCTGAGATATTCCTTTATGTGTTTGTTTGTTTTTTCAAGTGGGTTTTAATCCGTCTTCACTGAGGAAAGGCTTGAGTCTGCTCTGCCATAAAGTAAAGTAAAGGAGTGTTGCAGTGATGTTTGTCCTTCTGCAAATTTCTCCCATCTCCATATATGATCATGGGGCTTAACTAGAGTGGCCATCAGCTTCTTGCTTACCACTCTAAACAAGGCCTTTCTCCATCCATTGCTCAGTTTGGCCAGCTCTAGGAAGTGTCCTGGTTGTTCTAAACTTCTTCCATCAGGGATTACGGAGGCTACATGCTTCTGTGAACCTCCAATACAGCATTTTCCTTTAGTAGTCTTCCCCAGATCTGTCTTGATAGAACCCTGTTTCTGAGCTCTACAGGCAGTTTGACCTCATGGCTTGGTTTTTGCTCTGACATGCATTTTTAACTGTTAGACCTTTTATTGAAAGGTGTGTGCCTTTCCAAATCATACCCATTCAATTGAATTTGCCACAGGTTAACTCCACTCGAAGTGTAGTAACATCTACATGTGAAATTGGAACACTATCACAGAAAAGGGTGTGAATACTTATGCAATGTAATTATTTCAGTTAATTTTTTAATAAATTTGCAGTTATCACAAATATTTTTTGCTTTGCCATTATGATGTATGCAGTGTAGATTAATATTACATTGTGTGTGTGTGTGTGTGTGTGTGTGTGTGTATACACACACTGAAAACAATGTTGCATGTCTATATAGGTTGTCAATCTTCACTGTTTTTACAATCCATCAGTAAGAGCAGAGTATGAAGGTTGAATTAGCAGAGTAATAGCACAGCTATACATAAACTATTGTAATCCACCCAACATAATAGAAAACATCTCAGAGTTTAAAAGAGGACAAATTGTTGGTTGGCAGCTTGCTGGCTCATCCATGACCAGGACAGCAAGTATTTGTGGTGTATCAAGAGCTATGGTATCTAGTGTAATGTTGGCATACCTAAACGTAGGACAAACCACATCCAAAAGGAGTAACTGTCGATGCAAGAGGAAGCTGTCTGAAAGGGATGTCCAGGTACAAACCCAGATTGTATCCAAAAAAAAACATCGAAACACAGCTTCCCAACTCACTGCAGAATTAAAATGCACACCTTGACTGTTTCCACCAAAAGTGTGCGACAGAGTGAATATTCATGTTCGGACCACTATAGCCAAACCTTTTGTCACTCATGTCAATGCCAAATGTCATTTTCAATGGTGCCAACAGTGCAAATCTTGGGCTGTGGACAATGTGGAACATGTATTGTTCTCTGATGAGTCCACCTTCACTGTCTTTACCACATCCTGGAAGTTAGGGTGTAGAAAATGGGTCGATGGATCTTCTTTTGATGGCCCCATCAGCACTTTGTGCCTTACGCGCAGTGCGTGGTGGGAGCGGTGGCGCTGCCCAATGGGTCAAACATTTTACCCTGAAAGGGGTTCCGTGTATCAGCATGATAATGCACCAATACACACACTAAGACTTGTGACAGAATGGTTTGAAGAACATGGAAATTAAGCTAAACATCTCCCATGGCCTGCCTAGCCACCAGATTTAAATATGTTTTTGGCTATTTTGGAGGAGCAAGTCCAGAAAACATTTCCTCCACCAGCATCACAGTGACCTGCAATGTTCGTGAAGAGGAATGGCTCAAAATCACTCTGGCCACTGTAAAGGACTTTTATCTATCATTCTCAAGGCAAATTGATGCTGTATTTGCTGCAGAATGAGGCCCACCTACACCAATAAAATATTGTGGTCTAAAACCAGGTGTTTCAGTTTCATTGTCCAACCCCTGTATGTATGTATGTACAGTATGTATGTATACATAATCAGTGATAAAAAAAAAAAATTGAATAACTAAGTGACCCTACATTATGTCTAATTTCAAAGTTACATAAAAAGTATGCAACTTGTATCCAATTATTAATAAATGAGACCCAGTGTCACATTTCTTTAACCTAGCACACAAACACAGGAACATGGTGCCCTGAATTAAACATGCCACATGCAGTGCTTCGTTCCGCCCCAGATTTTGTGTGTAGTGAGATAACACCAATGTGAAATGAAGAGAAGCAGAAGATCTGTCAACGCTTGGCAAGCACTTTCCTCAGACTCTGACTGTACCATTTGAGATGCCATGTAATTTTCCACATGAAAAGAGAGAGCAGATACAGATATTCCCTTGCCAGGCGCCTAGTTTTAGATGAGGCGTTCCTCCCCATATGTTATTTTGAAGAGTACAAAGATGGGATATTAAGTAATCCCATCCCAAAGATGTCATCATACAACTTCAGAATGACAAGAAATCTGTCTGACAAAACCCAAAATGTTAGTGTGAATCAATCATCCAGATTTGTGGTAACAGTGCGTATATATCCAAGCTTCTCATCTGCAGCAGTCTCACGGTTTTCTCTTTCCAACTTTCATTGTGACATCACTTCACACACTGTCCAGCGGGTTTTCTTGAGCCAGAAGCCTAACAAGACAGCTGCATTTGACATATGGCTTTTTCTGGTGTATTTCTGTTATCATTTACTCTTCAAACAGTCTGGCACAGCCACTACAGTCACAAATGCCAGTATTGTTACTCGCTGATCTCTAATATGATCATTTTCATCAGAGCGCCATGGGACGCAAACAGATGGCTTCAGTGGCATATTTAATGACGGTTTCATAAACAAGCCTTCTTGAGAAGTGGTCCAATTTAAAACGTCACTGTACTGAAAATGAGCAATGTTCCTCTGCCCGGTCGCACACTTTTGATGTTGCTCCTGTGCAGATAAGAAAAAAAGTAAATTAAAACATGGGCAAAGGCTTTTTTGAATCTGAGCTAAAAGAATGGCATCATTTCAACTTAAGTCCAACCGCATGTGCCCTGACTTTCTTAAACTGAAACTTTGACAAATCATATTGATAAATGTGCAGCGCTGATTAATTCACAAGATCCGTATCCTACAACATTATTATGTTTGTGTGTATATATTTTTTTTAGGGCTGTCAAAAGATTAATCACGATTAATCACATCCAAAATAAAAGTTTGTGTTTACATAATATATGTGTGTGAACTGTGTATAATTATTATTTATATATAAAAACTGTATGATATGTACTGTATGAACTGTATGAAAAATGTATATATTTAAGAAAAAAACATTATATTTATATATAAAATATTTATATTTATATATAATATAAATTATATAAATGTATACAGTATATACATGCAAATATTTCTTAAATATATACATGAATATTTATATAAACATAATAATTATACAGAGTACACACAAATATATTATGTAAACACAAACTTTTATTTTGGATGTGATTAATCGTGATTAATCTTTTGACAGCCCTAATTTTTTATATACAGTATATTACATTTATTTACATAATAAATGTATATAAATATATACAGATATGATATGATACATTACGAAACGATTAGCAAGTACAACATAAAATACCCCAAAAACTGTTGGTTTTATATATATATATATATATATATATATATATATATATATATATATATATATATATATATATATATATATATATATATATATATATATATATATATATATATATATATATATATATATATATATATATATATATATATATATATATATATATATATATATATATTATGTATTTATTTATTTTTTAAACAATGCTTCACAAGATGCTTTAAAAAAAGTTCATATTTGGTTAATTGTGCAAAATACTTAAAAAAAAAAATTTAAAAGTGATGAAAAATAAAAATGCTTGAGGAAAACTTTAAGAGAAAAGCAGATAATCTGATCCATTAAAAATGTCATATTTCAGTGGTGTAATAAAGACTTGGGGGCCAAACTGACCTATTAATATCATACACAAAGGACAGGAAGCACTTTTTTTTGAAGTGTATGAAAACCACCCACCTTAATCAAAAAGGAATCTACTGACATTTTCTTGGACGGATATCTTTTAATCTGCACCCAAAGGCAAGGGGCCATTGAGCCATATCCAGCAAATTAATGATGAACAATTTGGAGAATGGGCCGTGTGGTCAGTGAATAGGATTAAGCTGGCAGCTTTGTCAAGAGCAGCTATACATCAAATTAAACAACAGTGACGCAGCAGAAACAGCACAGAAAAAATGATGCTGACGAGACCCGCTGAACAAAAACGATCAAAAGTCAAAACTTCTAATCTGGGATGGAATAACATTGCTAAATTATAGATATGCAAAGCAACCAACATTTTCTCTATTGAAATCATATTTTCTAATTGTGCATTTTTAATAATGCTGCTTGATGGTCCTCAAAGTGAGGTGCTCTTCATCTGACAGTGAGAGAGGAGCAATCACTACTGTACTAAACACCTGAACATATTCCATTCACAAAAAACAAACTAATTTTACTGCAACATCACATATGGAAGCTTGTTTCCGCCACAGAATAAAACATTTTAAAAGAGAATTGCAACTTTTCATCTCACAATTGCAAGTTTACATCTTGCAACTCTTTTTTTTTCCCTTCTCAGAATTGTGAGATAAAGACCCGGTTTCACAGACAGGGCATAGACTAAACCAAGATTAGGCCTTAGTTCAGTTACACTGAATTTTTTTTTTTTTACTGCTTGTTCAAATTGCTTAATTAAAATAAGCTAAAGCAACACAATTGCTATACATTTTGCCTTAATTTCAATGTGTTCAATCCACTTAAATATATGTCAAATTGAAGTTCACTTTCAGTCGGTCACGTTCGTCGTACGTCGGAACTGACTAACGAATTGGGATCTATTTTCAGAGACCAATCTACTTTGAGTGTATAGAAACGAGCCAATAAACATTGGCATGCGGTTCACGCACCGCCCCGCAGCGCGGGTATAAAACACGGAAGTGAACAACGCATACCGCTTTCAACTTCGGAGCCGATGGTTTTGTTGCTTACCTGCACAAGACTGTTTCTACTGAAGAGTGTTTGTGAGCGAGTCTAGAGAAGCTGCTCTTCCTGGTGTTGGCGTGATGGCGCGAGTCAGCAAGTGGCTGCAGAGAGAAAAAAGAGTTCCTGTGTTGGTTCGTTGGGCGTTTCCTTTGAGTGCTCACCCGCGGGCTTGCACTATTGGACCGCGGGGAGCCGCAGCCATCTCCCTGGATGCTTCAGCACTATAAAAGAGCAGTTTTCCACTCCTAAAAGAGCATACATGGTTGGACCCTGCGTCTTTTTCAAGATGTCATTCAAACCGTGTGTTTCTGGATGCCGTCGTTTTCTGTGCCCAGTTGACGGTCATGATCGTTGTCTCACGTGTTTGGGCGTTCAGCACACTGAGGCAGCGTTCATGAATGACTCATGTTCCCACTGTGGAAATATGACCATCGCAGTGCTTAGGTCTAGGCTCGAATACCTCAGAAGGGATGGAGTCCCATTGCACATCCCCCAATCTAGTAGTCCTCCCGCTGCAAAGCAGAGGGCTGCTACTTTGGCTGATGCCTTTGGTGGAGATCTGAGGGTGACGGTCAGGGCTTCCCCGACGAGCCAAAAACCCCTTGGGCCCCTCCCACCCTCCGCTGCGCCGGTGGAGCTTCCGGTGGAGCTTCCGGAGGAGCGTGCTGGTCCTTCCCATGGGGGGCCAGCCGTTTCCTTTGGGGCTCCAGCTGAGGACATGATTTCGCTGGCTGCATCGGAGGATGAGCTAATGGGTTCGGGAGATGACGACCCTGCTGCGTTGCCCCCTTCGGGTGTGGTAGCGTTGTCCGAGCCAGATCCAGAGCTTACGGCTATGCTCTCCCGGGCCGCCACGAGTGTCGGGCTCGAGTGGAACCCTCCACCGTGTCCCGAACCCTCGCGGTTGGATGACTGGTATCTCGGGGCGGCCCGTGCTGGTTCTCAGCGCCCCACCCCAGTGCCATTCTTCCCGGAGGTGCATCAGGAGCTCACGAAGTCGTGGTCGGCGCCCTACAGCGCCCGCCATCGATCGACTGACTCCTCCATCCTCACTACCCTCGACGGTGGTGCGGCTAAGGGCTACGTGCGGATACCTCTGGTCGAGCGCGCCGTGGTGATGCAACTGTGTCCCAGGGCCGCGGTCGCAAGATTGGTTTGCAGCGATCGACCTGAAGGACGCGTACTTTCATGTCTCTATTCTTCCTCGACACAGACCGTTCCTACGCTTTGCGTTTGAGGGGAAGGCATATCAGTACAAAGTCTTCCCCTTCGGGCTGTCCCTGTCGCCCCGTGTCTTCACGAAAGTCGCGGAGGCAGCCATTGTTCCACTCCGAGAGCGTGGCGTTCGTATTCTCAACTATCTCGGCGACTGGCTTATACTCGCCCAGTCTCGAGAGCAGTTGTGCGAACACAGGGACCTGGTGCTCAGCCACCTCAGCCTGTTGGGCCTTCGAGTCAACCGAGAGAAGAGCAAACTCTGTCCCACGCAGAGGATCTCTTATCTCGGTATGGAGCTGGATTTGGCCAACCGGACTGCCCGCCTCACAGAGAAACGAGTCCAGTCAGTGTTGAACTGCTTGAATACGTTCAAGAGCAGGACGGCGGTCCCACTGATATTCTTTCAGAGGCTCCTGGGGCATATGGCATCTGCAGCCGCGGTAACGCTGCTCAGATTGCTTCATATGAGACCGCTTCAACGCTGGCTACACGACCGAGTCCCGAGGTGGGCGTGGCAGAGCGCCCAGTATCGGGTCCCAGTTACCCCGTACTGTCGCCAAACCTTCAACCCATGGTCCGACCCCTCGTTCTTACGGGCCGGAGTGCCCTTAAGACAGGTGTCCAGGCATGTTGTGGTATTCACGGATGCCTCAGCCATGGGTTGGGGGGCCACGTACAACGGGCATGCAGTCTCGGGTCTGTGGACGGGGCCCCAGCTGCATTGGCATATCAATTGCCTGGAGTTAATGGCAGTACGTCTCACGCTAAGTCGCTTCAAGAAGCCGCTTCAGCACAAACACGTACTGGTCCGCACAGACAGCACTGCAGCCGTTGCGTACATCAACTGTCAGGGTGGTCTGCGCTCCCGTCGCATGCTCCAAATCGCCTGCCACCTCCTCCTGTGGAGTTAGAAGCATCTGAGGTCGCTTCGTGCCATTCACATCCCTGGTGCGCTGAACCAGACAGCCGACAAGCTCTCTCATCAGTGTCCACTTCCCGGAGAGTGACGACTGCACCCCCGGTCTGTCCAGCTGATATGGGACCTCTTCGGAGCCGCACAGATGGACCTGTCAAGAGGGTGGGGGACCTGCATGCATTTTCGGTCAACGAATCGTGCCTAGAATTCGGGCCCAGTAACTCTCACGTCATCCTAAGACCCCGGCCCGGATACGTGCCCAAGGTTCCTACCACTCCCTTTCGGGATCAGGGGGTGAACCTGCAAGTGCTGCCCCCGGAGGAGGCAGACCCAGCCCTGGCTTTATTATGTCCCGTCCGCGCTCTTCGCGCTTACGTTGACCGGACACAAAGCTTTAGGACCTCAGAGCAGCTCTTCGTCTGTTACGGAGGCCAGCAGAAGGGAAAGGCTGTCTCCAAGCAGAGGTTAGCCCACTGGATAGTGGATGCTATCGTCTTAGCGTACCAATCGCAAGACGTGCCTTGCCCGTTCGGGTTGCGAGGACACTCCACAAGAAGTGTTGCTTCCTCCTGGGCGCTGGCTCAAGGCGCCTCGCTGACAGACATCTGTAGAGCTGCGGGCTGGGCGGCACCTAACACGTTCGCTAGATTTTATAGCCTCCGTGTGGAACCGGTTTCTTCCCGTGTACTCGCCTCCAACAGCCGGTAGATGCGAAGTACCCGTTCCTGTGTCGGCTTACTACGCCACTCCCGCCTATGGCCGGATACGTGCGTTTATCTTCTCCAGTTGTGTTCCCCAGAAATGGTGAACCCTGTCGAGCTCCTCTGTCACCCCTGCCGTGTCAGATGTTGCGGCCGTCTGACGCCAGGCCTGTATCCGTATGCTTGTGGAACGTGTGTGTTAGGCTGGGTCCATATGTAGCGGTCCCCTCACGGTGACCCCATATGTGTATTCTCCACGGTACAAGCTACCCTACTCGGCTAGCCCTGTGTCTTTCCCTTGACAGAGCCCGCTCTGTCGTCTCTGGATGTGTTCTTTCCCCCCTGGGACCAGTTTGGATCCACCCCAGAGACTGCCATATGTTGTTACTACCAGCACCCGCTGGCGTTTTTGTAGGGATCCCAATTCGTCAGTCAGTTCCGACGTACGTCGAACGTGACCAACTGAAAGGGAATGTCTCGGTTACGTATGTAACCCTCGTTCCCTGAAGGAGGGAACGGAGACGTACGTCCCGTCGCCAGGTGCTGTGCTTAAGCTACAGGCCCGAGTCACATCTCGGCTCCTCAGTTGTAAAAGCGGTATGCGTTGTTCACTTCCGTGTTTTATATACCCGTGCTGCGGGGCGGTGCGTGAACCGCATGCCAATGTTTATTGGCTCGTTTCTATACACTCGAAGTAGATTGGTCTCTAAAAATAGAACCCAATTCGTCGGTCAGTTCCGACGTACGTCTCCGTTCCCTCCATCAGGGAATGAGGGTTACATACGTAACCGAGACGTTTACTTTACTTTGTGTTGAGATTACATGAATGATTTGTGTTGAATTATCTGAAACTGGATGGGGCTTGTTAGTTCCCAGCATGCTTTGCATATGGCTAAATCAAAAGAGAGTAAATGTTGTTATTTTATATGTAAAAGTGTTATTATTTTTTTTTTTGGAGCAAGATGAGAAAGGGGGAGACTTGATTGTGTTTAATAGTCAATTATGTTGGAATTAACAATTTAATTTACAGTGGGTTACCATTGTGGAGAAGAGTGGAGCATTTGCTTGGGCTGTGGACTAATACAACTAATGTCATTATGGCTTTGTTGAAAGTGCATTTAAGATGCTAATGTGTGCTGTTGCTAGTTAAAAGTGTGTCAACTACCCAGCGCAGTATTATAATTCAGTTGTGTAACATTAAAATATATGAAATTGAAGTGGATGAATGAACATATGAAACTGAATTCCTGAATCATGTCAGGGAGCCATATAAAATTCACTTTGAGACTACTTAATTGGTAGACTGGGTAAACCCAGCCTGATTTGCCAGCGATTTGATTTCGCCCTGCAACTCAGTCTGGAAACCTGTACATTTGTTTCAAATGCTTCAGTTACACTTTTGCGGGAACCAATCACAGACTGGCTTATCGACCTGGCGTGCTATTGGCGGGTTTAACACGATGAAGAATAGAGAAGCGATGGGTCGTTGCCTGTTGTGGTCTGATTGGTTGAAGGACTATCCAAATTGCGCACAGAGTCATTTGAATTACGGTATGCTCGTTTATCACGCCTCTTGTGCAGTAGAAAATACATAGCAGACTCCCCAGACCAATATTCAATCTTAAATTGAGCTTGGTCTGGTGATAGCCAGACAACTTAATTGGGTCACTTAAAATGTATTCATTCCAAGATGTTGAAGTTACATGAACAAATTATGTTTGTTTAACTTAATTGATTCATGTGGGACCGATTAAATCATGTAAATCCAACACACTTTTTTTCTCATTTAAGTATATTTTATAAACGTGCCTTAGAAAAACACATTACTGGTGTGCATCTTGAGACAAATCAATGGCACAGACAATTCTGACTTTATAACTCGCTATTGCGACTTTATATCACGCAATTCTGACTTTTTAACACGCAGTTGCGACTTTATATCACGCAATTCTGACTTCATAACTCGCAATTTCAAGTTTATATCACACAATTCAGATTTTTTTTCCCCTCACAATTACGACCTTATATCACAATTCTTAGGAAAAAAAGAGTCAGAATTGCGAAAAAAAAGAAGAGTCAGAATTGTGAGATAAAAAGTCACAATTGCCGTTTTGTTTTTAATTCTGTGGTGGAAACAAGCTTCCATACATAACACTCAAAGCAAAGTAAACAAAAATCTGATCCACAACAAAGGGGCATATTTTCAATTTATTAATTTGTCTTCTCGGTTTCACAGACTTTTTAGCTTGTGGAATCTACAAATTTCATTGCACAGGTTAAAAATCATTAGGATCAGAGGATTTGGTTCAAATACAATGCAACTGAGGGCTATCATTACGGGAGAGTGAAAGGGAGGATTGATAACTTGTCATTGTCATAATGTCTCTCAAGAATTCAAAGTTGACAATAATGGGATTATGTTTCAAATGCAATGTGTGAATCTCTGCGTAAACATGCTAACATTGGCCTGAGCCTGAAAATAATTGTAAGAAATCCAACCACAGTGTGGCTGACAATGGGTAATTGCATTGCAGAACCTCCAAAAGACTGCCATCTGAATCTTGAGCCATCATTTAAAAACGTAATAAAATGCATGGCTGAAATACATTCAGTTGATAATTGCCAATAATGCTGCCACAAATAATCCTTACAATTCTCTCTCTCTTTATGGTGAATATCCATCTATCCGCTACCAAAACTGATGTTCATTACTGGCACATCAGCTCTCTTTCAGGACCAGATTAATAGCCTCTGTTCTCTCAGGACTGAAAGAGGCAATAAGCTCATGCCAATACTCACATTCTGCCCATTATGTTTTGATTGCATTAGCAATTGAAATAGAGAGAAAAAAAAAATTCTTTACACTGGAAAAGGCGATGATGACAGCAAATGCCATATTTCAAGTGCATGTGCATATGCACATGTGAGTGTCAAAGGAATTTCTTTATGAAATTATTTGAAATAAAATGTAATATTGCCAAGTGCTTTCAGACCAGACTATTGTAAGAGGAAGTGGAGGTGGTAATGCAGACAGGTCCTTGGAGACAGGTACAGGATGTCATTCACTGTTTTACAGATCATGCAGTTTTACGTCAACTCATTTCACTGGTAATGAAAGCCAATTGTTTTATGATTATGCCAATATTGAAATAGCATCTTATTGATGATTAAATGGGATGTAACAATTGCAACATTGTGCATAACATTCTGTCTCATTCAGGCCTTGAAGTCTGCTCATGCCATCGGGTACCTGAATCATTGGGGAAATAGAGCACAAGGCATCGGCCCCATGATAGAGCTCTTAAATTGGGCCGTTCGTTGAGCACTGAGGAATAATCTTTATGCCCAGTCGCTGCATCCTTTCCTCTTTAAAGGAGAAAAGATCCAAAATGTGTTTGAGTGTGGCGAGGTAAGACAGAAGACAGTGATTCTCTCAAAGGCTGACAGGCCTAAAGAGATTTCCTAAGTATCTGGGGACGGTAGCCTAAAAGCTTCACAAAGAGAGATTGTAACCGCCTTAATTTAATGTATGGTTCTTCTTCTACATTGATGCTATTCAATCTAACAAGAACCTAAGGGTTTATTTTTCAAAGATAATCTACAATAAACAACAATTGTAGCCCTCTTGCGTTAATTAGACACAGCAAACAGCAGCAATTTTTTTTTTACAGAATAGAGCTATGAAAAGATGGAGCTTTTGTTGTTTCAGCTGAAGGCTGAATGAAACCGGGCTTAATGGAATTATATTTTTCTACTGACAACTCACTTTATGTAAGATAAAAGTACAAAAACAATTTTGAGAGTTTGAAAACATTTCAGACTCTTCAGATGAGTCTTTGTGCATGTGTATTTGAGAGTAATATGCTGTTAGCTACTCTTTTTATAGAGAGCACTGATCCATCTAAGCCTGGTTTAAAAAAGTCACAAGTGGCTACACATGCTTCATCCACAGAGAAAAATGCTATTTCCATTTGGGAGATGTACAGGTTTAGAATGCGGTGAACAATGGGGCTGGTTTTTGGGATGTCGGGCGCAGAGAGACGGCTGTAGAGTTTCCTTTGCTGAACGGCGGGGCAGCAAAGCCGCTCACAAGCTACTCTGTAAAAAGCGTAAAACAATGGTCAGTCCCAGAGTCTCAATGCATCTCAAAGCTCCTGCTTTTGTGAGGAAAGAAAAGTAGATTAATTTCTCTGCCTACTGGAGTCCATTCCGTCCAATGTGCCAACCTTTATAAATGAGAAACGACCAAAAGTGGTTGATGCCAAAACATCCAGAGCAAGAAGTCAGATACTGAGGTAACTGCAATGATGAAAGACGATTAAAATGGTGCTTAAAAATGCAGAGCGTAGCAATATTATCTTTTTTGCATGCTTTATCCACATTGCAGGCCAACATCCACCTACTTAACCCGAAGAGACCATCTGACTGACATGTAAATGAAACCAAACCGAATTAAGTTTGCTTTTATGTGTCATTTATAGTTTATTAATAATACTACAAGTATTGGGACACCACTCCAAATCATTGAATTCAGGTGTTCCAATCACTTCCATGGCCAAAATATAAAATCAAGCACCTATACATGCAGATTGCTTCTACAAACATTTGTGAAAAAACAGGTCGCTCTCAGGAGCTCAGTGAATTCAAGCATGGTACCATGATAGATTGCCACCTGTGCAACAAATCCATTCGGGAAATTTCCTCACTTCTCCACGGTCAACTGTTAGTGGCATTATAACAGAGTGGAATCAATTGGGAACAACAGCAACTTAGCCACAAAGTGGTAGGCCACATAAAATCACAGAGTGGGGTCAGCGCATGCTGAGGTGCACAGTGCATAGAAGTCGGCAACTTTCTGTAAAGCTACAGACCTCCAAACTTTGTGTGGCCTTCAGATTAGCTCAAGAACAGTGCGTAGAGAGCTTCTTGGAATGGGTTTCCATGGCGAGCAGCTGCATCCAAGCCTTACATCACCAAGTGCAATGCAAAGCATCGGATACAGTGGTGTAAAGCAGTGTTTCCCAACCTTTTTTCAGTCATGGCACCCTTTGAAAATTCTCTCCATTTTGTGGCACCCCCTCGCATACGTTACGCTAGGGGTGTAATGGTACAGATTGCTCACAGTTCGGTTTGTATTCGGTTTTAGTTTAACCGTTTCGGTACGGTTCAGTATTTGCTATGTTCAGGGAAAAAAAGGACTACTGTCAAAAAAAAGAAAAGAAAAAAAAATTATAAGAACAAATAATTTAAATACAAGCAGCAGCACAAATAAATGCTATTGAGCAAAGATAGGCCTACTAATAAAATAAACTATGTTTTTCAGGTTTTTCAGGTACGTCTAACATTAGTTTTCAGGTACAGAAATTGATCAAATGTAAAATAACATTGCATATTTGACTGTATAAATTAAACATTAATCCTATTAAACTTGCAAAAGCTATTCAATCAAGAGCAGTGAGTGATGTCCTTGTCTTTTGTTGTTTGACTTTGAACAGACAGCAGTAAAGCCTACTGCCCCTTTAAGACCTAATGCACGGATATGCGTCGTCTTTCTCGACTGTATAAAGCTTACTTAAGGCATATACAGACTATGTCTGCTAGAATACTCATCAAGATGGACATGTTGACATACTTTTTGTGTGAGTTTGTCCGTTCAAGAGCAAGACTTGAAAGAGAACTCAATATCTGCGCACTGTGAGACGTGTGTGCGCTTTGGGATGAGTGCACAGAGGCAAATTTTCTCACAGCGCGTGCGACTTCTCATTCGCGTCTTCTGGCACGTCACCCAGGTGATGACGCCGATAATGACTGGTCACATTCGAACATACGGCAGCACTCGCATGCATTGAACAAAGTTTACAAAGAGAGAATTATTTGAAAAGTTAAAAAAAAAAAGAAATTGGGGCTTGGCCCCTTAGTTCCAGTGAAAGGAACTCTTAATTTTTCAGCATACAAAGACATTTTGGACGAGTTCATACTTTCAACTTTGTGGGAACAGTTTGGGGATGGCCCCTTCCTGTTCCAACATGACTGTGCACCAGTGCACAAAGCAGGTCCATAAAGACAGATGAGCGGGTTTGGTGTGGAGGAACATGACTGGCCTGCACAGAGTCCTGACCTCAAACCGACAGAACGCCATTAGGATGAATTAGAGTGAAGACTGTGAGCCAGGCCTTCTCGACCAACATCAGTGCCTGACCTCACAAATGCGCTTCTAGAATAATGGTCAAAAAATCCCATAAACACACTCCTAAACTTTGTGGAAAGCGTCCCAGAAGAGCTGAAGCTGTTATAGCTGCAAAAGGTGGGCCAAATCCATATTAAACCCTACGGATTAAGAATGGGATGTCATTAAAATTCATGTGCATGTAAAGGCAGGCATCTCAAAACTTTTGGCAATATAGTGTGTATATGTATATATATATATATATATATATATATATGATGGATGTTTTTCTACTTTATTTTTATTTACCTTACAGCAACTGCAAGAGGACTTCATATAAGTACAGTATGACATTTTTAAAACGTTATAACATCATTTAAAATTATTCATAAACAAATCAAAGATATTATAGTTAATAATACAAAATATTTAATTATAAATGTATCACTGATAACAGAGACAGACAGACAATACAAACAAATAAAATAGTAGAAAAATATCCATCTAATAATATTAGTATTCATTAAATTAAAAGCTAAATATCTATTATAGTAAAAGCTAAATATATTGATCTAATCATATTTTTATTATTATTTATATAAAAAAGCTAAATATGCAAATCAGAAAATGCATGATGCCTATACATGCCACTTTTACATTTACATTTATGCATTTGGCAGACACTTTTATCCAAAGCAACTTACATTGCATTCAAGGTACACATTTTACATTTTGTCAGTTCTTGCTTTCCCTGGGAATCAAACCCATGACCTTGGCATTGATAGTGCCATGCTCTACTGTTTGAGCTATAGGAAAGCTTGTGTTCACTGGATCAAATCACTAGATCAAAGGCTTCAATTGTCTGGACTGTGAGACAGGTGTCATGGTTCATGCCCATCTGCTGTACGTGGCACATTCTTAGCTGCACTCAATACCCCGTTCACATATGCACAGGTCTATATGCATGCCTCCAAAAATGTCCAAAGCGCATGCCAGAGAAACTTCTCTCTGAATGTACACGCACCACAGGAAAGTCTGGGCTGGACCAAAGTTTCATGCATTGATTCCGCCTGCTGTTATGTTTAACCAGAAATACAAGCCACGTTTGAGAGGCAGATTCTAATTAAAGACGTTGAGGTCTGTTAAACGACAGACCCTTCCTGCGCTGATATGGCCTTGACGGCCCCTCTGAAGGGGAATATTAATTTCAGTTTCACTCTGCTTCACTGGTTCCCCCTCCGTGACTTATGAACAGCTCCTGAAATGTCTCTCGATGCCCTATCCGTTTAAACTGTCGCTAGGAGGGCACATTTCAAAACTGCCGTCACACAATAAAGCATTATGAATGGAACCTCGACTCGATGCCAGTAATACTGTGAAAACAAGAGCCTGTCTGGCTTCAATGTCACAGCACTGCTATTTTCCCCATTATCCTTTGCATTAACGTAAAAAGTATTATGCTGTTACAAATTTGATACAGGGTTGACTGACAGAGAGGCAGCGGTGCTGATTAGCCCTGCCAGTCAGCATGAAGTCCTGACCCTTAGTATTTATTTATTTATTTAGTGTAAAGCTCAGGCTAGAGAGGAAATATAGGGAAAAAATGAAGGTCAATGTGTGTTCAGGGGGAAGTTTGCTTTGCTAGAGTAGTCTCCTGACAGGAATGAAATGCTGTTAAAGGATTTGTTCAGCCAAAAATGGAAATGCTGTCATTGTTTATTCACCCTCATGTCATTTCAAACCCATATGGCTTGCTTTCTTCTGTGAAAGAGAAGAAAAAAATGAAAGCAGTAAAACAAATTGAAAACCTTTGGTTTAACTTAAAATAAAAACAAATAAACTAAAATACATTTTCATGACTAATAAAAATGGTCACTAATTTTAGTTTATGCAAGTAAAAACTATGAATAACGAGTGAAACTGAAAACATACATACATTTCGGGTCAGTACCTGGGGTCCACTCTTCATACCTCACTTAATACATCTGAGATGATTTGACAGATGCCAGATAATTTTTGTGATAACTGATCTCTGGCTAATTTGATTAAAATATCAATGATTAAGTTGAATTTAAATTGAGATTACTGCATGTTCTTATGTACATTGGAAAGGGCAGATATATCAACAATCAAAACCATGATCAACAATGCAGCCAACAATGATATTGCAGCCAAAATAAATTACTATTGTTCCTGGTACAATAAGGTACTCTTGTAAGAAAGTAGCAGTGGCTGGGACAGATTAAGTATCACCTCTGCTTAAAATGCAATCTATTCCAGTTAAAATGAAATAAGCTGCTCCCGAGCAGGTTTGAGCTCATGGACCTGCTATGACAGCAACTCCGGGATGATCTCCGAAGAACCTAACAATCCTGGATCATGTCAAATCGTCAACAGTAAAATCCAAATAACTGAGTAATCCATATACGAAGAATGGGCCCTGGACATCCCTTTCAGACAGATTCCTCTTGCGGCGACAGTTACTCCTGTTGGATGTGGTTCGTCCTTTGTGGTAGTTTACCAACATTACCCTGGATACCATAGCTCTCGATAAACTCTGATTTCTCCTATTATGTTGTGTGGATTGCATTATTTTATGTAGAGCTGTGCTATTGCTCTTCTAATTCAACCTTCACACTCTGCGCTTAATGAATGTAAAATTGGCCACCAGGCCGCAAAACCTCCAACACTGTATTGGCCATTGTTTCAGTTTCATTGTCCAACCCCTGTATGATAAATATATTTTTTTTAAATGTTTTGTTTGTGTTACACTTTGTTGTTTACTTAATGTTTATTGCATTATGTTTTAATCTGTTACCCTGACGGCACTAAATGAAACTAAATTAAACAATATATATATATTTAAGCTTTGAGGGAAAAACGTCTCAGGTTACGAATGTAACCATTGTTCCCTGAGAACAGGGAACGAGACGCTGCGTCAGCTGACGCTACGGGGAACGCCTCCAGCGTGACAGGTGCCTGAAATCACAATCAAAAAACGTCAATCCTATTGGTGCCTATGATATCATCAAGGTGCGACCAGGAAGTATATAAGGGCGCCTTGCCAACATGACAGCATCTAATCGTCTGAAGGGACTGTTCGACAGGCAAGCCCTGAGGCATGGCAAAGCGATGCAGCGTCTCGTTCCCTGTTCTCAGGGAACAATGGTTACATTAGTAAATACATTAGCAAATTCAACTGAAATGCCTGAACCACTCCCCTTCTGGTCACTTTAGGCTGTCAGTGACAGTGCTCCCTACAGTCAAAGCCCAAGCTATAGCCTGAGAAGGAACCTTCGCACACCATGAGGTCCTACCCTGGCCGCTCGAAGGCCTGGAACCAGCCCATTCAACAGAAGGGGTTCCTTTAAGGGAACGTGGCAAGGGAACCCGTGCCAGTCACTATTCGGGAGGATTTCACCGAATGCCACCAGGGAGATCTTACCTAGTGACCCCATATGGGACACGTCAGTACAGCCAACCCTGTCTGTAAGGTACAGAGTCTCTGGTACTCGCCTCCGAAGAGACATCCCGCTAGGGTACTGCAGAAAAGGCAGTGTCCTCCACCAGCCGGACCTCAGAGATGGGTTATCCTGGAGAGCAGCGCTCAGCGAAGTGCTTTCTAACCCTTGCTAGCGAGCGGAGTTTAGCTGCTCGATCCTCGGATCTACCAAGCACTTACTTTAAAACGTGCTTAGGAGGCCAAAGGCCTTACAGGCTGATCGTACCAGGGAGGCCCCGAGGGGCCTACAATCAATGGATCAGTGCCAGACAGCCGTAAGCTCACAGCAAACTCTCACTTGAGAGGAGCTCATAAGCCTGCCTGGTAGGTAGCCATGCTGTAGGCAATCTATGAAAGTCCCTTCCTGCAGGGACCGCATAGCAGCAGCGTCGTCTCGTCATGCTAGGGCATGAACACTGCTTTCAGGTCTTGCAAACGGCCAGAACCGGAGCCTGATAGCAGGTGACCACTAGTTGTCAGCGTAAGGCCAGTTGTGTGTTCCCGCTTAGGGAACTCGTTCCCCAGGGAGGCCGGAAGGGGCCTCCACCTGGTAACCTGTGCCGATTGCTCACGTGTCCAAACAGCGGAGCTCGCCCTCAGGAAGGCCAGACAGGCCTAACACCTGATAGCAGTCGAGCTAGCCCTCGAGGTAGCTGGGAAGAACAGGGACTCGCTCCATCAGGGAGGCCTAGCGAGGCCTACCACCTGCCAGACGTCGGGCATTCCTCCATCACAGCCTTCCGCTTAGTGACTGGACTCATCCAGAAACCACGAAACAGGAGCGTGCCCTCAGAGGAGGCCACGTGAGGCCTACTACTCCATAGCGAATCCCACAGGGAAGCCCCGTGCAGCTTTCTACCTGTTAGCAACCCATGCCACGATCCGTTACCGAAACTGGGGACCGGGGAACGATCTCAGGGAGGCCCAGTGCCTACCACCTGATAGCAGAACGTGCTACTCATAGCACTTCATGCTCACCACCACAGCAACTGGGAACCGGGAACTCGCCCTCAGGGAGGCCGGGTGAGGCCTACTACCCACTAGCACCTCATGCCATCCAGTGACTGGACCCCGGGAATGCCCCCACAGGGGAGGTCAAGTGAGCCTGCTTACCCCACAGCAGGCTCATAGGGAGGCTTGGTTTCGCCTACCACCTACTAGCAGCTTGTGCCAGCCGTCGAGGGACTAATGTCCAGTAACATCCCCTCAGGGGAGACCCGATAAAGTCTGCTACTCATAGCAGGCCCTCAGGGAGGCCTGATGGGGCCAACCACCTGAGCCAAGCTAACCCAAAAGCCGGGAGCCTACCCCTCGGGGAGGCCTGGCAGGGCCTACCTCCAAATAGGAGGCCTGCAGTTTCTATGGACCCTGCCGCAATGAAAGGAAAGCTGGCTGCTGCGCCCGGGCTGACGGTAGCTGTCTGCTGCTGATGAAGACCTGGACATCCAGTTATCACCTGAGGACTCATCCCCAAGGAGGCCAAAGAGGGACTACTAGTTGACGAGGTTTCTGCCGAAGTCGATGCTGATGGAGAAAATCCTCCGGGGCACACTTATGGGCCGCGGCGTCGAGACTCTCTTGCAAGGAGGCCTGTTGATTCATACCACCTGTCCTGGAGTCTGCTGCCCAGACCGCCTAAGCTGGCTACTCACAGCCAGCTGGCCTTCATATGCCCGCACCTGGGGCTGGCTCCATCCCAGAGGCTAGATGGCCTCCATGACGACGCAGTCTCTCGGGCAGTGCCTACAGACATGGACCTAATCACATTGCCAACAGCAGTGCACTCAGCAACAAATGCTTAACAAACCCTCTAAAGCGAGGGGAGTACAACTTACGTCACCTGCTTCGGGGCGGCTGTCTTACTTTTTCATACAACGGCCTACCGTACATGCGAGGGCGTCAGCCATTGGCAATGCTCGGGCCTCAGAGGAGCATCTGACCAAAACCGGCAAACAGAAGGTTGTTCGATGTTCAGCTCAACCCGAGCCCTAAAGAAAGTGGAGCAGAGGACATAGAGCAAGGGTGAAAATATCATACAAATATGCAACCCACCGGCCATGCCATCCTCCAGGATGAGGCCGGGGCTGCCAGAAGGTGGCGGCCACACAAGCTCTGAAAGGCGGGAACAGCAAATAAAGTCTAATCGCAAACAAGCGAAAGACGCTTAAGCCCGCCCCACGACCACTGGCAAAGTCGCTATCCCTGCTGCAACACCTAGACTGCATTACTCAATAACCCCAGAACGCAGAGAAGGGGGCGGGCCTTGGCCAGACGACTCTGCAATAAGAGGAGGCGTGAATCAAGGATGCAGAAACAAAGCCCTGTTTTTATACTTAAAAGACAGGCCAGGGGCGAACAAACCTTTCTTAAAAGGGAACGCCCCCCATCCTTAACGAAGCCTAGGCCAAGTGGTGCGACGCTAAGTCTGCACTAGATCTACTCAGGGCTCAGGAAATAAATATTATCACCCCTTATAAAACAATGAGGCCCCGAAAAAAAAAAAAAAACCTTCCCAAAGCCCTGCAGAGCTGGGCGCAGATCTTACTACAGCTCATGCATGAATGCATACCCGGTCGCCAGCTACTTCCCACTTTAAGCTAGGAAAACACAGCTCGCCCCCGACACTACAAGCCCTCGGGCAAGAGCGTACTCTTTTTAATTCAGCTACCCACATTAGTGGGAGAGATAACACGGAGAGGCAGCAAATCTCTACTAGCTAAAGTGAGGCACTCATACACAAACATATAATGTTGCAAAGAAGATCGTTCTTAACTTACTCACGGGGAGCTGCAGGCCCTGCGAAGTCCAGCGATGTTCCATAATTCCCCAAAAAACCTCTCGGGAGAGCGAAAATAAAGAAGTCCTGAAAACATAGTGAAAAATGTTTCACCCTTCTTGAGGGGGACTCACCGCTCGCTTCTTCTGGTGCTTCAAACCTTGAAAAACCAGCCATCAGGCCAGTGTTCGACCACCATCCCGAGGGGGGCGCTCTCACCAAACAAGCCAGGCGGGTCGTCAGATCTTACATATCTGCTCATCATAGGCCCATCGGCCTGATGTAAAGGGGAAAGAGGCAAGAGGAAGGGAAAAGCAGCGCTCATCTGCACGCCCTAGGGGGCGGAGTCCTATCGCGCTGCCTCCGTTGGTTCCGGTTTCCAGCTCCGGCTTCCTTCCTCCTCTTGTTTCTTCCATCCCCTCGAGATCTGCTGATGGAAATCTGGAAGGAATGGAAGACTCCCAGGAGTTGGGAGGTCATGGGCGGAGAGAAACCGATCGTCCACACTGTTTGGACGCTCAGCCTTTCTCCTCATGCGCCGCCAGGCAGCTGCAGTCTACCCGCAGCGCGTTCCATCACCTCCAGCAACTCCCCGTACATGGGACAGGATGGTTGAGAGGCTTCAGCCTCAACTGACTCACCAGCCTCTTCCTCCATCCTCTGCTCAAGTGGAAGAGCAGCAGACGAGGAGGAGGAACATAAATCCTGTTCCTCCTCCAAAGTCCGCCTCTCTCGATCTGGATCGCCCACGAGAACCACACCTGTCTCCAAGCGGCGAGTCAGATTCATCTGGGAACCACATGATGTTAGACACCGCTCAGACTCAGCTCGAGCGGGGCCGTTCCCAGATGCTGAAACCTCTCCCCTCGAGAAGAGGTCCAGACGAGAGCGGAGCGTTCTCAGGGGAAAAACGCTCGCAATTTGCACAGGAGGCTCCCTCGAGAACCTCTGCATGCATGCTCTTCTCCCAGACAGTAAACGCAAAGTGTGTGTGCATCCCTGGTACACGTTCAACACACCTGCGGAAGTGGTGTTGCTTCTCAGCACACTTTATCGTTATCCTTCTTGTAGACGCTTTACGTGAAGACAGGCAAAACAGTCCCTGAAGACGAAGAGATGCTGTCATGTTGGCAAGGCGCCCTTATATACTTCCTGGTCGCACCTTGATGATATCATAGGCTGTCACCGGTCAATAGGATTGACGTTTTTTGATTGTGATTTCAGGCACCTGTCACGCTGGAGGCGTTCCCCGTAGCGTCAGCTGACGCAGCGCGAGTTCCCACACACAAACCAAAACTAATTCTACCACTAATATAGTCTTCACAAATTCCCCACATACAGTCAGACAGGGTGGGAATGACATAAGGGTGAGCAAATAATAACATTTGATCGCTTTAAAAACGGAATCTCACCAAGCAATAGTCTGTCTTATACATTGATGGAAAATACAAAGCAATAAGGTCAAAAGGAGCAATATTACATTGACATCCCAGACTCTCCAGACACCCAGGTTCAGCGTTACAACACAACTAGACAAAATTAAACCATATAGCTTCAGACAGACCATAATATGATCTGACCATAATATGTCCCTTCTTCACTAATGTCACAATTAAATTCACCTGCACTAATCCATTTAAAGGGATAGTTCACCCACAAATTTAAATTCTGTCATTAATTCCTCACCCTCATGTCGTTGCAAACCCGTAAGACCTTCGTTCATCTTTGGAACATGAATTAAGATAATTTTGATGAAATCCGAGAGCCCTCAGGCCCCTCCATAGAGAGCTATTTAATTAACACTTTCAAGGCCCAGAAAGGTAGTAAAAACATTGTTAAAACGGCGTAAAAAAACAAACAAAAATAACGACTTTATTCAGCTATTTCATTCTAGCCTGAATCAGACTCCTACACAGTTTCCGTGCAGCGCTTTCGAGTTACGGCAGCTGATTCTGTTCACGTGAGCACCACGGCGAAAGCGTGTGCTGAATTTACAATGGAAACTGTGTTAGAGACTGACACACTGAAATAAGAAAGCAGCATTTATGCATATAAGGCCTAACATATTTATAGTGGAGAAAGTCTTGGTCTCGAGCACAAAAAGTGGGGTATAAAGAATCAAAGCACTTAGCACTGTCTGTTTACAGAGCCACAGGAGGCAGAAACCTGCATTATGTGATTCCCCAGTGAAAAGCTAGTCTTTTGAAGCCACTTTTCTCTCCACAGCTAGCAAACAGCTGCAAAGGCATGATCAAATATGGCCCCCAACGCATAATCAGGCTAAGCCCCTACGGTCCTCCTCTTCCGATGCTTTAAAAAAAAACAAAAAACACAAAAACATTTCAAACAAAATGCCACGAGTCCAGCAGAGTCCTAAAGGGAATATCCTCTCAAATAAACACTCAAATACTAGGAAACAAAACACAATAAGCAATTAAATGAAGTGGCCACTCCAGTTCCCCTTCTCTCAGTTCCCCAGATGATGGATCAGCCATATGGACACTGATGTCCACGAGGGACGCTGAGAACATCTGAAATCCGACCGCACATTTGTGTACGAGTGAGAAAAAGATACAGAGAGGGAACGGGAGAGAAAGCTGACAGGGTGTAAGAGAAAAAAGAAAATTAAAGGGCAAACCTAACAGGAAACGTTACTCACACCGAAAATGATTATGTATCTAAGTGCCCTTCAGCGTAAATGTAGAAGCCAATTAGGCTGTTATATTCAGTTTAGAACATAGATATATCAGCTTCCCTATGTTATGGAGATAAAGGAAAACAATTTTTGATAGTGGCAGCACCCGAAGGTGACGATGCAATCTTGTGGGGGAGATGCATGATTTCGAGACGTCGAACATGCCTCATCACATGCCCTAACACAATTCCTTTCTCTGAAATGAAACCGTATCTTCCCCTGCTATCTGCCCCATAGAGTAAGGCACGTTCGCGCTTGTGCAGAGGCAAGAAAGACGAGAACTGATGAGGCCATTATTCTCCCTGATAAAGGGTGGATGTATGCCACAGGACAAACACAATGGCACAAACTGCAGGTAAATTACGCTCCTCGCCGCATTGTAATCATGTTGCAATCACGTCTCGTCTCAAAAACTGCAGTTCGCTTGAGAGATCACTTTGCCCCCATGATCAGCTGGTTTACTTTAAGTTTTTCTTTGTTTCATAAGCAGGTTTGGTGTCTTTTAACACCAATAGATTTGTAAAGAGTGGTCAACATGAATGGATTGTTTTTTAAGCCTGAGATATTCATCAGACTGCGTGAAAACAGAGGCAAAATCAGAACCAGACGCTGTGAGGTTAAAATGTCATGGATTCACCTACGTGACCTCAGTCTCTCTAGTTACTCCGCATACAAAACCCAGACCAGCTAAGCTCATATAAAATGGAATAGTCGGATTGCCTTGGGAAATAAAACAAAAGCATTTGTATTTTACGAAGGCTTTGTGCCTTTTGAGTTTGACACGATTGCCTCTCTGCAGTAATGATCTCTCTTCTTACATTCTTACAGAAATGATTTGCAATAAAGTACACAAATCATAGTACAGATAGCTGATCGCACACAATGAATGAGTGGCATATTCTATATAGCACCTCTGAAGAACCGCTGAAGAACCACTGAAGCACCAAAATTGGTACTATATAGCACTTAAAAAGGTTCCCCTATGATTACGGTCGCCATACAGAACTGAAAGTAAATACATTTGTTCAAAAGGCATTTTCAACAGTGATAATAAAAAATGTTTCTTGAGCAAATCGGCATATTAGAATGATAGATCTGAAAGATCATGTGACACTGAAGACTGGAGTAATGACTGGTGAAAATCTAGCTTTGCAATCACAGAAAATAATGACATATTCAAATAGAAAACAGTTATTTTACTGTAATTTTGATTAAAAAAAAATGTAGCCTTGGTGAGCATAAGAGACTTCTTATCTTACTGACCCCAAAATTGATTGGTAGCATACTGTATATTGAAACGATATTGCTAATATTAGAAGATTTCAAGAGGAATTCAATGGTATCGGTCATATGGAGATTTAATTGTGCATGCTTATTTATTCTATTTTTACATTTAGGTACATTTGCACTTAGATACATAATAATTTTTGCTGCAAAATAATGTAACACATTATATGTGTAATAAATAATAAATTTTTAATCAAATGTTATCAAATATTAACATTAGTTAATGCACTGGATGAACATGTACCAAATGATATATTTTTATTTAAGGGTCTATACAGGGCCGTTTCTAGCCATTTTGACGCCCTAGGCAAAATCCTTACTGCCAGCCCCCTGGCATATTGATTCAGAGCGGTCTTTGTTTCTCCTTGACACTTGAACTTCCCCTTTAAATAATGCAACACTATCTGTATGACACTATTATAACTGAATGAATCGATTCAGCATTCAACACCATCCGTAAAGATGCATTAAATTCGACAAAGCGGTTTAATAAAGGATGTAATTAATGTTGTGAATTAGCACATTTTATTATACTATTTTTAAATTGGCCGTTAAAGTTTAATATGGGATAATAACAAAACACACTGATCTTTTAACAATGCATTGGTGCAAAAACGCACACCTTTTGGAGGCGCAAGTAAGAGAAGAACGTTTTATACACTCTAAAAAAAAAAGGTTCTATATGGCACCAAAAATGGTTCTTGGCTCGTAATCATAGGGGAACCTTTTTAAGTGCTATATAGCACCAATTTTGGTGCTTCAGCGGTTCTTCAGAGGTTCTTCACCGGTTCTTTGACTAAGGTGCTATATAGCACCGCTAACTAAGGTGCTATATAGCACCGCTACCATATACAGAACATGTTAAGATATGGTGCTATATAGCACCAAAAGTGGTTCCCCTATGATTATGACGAAGAACCATTTTTGGTGCCATATAGAACCTTTTTTTTTTAGAGTGTAGAGTCAAAATATAACGATATAATGAAATGCTAAAGTGAGTGTGGTTAGCCTATATCTTGCCTCTACAATACACACTGAGCAATATTACGCTATCTGCCCATTTCACAGCGTGATTTCTCGACTGCCACAAATACGGCCCTAATAAAATATAGATTTGTGCAGAATTTTTTTTTTTTTTTTTTTTTTTTTTGTACTTTGGCCATTGAATTTAGCTTTATTGTGTGGTTAAAAAAAAAGCATTACCGTGCCAAAGCTTTGACCAAGCTTTTTGATCTAATGGTGATGAGCACTCCAAATGCAAATTTTACATGCAACACAGTAATTGACAGTACTCTGATCCAATATAGGAATCGTCTGATTGATCGTACACTATCCAAATAGTGTTAGGGGAACCAGTGAGGGCGGCAATCATATTTCAGGGTGGCCGTGACATCCTTTACACACACCCCTGATATGCGTTCATTGGTGCCCCTTCAGCTGATGGCGCCATAAGCAACCGCCTAGTTCGCCTATGCCTAAAAACGGCCCTGGGTAATTTTCATGTATTAAAAGTTTTTTATTGCTAGTGTGTGAACAGCTTGTAACGAATCATCTTGAAAACGAGATGACTTCTCTGACTTCATAGGTTGTCTATGAATGCCTGCAGACTGATATTTGTGTGAAGGATTTGTTGGGCGAGAAAAATCAAAAGGATGTGACTTTTACACACGCACTCGAGAGCCTCTCTTCTGTTCTATGACACATGAAACGAATGTTCAGGGTAATATGTTCTTAACTGCGGCTTACTCACCGTTGTCATTTTGAAGTATTTCTGAAGTGAAGTGCTGGGTTTTTGTAAGAAAAATAACCATAATTATAACTTTATAAACTGTTATCACTTGCTTCCGGTAACAGCCGTACATTAGTTCCGGAGGAAGAGTGACCTCTGACCCGACGCATGATGCATTGACGAACATGGAAGCGCAGAGGATAGAGCAAAACAAAACACTGGTCATGAATTAGAAGTCAAAAATTAGACTTTTAAAGGGAAATGTCGGAGTAGCTTGAGTTTGTTGCCCAACCCTATTTGTTTAAACCACGAGAGGTGTCTACTCTCACCTAAGCTTACACCACGTCTACGTCCTACACCGGAACTCAACTCTCCCGTGAACGTGCGGCCAGCCGTACCAGATGCTAGTGATTACAGTTTATAAAGTTATAATTATGGATATTTTTCTTTAAAAAAACGCATTGTTTCGTTTCAGAAGGCGTTTATTAACCCCCTGGAGCTGTATGGATTACTTTTATGATGGATGGATGTTCTTTTTCGGGGCTTAAAAAAAAGGATATTATTCACTCCCACTATAAAGCTTGGAAGATATATATTTTTAATATAACGGCAATTGTGTTTGGCTGAAAGAAGAAAGTCATATACACCTAGGATGGCTTGAGGGTGAGTACATTTTGGGATAATTTTCACTTTTGGGTGAACTAGCCCTTTAACAAACATTAATACATATTAAAACCCGCTGTTATGCATGTTGCTCAGTAGTAGTTAATGTTAGAAAATGCATTAACTAATGATAACAAATTAGAAATTGTAAAGTATTACCAACACTAATTATTTAATAACACTTAAATGTAATTTTTAGAAAATCTCTCAATTTAAATCCATTTTTCATACTGTACATTATAATGTTATGATGTATAACTTCACTTGCAGAATTCTAGTTTTAAGTGTTTTATTTATTAACATACAAAATAGTATATCATTGTAATATCAGTCATTTATCAGTTACTAGATAAGACCCTGTTCCTCATCTGAGATCGTGCAGAGCCATCTGAAGACCTTTGAAGCCCTTTGAAACTGCATTGATTTGGACCATCAAAGGCCATTATGTGCCATCAAAGTCCATTAAGTGGAGAAAAATCCTGGAATGTTCTCCTCAAAAAAACATAATTGCTTTTCGACTGAAGAAAGAAAGACATGAACATCTTGGATGGGATGGGGGTGAGTAAATTATCAGGAAATGTTCATTTTGAAGTGAACTATTTTTAATATGGGCTTGTTGTATCGTGGTTTTTGCTAACATCCGGTCCTGAGACCACAGAGTGATGTAGAGTGAAGTCTCAAGTCTTTGAGGTGAGTTCTGAGACTTGACTTAAACTGATCCTTTTGAGATTTAGAATTGGCTTCTATTAGGGATGCATTAAAATTACATTTCTGGCCAATATTGATAAGCTGGCAGTTGTTTTTATGTTGACTGATAACTGAAAAATGACTGATATTACTCAAACACATTGGATTAAAATATCAGGAAATTTAAATTTTGAAGTGAAATAATCCTTTATGCATGCCATTTGGAACAGGACCTCCCTTTATCCATGCACTGCATACTCCAAAGACGTGAGAAATGGAGAGTGATATTACTTTTTAAAAGTCTTCCTCATCCTCTATTACACTGAGAATGAAAAGAGCCAATGAAATCTCATGGGTCACCTTCTCCAGTGAGTATCCGCCTGTAGGGCTATGAAAGAAGGTGCAGCATCGAGGCACTCATTCACTCTCTCCGTTCAATCAGTCTGAACATGCAGAGCTGAAGAGAGAGCTAAATCAGAGTGCAGCACCTCCAGCTCAAGAATGTGATCGAACCCTGTTAAACGCTCTTTTCTCTCATTACACAAGAAAACACAAATAGTACAAGATTGAAAACATCCTCTCAGGATGCTGTGGGAAGTTCATGACAGAAACAAAGAAATCAAAAGAAAGGCAAGTAGATATTCCGCCTCGCTGTGAATCTGCACACCCCGTGGAGGCAAGCGGTTGTTCGTATTCATAAGAGGATAATTAGACAGCCGCAAACTCAAGCTGATTTGTTTTGAGCGGGATTTTTTTTTTGCAGGGCAGCCAGGCGAATTGTTCCACAGGTGTCTAGAGCCTCGCATTCTCCACTCTCACGTTACATAGTCCTCTACAGCAAGGTCATAAGTTAAAATGACATTTAGCAGCACGCTGGGCACACTGGGCAGGAGAATTTATGAGCATGGAGTTTGGAGCGGGGCATTTGATTGAGTCCTCAATCTAGTGAAGTGGGGCAGTGCCAGTAGCCATCATTAACCTTCACTTTTGCAGGGGTCCATGTTTAAAGAGACAGTTCATCCCCCCAACCCCTCAAAAGAAAATAATTCTGCCATCATTTATTCACTCTCATGTTGTTCAAAAATAAGTTTAATCCAATACAACAGCAGTGCATCATAAATGACTTTAGCACTCAAAGGTGTAAACAAAAAGTCATTTTTCAAGTCATTTTCTTGGTTTTAGTGTAAACCAATCTAATATTTGAGCAATTTTACAGAAAAATGGCAACAGTCGCCGTTGCTTGTCTTCACTGAATTCAATTTAATATTTATTTTGTGTTCTGCAGAAGAAGAAGAAAAGTCTGAATTCCATACTTACCTTATTAAATGTATCTGTATTGTCCTTTATGCCATATACTTACTTTTAACCAATCACTTACACAGCAAAGCTGCATCTGACATGGCATTATGTTTAATGCAGCTCGATGGTGGCGTACATGTATTTACAGTATAACTGCATAATATACAGGTGCTGGTCATATAATTAGAATATCATCAAAAAGTTCAAAAAAGTGAACATTTAATTTTGATGATTATAACTGACAACTAAGGAAAATCCCAAATTCAGTATCTCATAAAATTAGAATATGACTTATGACAACAAAGAAAGGATTTTTAGAAATCTTGGCCAACAGAAAAGTATGAACATTAAAAGTATGAGCAGGTACAGCTCTCAATACTTAATTGGGGCTCCTTTTGCCTGAATTACTGCAGCAATTCGGCGTGGCATGGAGTCGATCAATCTGTGGCACTGCTCAGGTGTTATGAGAGCCCAGGTTGCTCTGATAGTGGCCTTCAGTTCTTCTGCATTGTTGGGTCTGGCATATCGCATCTTCCTCTTCACAATACCCCATAGATTTTCTATGGAGTTAAGGTCAGGCGAGTTTGCTGGCCAATTAAGAACAGGGATACCATGGTCCTTAAACCAAGTACTGGTTGCTTTGGCACTGTGTGCAGGTGCCAAGTCCTGTTGGAAAATAAAATCTGCATCTCCATAAAGTTGGTCAGCAGCAGGAAGCATGAAGTGCTCTAAAACTTCCTGGTATACGGCTGTGTTGACCTTGGACCTCAGAAAACACAGTGGACCAACACCAGCAGATGACATGGCACCCCAAACCATCACTGACTGTGGAAACTTTACAATGGACCTCAAGTAATGTGAATTGTGTGCCTCTAATCTCTTCCTCCAGACTCTGGGACCCTGATTTCCAAAGGAAATGCAAAATTTACTTTCATCAGAGAACATTACTTTGGACCAGCAGTCCAGTCCTTTTTGTCTTTAGCCCAGACGGGACGCTTCTGACACTGTCTTTTGTTCAAGAGTGGCTTGATACAAGGAATGCAACAGCTGAAACCCGTCTTGCATACGTCTGTGCGTAGTGGTTCTTGAAGCACTGACTCCAGCTCCAGTCCACTCTTTGTGAATCTCCCCCACATTTTTGAATGGGTTTTGTTTCACAATCCTCTCCAGGGTGCGGTTATTGCTTGTACACTTTTTTCTACCACATTTTTTCCTTCAATTCGCCTCTCTATTAATGTGCATGGACACAGAGCTCTGTGAACAGCCTTTTGCAATGACCTTTTGTGTCTTGCCCTCCTTGTGCAAGGTGTCAATGGTCATCTTTTGGACAACTGTCAAGTCAGCAGTCTTCCCCATGAATAGTAGATTATAGATTTATTTATTATTGTGCAGATAAAAAAATGCATACAATCAAGAAAAACAGGCATTCAATTATAATTGTATTATTTTTTTCTTGTTACATTGTTTAAAATGGATTGATTGAGGAATACTAAGAAGGTTGTCTAACTTTAAAAAATGAATGAGGAGGAGGGTAGTGAATGACGTCTTGGGTCGCTAAAGACCTGAGGTATTCATTTAAGGGTTAATGAACAAGCACCCTAGGACCTTGTATGTACACACATAACTGTCTTGTAAAGGGTCTTATGAACAACTTACTATTTCAGGTAACCTCATATATATCGTGTCTCCTGTCAAATTAATGCTCGCTTCACGACTTACACTTTCATGTATGTCACGTTTTCGTATGAGGCAATATGTGTTTGTTGCATTAATTAGAGTATAAATGAGCACAGACCCTTTTGCTTTCATGTTTGAAACAAAGGGTCATAAATCTCCAAAGGAACTTCCTGATGCTCTCTCTCTCTCTCTCTCTCTCTCAGGGACCATGTGCAACTTCCTCCACGGAGTCGAAGCAACTACGCAAGCTCAACATTTCTTCTTCAATCGATGCATAACAACTTAATCGCCACTTCAATGCCATCGGACGGAACCAACAAACTTTCTCCTGCGATTTCACCTCGGACGGTCTTCTTCAGCTCAGGCTAAATGCAAGTAAAGTACAAAACAGAAATCGCTGTGTAGTTAGTAAAACTGTAAACTCTTTGTTCAGACAAAGAAGTTTATTAATGGTGGTTCTTCCAAAAGGTTCTAGACTTTCTACATAACTTCATCAATCTGTTCTGACCCTTTTCCCTCCAACCACTTTAACCTTACCTCTCTTCATGTATGAATTGTGTATGTCATGTATGTCTACTGTTAGTTATAGTCTTGTTCCGTGATTTAGTTATTAAAGTTTGTGCACAATATATGTTGGTCCTGACTCCGTGCCTGCAAACATATTGTCCCTTAAATGATTGATCTTGCCATGCGCTCTAAGCGCTTAGGTAAATTCAAAGAAATAATTATTTTTCTGTGGCCATGAAAAATATCCTTTTCTATGAATTAAATACTGAACATCCTTAGGACAAACTGATTGAATGATTGTAGCGTTAATGTAGCTACATCAAGTTAATCTATTTAACTGATTCAAATATTCACAATGAATCATAATGAATAATCATAATGAGTTATGATATAATTATTAATATTTCCCCTCAGAGCTAATTCGCTACAATGGCTTATAAATTAAATTAAAACTTTATATAGTAGACAAAGCAATTTGCTTCATACATGTACACCAAAATCAGAGTACAAACATTTTTAGCTTAAAATTGAAAAGACTAGCTAAAATAACAGCAGATAAATATGAATGCCATGCTGAAAATCAACCTATTTGAAAAACATTGTTAGCTGATGCTAACTTGAGGTAATTTTTAAATATAGTCCAAATATTTTTATTCAACCACCCTCATATTCAAGCCATTCTTTCATTAACTCAACATAAACACGTGCTGGTTATAATGGTCAATGCTGCAAATGCGAAAAACCTTTAATTAATTTTACTTCAAATGCAACAGCCGTAATATGTTTAGCAAAATTGTGCAGGTGCACCTTAGCTTGAATTTGGGGGGCATTTTTGCTCCAAACAACCATTAATTTATTTTAATGGATGTGAGGTAGTTCAGCCAACTGGGTAGGTCTGTTTACATTGTACAGTCAGAGTCCTTGAGCTGTATGATAAGACTAATATACAAGTCTATAATTCTCAACAAAAACTCCCTCTTCAAGATTAGCACTGAACAAATTATGCTTTCTGGACAGGGACTAGCAGACGAATAATACATCTATAAACAAGACAGAAGAGAGAAGAAACAGAGCACTTAGAGGAGAGCTACTTCATCCAGTGGCTAAAATAACAATGCTTCAGGTGTTTATAAAAATGAGAGAAAAGTCTCGGCGCCAGTAATGGATTTACAAGGATTTATGAAGCCTTCCCACTTAAATCAACCCTTTATGAGTTGAAGGACCTTGGGGACACACTTCCTCAAACACAATGCTATGGGTAAGAACCAAGGCTTCATTTGTGCTTTTTTATAAATTCTCTCTAATTGATGCATCAAACCAAAGTCGTTGCTACTTTGTCATTTTTTTGTCACTACTTTGTTAATACGAGGTCGAGGGATAAAGCATCAGAATAAAGCAGTTAAACATTTCCCAAGATTCCTGCTCTAGTCAAGCCCCTTGATCCCACAGACTATTTGACTTGCAAATGTCCACTGAATTTTTTCACTCAATGGCTTTGATAAAATATTCCCTTTATTCTCCCTTTACCCCACAAACCACTGTCTTAACACCACAAAGGACAAGCCGGCTTGACTTAGCAGGTTACAGGGAACCTTTAAGATGGCTCTAAGAAAGAAAATGAGATGGTAGGCAGAGAAGAGACTTTTGTATCAAACCAGTTAACACTCAAGGGACATTATTAACAGCTGCAATGCATCTTATGCTTTTTGAAAACCCACCATAATTTAGAGAGATAGGGGTGGGCATATTTATTGTAAATTATTGAACATGAACACTAGAATAACAGAGCCTACATTTTGGCCAGCAGCACTGAATACTAACACACATAGGCTTATACTAGTCATTATATTATAAGACATTGTGCCTTATTGCATTCTACGTAGTCCAGTCGATTGCTCCATAATACCTAATGGCATTTGCCAAACTTGATATTTAAAAAAACTGTACAGCGAAATCTCGGCGGCCTCTGTGCACGCGCTGTCAGCTCACGTCAAGTGTTCTCATCTCTGTGCGAGAACTTGTCGCGTAATTCAACAACAACCATGATGCTTCATTCATGAACGATCCAAATAATTTGTATTTGTTTTCCCAAAATGTTTATTTTTCGAAATCAAAATGCGGACGATGATTATAATGGTTGTTACGCAGCATTATGCATAAGATAAGCTCACTTTATACAAGATCACTGAATCTATAGCAAAATGGACTAAAATGTATAGGCCTATTAGTCATTTTGTTAATTTAAGCCAAATTCACCAAATACGCAATTTTTGACCACAGCTCGAATTAGCAGCCAAATATAAATTATGATAGGTATTCATGTCACATTCATAAACAACAGCTTGCACACCCAGAATAGCCAATTTTTTTACTCTTAGTATGGAATGTAAATGCACCATGTAGTAATGAAAACTTAATACACTGATTATGTATTTTTTTTTATAATAATGACTAATAATAGGCCTACTAAGCCATTCCACCGAATGGGTGCCATTTCTGTCCCCAGGACGCATGTATAAATATTCATGAAAATTAACTCTAAAATACACTTTATCATTAAGCAAAGTGTCCTGCACATTAATCTAAATGCAAATTTAAAATATAATATTTAAAACGTTAATAAAAACTACTGAGAACACAAAATATTGCTTTTGTTATATGTCCCAGGTACCTAAACTTGACCTTACCATGAAATATATTTTATGCATTGTTGTGACTCCATACCCCATCTATGCTTTACATATTTTTTTCCCCATAAGAAATCAATAATATTTTATATTAAATACACATTTTAGTTGTGTCCCTAGATTTTCACTCAGTCCCGTTACCCTCACACATTGCCCACTCTAAATAAGAACAGAAACATTCCACAAGACAGATTTTCAGCAGGAAGTTGCATCATCTGGATAGTCTGAAGGCCAAAAAACAAGTCCTCTCATTTTAATTTCTATATCTAAACGTACTGTCCTGTTACCTAAATTATTTCTTAGATGTTGTTTATTTAAAAAAATATAACATTTTGGTAAGTCACTTGTATGTGTGCTATTAGCATGCTAATAGTATGTATGCGATGTGTCCATATGTCATGTATTTGCTAAATCTCAATCCTGTTACTTTCAGTCCTGTGTAAAAATGACAGGAGTGAGTGGAGTCCTCTGGTTTGCTGATTTAATAGTTGATATAATACTATTCACCTGATTTCTAAGTTTAACATTTGAAATCACTGAAGTTGTAGACATTTAGGATAAGTTTTACAATGTGATTATCATACTATTATAGGGAGCCAATCCACCAAGTGGCTCAAACTTTTTGTCTTTTTCTTTCTTATCTATTGTAGAAGATTGAGAGAACCCATACTATGCAGGCGCCAGAAACACCCATGCTGCAAGGGAAGGAGTGAGAGAAACCCACATCCATCTCTTTTCCCCTCTTTTTGACTCTCCTCCCCCCCCCCTCTCTCTTCTCCTTTCTCTTTTCATCTCCTTTGCTGTGAAGAACAAGCACATAGCACATCCCTTCAACACAGAAATTTCACACACGTCCTTCCTGTTACCAAGTGTTCATTCCTGTTACTAAATCACACCTTTTGAATAGTTACATACTGTATGTGTTATTAGATTCAGTGTTGATTTTTTTTTTTTTTTAATTTTGAAATTACAGAGGTCGTCTCAGACCGATGGCTTGAAACTGAGGAAACAAGTGCTCTTTAAATCAAGACTACGTTTATAGAGATAGGCTTTCTGCGTCGTTTTTAATAATTGAATGCATCTATGTTAATACAATAAGAACATTTTTCTTAACTGAAGACAAATAACGTTATACTTTATTAACTCAACAAGTAGACTGTGTGGAAAAAAAATTATGTATTAATGTAACAAAACTACATTAAACTGTAACCTTATACCGGAAGCCGGTGATTTCATCTCACAAATCTCACATCTGTAGGATAAATCTGCAGCTAGAGTGATCACATGGTTTCGCCACAGGAGAGATAATGCAACCCATTTCCTGAGGCTGTGTGGGATTGAATTGATACTTGAAGGACAAGAGTGAGACTTAAGACAGTCTGCGGCACTTTAATTAGGACACCTTGAATATGATGACAAACACTGATGAGGGGGACTAACTGTGGTACTGGATTAAAAGAACACTGAATAAATAGGGATTTGGTCAGTTGTGCCATACAGTCGAATGTCATACATTCGATTTGTGTTATAAAATAAGCTCACTGAGAAACTGCCATCTCTGCGCATCACAAATTCTTCCTCCTACTTTTGTAGGAAGGGATATAGCAGTGCTTCTCAAATAGTGGGGCGCGACCCCCAGGGGGGGCTCGAAGCGACACCAGGGGGGGCGCGCGAGTCCCCGGGGAAAATACTTTTTCAGGAAGTGTTTTTTTTGCACCGAACAAGAGCACACATCAAAGAGCAGGAGATATGAAGTGTAGATAACAAACACCATGGAAAAATATTTAACAGGGATGAAAAGAAAGTCGGAGAGAGACGGAGATAATGAGGGAAACACGTTAAGCCTCCCGAAACCTAAGACGAGGAAATATGACGAAGCGTATGTTGCGCTTGGCTTCACTGCGACTACGGTGGGAGACGAAGAAAGACCGGTATGTTTACTGTGTCTAAAAATGTTGGCAGCGGACAGTATGAAGCCAAATAAATTAAGGCGTCACTTACAGACATTACACCCCAATCACGCTGATAAGCCGCTTGAGTTTTTTCATCGAAAATGTGCCGAATATTGCCGACAATCATCCCGCTTTGTGAATGCAACTTCAGTAAACCAGCGAGCACTGTTGGCATCATATAAGGTGGCGTACCAAATTTCTCAGTGCAAAAAACCCCACTCCATAGCAGAGGAGCTGATACTGCCTGCAGCATTAGACATGGTCTCTGTCATGCTGGATGACGCAAGTGCTGTAAAATTAAAATTTTTTATTATTATTTATTGATTATGTTTAATTTGATTTCATTTTTTAAATTTCAAGCAAATTGATGCATTTTAAGTCTTTTCTGCTACAGACTAAAAAACAATGTTAATAAAGTTATTCTTTGTTGTAAGTTGATCTATATTTCTTTTTTTCTTTAATATTAATAAGGATACAATGTTTTGCAGAGGTGTAATTTTATAGACAAATTATACTATTACAGTCGCGGCGGAGAGCTGGGGGGCGCGAAATGTTTTCTTCTTCCTAGGGGGGCGTGACAGAAAATAATTGAGAAGCACTGGGATATAGGGAGAGAAAACATCTCTATTATTACCACATTAAAGTCTTTAGTTTTTAACAGTAACACGGCACCTACATCGCCGAAAATGATGCCTTTGAGGATTAGGTTTTTTTATTCTTCTTTTCAGCTCAGAAAATATTCTCTGCACTTTCAATTTCATAATATCCAGGATATATCACAGCTGGATGAGATTTTTTCCCACCCCCTTGTGGGAAAATCAGCAAAGCTACTAAAGGAGTTCAGGCCACAATTTTGAAAAGCGCAACAACCTTCTGCTGAATAACCACATCAAGAGAAACACACACATGCTTCTAGATTTTTAATTTTACATACTCAATTGGGTCCAGCTTGGATTTTCCAACGTGTCGCCACACGGCTCCTTTCATTTTAGCGGGGTTTCCACTGCGGTGGGAGGCGAAGGGACATAAAACGTCAGAAGGAGCCATTAAAACGTCATTCCCAACTCAAGTTTATTTGGATTTCGATGATGCATTTTGCATGTATTTTCCTTTGAAACAGCAATAAGATCAATTGACAAACCAACAAAACTTCTGCCTACAGGAGGCTGTCACTTCCTGCATTTCATTGTCACTGGCTGGACCAGATTGAAGTCAGTAGTTCTCAGATCTCAAAGTAAAAAAATTAATAAAAATAAAATCACCTTATCGGTCTCTTCATTCCTGTGAGTGACTTCTTGGATACTACACAGCCATTTTATTTGTCATACACGAAAACTCAGACAGCGTGAGTGGGCGAAACCTTGAATGCAGCCCTTGGGAATCAAATCGATGTTATGAGGTGCATTTAATTGCATATAAATCCATTATTTAATGCTATACGAGGCAATCCAGTTATTGGAGGGAATATTGTGGCCATTACGGGCATGGAATGAGTGAAGCCGTGGCCAAAAATGAGATATGTGTTTACTCGCAATGGCTGAGCAGATTGCTGGTGTGTGATGATGAACAGAGGCTTTCGGGCGAGAAGAGAGAAGCCCCATACTCAACCAATCTTCTGTCTACCGGCTCTAACAGCAGGTCAATGTCAACGGCAAAAACAACCCTCCAGAGGGGGCGTCTTCCGTTTCAATCCAGCTAATACGGTTCCATTCTATGATTATAATTAGTTAATTGCCTATAAAGACTTGGCCTGGAAATTGCCCTGAACAACCGTGTCACACTGAAATATTGTACTCCAGCAAACAGCGACAAACGAAATGGAAACTCTAGCAAAGCTTTTCATTTCCAAGACTCAGTATGTGGTGATAAGAACAAGTTAATTCAATAAAAGAATAAAAATGAGATAAACAGAATAATGAAAAACTAGAAGGGACAACAGCCATCAGGAATAGGCATTCAGGTCTGTTTTAAAGTCGATGGCTTATACACACACATATACATATACATATAATATACACATATACATATATATACACATATAAAATTTATACACACACGCCAAATCAGGCATAACATTATGACCACCTTCCTAATATTGTGTCAGCCCTGACCCGTCGAGGCATAGACTCTATAAGGTGTGCTGTGCAATCTGGCACTAAGATGTTAGCAGTAGATCCTTTAAGTCCTGTAAGTTGCGAGGTGGGGCCTCCATAGATCGGACTTGTTTGTTCAGCACATCCCACAGATGCTCGATTGGATTGAGATCTGGGATTTTGAGGCCAAGTGAGCACCTCAATCTCGTGCTCCATTCCTGAACCATTTTTGCTTTGTGGCAGGGCGCATTATCCTGCTGAAAGAGGCCACAGCCACCAGGGAATACGGTTTCCATGAAAGGGTGTACATGGTCTGCAACAATGCTTAGGTAGGTGGTACGTGTCAAAGTAACATCCACATGGATGGCAGAACCCAAGCAGAACATTGGCCAAAGCATCACACTGCCTCCGCCGGCTTGCCTTCTTCCCATAGTGCATCTTGGGGCCATGTGTTCCCCAGGTAAGCAACACCTGATCTGTGTGTATATGTACTGTATATATGTGTATATATACAGTGGGGAGAACAAGTATTTGATACAATGCCGATTTTGCAGGTTTTCCTACTTACAAAGCATGTAGAAGTCTGTAATTTTTATCATAGGTACACTCCAAAAATCCAGAAAATCACATTGTATGATTTTTAAATAATTAATTTGCATTTTATTGCATGACATAAGTATTTGATCACCTACCAACCAATATGAATTCCGGCTCTCACAGACTGTTTGTTTTTCTTTAAGAAGCCCTCCTGTTCTCCGCTCATTACCAGTTTTAACTGCACCTGTTTGAACTCGTTACCTATATAAAAGACACCTGTCCACACACTCAATCAGACTCCAACCTCTCCACAATGGCCAAGACCAGAGAGCTGTGTACGGGATAAAATTATAGACCTGCACAAGGCTGGGATGGGCTACAGGACAATGGGCAAGCAGCTTGGTGAGAAGGCAACAACTGTTGGCGCAATTATTAGAAAATGGAAGAAGTTCAAGATGACAGTCAATCTCCCTCGGTCTGGGGCACCATGCAAGATCTCACCTTGTGGGGCATCAATGATCATGAGGAAGGTGAGGGATCAGCCCAGTCCACGGCAGGACCTGGTCAATGACCTGAGGAGAGCTGGGACCACAGTCTCAAAGAAAACCATTAGTAACACACTACACCGTCATGGATTAAAATCCTGCCGCGCACGCAAGGTCCCCCTGCTCAAGCCAGTGCATGTCCAGGCCCATCTGAAGTTTGCCAATGACCATCTGGATAATCCAGAGGAGGAATGGGAGTAGGTCATGTGGTCTGATTAAACAAAAATAGAGCTTTTTGGTCTAAACTCCACTCACCGTGTTTGGAGGAAGAAGAAGGATGAGTACAACCCCAAGAACACCATCCCAACCGTGAAGCATGGAGGTGAAAACATCATTCTTTGGGGACGCTTTTCTGCAAAGGGGACAGGACGACTGCACCGTATTGAGGGGAGGATGGATGGGGCCATGTATCGCGAGATCTTGGCCAACAACCTCCTTCCCTCATTGCATTGAAGATGGGCCGTGGCTGGGTCTTCCAACATGACAACGACCCGAAACACACAGCCAGGGCAACTAAGGAGTGGCTCTGTAAGAAGCATCTCAAGGTCCTGAAGTGGCCTAGCCAGTCTCCAGACCTGAACTCAATAGAAAATCTTTGGAGGGAGCTGAAAGTCCATATTGCCCAGCGACAGCCCCGAAACCTGAAGGATCTGGAGAAGGTCTGTATGGAGGAGTGGGCCAAAATCTGCTGCAGTGTGTGCAAACCTGGTCAAGAACTACAGGAAACGTATGATCTCTGTAATTGCAAACAAAGGTTTCTGTACCAAATATTAAGTTCTGCTTTTCTGATGTATCAAATCCTTATGTCATGCAATAAAATGCAAATTAATTACTTACAAATCATACAGTGTGATTTTCTGGATTTTTTGATTCCGTCACTCACAGTTGAAGAGTACCTATGCTAAAAATGACAGACTGCTACATGCTTTCTAAGTGTATCAATCCTGCAAGTGTATCAAATACTTGTTCTCCCCACTGTATGTATGTATGTATGTACACTCACCTAAAGGATTATTAGGAACACCATACTAATACTGTGTTTGATCCCCTTTCACCTTCAGAACTGCCTTAATTCTATGTGGCATTGATTCAACAAGGTGCTGAAAGCATTCTTTAGAAATGGCCCATATTGATAGGATAGCATCTTGCAGTTGATGGAGATTTGTGGGATGGACATCCAGGGCACGAAGCTCCCGTTCCACCACATCCCAAAGATGCTCTATTGGGTTGAGATCTGGTGACTATGGGGGCCATTTTAGTACAGTGAACTCATTGTCATGTTCAAGAAACCAATTTGAAATGTTTCGAGCTTTGTGACATGGTGCATTATCCTGCTGGAAGTAGCCATCAGAGGATGGGTACATGGTGGTCATAAAGGGATGGACATGGTCAGAAACAATGCTCAGGTAGGCCGTAGCATTTAAACAATGCCCAATTGGCACTAAGGGGCCTAAAGTGTGCCAAGAAAACATCCCCCACACCATTACACCACCACCGCCAGCCTGCACAGTGGTAACAAGGCATGATGGATCCATGTTCTCATTCTGTTTACGTCAAATTGAACAGGGGCCCGTTCTTCGTACCTCGCTAACTCAGTTAGCTGGATTTGATTGTTGACGATTTGGCATGATCTTGGATTGTTTGGTTCTTCGACGCTCATCCTGGACTTGCTGTCATAGCAACAGGTCCGTTAGCTTAAACCTGCTCGCGAGCAGGCTTATTTCATGTAAACAGGATTAGATTGCATCTTGAGGTGATACTTAAAATCTGTCCTAGCCACTTCTACTTTATTACAAGAGTTCATTGCTGAACCAGGGACAATAATAATAATTTTAAATAATAATATACACATTTTAAATTGCATATGTATATAATATTATAATGTTGTGTATAATACTATAGACACAGCCACTTGATTGAGCGATTTATTTGTGATGGAATAACTACTTTATAATTTTATTGGAAGTTTGCACACATGTTGTACAGTTAATCTGAGCCGTGCATTAATTTAAGTTTAATTAAGTGATGACGGATATTATGGGATGGCTTGATGCAGCGCAGGAGATGCAGAGAATTTGATCTTGACTCTTAAGAAACTTTAATACTGTCACGTTACAAATCTGCTTCAAATTGAATTAAAAATGTAATTACAACATTGACATAAAAATGTAAAGGGTGTACAAATACTGTATAAAATCGTGAATATAAATAATTGGTAATCATGTAAAAAAAAAAAAAAAAAAAAACATTAATCATTGATCTATTATAACTTTTATGTTGGTTTGGTCGTTTAGCTGTTTCCTTATAAAGGTCCAGATATTCGTGGGGTTTTTTTTGTGTAATTTGCCAGGTTTTTTGCCAGGTGGCTTTTTTAATTATATGATGTCATTACGTTGCTGTCTTGGCGCCAGCCAATCGCTGCATTGCTGATCATGGTTTCGAGTATCGATGCATCTGCCCTCTTCAGGGAAAACAAGAACGCGCAGTGATCTTAGATCATTTAATCCAGATATTTAAATCCAAGCCGCAAATTCGTTGGAAGAACCAAATTAGCCAGACATCAGTTATCAGGATTAAAAGATCTGGGATCTGTCAAATCATCTCAGATGTATTAAGCGAGGTACGAAGAACGGGCCCCAGGTGTTCCTGAAAATCCTTTAGGTGAGTGTATGTATGTATGTATGTATTGTGACGAGTCTCCCCAGAGGAATCAGCATCGCCCTGGCAACGGACACAAATCACCTGCACGTCCTCACCGCGGGCTGATCGGTCACAGCTGCACCTCATCAGCCCAGAGAGATAAAAGCAGCAGACGCTGAACAGACAGACAGACTCTGGTCTCGAGCTGAATGTATCGCTGGACTAACCTCTCTCTTTGTTCTCCTCAGAAAGCAGCAAGTGACCGACAGCCCACCTCACTGGAGCACGTTTGGACACCCACTTTCACTTGGATCGAACACCACAGAGCACTTGGAGCACCAGCCATCACACACCGGCTCACTGATTGTTTTCACCATTTTAAGTTTGCACTGGAAATAAAATCCACCCTCCGGGGCCTTTTCACTGAGCCTGCCTTGTCGTGTGATTCCTCACCCCGTGACAGTATGTATGTATGTATGTATGTATGTATGTATGTATACATATACATTTGAACACCCTGCTATTTTGCAAGTTCTCCCACTTAGAAATCATGGAGGGGTCTGAAATTGTCATCGTAGGTGCATGTCCACTATGAGAGACATTATCTAAAAAAAAAAAAATCCAGAAATCACAATATATGATTTTTTTAACTATTTATTTGTATGATAAGGCGGCAAATAAGTATGTGAACACCTGTCTATCAGCTAGAATTCTGACCCTCAAAGACCTGTTAGTCTGCCTTTAAAATGTCCACCTCCACTCCATTTATTATCCTAAATTAGATGCACCTGTTTGAGGTCGTTAGCTGCATAAAGACACCTGTCCACTCCATACAATCAGTAAGAATCCAACTACTAACATGGCCAAGACCAAAGAGCTGTCCGAAGACACTAGAGACAAAATTGTACACCTTCTAAAGGCTGGAAAGGGCTACGGGGAAATTGCCAAGCAGCTTGGTGAAAAAGGTCCACTGTTGGTGCAATCATTAGAAAATGGAAGAAGCAAAACATGACTGTCAATCTCCCTCGGACTGGGGCTCCATGCAAGATCTCACCTTGTGGGGTCTCAATGATCCTAAGAAAGGTGAGAAATCAGCCCAGAACTACACGGGAGGAGCTGGTCAATGACCTGAAAAGAGCTGGTTATCACAGTTTCCATTTACATACAGTTAGGGACTATGGTGATACAAAATCCAGGAAATAATTAAGTTGTTTATAATGATACATTCTGCCAAAAAGAATAATAGGCTACTATGTATAAGAAAAAGATGTCTTACTTTATTTATTGTTGAATAGCCAAGACTTGAGAGAATAATTTTATAAAGTCAAAAACTTTCACTAAAAATGTTCACGTTTTGTGTGTGAATATAATTACACAGCACATACCTGCAACTCTGAGCTACTTCTCCCTGTCTCACCCTCCCTGTCTTTAAGCAGTTTCACCTCATCTGTGCTCTGATATGAAAACAACTGAGTTATGATCATATTGAGTCCACATAGCCAGAAAAGAGTCTCTGGATGTACATTTTAAAAACTGGGTGTGCCACATTCATTTTCAGATTAATGTGAAAAAAATATATAACCATAACACTATATAAAATATAGGCTAACTCAGGCTAGCTCAACATTTTCTTTGAACAAGTAAATCAATTTTTACAAATTAACTTCCATTTTAAATGAACAAATATTGTAAGTGAACAACAATAGCTCAAGTTTAGAAAAACATTTATTATTAAGACTTATTTTATTTCTGCATCTGAGTATAATGAGTTGAGTAACTTAGCCTAGATAACAGCAGCCGGAGTCTGCTTGTCATACATTGCTGACAGAAAACGCTGCTGTTTAAAGTGGACACAGAATGTTCTAGGGAATCTAGGCAACATTAAATGTTTAGGTTAGCTAGCTAGCTAACGGTCTGAAGTTACCTAGCAACAGTGTATGTTAACGTTAGCTCATCAACAGGTGTAGACCATAGACTGTCAAAAAATAAGTAGACAGACATTTTGATTACCCTGACCTGAGCTAATTTACTGAATCAACCAACTCACATCTCCTTTCTTTTTTTTTTCATCCATGAAGACATTAAAGTCATCTGTTGCTGGCGTTTCATGACTGACTGCGATACCGGCTGCTCAGTAGAACTTTCAGTGCGCTTACACTATTTAAAGTGTGCACGTGACGTCCCTGCCTGTACGCGGACACGCGCATCGACACAGACAGGCAGGAGGTGTTTCTCAATGTCAAGGATCCTTCCTCTGCAGGACTGATCCTTCCAAGTCACTTCCTTCAGAGGCTAGGCGAGGCTCCTCTTAAGCATTCGGAGAACAGGCAAATGGAACAGGCTAGCAAGTGCACGTCAGCCTCATTACGTCAGTGAAAAGGTCCGTTAGCGTCCGTTATCAATAACGTCATTTGTATACGGTTGTAATTTGTACTGGCATTTACAAGTTAAACTTTACTTATATTTACTACGGTTATAACAAATGTTTGGTAACGTAAATACTTACACTTGAAAGCATATTGCCCCGTTAACGCTCCGACTCTGCCAACGTCCGATAATTTGTATTTTTTGAACAAGATAGCAAAGCTGCGCGCATAGGATTGTGGGTGATTTGAGAACGCTAAGTGCGCAAAGTCTATTCGTATGCATCCTTTCCTGTATATGGCATATTTTTCGAACGAAGGACTCAGACCTTGGTTGAAATTCCAAGGATCCTCGACATTGGAACAGTCCTTCGACGGACGTCGATGACGTAGCATCCTCGGAATTCTGGCTTCCGAGGATCCTTCCTTGACATTGAGAAATGCCTAGTATGTCTGTTCTGCTCGGTCCTGCTCCTCCGTGACGATGATGGCACGCGGTTAAAAAAAATAACAAAATAATTTGAAAGTGGGGGGGACACGAACGGGATTTTGAAAAGTGTGTGTTAGGGGGGGACATGTCCCCCCTGTCCCCATAGGAAATTACGCCCGTGCAATAAGACGTCATGGTTTGAAATCATGCATGGCACGGAAGGTTCCCCTGCTTAAACCAGCACATGTCAAGGCCCGTCTTAAGTTTGCCAGTGACCATTTGGATGATCCAGAGGAGTCATGGGAGAAAGTCATGTGGTCAGATGAGACCAAAATAGAACTTTTTGGTCATAATTCCACTAAACGTGTTTGGAGGAGGAAGAATGATGAGTACCATCCCAAGAACACCATCCCTACTGTGAAGCATGGGGGTGGTAGCATCATGCTTTGGGGGTGTTTTTCTGCACATGGGACAAGGCGACTGCACTGTATTAAGGAGAGGATGACCGGGGACATGTATTGCGAGATTTTGGGGAACAACCTCCTTCCCTCAGTTAGAGCATTGAAGATGGATCGAGGCTGGGTCTTCCAACATGACAATGATCCGAAGCACACAGCCAGGATAACCAAGGAGTGGCTCTGTAAGAAGCATATCAAGGTTCTGGCGTGGCCTAGCCAGTCTCCAGACCTAAACCCAATAGAGAATCTTTGGAGGGAGCTCAAACTCCGTGTTTCTCAGCGACAGGCCAGAAACCTGACTGATCTAGAGAAGATCTGTGTGGAGGAGTGGACCAAAATCCCTCCTGCAGTGTGTGCAAACCTGGTGAAAAACTACAGGAAACGTTTGACCTCTGTAATTGCAAACAAAGGCTACTGTACCAAATATTAACATTGATTTTCTCAGGTGTTCAAACACTTATTTGCAGCTGTATCATACAAATAAATAGTAAAAAAATCATACATTGTGATTTCTGGATTTTTTTTTTTAGATTATGTCTCTCACAGTGGACATGCACCTACGATGACAATTTCAGACCCCTCCATGATTTCTAAGCATACATATACATATATATATATATATATATATATATATATATATACATAATATATAATGTGCGTGTGTGTGTGTATATATACACAGGTGCTGGTCATATGATTAGAATATCATCAAAAAGTTGATTTATTTCACTAATTCCATTCAAAAAGTGAAACTTATATATTATATTCATTCATTACACACAGACTGATATATTTTAAATGTTTATTTTTTACTTTTAATTTTGATGATTATAACTGACAACTAAGGAAAATCCCAAATTCAGTATCTCAGAAATTTTGAATATTACTTAAGACCAATACAAAGAAAGGATTTTTAGAAATCTTGGCCAACTGAAAAGTATGAACATTAAAAGTATGAGCATGTACAGCACTCAATACTTAATTGGGGCTCCTTTTGCCTGAATTACTGCAGCAATGCGGCGTGGCATGGAGTCGATCAGTCTGTGGCACTGCTCAGGTGTTATGAGAGCCCAGGTTGCTCTGATAGTGGCCTTCAACTCTTCTGCATTGTTGGGTCTGGCATATCGCATCTTCCTCTTCACAATACCCCATAGATTTTTGTCAGCAGCAGGAAGCATGAAGTGCTCTAAAACTTCCTGGTATACGACTGCGTTGACCTTGGACCTCAGAAAACACCATCACGGACTGTGGAAACTTTACACTGGACCTCAAGCAACGTGGATTGTGTGCCTCTCCTCTCTTCCTCCAGACTCTGGGACCCTGATTTCCAAAGGAAATGCAAAATTTACTTTAATCAGAGAACATAACTTCGGACCAATTTTTTCCCTTTGTCTTTAGCACAGACGAGACGCTTCTGACGCTGTCTGTTGTTCAAGAGTGGCTTGACACATAGGAATGCGACAGCTGAAACCCATGTCTTGCATACGTCTGTGCGTAGTGGTTCTTGAAGCACTGACTCTAGCTCCAGTCCACTCTTTGTGAATCTCCCTCACATTTTTGAATGGGTTTTGTTTCACAATCCTCTCCAGGGTGCGGTTATCCCTACTGCTTGTACACTTTTTTTCTACCACATCTTTTCCTTCCCTTCGCCTCTATTAATGTGCTTGGACACAGAGCTCTGTGAACAGCCAGACTTTTTTGCAATGACCTTTTGTGCCTTGCCCTCCTTGTGCAAGGTGTCAATTGTCGTCTTTTGAACAACTGTCAAGTCAGCAGTCTTCCCCATGGTTGTGTAGCCTACAGAACTAGACTGAGAGACCATTAAAAGCCTTTGCAGGTGTTTTGAGGTAATTAACTGATTAGAGTGTGGCACCAGGTGTCTTCAATACAGTATTGAACCTTTTCACAATATTCTAATTTTCTGAGATACCGAATTTGGGATTTTCCTTAGTTGTCAGTTATAATCATCAAAATTAAAATAAATAATCGTTTGAAATATATCAGTCTGTGCGTAATGAATGAATATAATATACAAGTTTCATTTTTTGAATGGAATTAGTGAAATAAATATAATAAATATATTCTAATTATATGACCAGCACCTGTATATGTATGTATGTATGTATGTATATGTGTATATGTGTATATATGTGTATATATATATATATATATATATATATATATATATATATATATATATGTGTATATATATATATATATATATATATGTATATATATATATATATATATATATATATATATATATATATATATATATATATATATATATATATATATATATATATATATATATATATATATATAAAATACACGCACGCATAGATACATATACACCCAGCAAAATAGCAAACAACTGTGTAATGAGAATTGTTGAAATTCAAATGAGAAAGTAATACGAATGCAGGGTCTATTATTAAATGTAGTTCAAAGCGGGCCTTTTCAAAAGCACATAACATTACAATTATTATGATTTGTGCAATTATGTAACATTAAGCATCAATTTACAAACGGGAACGTTCTTTTATATAATGCAAATCAAAAATGACTTAGGTAAATTAAGTGCCCTGCTTAGACTGTGCAGGGTTAGCGGAACATACAGGACAGAGCGAACAATTAAATTACCAGATGACCAATAAAATGCATGCTAGATGGACATTTAACATTTATTCTTTGGCACAAAACAATTCCTCTGTGTCCCAGACTCGGCATAATCTGAACTTGGGAAAGCGTTCTCCATGTCAAGAGAGTTTGGGAGTTAGCGTAAATGGGTTTGGATGGGACCAACCTGCTCCAGGGATCTCTTACCAGTCCATTTC